>CM060408.1:124001762-124682865 GCA_030545235.1 Helianthus tuberosus
TTGATCTGATTGTGACAAAATCATGACATCCACAACATCACTGTTCCAACCTAGGATAATTCTTGTACCCCGATCACATATACCCCCATTAGACGTCCAACTCCACTTTCTAAACACATTTTTACAAACTCTAGCCAGATTAGCTACATCCACATGAAATTCTAATATAGCACAAACAGACACTTTGTTTTCCGAAAGAATAAGACGAACCTCACTTTGTTTCAGGGGTTGGTTCAAACCCCTTATGTTCCATGTGAGAATGCTATCCATTAATACCGATCTGAGAGGGAGTGCTTGCCCCCTCAGCAACCTCTTCATGGTTATCATTCCTCATAAATCTAGCAGTTTCAGTTGGTATAGAATCGACCACCTCTTCATTGTTATTAGAGTGCTTCCCTTGGTTCTTTTTCACGTTTTTCCTCTTATCAATTTCGGCCTCCAACTCCTGCCCATCAATTTCCGCTAAAGTGTCAAACGAGTTCCTCACTTGGACATTATCCGCTGTCTTCTTGTTCCCGTGAACCTCCTTTGTACCAGAAGTACTTGGGTCGGCCTTGCTAACCTTTGGCTTATACATAAACTTTGGTTTCTGTTTCTTTTGTATCACTCCCACACGAGCTGTCTTCCTCTTATCTATCGTGAAACCCTCCTCATCAACAACCACTTTCTTAGCTTTTTTATTTTCATTCTTCCCACACACTTGATCATTGTGTCCAAACACACAACAAAGCGAACATCTTTGAGGCTTCCATTCGTATTCCACATCTACTATTTCAGTAATGTAACCATCATCATCTAGCTTCGGAATGGCAACCACAATCTGGTCTTTAAGTTCTCTATCCGCACTTATTTCAATCAACGCCCGAGCAAAACTACTCCTCTCCCAATTTTCCGTGCACATATCGGCTGTATAGCCATCCAGACGTTTTGGCACACCTAACTTGGACGCTAATAAGCTAAGGCCATCGTCGGTGTAAACTGGAATAGGAACGTTGTGGAGTTTTACCCACACCGGAACTGACTTAATACCCTCTTTCTTTGAGCTAACTGATGGAGACCAAACATTTAAGAACAAGGGCACTTTCCGGATCAACCACGGCCCTCCTTCCAATACTTTCGCCATACCCTCTTTTGAATCAAATTTAAAGAAAAAGAAGCCCTCTGAGTTCATCATGAGTTTAACAAAACCGTATTTTGCCCAAACATTCTTAGCATAATATTCCACAACTGGATAAGGAAGCCGATTACCCAGAAAATAGCCATATAAAACATTCACAAACTTTTCCTGAACTTTACGAATTCCCTCACGAGGAATGACAACATCAGCATCAGGATTGGTCTCAGTCGAATCCAAAGTTCTAAAGTTAACTTCCCGTTTCATTGAGGGCGTGTTCTTGACCTTATCAGCATAAGACATCATAGTAGCACTCTTCACACGCTCCTCCCCCTTTGTGTGATCAGCCGTATTGTTAACCTCTTGAACTGGAACAGTAACTTTTTCCGGTTCATCAATGATATTAATCATCCTAGGCTCCTGCTGAATAACACCACATCTAGCTAATAGCGGATTACCATCAATGTTCAGTGGCTTGGCAAACAAAGAAGGTTTGTCACGCATATCCTGGACATTCGATAGCTTAGGACCATTCGAACTGATAAAGATATCCCCATGCAGCTTCTCAGAAAACGATTGAAAACCCAAATCCTCCAAACCCTGATCCCTATTTCTCTCCATGCAAACCAATACGTAAACAAGTCCAAATCTCAACCAAACGGCAAAAACATGCAGCCAAGTGCAACAGTCAAACGTAAACCCTAATCCTTGAAACCCTAGAATCAGTCTTCAACCCTTAACCGATTAAACCAGAGTATCAATCTAGCTAAATTAAACTCAGTTAACCGCGATCAATGACAACCAGTCTAATAAGTCAGGGTTTCGAACAGAAATCTAAGGCGGCGAATGAAGAAAAAAACGAAACAAAAACCCTAATTTAGATTGCTCACAATTGCTAACTAGTTCGTTATAGAACTTTGAACGAATCAAAACTTTAATCACAGACTGTAATGCAACAGATCACAAAGAAAACCTAGGGTTCCATGATCATGGCTTTAGATATTCTATAAGAGAAACTCATCCACGCCAGCCACCATCTATCTGTATTGAATGCCACCATCTGTCTGTATAGAAAGGAGTCATTTCCATGCTAGCCACCTTTGTCTGTATTGAATGGAGTCATTTCCACGGAGGTTTCTTCTTAGCTTTCTTGCTAGTATTAGTGTTTCTTGGAGGCTTTCTTTTATTCTTTGTTTTCTTAGTTTCCATATCAGTATTGGTATTCTAGTTAGTGATCTCTTCAGTACTCTCTTTATCTGAAAGAAGTCTTTCCATTTGTATGATTTTTTCACAGAGAATGGTATGATCACTTTGATAACGATTCACTTCATTCCTTAGATAGAATACAATTTTTTCGCCACTGCGGGGGTTTATGTTAGACAGATCTTCTACATGTATAGGTTTAGTATCAATCCATTTATTATTACTATATACAGGTATCCTCTTTGTACCTCAAGTTCTATATAGAACAGATTTCTTTACAACTATTCAGGATTATATGAAAAAAGACCCTATCAATGTATGGGTTTATGATCAAATTCACAAGAAGAGGCGTCAGGTTACTCTTAGAGTCCCTTCGAAAACTAGAGATAAAAGGAAGACTCAGGTATCTACCGTCGTCAATTTCATTCACCAAAAGGATGCATATATTGCTATGAATGTTATTTTGGAAATGCTTAACCAGGGTCCCCCATATACACAGTTCATGACAACTTTATAACTACAGCTGATCATAGCAAGAAACTGCCTGATACTTATGTCAATATATTTTGTAAAATGGATCCACTTTCTATCATCAATGATTATATCTATCACAATGTGATTGATTATCAAGAAAAATGATTAGATGGTGGTGAATTTGTTTACGATGAAAAAGGTATTGATACAGAAAACTGGAAAGGTATAATCAAGCAGGAGGATCTGAAAAAAATACTTGTATAAAAATATACCAGAAAAACAAAAAAAGAAGAAAAAGGATAGGGATACGTGGGAACAAAAGATTCAAACCATAATGACTTCTTACGAGAACTATGTTAATTTCTTATGCGAACCTTTTGATAAGAGTTTAGGAAAAAATGAAAAAAAAAAGATGTTTTTCGAAGGTAATTAGTAAACTTGATTGTGATACTAAGTATCAATATTATAAGGAGAAATTGATGTATTTCCGGAATCATTTGAGTCATTCATCGAATCATTTGAGTAATTCATCGAATTATAGTATTCATTATTAAAGAAAAAAGATGTGGACTGGACCCACTTACTTTTCTTTGTATTTCCTGCTGAAACCAACCTAAGAGAAAGAGATCCAGGTGATATGGATTCGCTAGGACGGAGTTGCTATCGATTGAGGATTGGCCAAGGGGAATGCCATCATGTAGCTGGGTACAAATAAGCCAGTGAAAGAGGAGTAGTCAGGGTACGACGAAGCACGCCTGGTACGTAAGCGAATACGGATCACGTGGGTTTGTACCGATCCGCTTTCGAGCTGTCGAGTGACGATTGCTCCATCTATTAAGAAAGGACGTGGGGGGCCTGTCTTATAATAAAGGGGGTACTCTCTTCTCTGATGTGCGCTATATTATTGTGTCCTATTCCTGAAGGAGTGATCCGGGATTAAGCCACGTGGCGATACCCGCCAAAAGAAAGGGGGCCTTTCGTACGGATTGGAGTACGAAGAGAATTCTTCAGCACACTAAAATCTAGTGGATCCGGTTCCATATTCATGAAAAGCCGGGGTTAAAACATGTTATGAAACTAAGACAACTTATCTTACTAATAATAAGAAAGAGTTAGGCGCATCCAAGGCTATAAATAGAAGCTTTTTTCAGTCTATATTTTCAAAGAGAGAGGTAGAAGTCAGAAAGAAAGACTTTCAGTAATACTGATTCCAAAAACAAACATTATGTGACAACCCGAGTTTTCAAGGTCTCTACTCGACTTGACTTAGTACTTATTTGCAAAGTGTTGTTTGTGGATTTGTGGTGTGCATGATATGTATATATGTGTTATATATTATGGTTGTATATATTTTAAAAACAAAAATGGTGGAGTCTTTGCCGAAAACCCCTACCCACGAAAACACCCATGTTGGCAAAAACATGGAGTGTTTTCGTCACCCACACCTTAGCGAAAACACTAGGTGTTTTCGTCCACTATGAGGCCAACGAAAACAAGAGTGGGCCTGGCCCAGTAGCGGTAAGATATAGTTTTGTTTATAACCCTTACGCGAGAACAGTATTCGGCAAAACCCTAACCACCTCTCACATTCTCTCTACCCTTTTGTACCCGACGGCAGACGTGAGCCTTCGAGCTTCATTCACCGATCGACTTGCTGCCTCCTTTGCTTAGGTTAGTAATCAACTGTTAATGGTTATTAGATTTGCTTCATCATGTACTATTATTTGATTATCATGTGGTGACTGTGATTGTGAAGTGTTTAGGATCTTAGGACTGATTGATGATTTGTATGTGTCTAGATCTTCGTGTATCGTATGTTATGTTGGGATTAATCTTGATGGACATGTGATCTTACATTATTTGAGTAGTTGTTCAATGTTTCTGTTATGATAATCAATGATTTCAAACTGATGTGAATGATCAATTTGTTGATGGAAACTGTCGAAATTGTAGCGATGATTAGGGCTGCTGTTGTACGTGACTGTTGATGATGATGATGTAACCGACGAAAACTCACCACCCAACGAAAACACATGGACCAGACGAAATCACACCGACCAGACGAAAACACTTTTCGTCAAACCCTAAGCCCAACGAAAACACTTTGGGATTTAGTCGCCCAAGTGTTTTCGCCAAACATGTGATTTCGCCAGTAAAGGGTTTTCGTTAGTACTATGAGGTATTAGCTTTGTTAAGTCTGTTACTCAGTTAAGATAAGTTAATTACCTTGTTAACTCTGTTAGTTTGCTAAATCTGTTAGTTGTTAACTATAATAGTTTATTAACTCTGTTAAGTTAAGTTGATTAACTCTGTTAGTCAACTAACTCTGTTAACTTTATTAACTCTGTTAAATTATATAACTCTGTTAAGTATGTAACTCTAATGGCTTGTTAACTCTGTTAGTTAATTAACACTGTTAGTTTATTATTTCCTGTTAAGTATGTTAATACTGTTAAGTTGGCTAACATTGTTAAGTATGTTAACTTTGCTAACTTGTTAACCCTGTCAAATATGTTAGAGAATAACCATGATAGAATAAACTGTGAAGGACATTTATGTGAAGCATGAATTGCATGAAATTGATCAACTGCTTACGTGATACATGACGTTAACTGCCAAGTGCACTTTGTGACATAGATGGTATGTGAATCGTTATGAACTTAAACTGACTAAGTATATGTGCATATTATAGGCTTTGATTGAATTGTTGTGCTATGTGAACTCTTGTTACAACTTGTATAATGATTTGGATGGTTATGTGAACGCTACTTGTATAATGTGAGTGTGGGATACATGATTCATGTGTAAACGAAAACTGATTTAATCTTTGGTAACCACAGTAGGGTTTGATTGACCAACGGGGAACTAGTAAAGTAACTTAACAAACCGAGCAAACCTAGGTGAGTTCACACTTTCTACAAGGCATGGGATTCCCAAGGGTTGGGAATGGGTTAAAGAACTAAAACGGAAACTACATATTCTCCTTGGGTAGGATATGTACGGCCATCCTCCATGGGTAGGATGCCAAGATTAAACCTCGCGTATTCTCCTTGGGTAGGATACGTACGTTCGTCCTCCTTGGGTAGGACAACAAGATTAAACATACTAGACCAAAACTCTATCATAAGTCCCTCATTTTATATCGACTTAATCGCCGAGGCCGATGGCGAGCGGGTCATTAGTTAATAGTGCTATTAGGTTTAACAAACCTCACACCGTGCCGGTAGGACGGGCGTGTACTAATGGACTAAGGCAAAGGGTCAATGATGATAGACATTGACTTAGGGCACAACTTACTTTCGTTAGTAGTCGATATGGTACGGTCTGGTAATTCACATGGGAAGCCCCCACTAATTATTGAGAAGGTTTGGGAAATAGGGTAAACTGGTTAATCATATTTCCAACTATAGGGTAACCCCCACGGCAAGTAAGCCAGCTAAAGACAAACTATGCTTTTCGGAAACAACTTAAAATGAACACCCAACTGTGAATTCACTCAACTTTGTTGTTGACTCGTTGTTACATGCCTTGCAGGCCTTTAGGTGCTTAACATGGGAACTTCATTCTGGGAAGCTGGAGTGGTCATGGGTCGGGTTGCAAGGAAATACGATACAAGACTAATGGCTCTTTACATGTGGTTTATAAACACTTAACGAATGATTTATGCTTCCGCTGTAAACTAAGAATTAAAGTAACGTTGTAACCCTTACTGTTAATCTATGAAAGTTTTATTTACATGTAACTATGAGTTCAATGTGATTGATGGCTAAGATCCTGGTATGTCACACGCCTCACGGGGGTTTTCTGCACGTGGTATTTTGGGGGTGTGACAGATTGGTATCAGAGCCATTGGTTATAGTGAACTTGGTTTTAAAAAGGGGAAAATGTTTTTGTAAAACCAGACTATAACCGTACAGTTCTAAAGACGTGAATACGACCATGACACTCAGCTCCAGATTGCAAGGTTCGTCTCTCATATACTCCTTGTACTACATAACTAGTGAACACCTACATATGATATTGCATGTGATTGCACGTTTAGCACAACAGTATGAATTCATGTACACTTGCACGTGTGATGTGACTGATAGGGTGGTAATTCCCTAAACCTTCATGACTTACGCTTCGTGATACTCTTCGTTTGCTACTCGAGTTGGAGGAACCATTTGACATGAGTTAAGGGGAGCTGAGATGGGCATGCAAATCACAATATTATTGTGGGTGCACACATAATAATATTGTGGGGTGTATGTGAATCCCAGTGAGACTTAACAAGTGGAAAAGGGGTTCCGTCCCGTTAATTGAACAACGTGAAACGTAACAAACCTATAGCGGTCATAGCAGTAATTGTCCCCTACACAAACTCAAACGTGAACTTTCCATTTATCTCTGAATCCTCACGAACCTCGATGTTAATCGAGTATCACCTGAACACCCATCTGAACGCCTCGCGAACTGTATAGAACGTTAGGAGCTTGCACAAGCATCCCTGAGATGGATATCTCCACGACAAATGATTGGTCTATACCTCCCTCACCCATCTTTTTTTGTTAGAACTTAGCGCGATAACGTCTTCGACTCAGAAGTGCGATCACTTCCGTAACACTCTAGCAACATACCGTGTAATACCCCAGTCGACTTGCAAGAACAATGGACAAGAGGATAAGTGTAGTACCTCACTGACCTTAGTATTAGAACGGCCCTGGTTACCAGCAACGAACACCAGCGAATTGGCTTCAATCGAATCCTTAACCCTTGTCAGCAACCCGTGAGAGTCAACTCCCACGAATAGACCGAGGCATAATTGGTGATATTTGACCTTAGTGTAGTATGCATAATTGTCAGCACAATGAGTAGCGCTTTAGGATGCGGCTCGGGATTTGAAAGATGGACTAGGATGGTGAAGAATCGTAGGGCTTGTTTCGAGCAACGACATTGGGGTCAGCAGTCGTAATGACAACAAGGTGCTTGTAACCCTAGCTTTCAGTAAGGAAATAAAGGTGTGTACATCATGGATTGGCCGTAGTTAAGTTAAGAGGTCAATGATCAAGGGAACAACGACAGTACTTGGAATTCTTGTAACGAAAAGAGCAACATCAGGAATAATGTTCTTGGAAAGGCATTTAGAGTTGGCATGGGCAACGTCAGGACATTAACACCATGGTAGCTAGTATGTGTAGCAATACAATTCGTCTATGTTTCGTTTGACCTGGATGCTCCTAGGAGTGTGAACCTGTTGTGGAACTGACTAATGGCAAGATAACGGAAACCTCATATGAGCATCGGGATGCAGACACGACCTTGTGGGACAAGTGTTCGACAACGACCTTCTTCTGTTATTCTTGATAGGTGTACCCTGTGAGGAAACAATTCTACGTAACCCTCTCCTTCATGGAGGATTGTTATCTGTTCTAACGCGCGAGAGTGGCACAACGGTTAGCGTCTTTTCAGCAAGAAAAGCCAGGAGTGTCTACGAAAGGATTACCCCGCAATGTTAACGCTCGATACTGATGTCAAGGCTAAGGAAAGGAGGATCGAGGATCCACCAATTATTCGTGATTTCTCCCAAAGCGTTACCAGAAGAACTGTCAGGTTTACCTTCACATCGTCAGGTGGAATATCAGATGCGTGTCATGCCAGAAGTAGCCCTTGTTACTAGTATGTCTTATTATCTTACACCAGGAAGGTTGCAGGAACTGCCTAATCAACTTCAGGAATTATTGGACTTGAGTTTTATCGGATCTAGTTTTTGCTTTGGGGAAACCTAAGTTATACCTGAAAAGATAAGCCTTTTCGTATACGTACTGATTATCGAGAACTCAACAAGGTGACAGTCAAGAACCGTTTGCCTCGACCGCGTACTGACAACCCGACGACCTATTGCAAGGAACAAACTTCCATTCGAAGGTTCACTAGCAAACGAAATATTGCCAGGAGGAAGTCCAAGAGAAGAATGCTCTTAGAACAGCACGTCGAACGCAATGCAACCATTTCAACCTTGTATATCATGACCATTGGGTGGCTCAACACACTAGCAGCTTCAGGGATCACGTGATGCGACCGTATTTATTGGTGACATTTTGGGGTCATTTCTTGGAGGAAGGGGTAACATGGGTGACGCCTATATCGTATCTTAGAACTCCTGGGGGAGGAGTCATTACGTGAGTAGTCTTGTTAAATGTAACACTTGGATTCGAGAAAAGCATTTTGATCATGTAACCAACGAAGTGGGAATACGCATGGATCGTACTAGGATCCATTTTGTTAGAAACTGATCGGCACCAAAGAGTCCTTCGTGGACACAACAATTTCTTGGTCTCATTTGATGCTATAACAGATAAATCACAGGATTTGCGAAGGTCGCGTAACTTAAATCTCTCTAACACAACAGGGTGCTGTGTTCGTGAAAGACAGTACAAGAGGCCGTCCTTTCAGCTTTCGAATCCCGACTCTGCAATGCTCCGAGCATCGTTTTACCCAAGGATGCGGGTGATTCAGTGGTATACCCTTATGGTCCGAATCAGTGTCCCAGCTGCACAACGACGCAACACTAGAGAGTGATGTCATACGTGAAAGAGTCACAAAGAGGAACTGTGCGACACACTCGACTGACGGTGAAAAACCATGGCCTTGGGATTTTGGATGGAAGTGTCACTTGGACGGTACCAGATGCGTTATTTAGACCGATCGCAAGGGCCTCCCATGTACCAATCTTCGAAAGAGCTAAAGCATACAATGACATCACTGGATGGAACTTCTGGATGTATACTACTGCGAAACCTGAACGTACACGAGCTCTACAGCTCGCTATCGACTCTAACTTACCAGTATCAGACTCGCTCTGTTCAAACTGGAGAACTGAAGGAAGAGGAATCTTCAAGACGAAACCATGCGGGACATGGAGAAGCAACCTTTGACCCGTCGGACGATACTCGCTACTTCCTGAAACGAATGTGGGTCCCATTACACGACAACTGTAGGGAACTCGCGTTGAGCAACCCACCGGCTTCGACATTCTAGCCGCCTGGGTTTTGATGAGAGGCATTAGGATTTACAAACCTTGTACTGGTAATCCGACAAGAAGGCTTATCTAGTTAAGTATGTGAATGATGGATCGACTTGTGGATAGTCAAGGTGTAGCATCAGCAACCAGCAACACTCGCATGGAAATAAAAACGGACTGCCATGGGTTTGGGCGATAGTTTACTTACAACTCGAAACGGAAACAACACCACTTGGATACTCATTGATTATTTTGCGTAACCAGCACACTTTCTAGCCATCAAAGAAATGGATAAGTTTCTACATTTGCAGTCTTCTATCTAAAAGAAGCGGTTGCTAGGCACGGGGTGCCAACCTTCATTACCTCTAATCGCAACCCACGATTTGCATCTGATTTGTGGCAAGCAGTGCACAAATCCTTTGGCTCGCGTTTAGGCATGAGCACAGTATATCATCGACAGACGGATGGGCAGACTGAACGCACTATCCAAACTCTTGAAGACATGCTTCGAGCACATGAAATCGACTTTGGCAACGGTCGGAGAAGACACCTCCCTTTAGTGGAGCTTTCGTATAACAACAGTTACCACACCAGCATTCCGGCTGCTCCATTCGAGGCATTGTACGGACGAAGGTGCCAATCATTCCTTTGTTGGGCAGAAGTCGGAAACGGCCAAATCACCGGCCCAGAACTCGTCATAGACACATTAGAGGAGATTGCTCAGATACAACAACGAATGACGGCAGTTCATGACCGCCAGAAAAGCTACGCTGTTAAGCGCAAGAAACCACTCGAGTTCCAAGTTGGGAATTGAGCACTACTTAAAGTCTCACCTTGGGAAGGTGTACTTCATTTTTTGTAAACGAGATGAAACTCAAACCACGATATGTTAAACCTTTCGAAATCATAGAGAAAATAGGCAAGGTGGCCTACCAACTAAACCTACCCGCAGAACTTAGTGGAGTTCACAACATATTTCACGTGTCGAATCTGAAGAAGTGTCTGTCAGATGAAACCCTCATAGTTCCTTTGAAGGAGCTCACTATCGATGATCAGTTGTGATTCGTCGAGGAACCAGTTGAAATCATAGACCGAGACGTTAAGGTTCTCAAGCACACCAGAATACCTCTTGTTCGAGTTTGTTGGAACTCCCGTCGTGGCCCAGAGTTTACCTGGGAACGAGAAGATCAAATGAAACTCAAGTATCCCCAGTTGTTCGGAAACAGTGCAACCACTCCTAAGACTGAAGCTAGTGCAGAATTTCGGGACGAAATTCCAAACCAACGGGGGGATGATGTGACACCCCAGGAAAACCAGGAAACAACACAACAACACAACTAGCTTCCTCAGTAACCACGTGCTAAATTTCGGGATGAAATTTCTTTCAAGTTGGGGATAATGTGACAACCCGAGTTTTCAAGGTCTCTACTCGACTTGACTTAGTACTTATTTGCAAAGTGTTGTTTGTGGATTTGTGGTGCGCATGATATGTATATATGTGTTATATATTATGATTGTATATATTTTAAAAACAAAAATGGTGGAGTCTTTGCCGAAAACCCCTACCCACGAAAACACCCATGTTGGCGAAAACATGGAGTGTTTTCGTCACCCACACCTTAGCGAAAACACTAGGTGTTTTCGTCCACTATGAGGCCAACGAAAACAAGAGTGGGCCTGGCCCAGTAGCGGTAAGATATAGTTTTGTTTATAACCCTTAAGCGAGAACAGTATTCAGCAAAACCCTAACCACCTCTCACATTCTCTCTCTCTACCCTTTTGTACCCGACGGCAGACGTGAGCCTTCGAGCTTCATTCACCGATCGACTTGTTGCCTCCTTTGCTTAGGTTAGTAATCAACTGTTAATGGTTATTAGATTTGCTTCATCATGTACTATTATTTGATTATCATGTGGTGACTGTGATTGTGAAGTGTTTAGGATCTTAGGACTGATTGATGATTTGTATGTGTCTAGATCTTCGTGTATCGTATGTTATGTTGGGATTAATCTTGATGGACATGTGATCTTACATTATTTGAGTAGTTGTTCAATGTTTCTGTTATGATAATCAATGATTTCAAACTGATGTGAATGATCAATTTGTTGATGGAAACTGTCAAAATTGTAGCGATGATTAGGGTTGCTGTTGTACGTGACTGTTGATGATGATGATGTAACCGACGAAAACTCACCACCCAACGAAAACACATGGACCAGACGAAATCACATCGACCAGACGAAAACACTTAGTGTTTTCGTCAAACCCTAAGCCCAACGAAAACACTTTGGGATTTCCTCGCCCAAGTGTTTTCGCCAAACATGTGATTTCGCCAGTAAAGGGTTTTCATTAGTACTCTGAGGCATTAGCTTTGTTAAGTCTGTTACTCAGTTAAGATAAGTTAATTACCTTGTTAACTCTGTTAGTTTGCTAAATCTGTTAGTTGTTAACTCTAATAGTTTATTAACTCTGTTAAGTTAAGTTGATTAACTCTGTTAGTTAACTCTGTTAGTCAACTAACTCTGTTAACTTTATTAACTCTGTTAAATTATATAACGTTGTTAAGTATGTAACTCTAATGGCTTGTTAACTCTGTTAGTTAATTAACACTGTTAGTTTATTATTTCCTGTTAAGTATGTTAATACTGTTAAGTTGGCTAACATTGTTTAGTATGTTAACTTTGCTAAGCTTGTTAACCCTGTCAAATATGTTAGAGAATAACCATGATAGAATAAACTGTGAAGGACATTTATGTGAAGCAAGAATTGCATGAAATTGATCAACTGCTTACGTGATACATGACGTTAACTGCCTAGTGCACTTTGTGACATAGATGGCATGTGAATCGTTACGAACTTAAACTGGCTAAGTATATGTGCATACTATAGGCTTTGATTGAATTGTTGTGCTATGTGAACTCTTGTTACAACTTGTATAATGATGTGGATGGTTATGTGAACGCTACTTGTATAATGTGAGTGTGGGATACATGATTCATGTGTAAACAAAAACTGATTTAATCTTTGGTAACCACAGTAGGGTTTGATTTACCAACGGGGAACTAGTAAAGTAACTTAACAAACCGAGCAAACCGATGTGATTTCACACTTTCTACACGGCATGGGATTCCCAAGGGTTGGGAATGGGTTAAAGAACTAAAACGGAAACTACATATTCTCCTTGGGTAGGATATGTACGGCCATCCTCCATGGGTAGGATGCCAAGATTAAACCTCGCGTATTCTCCTTGGGTAGGATACGTACGTTCGTCCTTCTTGGGTAGGACAACAAGATTAAACATACTAGACCAAAACTCTATCATAACTCCCTCATTTTATATCGACTTAATCGCCGAGGCCGATGGCGAGCGGGTCATTAGTTAATAGCGCTATTAGGTTTAACAAACCTCACACCGTGCTGGTAGGACGGGCGTGTACTAATGGACTAAGGCAATGGGTCAATGATGATAGATATTGACTTAGGGCACAACTTACTTTCGTTAGTAGTCGATATGGTACGGTCTGATAATTCACATGGGAAGCCCCCACTAATTATTGAGAAGGTTTGGGAAACAGGGTAAACTGGTTAATCATATTTCCAACTATGGGGTAACCCCACGGCAAGTAAGCCAGCTAAAGACAAACTATGCTTTTCGGAAACAACTTAAAACGAACACCCAACTGTGAATTCACTCAACTTTGTTGTTGACTCGTTGTTACATGCCTTGCAGGCCTTTAGGTGCTTAACATGGGAACTTGCTGTCTGGGAAGCTGGAGTGGTCATGGGTCGAGTTACAAGGAAATACGATACAAGACTAATGGCTCTTTACATGTGGTTTATAAACACTTAACGAATGATTTATGCTTCCGCTGTAAACTAAGAATTAAAGTATCGTTGTAACCCTTACTGTTAATCAATGAAAGTTTTATTTACATGTAACTTTGAGTTCAATGTGATTGATGGCTAAGATCCTGGTATGTCACACGCCTCGCGGGGGTTTTCCGTAAGTGGTATTTTGGGGGTGTGGCACATTATGGATATCACCAGGAGACTTGCAACAATTCAGCACGAGATAGCTCGTGCAGAAAACGAGAAGCTCAAACAGGAGCAAATGCTCGGTCTGTTCTGGGAGCATCCGCCTGCTCTCGATCCAGAGGTTGTAGGAAATATGATGCAATTGACCCGGGTCTGCATTCGGGGTCTGGAAGACCGGATTTGGGCCCTCCTCGTCAAACAAAAAGAGCTCATTGTGCGGGCTGCCACCCTCGGTGACCGGGGAGACTAGAAGAGTCCATCGACTCTTTCTAGAAGATTTAAATAAGTGTCTGTAGACGCAAAGTAGTTTGTTTTAATGTATGGTGTTCTTTGTCTTTTGTTAGTGGGGATCTACTCCGATGCTTACTAGAGATAGACTCCTATGCTAAGTTAAGTGTCTTTGTTTGGTTTTATTTCTTATGTTGTGTTTAGTTGTTTGGCTGGTCTATGTGTGTGTAAGCTTCCTATTGGATGTACTCCCATGTAACAAAATGCTTGTAGTGCTGGAATGAAAAAAATCTGCTTTGTTCTAGTTCATTGTCTTTCCCTGTTTTGTGCAGAAAAATATCTTATTTTAATTCTTTTTTAAATATCATTTATTTTCTTATTCATTTTTCACATATACAAGCTAAAACTACAGCCAACAGGGTGGAAGTTATGTGTTTACGGTATAAATCCTCTAATACCATAGCAGATAGCTTCCATGCCCACCTGTCAAGAGTATTCTCGCCAAACTCCGCTCTTCAAGCTCAACTTTGGAAACAACAACTTGAGAAAGCTATTGAGAAAGCCAACAATTCTATCTGGATCTTGATTCTGAATATCTTAGATCGAACATCACAAGCCTTATCACCAGAATTCATAACTCACTCCCGACCGAGAAGAGGCGCCTCCGTCCAACCTTGATAGTCTTGAATGCTCCTTCCATCCAAGCACGATAGTTGATTTTATGGTCAGAACTCAATCCCGGGATGGTGAATTAGACTCAGCCTATGCTGACCTTATACATCCGTAAATATTCTTAAATAATAGGGCCACTGCCGTGGCGTTGGGCAGAAAGCTGATGATTTTGACGAGGCCCTTCCCTTTAACCAGAACAGGCAGATTCATTACAGGTCATCCCCTACCTCTGAATCCTTTGACGGACACCAGAGAAGTTAGTTCTTCGCCTATCACATTGGTCGACTTGAACTTCCCTCTAGTCCTAGAATCACTACCTCTTTAAACCTCTGATGAGAAAGTCGTAGGTGAAAGCAGGCCTTTCACCCATACTCATTCAAAAATGGGGGAGTTTACTTATCCATTTCGAGATAGTTGCTACCTAGATGTTCTGATTCATTTACTACTACTACTACAAGAAAGCCACTATTCCATCCAAGCGTAGGTCGAGATTGAAAGGCAAGAAGGAGTGTTCGAGCTGTAGATGGTTCCCAGTTGCTTGTTTCCTTTCTTCCATTTCTTCACTTCATAATCATAAGGAGACTAGGTTATTCTCATTCCTGCTTCAGTCATCAATGCAGGCGGTTAGACTCTTGCAGTAGATTAGGGGCTCTATCGTGCTATTCTAGACATAGGTAGGCGGCAAAGACAAGGGATCTCTCTCACCCGGTCTGCCTCCATAGCAAAAAAGTCTCGTGAAAAAGATAAGTGTAGAAAACCAATAAAAGAACCATCATGAGAAAATTCCAGCGTACGAATAGAGGTTGTAGAAAAGTGAAAAAGAAAAAGAAAACAGAAAAGATCAGTATCATAGTACGTCGTCCTTCTCTGAAATGGAACTTTCATGCTCGAGCAAGAACTAGCATGAAAGTTGATCTATTACAACCAGCGCGGTCGTTCGTATTTCATTTTATTCTTCCAAGCCCTTCTTTCTTAGAAAGGCACTCACTGAGTTACTTACGGAATCTCAAATCTTGAGGCTGATTATGGCCCCTTTGATGAAAGGTAAGCGCTTTGGTTTGTTTATTCTAGATGGTTGTCCAGTTGGTTTTCTTTGGTGGTGTTTTTTCTTGTTTGTTTTTGTTTCACATTCACGGGGGATGTCCTGTGTTTGAACTAGTGGGGGTTTTTCCTCACTACTTGTTTTGTTTTGGTTGTGAATATATAGAATCACCGGGGTAACCCTTTACCCAAAAAAAAAAGGTAAGCGCTTTGGCTGGATACCTAGAATATAAAGATCCTTCACTGCACAATTTAGATATCTGTTCCCATCCAATCAAAGACGGCGAAGCGCCTCTAATCTAAAGGCCAAAGAGTGCTCTTTGCGCTACTACACATCCTTACTCATAGTATAGTGCAAGTTAGGTTTGGGTATAGCAGGACTTAAACCTGCGACCATTAGGTTAAAAGCCCAATGCTCTACCAACTGAGCTATACACCCCCAAAAAGATGTAGTAGTAAATAAGGATTGGTGCGGAAAATCAAAGAGGGCGGCCCATCCATAACAGCCAGTAACAGACACGACAGAAGAGAGAAAGCACAGATAGGGTAGGGGCCCGCCCCCTCCTAAAGCCATGAGAGTTGGTCAGAAAAACAAACGTTCTCATATACTATATTGAGGAGTAAGGAAAGGGCATACATGACAATGAAGCCTTCTTGCGGGGGCTTGGGCGTACTTTGATGATGGGTTTAAGTTTTTGGCCTTTCTGTGGGCTTTCATCGAGGAAAGCAGGCTTGATAGGCCCAAGTCTTCATTGATTATTACCGGTAGAATATTTCTTTCTTTTCAAAAGATGTAGTACTATACATTAGATCTTGAAACATTTTCATATTGTTAGCCATTTTTTTTTGGGGGGGGGGGAATGAAAAGAAAAGCGGAGGCCCGCCATCTGCTAGCATTATGGTTTGGAATCGATTCTTTATCAATAGCCCACCCTTTCTTTGAACCTTGTCAATGATCGAACTTAAATTAAAGATATGAACTGAGTGCCATTTGATGAGTAACTGAGAACAAAGGAGAGGGATATGGAAAGAATGAAGTAACGAAAGAGGAAGTCATTGCTAGTAGTAACGACTTGTCACGATCCATTGGTTCATATAGAATCCATGTCCTAGGTGTATCAAAAAACATTCTTTTCACTAAGCGTATATAATAAAATTGAGTGAAAGGGTCCACCCCCGAAACCAAGGGGGTGCTAACTAACAGCTGAGTCCTCTCTGAACCGCAGGAGATAGTTGCCCATCATACGGCTCACCAACTTCACTTGACTCTATGGGGGGCTCGCTCCGGGCAGGTTCGGATCACTTACAATACATGGCTCTACGAAGGAAGGGTACATGGCTCTACGAAGGAAGGGCTTGGGTTAGGAGCGTTTTCAATATGATTATTTTCCTGTATTTGTTCGATGAGAAATGCGAGTCTGTTTTGTCAACTTTCTCCATCCCCCTCTATAAAAATGAAAAAAAGGTAATGGAATGACTTCTTATTCCCGTGTTTGATCTCTTCCATCGCGGCCTCGCTCCTTGTCACCTATGTTGAAGAAAGGTTTGGAACCCTGTAGAGAATGAAGAGGGGCCAAATATCTTCCTCACAACAGTGCTTCTCGAGGCTCCACTCTCCCCCCTGAATAAGTAAGGCCCCGTTAGCCTGGGCGAAGATGAGGATAAAGAGTAAGGATTGAAGCCCCCTTAGCTCTGCCAGGTACTGGACAGGGGTTAGCTCTGTAAATGTGTAGAGCCAAGTGTAGTGTGGTGTAGTGGTAGGCACTTCTAGGCCCCTTCCCGGCTACTGGATCACTCCAGTGCTTCGAGTACTATGGACCCTCTGCCATCCATTGCAGCAGAGCCCTTTCTTGAGCGGGGGAGCGCTAAGCACAGTTCTATGAATCAAACGTTGAATGAAATAGATTCTTTTTTCGATATCAAAATAGAAATCGGATAGGATAGATGGATCTATCTTTCTCTTTATATATATATGACTAATAAAGGATTTTCTAGTGAAGCCCCAAATCCTTTATTTGGCCAGGAAAGACTGCACTGCTTTGGGCCCAGGAAGCGAAGGGAATGAGCTCGGCTGCTTCTCCTCCAAACTTCCTTTTCTCCGTGCCCGTTCCGCATGCGCTTCGCGCGCCATCGGCGCTTTGCTCTCCTCTTGTTCTTCATTGGATGGTTCGGATGGACTTCGCCGTTCTTTCCCAACTAAAATAGAAAAGGCTGTATCACATCGAGATGTCGATTCGTTTTCCGCCCCCAATGAGATGGGGAATTTATAACTCCCTATTTAGACTTTGGGCCCTTCATCTTTCTGAATCGAGACCCGGCCCGGCTCGCGCCGTTCCAACAACCAGCGGGGAGCACCTCAGTATACGATTGAGTACGGTAACTGGGAGTCCTATTACACCTAAGTCCAACTTCAATTCACCAAACCAAGGTTCATCTCGTGTAGTGATTGTGGACCCGTACAAGGATATTGAGTATACGTTTGATGTATCAGACTCGACCCTATCTTTCGTAGCATGCATTCCCATCCGTGTCGCAACTGATTCGGTAAGCTACGTGTCCGGTCCACGGAGAACTGCCTTCGCTCCCCCAAAGTGACTTACTCATGGCAACCTTCCGGCCGCCCAACGACCTATAACGCTAGTCACTATTCCCACTGGGGCTAGGAAGTAAGCCCCACAACCCAAAGCGGTGAAGAACAAATAGAATTTGCTACAAAAGCCGGCTAATGGGGGTATTCCTGTGTAGGAGAACATAGTAATGGAGAAGGTAATAGCCGAAATAGGATTCGTTTTGGCTAGAGCGCCCAAATCCGCTATATATTTGACACGGCTTTGCCGTAATGCTGAAACTATGGCGAATGCATCTATCGTCATTGATGCATAAATAAAGATACCAATTAGTAGTGATTGAATTCCTTCTATGGTTCCACATGAGAAACCAGTATGAATATAACCGACATGTCCAATTGAACTATGAGCTAGAAGTCTTTTGACTTTCGTTTGGGCCATGGCGGCCAGCGCTCCTAAGATCATAGAAGCAATGCTGCAGAAAGAAGATTTGTTGTAATGTAGCTCCATAAGAACCATAAATAGAAAGACGTGAAATATTAGCAGAAATAGAGATTTTAGGCGCAATAGAAAGGAATGTTGTAACCGGGGTGGGTGAACCCTCATAGATATCAGGTGCCCATATATATAGAGCCAAAAGAGATATGGAAGCCGAAGGGGAGGGGGTTTTCTTCGGGGCTCGAGAGATGGAATACATAGGGCCCCACAAGTTTTGAATCCGCCGCTGGTCTTTCGAGAGGGAACGAGGAATTCTCAACGAAAAAAGTGCTCTCTGAACCGAACGTGAAAGTCGTTTTCCATCAGACGGCTGTTCCCGTAACTCTACTCTCGACTTGGATTATATATCCAATAAGTTCCCCTCTCGGCCATTCCACACGCTGCCTAGCAGAGGCGTGGTTATCTGAAGTGGATTCTCTCTTTTGTAGTAGATGTCGAACCTGCTGCCCCATTGACTAAGAGGGGGGCGGGTGCAGCAGCTACATGGACCCCTTCCTTTCAGTTGTTGCCAGCGCTTTCCCGGCCATAGCATAATTCTTTTCTTAAGAGATATTATTTCAGGATTTTCCTGTTCAGACAGGTGTCAAACCTGGTCAAAGAACTATTTTCTTAATGACGCCCCAAACGATGATTCATCTTTCTCAATGTATGAAGAGAAACCCGTCGGGGAAAGGCATTTAATATTTTTAAAAAAATATTAATGGGATTTTCCTATGTGCCAACCCGGTCTGAAAGATTGGTATCAATGACCCTTATGTAAAAACAGAAGAAAGACAAAATATATATCTCTATAGGTTATACAGAATCCTGGTATACTTTTCCTTCCCCCGCCGCATCTCCCTCCCTTCGTCGAGCCTTTCCTTTAATGGTTGGGGGAAGCATTCTGTTATCTGAACTTGGCGGACATTCTTTCCAGCCTGACTCAAATAGGAGGTGGGTTTGTTTGGTTTGAACATAGGCTCAAACATGATTTGAAGGGTCCTAGCTACGCCATGCATTCAATAAATAATCTGGAAAGAAAAGCTGCAGGGATGACAAAAAGAGAGCACTTTCCTGCACTGAAAAAAAGGACCTAAGAGAAGAGCGTCTTCTCTTAGCTTTCTTCCTCCCGCGCCCGCCGCCGTCTGGCCCAGAGGGGAAGAAAAATGGAGAGAGAAAGAGCAGATGGATTCTATCCCCTATATCGAACACTCATTCCTATCTATTGATAGAAAGATATTCGTCAAATACCGGACTTTTCCTTTCTTTTTATTTTCTTTTCTTTATTTATTTATTTTTTATAATTCCTCATATCCAAGGCAGCTTATCACAAGCACCCCACCCCATACGACTTGTTGGGGGGCCGTTCG
Organism: Helianthus tuberosus; assembly: GCA_030545235.1. Taxonomy (NCBI): domain Eukaryota; kingdom Viridiplantae; phylum Streptophyta; class Magnoliopsida; order Asterales; family Asteraceae; genus Helianthus; species Helianthus tuberosus. Next base: position 124,021,947 of record CM060408.1, read on the forward strand.
CCTTTTGAATCAAACAAAGTAAGTAGTAGGGGCTTCATAGCAACTTTCATTCTAAAGAAAGCGAAGAACCCACTTTTAGTCAATAAGAGCCCTACTTCCCTCAAAAAACCTCATCACTGAAATTTAAGCGCAAACCCATTTCTTAGTCACCGGGCAGAGCGCACCTTTGGTACTTCAGTAGGGTGAGCTCTTTGATAGTGACTTCTTTCGGGGCGACGAAAGGCTACTTCAATATAGAAAACAGCTGGAAACTCGAGAGGGCCGCCTTTGGGAGCGTTCCCATCACGACAACATAAAAAGGAAGGAGTGAGGTTGACTGAATCCAATCCATAAACCCGGCTAAGTTCGTTCCCTTTCGTCAAGTAGGTAAAGTAGGCATATGAACCACTTTAGCTTTGCCTTAGACTCTATTGGAACAAAGCAAAGAAGGAGGCGGAATGGAGAAAGGAAAGGGACAAGGGCGATCTTGCTTGGCGCGAAGGATGCTGGTTCGGGGGTAGAGTACAGTACTAAAGGTCCTCAGACTTCCAGGCGGTTTTTCTTTTAGGCCGCTGTTCACCGTTGGATCTCGCCAATACAGCCCCCTATAGTTTTCGTTACCGAGATATCTTTTTTTTATTGTTCCCAGGTATTTTTTGGGTAATCTGCTCCCATACTGCAACAGTCAAATCTGAACTTAACCTTGTCGCTCTTCTTTCTTTCCTCGCGAGCAGGAAGCACACCAGCAGCGTGCATTCCATGATTCTACTGTGTTTTTTTTGTACTTGACTGGGTGGACAGTTGACCGGAAGAGAACTTAGATTCGCCCGGCCAGCAGGCGGGCAGTGTGCTTATCTTGTGTGACAACACTACAGAGCGAGTGGCTCTTCTAGGCGGGCAGCTGTGTGACAATACTACAGAGAAAGCGGTGCTTTCATGTAACATGCTATGGTCTCAACGCCCTTACGAGGTAGTGATGAGTTTCACGCGCACTAAGCCCGGCCCGCGCGCGGTTAGGAAGATTGGCCGCAATCTGAGCGGTACCACCCACTCTACCCTACCACCTATAGGCGGTCGTCCGTCCTACAGCCGCCCGAAAAGGAACTGCAGTGATCTTGAATAGGGATCCTACAGCGATAGATAGAATCCCCATAAAAATACCACTAGATCGAGCACCGGTGATTTCGTTTCCAGTCAAAATCTTGGCTAATTGATCATAGTGGGTAGCTCCAGTAGACCCATAGATCATGGAACAAATAGGGTGGGTAGGCCCAACCACCACACTACACGTATAGACGCGAACCTCCTCGTCACCGTACGTGCGACTCTCACCGCATACGGCTCACACAAAGACTCCTAAATTCATCCCGAGCCTTTTCTTCCACCTCTCCTCTCCAATCCTCGATCAAACTTGCGTTCCCCAGGCGCTATGAAATAGGGGTCTTTCGCGCGTGTAGGAAGGCCGACGACTATATAAGCTAAAAGACTACGACTACAAGCCAAGCCGGAAGCTACTCGCTTCTATTCTCGTTGGGATTCGATATGGATGGGGAATCTATAGAACATAGTAGTTCGCCAACCTCTCTAACTAACATACGATACAATTGAACTTCACGGAACGGCCAAAGGAGCTTCGCTCGGTTGGCCTTCCTACGCTGACGAATGCCTCTTTTCTCTTCTCTGAAGTCTACAACAAGTGGGAGAGGCAGGATTCGAACCTACGTAGAAAAACTTCAACATAGTTACAGTCTGTCGCTTTTAACCACTCGGCCACTCTCCCCTTCCCGGGGCGAGGCCCCCCTTCGTAGCTTCTGGCGAAGCTGCGAGTTCATGAGCAAGTGAATGAACAAGCCATGTTCCTAAAAGGAGTGACCCTATTTTTTTCTTCCCTTTCCCTATCCCTTCAAAGCCCGGTTGGGCGCTAGCGCTTGACTAATAGAAAGTCAGGCGCTTCTGCTGAGCGAAGCTGCGAGCCTACCCTTCTCGAGCCTACAACAATAGCTTACGCTTACCAAGCCTAAAAATAGGGCTACAGCAAGCCAAGCCAAGCAAGCTTTCCCCCTTCGTTTGTTGTGGGTCGCGCCTCACCGCAGGTACTGAATGAATGAAATGAGTGGAGATCTTCCTTCCCCCTTGCTAATTACCAAGAACTTTGTTGCCACTAGTGGCGAAGAATAATGAAAAACAAAAACAAAAAAACAAAAAAATAGAAAGAAAAAAAGAAATAAAGAACTCAGAGCCTAAAGAGAAGTAAGTCTACAAGAAGCTGGCAGAGCTTTAGCCATTGGACCAAATCGATATATCCTACCTAAACAGTAAGCCTTTTCTTATTCGTTCTTCGAATGAGGCTAGTGGAGACTAATTCCTTCCGGCTAATGAAGAGACTACTTCAGTCTTCCCATTCATTCCCATCCTTCTTCTCCCTAAGAATTGAACGAACCAAGTTCACATATTCGAGAGTGAGGAAGAAAAACCAACAAGAAACTTCCCACTTTTGATGTCCTGTGATTCTGCTAGTTTAGAAACTAAGGAGAAGGACAGGGGGGCTAGGTCAGAAAAGCGAGAACTCTAAATTCTCCCTAAGTAGGATTTGAACCTACGACCAGTCAGTTAACAGCCGACCGCTCTACCACTGAGCTACTGAGGAACAACGGACTTAAGGAAGCCGAATCTCGTTCTTTGGACCAACCTATGACCGGATTTCTTCACCCTCACATACACCGGGAAAAAGGTTACGATAGCAAACCCTTCCCCGGCCGGAGAGCCTCCAGGACAAGGAGGCGGCGATCAACCATCCACTCTCGAGATTCGTATTAATCAATTGATCTTCACGTCCTGCCAGTTCACTAAGTAGACTCACTCTACCCAGGGGCAACAAAGGCTGAAACTCTTACTGCCAAAAACAAGGGACCCACTTCTCATCCTAGGAGTTAGCAGGTATGAAATAGTCGCATCTTCGTCTCTCCGAGTTTCTACTACTTAGTATCACTTCTGCTATTCAATCAAAGAATCGATTCCTGAAAACTATCTTATTACTAAAGCGCTATCTATAGGCATTCTTGCTCGTTAGCGCTTTAATTTAATTGCAGTTAGCGTGCCCCTTTTCTTTCCACTTTCTCTTAGTCAAGCTTTGAAGCCCCTACTGGGATGGGATATTTGAAGAAGCACATGTTTGGAACCCTATATACAAGGGGGTGGTCTCGATCCTGCTTGGTGGTGCCCCTCTGGATTATTGTTGACTCAACATTGATTTCGTGCTTGAGTTGGAGGGCTCTACCTCCATCCATCGAGTCAAGTAATTCTCTATCGGAAATTCTTCCGCCGCCTATCTCATGCCATGCTTCTTCTTTCTCCGAATCGGTTCCTAGTGTCAGTCAATCAAGATTCTCAAGGGGGACCCTCTTTAGGTTAGGCCGGTCTCGCCATTCACGCAATTCCCCGTCCATCGATTGATCACGCGAGTACGCATCCAGTTAGCGATAGCGACAGAAAAAAGCGTTCATCCTGGATTCTCCTCCTCAAAAAATGTCTATCCATTGATCCCTATTCATTCGGTCAAAGTGTCCACGGGCTTTTCACGCCCCTCTGAGGTGCACCATGTTGATAGGAACCGGCAAAGACCTTCTTGTACACGTCCTCGAGGGCTGCATTCATGGCAATCATTACTAGTTTCCCCCGAGGGCATGGTATGGCTTTGTTCATGGTCTTCTTTAATAGATGTCGAGTGCCGCTTTTCCCGTCCGAGAATATCCATCTGCTCTAATAGAATCTTTATGTCAGGTTGGTTATTCAAAAGACTTTATCTTTACCTTACCCTTTGCATATTCATCTTTTCGAAAGCCCAGACCCATTCTTCTGGATCTTCATTAGTCCTATTCTGGGTGCAAAGCCTCTTCAATAAAGATCTCTTTCTTTTCTTTCTCCCCCATCTCTCATTTTGTTGATTGATAAAGAATAAGCGCTATCCATTGAGTTAAGGAAAGGGAGGGGTTGCTACAGTGTTTCGGGTGGTTGATGGCCCCTTCGAGAGTTGCGGGTCCTTGTCGCTGCATGAGCGGTAGGTAACGCTCAAAAGTCCTCCGACACGAGTCCTAGTCGTTGCGCTGCGGTCCGTTTCCCGGCTTCGCTTGCGCGATTTGCACTTCTGATTGGTTCCATCCATCCCCAACCCTAATGAATCGAGTATGAAGGGGTCAAGCGGTTCGGGTTTTCGGTCGGTTCCCGTTCACCTTCCCCCTCGTAATCCATTAGTGGGTAGGGTGGTAAACTTAGAGGCCGCCGGCCTCCTCTTCAGACGTGTCCTCAACAACCTGGCGGTTCTTCGGTCTCCGATTTTGGGGGCGGGAGTGCTTGGTCGCTGGGCTTTCCTTTTCCTCAACCAATTCAGTCGTGTTAGCCGTCTAACATTTTTTTATGGGCTGGCTTGACTGGACAACGATGGATTGAAGGTAAGATAGATTTGAGTTCAAGTGGCACAGGACCTTCGATCTACCATAGGGTAGAATACTACCGAATTATTCTATTGAAGCGTAACATTTCATTTCCTGTTGCATTTCTTTGGTTTGGAAGTTCCAGAATGTTGTCTGTGGATTTCTAGCCCCCTATATTATATGCCAAAAGATTGATTCAAGTTCCGTGCTGCTCACCACTCCTCGAGGCCAAGGACGGGGTTGAACCGTCATTCCAGGATTTGCAGTCCGATACATTTCCATTATGTTACCTTGCCAAAGCCGCCACCTCATGTGACAAAGTAAAACGGTTGTTCTTCCTTCCCCGCTCCCTCTTTTTCGACATATGCGGCGGCGGGTTACCTGAGAAGAGGGCACAACTTCTTTCTCATTTGCATTGCTCAATCTTCCTTTTCTGATTGAAAATAGCAAGCCACTCCACTACTGGTACAGAGGCCAGATAGAAGGTTGCTTATATGTTCAGGCTCGAAAATCTATCTTTCACCTCTCCTCCCTGTCTCCATTCTGATTGATTCGCCCCTTGTTGTGTTGCATTTTCTGCTCCTCCGCTTCAGGTCTGCCTTCTTCGGATAGCCGGGGTCTGACTTTTATTTCCGATTTCAATGTCAGCTCCAGGTTTTGGGCGGCCCGTCTGGTTAGTTCAGCTATCACTGCTGGAAGCCCCTGCGGTTGTTCGGCTGCGTACTCCCCGTCCGCCTATCTCACACTCCCAAAGCAATTTTTTTCATATTTCATTTTCCTTCGCCCGTCCATTCCTTTCAAGCGCCCTTAGACTCGTTACGTTGTTCGACTGAACTCGTTGGTTCCGTGCTCTATTCAGTCGGAACCCGGTTCGTCGAGAACCTTCTCTCATAGATTCCCTTCACCAAGTCATCGCCAGCATTCTGCTCTTATCCCTTGGTGTCAAAGGGCAAGTTCCTTTCTTGTCTTGCCCAAAAACTTTCTTTATTCTCATTGGAGAAAGACTCTTCCTCTACTTTATTTGACAAGGGCGGAGAATACCACTATATCAATAACAAGAAAAAAAGTAGCAATTCTATTTCAAATGGTTTGAGCTTGGAAGCAACCTGCTATCTATCGATAGGCGAGAACAGACTGCTATTGGTTGTTTCGCCTATCGATTCTATTATGGCTGGCTTGGAGACATCAGAGGAAGACTATCATCTCTATCTGGGTACGATCATAGCATAGCTTCATTCATTCGTTGAACCTTGGGGATAACCATTAGCATTGAGGTCAATCACCATACCACCTCTATCATACATACGACATTACACGACGCGCGAGTGCATGGCCAACACACACCTAAAGCGCCTACGTTCCGCTTGCAGCCAATACAACCACAACCTAACTTGCACGAGATTCAACAACCGAAGCTACTGGTAGTCCCGAGGGGACGGAATCCTCCAATAATAGTTAGCAGTACTGAACAAGCGAGTCATCGGTCTGGGAAAGAAAAGGACTGCCTTTGAAAAAAGAAAAAAGGAACTCGCTTAACTCGCTAGGCCTTCGGAACAAAGGCGATTCTGTTCATGCTTCAGACGATTTAGCTAATTATATAGACTTCTATACTAATTCTATTAGACTTCTTCTATTATAAGTAGAAAGGCGAACCTATAGTCCTGTTTAGCGCGTTTCCAAAGTCAACCTAAAAAAACCTTTGCTTTGGGAAGTAAGGACCGAGTGAAAAATGAAAAACGTCTGCTAACGCCCACGGGAAAAGATGTTTTTTAGATCAGCAACGAATGTCTTGTATCTATGAAGAAAGATTTATCCCTGGGTTAAGACCATGAATGCCATACCTTGCTGAAGGAGATTCACGAGAGAATCGCGCACAGTTCCCCTTGACCGAGATGTGAATGCCCATGATTTGCTCGGTATAGTGATGGATTTCATGGCCGACGTCTAACCGGCACGAATACGCTATCCTAGATGGAAACGACTTCCCCGCGGAGCATTTTCTCTTTCGTCCTTGGACGTTCGGATCTTTTGTTTGATTCCGGCACTTGCATTCTCATGCCCGGAACCCTCGCGACTGATTTGGAGAAAGAGCGAAAGCGAGAAAGATGGATTGTTATTAATCGGAAATCGATAGGAATTCCACGGGGATTGCCTTCTCTTCTAATATATATATATATATGTTTTTATTTCATTATTAACATCCAATCCCATGCTAATAAGAAAAACGAGCGATTGCTAATCAGCTTTCATTTTCTTAAAAAAATGGTAAGGACTTAGGCTCTGAAGGCTTTACAACTTTCTTCAATTAGGGAATAGTGCAGATGGATCAATCACGCGGTTCTACAGCGTCCTCCAACTCGCTGTCCGCTCCCCTTCACTTTCTTTGCTGGACGGGAAGATGCGAATCGGGAAGGCCTTCCCACCACGCGAAGTTCAAACCTCGCCGGAGAGGAATTGAAAACCGGGAAAAAAGCCCTTCGCAATCGAAGGTGAAAGCGGGAAAAAGACGACGAAAGCGTTTCTTCTCTTTTTTTCTTTTTTCTTTTTCTTTTTCTTTTTTCTTTAATATAATAGGTCTTCTCCCTTTGATCCGCGAAGAAGGCAAGCAGGAATCTCTCCCCCTTTCTGTTTATGGATAGAAAGAATATCTCCTTAGGAGAGTATTTTATGAGTTTACTGTAACCCGAAGGCTTCTTTCAATCGATCTAGTAGGTAAGAAATAAGATCTTCGTATAGTTAATGAATTAAAGCGAAACCACTAGGTTAGATCTCGTCTGTGATCCCTGGGCTTGTTAGTTGAGAGAGAAACCCCTACTATTGATCGTGGCCTTCATTGAGTGCATTTTTGGCTTTTTAACATAGTAAGGCGGGAAGGCATGAGCAAGCCACTTACAAAGGCCTTTCACAGCTCAAATCCATGCATTAAGCCGCTAATCCCTTTTCTAGCAAAGTCCTAGCAGGCTACCTCATCGGGAAATTCAATTCTTTCACCGAACCCAGGGGGCACGATGAATACATTGATTATCTGGCTCCGATCATCGCTAGAGGCCCGTCGACTATAATACACTGTTCGAAATTGATTCGTTTCTGCCGAAACAAAACGGGATTGGATATCTTAACCTTAGCAGTTTTGCTAGCAAACGTAGACGAATGCTTGCAAGACCAGCAAAGCCCTACTTATTAGGAGGGGACTCTTTGGCACCTTAGAAAAATTCCTTTACCTAGGGGATTAAGTGGTAGTTGACCAATGAACTAATCTCTTTCGGTATAGGTCGAAGCTAAGACATGGAACAGGTCTCCCATCAGCCAGTTACTTTATTTTGTTACTAATCCCCAGTGGACAATGCTGCGCCAGAGTGAAAAAGAAGAAAATAAAAGAAATAAAAGAGAAGTAGGTTTTGGAAGGACCAACGGGGATGGAGGAGATACCCCGTCAGGAGGTGTTATGCGCAGACCACTCAACTTTTGGAAACTGGGTCTGCTGGGGCGGGTTCTTTGGTTAGTCACCAAGGCTTGTCTCACCGGAGAGTTTTTACTTCGAGGGAGGCGAAAGGCCCAATGAAAGAGTAAGAAAAAGATGTGAACATGAAGACAGAGGTTACCCTAAAGCTCGTGGAAGTTTCCCTGGTGAAAAGGAAAGCCCAATAACAGCTTCGGTAGAGAACCCGACTCTTTTCCTTTGGCCACAAAAACTTCCCTGAAGTCAGTCCGGTCATTCCATACAACGAAGCTAGCGAACTAAGGCAGCACCCAACGGAACTTTAGTCTTTTTATTCTATTAGTAGCAGGGCCGTAAAAAGCAAGGGATGAAGAAAGGCTGCGCGGATGACGATGCTATCATAAGAGAGGACCAGACAGTTCCCGGTTCCAAAAGCAATAATTCTTTTTTTACTCCACCGCAAGTACCGAGAGCTCTTCCTCCCCGAAGGGCTATTGTTCGAAAGGCTGGTGATCTCTGAATCCGATTCAGTACTCGATTACGGTCTTCTTATTTTTTAAGTTCAGTATTTGACTAGGTAGGAGGCTCTCTTAAGCCTGACTCCGACAGCCGCTCTTCAAGCTGATGCGCGGTAAGAGACATATTTTTCTGGTGTAATGCGGATTTTAGGTAAATAAGTTTCAGGACCCGGCACAAAAACTCTCTATCAATATCGTAATCGGATGTGATCCTTGCTACGAAGACCTCTGCTATCTCTATCAAATCAACATCAAAGAAGGAAGTAGACTCTTGACCAATTCATTTTATTTTGATCTTAGAAGCAATCGTAGCCAGAGAGTCAGCATGACTTTTCTTGGACCGATTCGATCTTCTTCAAGTAAGAGAAGGAAGGGTTACTGGCTCATTGAGCACCTCTGGGCCTTGCTTTTTTGCTCCGTTCTCTTACTCATTATCCGAAAGAAATTGAACCAAACAGGAAGTGTTTTTACTGCACTGCCTTTCTTCTCTTATTCTATTTCTAGTTTGATCGAGAGCGGTACACTTCTCCTCAATATGAGAAAGGTTGCAGCTATAGTAAAAACTCTAACTGGGACAATCTAGTTTAAACCATGACCATCTATCTTTTTATCGTTACATATATAGGGCTTTCACCGCCTCTGACAGGACGTCATCGGTTGGTTGGTTGGTTTGTCGGCATTAACCGCTTTTTCTTGTTTTCTTACTTACGCAAATTGCCCGCAGCTTCCCTACGTCCCCCTTTCTACTTCATCATCGTAGGTCCTTCTACACTGCTTGACTCGTTCATTCGTCACTGTACCTTTTCAATGAAAGAAGACAGGGTATATGCGCTGAGTCCCCGAGCGGATTCTGTGCTTCTTGCCAACGGCTCGCTTCGAAAGACAGAATTCTTCTTTATATAGTTTATATAGACTTATCAGTCATATTCAATCTTGAAAGACCTCCGTCACTTCTTAATTGGAGAGAAATCCGTTAAGAGTCTCAAATCTTAATAAAAGGAGTTGCGCACTTTCCCTTCTTCGACTGCTGCCCGACGAAGGTAGTCTGGAGCAAGTTTTGAAGGCGCTCGGCCTTGTTCACCCTTTCAGCTAAGTATCCCGCTCTTCCTTGAGTAGACAAGACAAAAAAGGTAGCCATTCCATCATGAGGGAATGTCCCATACGAGACCAAGTCGTAAGCGAGAAGATGCCCAATCTATCATAGCCAACTCCTTTCCTTCTATCAAGCCCACAAGCTTGAGTCTTCAACCGACGACTCCTTGTTCACTTTCCGCATCACCAACTGGAAAACCGTCAAAGTCTCTCCCAGAAGCGAAAGTTTCAACCGAAAATGGCTTATCAAACTCAGGCAACGGCAGCACCGGCTCGATCACCATCGACATCTTCAAATCATCAAAAGGCTTTTGACAAGCTTCAGACTCCTTTGAACCTCGATCCTTCTTCAGCCGATTTGTCAAAGCCTTCCCTCTTTCCTCCTGCCGAATCATTAGAGACATGAAATCACATTACTGTAATGAAAAGGTTGGGTTCTCGAGTGATATGGGTGATGAGTGGAGCTCCCAGACAGCGAGAATGCAAGGCAGCCTCAATTAAGATTCTTCCTTCTAAAAGAATTCTCCTTTCTCTCATACTATCTACAGTACACTCGTTCCTGTCCTTGCGACAGGTCTTCCTATAGATATAACCGTTCAAGCGGAAGACTAATCAGACTTTTTCTCGTCGAACGGTCGATTCTCTAAGAGAGTGTTCACATCCAAGTCTGTCAAAGAGCTTGCCTTAGGTAAGCATTCAAAAGCAGTCTCCTTTCACAACCACAAAGAAAAGAAAAAAGACTATCATGAGGAAAAGAAAGACTATTAGACTCACTCCAAGTCTTCCGTTCGTTTGGAGTGAGTCTTTTGGAATTCCATTCGTTCACTTAGATACGTATCTTTTCGTTACACTCATTCGGCCGGATCGATAAGAGTGTGAGGATGTGTTTATGGGGGCGGCCCCCAAAGGGATTGGTATTCCTTGTAATTTATCCGAACATAAGATAAGGCCTCCATCAATGGAAGCAGCCGAAGCAAGTTGCCCACTCCACTAATTGAGAGTGGCTAGCTTCACTCTGAGGAAGAGACCAAAAAAATGGCAATGGAGTGAGAACTAGAAGCTTGTTGCTGCTCTTTCTTTTGTGAACCGGAGCTTCTTACTATACTAACAGTTACCTGACCACAGTCACGTAGGAGATTCAGCTCGAACTTAGATACGTAGTGAATGAGTTGAAAAACGAATAGCTCTATATCAACTATACGTACAGAGCTTCTCAAATCATCATCTTTTCAGAGAAATCGACTAATCATCTCTTGGCTAACATACGGATACTAAACTTTGTTACGTAACGAGTGACAATGGTTCACAGCCCAAGGGCTAATTTAAGTTCCTCTTTCTGTGGAATAACCGGTATGAGTTTTTCATAGTTCAACGAATCCCTATTCCCTAGCAAGTCTTTTCTGTTACAGCAAGAGCTATCGAGAAAATAGAAGATCTGGTCCTATCCGTTGCTGGTGTTGAAGGAAGAAGCTGTTTTCAAATTCAAATGGGTTACAACAACTAATAAGAAAAACTTATTTGATTATTCAAAAATAGTTGTTTTCGAATAAGCTCTTTGAAAGATAACTGAATGCGCTTAGTCCCTTGGGGGATTGGTCTGCATTCAGGGGCTCCTTTAAGTAAGTGAAGATGAATAGTCGACTTTGCCAGCTTGACTTACGGATAAGGAATTCCCGGAAAGACTTCTTGATTGACGACGCATCCAGCAGGAATCGAGCCTACGAATTTACCCGGTTGGGCGCTTTAACCATTCAGCCATGGATGCCAGCGAGTGAACTAGGTTTTAGTATTCCTTCTTGAGCTTCTATTTTTTCCGTTAAAGGGGATTCGAGAAAAGATGGAATAAGAAGACGTGTTTCCAGAACGAACAAGATACAGGTTGAGAAGGGGGAGTTAGCAAAGTTAGACAAGATTGGAATGGGCATAGGAACATGTATTGATGTACCATATCGGCTAATGCTCCCAGGTTGATGCGATGTATTCCACCAGTTGACTGAAGACTTGATTATGGGTATATCGATCGGTCCAGCACGGATTGAAATAGGAGCCGGTTCGATAGGAAGCTTTTGAAAACGTAGTGCACCCATGTAAATAAGGAATGTGATTAATACAGAGGTTAAACGTGCATCCCACACCCAAAAGGTGCCCCACATAGGTCTTCCCCGAAACCCCCCAGTAACTAAGGTAAACAACGTAGAAAAAGCACCCATTTCTGTACCGGTTCCGAAAGAGCGAAGAAAAAGGGCATGTTTTGTTAATAGGAACAAGAACGTGTTTATAGCCGTAGCGATATAAACAAGAATACTCATCCGAGCCGTAGGATCATGTACATAAGGAATACGAGAATTTCCACCTTGTTGAAGGTCTAGTGGTGCTACCCGAAGACTTAAATGAATAGCCATCGCTGTTAAGAACAACCGAGATCCAATGAAAATTTTCGCGTAGCTTCTGGTCTTTGACATCAAAAAAGAAGGTTGTAATAATGAAAGGGACATCTGATCATTTTATCCTAGCTAGTGGAACAATAAAGACGAAGTGTCTAATTATACTTATGGTCCTTTGTTTCCAAATAGAAAGACACCAAATTCTCCGGGAAGCCCTATCTTTCCAAAGACTTCTCGATTTGCTCCCCCTAACGAGCCCCCTCCAGCCTACCCGACGGACCACCCCTTCTATCTCTCGCGACCAACCCCTTGTTAGTTCGTAGAGCCGACGCTGGGCGGCGAACCTCATGGATCACGCGTCTGGTCCCTCTCCCTTTGGGTGAGAGCTTTCAATAAAGCATCTCTTGCTTGGAAAGCAGGAACCGGTCTGCTTTGGAGATCCTGCATAAGTTCCCGGATCTTCAAAAGCTTCGCGGGGGACACGACGTCCAGTTGTAGCTTAATCTTAGTATTTTGGAGTACACTTGAGGTCACTCCCCTATTTCCAAAGGAAGAAAGAAAAGAGGAAAGCTCCCTTTCTATTTCCTCTGCTGTTGGTCCCGGCAGACGCAGAGTCCAAATCGAGTTGGGCATTTGAGGAACCCTCTGCTGGAGGATGAGCACAAATCCTCGATTCGTCGTCCTCCCCGGAGTCACAAAAAGCCATAATCGGTATTCCTAGCTTCATGAAGGTCAACGAAAGAGAAATCAAAACGAGATATATTAAGATATCAATAAAAATAGATTGGTAGTTTCGAACCGAGATGGGATTTCTTTTTCATGCCATATGCGCTTAGACTTTACTTTCTCCCCTTTTTTCCCCGGTCCTATATTAGTTCTCCTTAACGTGACACTTACTTATTCCCACTGAAGCTAGTACGCAACGATTTCGATTCCTATCCGGATTATTCCCCGCTCTCCTCGATCAATACATATAATAAGTATACTCTGAATCCATTCTCTCTCAGAGGATTCAATCTTATTGGTCCTACGTTACGTCATTTTTTCTCTTTGCTTTTGCTGACTACACTCGGATAGCGAGCAGGCCTATGCCGGCCCGGAATGGGAATTAGACTTCATTCACTTGATGGGCTTTCGCCTGAACGAGGTGGCGTGTCCCATGCCTAGTACCTTTCTGTCACACCCCCAAAATCCACAAACGGAGTATCACCGCAGGAGGCGTGACTGACCAGGATCTAACCACCAATCACATTGAACTTATAGTTATATTTAAATAAAGCTTTTCGTTTATTAACATTAAGTGTTACAAAAAATCACAGTATACAGCGGAAGCAAATTTCATTCGTCAAGTGTTTATAAACCACATGTAAAAGCCATTAGTCTTGTGTTATGTTTCCATGTGTCTCGACCCATGACCACTCCAGCCTCCCAGACAGCAAGTTCCAACAATATGCACCTAAAGGCCTGCAAGGCATGTAACAACAAGTCAACAACAAAGTTGAGCGAGTTCACAGTTGGTTGTTTAGTTTTATGTGTTTGTTTTGAAAACCATAAGTTGTATCGTAAACCATGAGTTAACAAGTATCCTTGTTTCCCAAACCATATCCATAATCAGTGGGGGCTTCCCTATGTGAACCACTAGACCCGTTTACCATATCGACCACTGACTAAAGTAAGTTGGTGCCCTGACGTCAATGGCTATCATCATTGACTAGTGCCCAGATCCATTAGTTCACGCCCGTCCTCTGCGGCACGGTGTGAGGCTTGCCAAACCTAAATAGTGCTATCTAACTAATGACCCGCTCGCCATTGGCCCGACGATTAAGTCGATATAAAAGGAGGGACTTCATGATAGAGAGTTTTGGTCTAGTATCCGTGTTGTCACCCTTCAGTGAAGAGGGTGTGTACGAAATCCCCAAACCAGGAGATTACACGGGTTTCGATTATATTCTTATCACGTGTTGTCACCCTTCAATAAAGAGGGTGTGTACGTGTCCCAAACCAGGGGATCACGCAGTTTCAGTTTAAATCCTTTACCCATTCCCAATCCTTGGGAATCCCATGCCTTGTGGAAAATGTGAACTCACCTTTGGTTTGTTCGGCAAGATTAAAGCACATATTCCAAGTTGGTCAATTAGTTCCTATTGTGGTTACCACTAACAGTTAGAATCTCATTATATCAACTCACGTATCAAACCACGCATGTAACAATTTGCATCAATTATCACGTAGTCACATAATGAACATTCGAGTCGCATACATATCACATATTACATGATTTATTGTATAAATAGCACCCATATAAATCTTGATGACATCACCACTCAGTTTCTTAGTATGTAATTAGTTCATGAGCCAATACACCTTATTCATGCATATGTATAAATCAAATAACAGTAAATCCTTTGATGCCCAAATTGTACAACATACAAATCAGTGACACACATTTAATCAACAGGTTTCATGAATACACAAGCAAAGCCTTTTGATGTGCATCCTATAGATCGGTCCATTACATTGAGTCTAGACCCAAACATCCTACCTGGCTCGCAAATCCTTAAACAATCCTGTTTCCTTTTACGGCACAGCAGATCAGGCCCAATCTTGTAGTTGTGTTAAGCCCAGTTGTGTATGAATTGACAGTGAACAAAGTCCTCCCACATATCCGGCCCAATCTTAAACTTCTGTGTGTATGTGTGACCCAACTATTAAATCAGGCCCAGTAATGTGAACTCTTAGAGCCCATGTGCGGCATGTATCCACAGATTTTGTGCAGTTTAATTAACTTGCAAGTAGTTGTATTATAACCATAAATCATAGGATCAATTACTTGATGCATAATTTACTTAAATTAAGTATCAATCAATTTAATCAAACGGCATGTATTCAATCATCAGTCCTTTAATAAACATCCATATCAAATAACATCATCCTAATGACTTTTATATGTTACTGTGCAACATAACCCTAGTCAAACAAGAATTAAAATCATATAGCAACAAATATTTAGAGTAATTAAACTAACCGAAGGTCCTGCCAAAGAAATTAATGCTTCGAAGATACACTAACACCCCACCCATCAATATTATGTAACCCTACTCATTGATTAATAAAGACACCAGCACATTATAACTAATCTGTTTATGCAATAACAAGTGTACCCGTGATTCCTTTTCATATATTCATGTAAATAACTAACCCCCAAGATCCCTATCACCATACTAATAAGTAATACACACATAACCCCATGTGCAAGCATAATCCATGACAACCATCAAGCATCGATATAACTATTTAGGACAAAAGAACTTGATTTATAACAAGGTGAGATTATACTAACCGAATAAACGAACAAGATGATTAACACACGAGGGGGAAAGGGCAAGCTACGACAAAACTGGTTCTCTTCTTGATACCATCGACCTCAAGGGGTGATTTGGGCTTGAGATTATGTGATTTGTTAACATATAATCCACGTATAAGTTACCTGTGTGTGCGTGCGTATTTACTAACCCCAACATAGCCGGCCCACTATAACTTTAGTCGGCCCACTCTAACGTAAATCACATATATTAAAACAGTAATATATTAAACTTTAGTCGGCCCATTCAAAACTTAGTCCAACATTGACTTGTTTACACTGTTCGATGTATTGCGGCCAAATCAGATGTGTTTGAGTAATCTGTAGTTAACATTGCATGCATTAATTATATTATTCCACTAGCAAGATTTGCATGTGAAGTGAAGTTGTCGGCCACTCCTACCTTGATTCAATTAAATCAATTGTTGTCATCACATATCACATGTGATATTTGACATCCCATGTGCATCATCTGAACATGTAGTAGAGGTCCAATGGATATATTCATATTGTCTATATAACACACATAAGTTTAACATGGAAATACTTGATATGTAACTTTAATTAAATTATTCCAAACACTACACAATTCCTAATCTTTCATTCACTCATTAAAACAATTCACTTGTCATAACATAACGGTGCACATTTTACCACACAATGAATCATAAAAATACAGTTCCACAGTTTGTCAAATATGTATCAACAGTTAATCAAATATGCATCCGTTACAACACAAACAATTATGAGAAGGTAGTGTGAAACAAGTAACGTGTCAAGGAAAGGCCTTGAAAGTTCGGGTTGTCACACTTTCTGGGTCAGGACTATATATATAACAATAATTGCGGCGGATCAACCCACTCATAGGACTGGTTCACCATTCATTCAGAGGGCCCAATTCACCCCCGACCTGGACGAGACATTAGAGTGATGAGTCTGAAGCAGGTCGAGAAAGTTGATCACGTCTTTTTTACTTTCAATTATTTAAGCACATGACAGAAGAGAGAGCGCACAGAAAGGAAAGAGAGAGGGGTTCCTTTTCTAATATCATCTTATAATATCTATAATATAAGAGTAGATCCCTATCTTGGCAAGTCTCTGAGAAGGTCAAGACCGAAAGGAAATCTATGTTCCCCTGGGTCCAATCCTAAGACTGACTCTACTTCATCAGTGTTTTCGAACATCACTTTCTTATTCAATTTCTCCGCAATAAGATAAGAGGGACGTACACGAGATTGCATTCTTGCTTTTGTAGGTGGAAGGTAAGGAACATAGAGAAGGAGGAGGAGAGAGAACAACCAGATATATCATAGGTGATCACAGAAATTTCCACCTGCATGATTCGGCCCATCTTCTTTCCTCTATGATATGAGAAAACACTCCTCAGTGAGACAATGTAGTCAAGTCAATAGCAGCCAGAGCAAAAAAGGTCATTCGATATAGACCGGATGAGAAGCAGAAATCAATCGCCAATGCTGATACAAAAGGAAACCCGTAACCGCATTTTCACTTCAAAACTAAAGGGAATGAGCTGAGGTCAGGAACTGAACTACCTGCTTTCGGGTCAACTAAAGCAAGGGCAAAGGCTTCCCCGATTGTTAGAACTCCTTGGACCATGTTTAGGCTTATCGGATTAGGCTGCTAGAAAGGCTGAGACGATAGGCCTTGATTCATCAGTTTTAGAGAGGGCTATAGGCCACTTTCTCTCACTCAATAGATCTATCTGGTCAGTAACCCCCTGAAATCCTTACTTTGAGTGAGGGCTGTACTGTAAGAGACGAGCTAGACCTCGATAGCCTCAATGGATGGCCCCCATGATGTCAAATCGAGCGGATCCAGAGAAGAGAGGTGCCGGGCGAACCTCCGAGAAAGAATTATATGTTGGGCCTCATTCACTCCAATTCCTGTATCGCCGATCTACTCATTCGAGGGGGCAAGGATAGCTCATTCAAGGTGGATCGGAGAACCGACCAAACTCTTGGTTATGTAAAGATCATGTTCGCCCGTCAGGTCACACTCTTTATTGTCATAGCCGCATTCCAGTGAATACTGATGGAGTCGGGAATTGAAAGATCTCTATTCTCGCAAGAGGTAATCTCCTCCAGTCAAACCGACTCCCAGCTCCTTCCTTAGTAGCGGGAAGCGGTTCTATTGCTTCCTTCATTAGGATAGGTGGGAATATTGTCACACCCCGACCACGTGTAACATACAAAACGTGGCGGAAACGTCGGGGAGTGTTGTAACAGAATTAATTGTTTCATAACCATGGCATACAAAGTTGTATTTTATTTATTAAACAAGAGTGTTACATTGTTTTAAACAAGAAATACAGAGTTTATAACATAATTAAACATAGTCTAGCTCCATTTTATGTCTCTAAGGCATTACCAAGCAAACAAACGAATCACAGTGACTAATCAAAGTAAATGGGTCAAAAATAATGTATAATGAAGACATGCTCGCCTATAAGTGAACACTCATCCCAGGAATTCCCAGGTAAGCACAACTGGTCTCGCGTCTGATGAGATGTATACGAAGTGCTTGCCTAGACAGAAAACCCAGAATACAGGCATTCACCCTTCCAGTTTGCACGTGTTCACATTATTTAAAACCCAAAACTTTGACGAGATTTTTGAAAATTTGAAGGCACAAGGCCAAAAATTTTAGTTAAACCGAAAGGGTTCAAAACCTTACAAAAGAGGGTTCAAAACCTTGTAATAAATCATTCAAAAACAGATGATTGTTTTTCAAAAATTGTTTCGGAAATTTGTGTTCTTGTTTTGATAATCACCTAAGGATAGGTGATGTACATGTTTTAAGATCTAAACACAAGATAACTTGTGTTAGGGTCCTAGAAAAGTTATAGTCTAGGTCAAAGCATTACTAATAACCTAATTCCCTATAACCATTGGCTCTGATACCAACTCTTCTGTCACACCCCGACCACGTGTAACATACAAAACGTGGCGGAAATGTCGGGGAGTGTTGTAACATAATTAATTGTTTCATAACCATGGCATACAAAGTTGTATTTTATTTATTAAACAAGAGTGTTACATTGTTTTAAACAGGAAATACAGAGTTTATAACATAATTAAACATAGTCTAGCTCCATTTTATGTCTCTAAGGCACAGGTCCGCCCTAGTGTCAAGATCAACATCCTATGGAAAAGCACCTGAAAACACATGTGAAAATAGGTACGTCAGCATAAAAATGCCTGTGAGATACATAGGTTTGTGAAAATAGGATTCATGACTTGTATTTGAGAAAATGTTTAGTCATGAACCTTGTAATTTGCTTTGTCTTGTAAATCATTTGAAAAACGATAATATCAGATGATATGTATAAGTAAATGTAAGGTTAAATGATTAACCATGTAAAATGAGTTTGTATAAGATATGTTGTTTGTAAAACAATGTCTTGTGAAAAGTATGTTATTTGTATGAAATGTTATATGTATCAAATTGAAATGATTCAAATAACGTTACGACATGTAATACCATACAAACACTTATATATAGGAAGTACCAGCGGCGTATCCACCATGCTTATATCATATTACACACGCCTCGTTACTTAATCACTTACTCAAACCAAACCAACAATGTAAGATGTCTTTGTCTAAACCAATTGTCAAATGTATTGGATAATATGTCAAGTGTTTATGTCAAGATGTAAATCGTGTAGTGTAAAACAAATGTCAAACATGTTTATGTGTCAAATGTAAATCATGTCAAAATGTCTATGTCAAATGTCCATGTCAAATGTCTTTGTCAAATGTCTTTGTGTAAAATGTCTATGTCAAAATGTCATGTATGGCAAGTGAAATGTATCAACTAAACCATATGCACAAAAACAAAGTATTGAAGTAAAACATGGTTTAAATCAATATTATGTCTTGTGGGAAATGCATGCTAATACTGAATATGAACATTTATGCGGTATTGTGAAATGCATACATCCAAGCCTTGTGACTGTGGTGATAAACCCTTAAACAAATTAGAGGTCTATCTGTCTTATATCATCGAATTCGGTCATTCCTTTCATCCCCACCTAACCGGGATGTCCGGAACGGGAGTTGTCAATTCCTATGGTACCACTACCTACTAACGAACGGCGTAGCTAATGTTAATGAATGTATTGTCCCATGTAAACAAACCAAATGTCATACCAAAATGTAAGCATGTGAAAACAATGCACTAAGTATGTAATCAAATGAACATACATAGCGTGAAATGTTATGTAAAACGATGTACTAAGTAGGCACACAATGGCATACATAGCATAAAATGTCATGTAAAACGATATACTAAGTAGGCACACAATGGGCATACATAGCATGAAATGTCATGAAATCACGTACTATAATGTACTAACGGATATAGCAGGTATATGATGTGAAAGCAGGAAAGCATGAAAGTAACAAGTAGGCACATGTGTTCCACCCCAAAACGTTTGGAAAACAGTAAAAGAGGGGTCTATGTACTCACTTGTAATTGCTCAGATGTCTAAAGATAACCACCAAGTAATGCTAGAGATCTCGGAATCAAACGGCACCTAATATAGGTAACTATGTTAATAAACCGGACCTATATCGGAAGACTGGGTAGCATTAGGGTTTGTAAACCAAATGAGTGTAGGAACTCATGTGATATGGTTTAACAAAGCCTACATGCTAAATGAAACTTAACCTATGTCTTATCGACCCATTACGACCCGTTTAGGAAGCTTATGCTACTTTAACGCGTCGTTCGCGTAAAACGCGTTTGGAACGCCTAACCAGCCCTATGACAAGTGTTATATGCCTAAACATGTTACATAATCAGTTATGTGGCAAAAGTTTAGGTTACATATGCTAAATTACCAATTATGCATGAAAAGGGTATTCTGGTAATTTACCTAAGGCATATAAACAACCTATCATACAACTACTCAAACGATGTGACCATAGGGTATAACCTCGGAAGGTTATTCCCTACCTACTATGGTCACCTAACCTATTTGGTCGGATCCTAATGATCGACCAAATGGGTCGAGTTCGAAGGTATAGGCGATTTATTAGATCGCCTACCCTACGACTCTAGACAACGTGGTAATCAGTGGGCATAGTCCCAAGGGACTATGACCAACGTGATTACACTCACGTTGCGAAGTTCAAACGAACTTCGCATTGACCATTACTGGTCAACGCTGAAAGTCAAACAAAGTTTGACTTTCTGACTCGAAAAGCAATAAAATAAGGAAAAGAACGAAAGAATACTTACGAAGGGTCCCCGAATGCTAACCTCGATTCAAAAATCTCAGGTATGAAACAATAGTTTCAACTTAGAGTTTCTCAAATCAAAGTTCTTGTAAGTTTGGCATTGGGGTGATGGGGTATTTATAGTTTTCGGTGAACCGTTGAGATCGTTTCATGGAAACCGTGATTCGATCCCATCCGTACACTTGTTGGAAGGTTATGGAAGCTAAAATTGATGCTTATCATCTGACTAAGCAAGTTAGAACATGTGGTGGAGGATCAAACAGCTGCAACTTGTGGTTAAATGCACTTAATCTGGTCAGAAGGTGCCTCGCGGGCCGCCTGAGGATGCTCAGGAACTGAGGCGGGCCGCCTAGCAGTCACAGATCAGAACAAAGTTTCAGAATTTACAGTTTTGGTCCCTGCACGTGTTTTAAGGCATTTCCGACACTTCTAAGGCCCGTAAAGCCAACTTTAAGGCCCTAAAATGTTGCCTAAACATTGTGGACATGAAACATGTTCAAAAATATGCCGGGTGATGGTTCGTTTGGTCGTACGAATGCGATGTTCGCTTAATTACGACGGAATGCGCACAAGCGCGAAAAACGATCCAAATGACGCGACGAATGGATTTTTCTTATGGCGAACACTAAAATATAGTATAGTCATGCTTACATAAAGTTTTGGATGTCCGGATGTATTCAGAACGTGAGTTATGCGTAAAAATGCAAACTTGTGCACTTTTTGACACTTTTAGTCCCTGAATGAACCAAAAGTTTATTTTAGCACACCGAACCCCTCAAAGCCTATTTCTAAGCTATGTAAAGGATATTTAAGGTGTGTTTAACTTATGGTCATGTTCCGGAATGTTCGTTACAGTTCAAATTGACATACTTTCGCAGTTTGTCAAATTTAGTCCCTGTAAGCGAATTAACTTGTTTTTGCCATACCAAAGCCTTTAAAACTTATTTCTAAGTTATGTAAAGGTTATTTAAGGTATGTTAAGTATATGTTGATGTTCCGGAGTATTTTTCGCATTAAACTGAGTACGTTTATGCATCAGCTTGCGTATAACTCTCCAGAAAACGATGTAGAGTTTGAAATTACATAAAAGTCAAAACATGAAAAATGTAAAACACAATCAAACAAACATTGTGATCAAATAACATTGTTTTATTGATAACAGAACTGTTCACAAGGATTACAAACACAGGTGTTACAGTCTCCCCTACTTGTGGAAATTTCGTCCCGAAATTACTTAGAGGAAACTCGTGGGAAAAGATGTGGATATTTCGCCTTCATTTGATCTTCGCGTTCCCAAGTAAACTCGGGTCCACGTTTAGCTTCCCAGCGAACTTTGACCAAAGGAATGCGCTTGCGTTTAAGCCACTTGACTTCACGTTCCATGATTTCCACTGGCTTCTCAACAAATTTTAGTGTTTTGCCAACACGAATTTCGTCGAGGGGTATGTGGAGGTTCTCATCAGTTAAACACCTCTTGAGATTGGACACGTGAAAAGTTGGATGAACATTTCCAAGTTCAGGAGGTAACTCAAGTCTGTAGGCTACCTTTCCGATTCTTTCGACGATCTTGAATGGTCCAACGTATCTAGGTGCAAGTTTTCCTTTCTTTCCAAATCTGATCACACCTTTCCAAGGTGAGACCTTAAGTAATACTCGATCACCGACTTGAAATTCCAAGGGTTTGCGTTTTGGATCCGCGTAACTCTTTTGACGGCTCATAGCTGTCTGAAGGTTATCGCGAACTTTCTTGACCTTGTCAGTTGTCTCTAAAATGAGGGCAGGTCCAGTAAGTTGGGCCTCGCCAATCTCATTCCAGCAGACTGGTGAACGACATTTTCGACCATAGAGAGCCTCGAAAGGAGCCATTTTGATGCTAGTGTGATAACTGTTGTTGTAGGAGAATTCAATCAACTTAAGATGTGAATCCCAACTACCACCAAAATCGATCACACAAGCTCTAAGCATATCCTCCAAAGTCTGGATTGTTCTCTCAGATTGACCATCCGTTTGCGGATGATAAGCTGTGCTCAGATTAAGTTGGGTCCCCATAGCAGATTGCATGGTTCTCCAAAAATGAGAAGTGAAACGAGCATCTCTGTCAGAAATGATGTTCAAAGGAACACCATGTCGAGCTACAATTTCATCCACATAGATTTGAGCAAGTCTGTCAGCAGGAAAATCCTCACGGATTGGCAAGAAATGCGCTGACTTAGTGAGACGATCAACGACTACCCAGATGGCATCATGACCTTTCTTTGTGCGTGGAAGTTTGGTAACAAGATCCATAGTAATGTTTTCCCATTTCCAAACTGGGATCTCTGGTTGCACCAATAAACCAGATGGACGCTGATGTTCAGCCTTAACCTTAAGACAAGTAAGGCATTTTGATACGTATAAGGCAATGTCTTTCTTCATACCAGGCCACCAATAGTGAATACGAAGATCCTTATACATCTTATCTGAGCCTGGATGAATAGAATAACGAGACTTATGGGCTTCATCCATAAGCAAGGCACGAAGATTATCTAGGCTTGGGACCCACAAACGGTCCATGAAGTAATATGATCCATTGTCCTTTAGTTCCAGAGCAGGTGTTATGTGATAGGGAAATTCCTTATCCATCAAACCCTGTGAAACACAAGATTGTTGAGCTTGAGAAATGCGTGCTTAAATATCAGATCGAGCTTGAATAACAGATTGAATACGTACACAATGAAGCTTAGTACGTTCCTTACGACTCAATGCATCAGCTACGACATTCGCCTTACCAGGATGGTAGCGAATTTCGCAGTCATAGTCGTTTAAAAGCTCAACCCAACGTCGTTGTCTCATGTTGAGTTCTTTCTGGTTGAAGATGTGCTGAAGACTTTTGTGGTCTGTGAAAACCACACATTTTGTGCCATACAAATAGTGTCTCCAGATTTTGAGAGCGAAGACAACTGCACCCAACTCAAGATCATGAGTGGTGTAGTTCTTCTCATGTATCTTCAACTGCCTCGATGCATATGCTATGACTTTGTTCCTTTGCATCAGAACGCAACCAAGGCCTAATTTTGATGCATCACAATACACAACAAAATCATCATCACCCTCAGGCAATGATAGAACAGGCGCATCGTAAAGCTTCTGTTTCAAGTGTTGAAAAGCTTCCTCTTGCTTGAATCCCCAATAAAAGGGCATTTTCTTCTGAGTTAGAGCAGTTAGAGGAACTGTAATCTTCGAGAAGTTTTCTATGAAGCGGCGATAATAACCCGCTAGACCAAGAAAAGAACGAACTTCAGTAGGAGTAGTAGGTGCATCCCAATCCTTGATCGCACTGATCTTGGAGGGATCTACATGAATACCTCGTTCGTTGATAATATGTCCTAAAAATTGAACCTCTTTAAGCCAGAATTCACACTTGGAGAATTTGGCGAAAAGTTGCTCTTTCTTTAGGAGTTCCAGAGTAAGACGAAGATGTTGCTCGTGGTCAGCTTGCGTCTTAGAGTATATCAAGATGTCATCAATAAAAACAATGACGAACTGATCCAAATAAGGTTTGCAGACCATATTCATTAAGTCCATGAAAACAGCCGGAGCATTAGTCAAACCGAATGGCATGACCGTGAATTCATAATGCCCATAACGAGTACGGAACGCTGTCTTGGGAATATCTTCTTCTTGCACCTGAAGTTGATGATATCCAGATCGCAGATCAATCTTCGAAAAATAAGAAGCGCCTTGTAACTGATCAAAGAGATCATCGATGCGAGGTAGGGGATATCGATTCTTGATGGTAAGCTTGTTAAGCTCACGATAATCGATACACATCCTAAAGGATCCATCCTTCTTCTTGACAAAAAGAACGGGAGCACCCCAAGGTGAAAAGCTGGGACGGATAAAGCCTTTGTCAGAGAGCTCCTGAAGCTGCTTAGATAACTCTTGCATCTCGGATGGTGCAAGACGATATGGAGCTCTGGCAATGGGATTTGCACCAGGTACGAGATCAATGCGGAACTCGACTTGGCGTGCTGGAGGTAGACCAGGTAAATCTTTAGGGAAAACTTCAGAATAATCCCGAACGACAGGAATATCTGAAATAGACTTACCCTTGCCCTTATCTTCTGTAACATGTGCTAAGAAAGCCACATAGTTCTTCCGCAGATATTTCCGAGCTTTAAAACAAGACATGAGTTTGAGACCACCGGCAGGTTTCTCACCTTGCACTTGTAGGATCTCGCCTGTCGAAAGCGGCACACGAACAATCTTCTCAGAACAAACTATCTCTGCGTGATGCTTGGATAACCAATCCATACCCACTATAACATCGAAGCTTCCAAGTTGCATAGGTGTAAGATCGATAGGAAAAAGATGATCGTTAAGGTTCAACTGGCAGTTGTGAAGAACAGATTCAAGAATAATGGGTTCACCACTAGCAACCTCTACTGTCAAAGATTTACTTAGTTTTGTTCTAGACACACGAAGCATTGGCTCAAAAGATAAAGACACAAAACTCTTGTCGGCACCCGAATCAAAGAGAACAGATGCAGGCTGATTATTAATAAAGAACGTACCGTTCACCACATTATCGTCTGCCTGCGCCTCTTGGGCGTTCATGTTAAAAGCTCGGCCTCGAGCCGGAGCCTGATTCGGATTCTGGTTGGCTAGCCTTGGGCACTGGTTCCTGTAGTGGGTCAGATCCCCACAATTGTAACAAGCACCCGGTGGGTAGTGTGGTCGTGCAGCTTGACCCTGTTGCTGAGCAGGAGGTTGAGCAACTTGTTGAGCCGGGTTCTGAACCGTGGGATTCTGAGCAGACCGACAAACATTAGCAAGATGGCCTGACTTCCCACAGTTAGTACAGAAACGGCATGGAAGTTGCGGCTGGTGGTGACTGTTGCATCTATTGCACCTCCCTGAATAGGGTTTCTTTACTGGAGGCTGTGCGGGTTGATTGAGAGCTGCCTGGTTAGCTTGGGCAGTGACAGCATAGTTTTGGGAAGCCTTACGCTTCTTTGCCCTTTTCGATGAACCAGAAACCTTTCCATTCCCGTTTTGACCTTTCTTGCTATCCTCCTTCTCAACCGATTGTTTCTTGCCCTTGTCACCCTTCCTGTGCAGCTTATTCTTACGAATCTGCGACTCAGTCAGTGTCGCTGATAACTCGATCGCCTGACGGAGTGTGGCAGGGTCACTACCAGTAAGGATGTCCTGCACTGAGTCAGGTAGGCCGTCGATGTACCTTTCGATGGCCTTGTCGAGTGGGGTAACCATAGTCGGGCAAAGCAGACTCAACTCTTCAAACCTGTCAGTATATGCCCTGTGCTCTCCACTATCTTGCTTCAAATTATCAAACTCTTTCTCCAAGGCTCGCTGCTCATGACGAGGACAGAATTCCCTCATCATAAGGGCTCTAAGTTCAGCCCATGTCTGTGCGAGAGCAACTTCTGCACCTTGGTCCCTCATAACCCCGTTCCACCATGTCAAAGCCCTCTTCTGAAATACGCTCGAAGCAAACTCGACTTTGCGATTTTCGAGACACTGCACGTGGCGAAAAGTATTCTCTATGCTCTCAAACCACTGAAGAAGCCCAGTCGCTCCCTCAGAACCACTAAACTTGAGTGGTTTAGCTGAGTTAAAATCCTTGTATTTGCACGGACCATTGTTGTTGTTGTTGGCTTGTTGCCATTGAGCAAAGAGATTTGGGAATTGAGCAGCCATCTGCTGCGCAATAATTTCTGCCAGTTCAGCAGTTGCTATCTGGTTTTCGCGTCGAGGAGGCATTCTAAAAGAGGAAAACATGAAAGAAAACGAGTGAGATGATTGGATGAAGAGAATGAGATGAAACAAAATCAACAAAAGCAAAGATGGTGATCATTCGTCCGCATTACCAAGCAAACAAACGAATCACAGTGACTAATCAAAGTAAATGGGTCAAAAATAATGTATAATGAAGACATGCTCGCCTATAAGTGAACACTCATCCCAGGAATTCCCAGGTAAGCACAACTGGTCTCGCGTCTGATGAGATGTATACGAAGTGCTTGCCTAGACAGAAAACCCAGAATACAGGCATTCACCCTTCCAGTTTGCACGTGTTCACATTATTTAAAACCCAAAACTTTGACGAGATTTTTGAAAATTTGAAGGCACAAGGCCAAAAATTTTACTTAAACCGAAAGGGTTCAAAACCTTACAAAAGAGGGTTCAAAACCTTGTAATAAATCATTCAAAAACAGATGATTGTTTTTCAAAAATTGTTTCGGAAATTTGTGTTCTTGTTTTGATAATCACCTAAGGATAGGTTATGTACATGTTTTAAGATCTAAACACAAGATAACTTGTGTTAGGGTCCTAGAAAAGTTATAGTCTAGGTCAAAGCATTACTAATAACCTAATTCCCTATAACCATTGGCTCTGATACCAACTCTTCTGTCACACCCCGACCACGTGTAACATACAAAACGTGGCGGAAACGTCGGGGAGTGTTGTAACATAATTAATTGTTTCATAACCATGGCATACAAAGTTGTATTTTATTTATTAAACAAGAGTGTTACATTGTTTTAAACAGGAAATACAGAGTTTATAACATAATTAAACATAGTCTAGCTCCATTTTATGTCTCTAAGGCACAGGTCCGCCCTAGTGTCAAGATCAACATCCTATGGAAAAGCACCTGAAAACACATGTGAAAATAGGTACGTCAGCATAAAAATGCCTGTGAGATACATAGGTTTGTGAAAATAGGATTCATGACTTGTATTTGAGAAAATGTTTAGTCATGAACCTTGTAATTTGCTTTGTCTTGTAAATCATTTGAAAAACGATAAGATCAGATGATATGTATAAGTAAATGTAAGGTTAAATGATTAACCATGTAAAATGAGTTTGTATAAGATATGTTGTTTGTAAAACAATGTCTTGTGAAAAGTATGTTATTTGTATGAAATGTTATATGTATCAAATTGAAATGATTCAAATAACGTTACGACATGTAATACCATACAAACACTTATATATAGGAAGTACCAGTGGCGTATCCACCATGCTTATATCATATTACACACGCCTCGTTACTTAATCACTTACTCAAACCAAACCAACAATGTAAGATGTCTTTGTCTAAACCAATTGTCAAATGTATTGGATAATATGTCAAGTGTTTATGTCAAGATGTAAATCGTGTAGTGTAAAACAAATGTCAAACATGTTTATGTGTCAAATGTAAATCATGTCAAAATGTCTATGTCAAATGTCCATGTCAAATGTCTTTGTCAAATGTCTTTGTGTAAAATGTCTATGTCAAAATGTCATGTATGGCAAGTGAAATGTATCAACTAAACCATATGCACAAAAACAAAGTATTGAAGTAAAACATGGTTTAAATCAATATTATGTCTTGTGGGAAATGCATGCTAATACTGAATATGAACATTTATGCGGTATTGTGAAATGCATACATCCAAGCCTTGTGACTGTGGTGATAAACCCTTAAACAAATTAAAGGTCTATCTGTCTTATATCATCGAATTCGGTCATTCCTTTCATCCCCACCTAACCGGGATGTCCGGAACGGGAGTTGTCAATTCCTATGGTACCACTACCTACTAACGAACGGCGTAGCTAATGTTAATGAATGTATTGTCCCATGTAAACAAACCAAATGTCATACCAAAATGTAAGCATGTGAAAACAATGCACTAAGTATGTAATCAAATGAACATACATAGCGTGAAATGTTATGTAAAACGATGTACTAAGTAGGCACACAATGGCATACATAGCATAAAATGTCATGTAAAACGATATACTAAGTAGGCACACAATGGGCATACATAGCATGAAATGTCATGAAATCACGTACTATAATGTACTAACGGATATAGCAGGTATATGATGTGAAAGCAGGAAAGCATGAAAGTAACAAGTAGGCATATGTGTTCCACCCCAAAACGTTTGGAAAACAGTAAAAGAGGGGTCTATGTACTCACTTGTAATTGCTCAGATGTCTAAAGATAACCACCAAGTAATGCTAGAGATCTCGGAATCAAACGGCACCTAATATAGGTAACTATGTTAATAAACCGGACCTATATCGGAAGACTGGGTAGCATTAGGGTTTGTAAACCAAATGAGTGTAGGAACTCATGTGATATGGTTTAACAAAGCCTACATGCTAAATGAAACTTAACCTATGTCTTATCGACCCATTACGACCCGTTTAGGAAGCTTATGCTACTTTAACGCGTCGTTCGCGTAAAACGCGTTCGGAACGCCTAACCAGCCCTATGACAAGTGTTATATGCCTAAACATGTTACATAATCAGTTATGTGGCAAAAGTTTAGGTTACATATGCTAAATTACCAATTATGCATGAAAAGGGTATTCTGGTAATTTACCTAAGGCATATAAACAACCTATCATACAACTACTCAAACGATGTGACCATAGGGTATAACCTCGGAAGGTTATTCCCTACCTACTATGGTCACCTAACCTATTTGGTCGGATCCTAATGATCGACCAAATGGGTCGAGTTCGAAGGTATAGGCGATTTATTAGATCGCCTACCCTACGACTCTAGACAACGTGGTAATCAGTGGGCATAGTCCCAAGGGACTATGACCAACGTGATTACACTCACGTTGCGAAGTTCAAACGAACTTCGCATTGACCATTACTGGTCAACGCTGAAAGTCAAACAAAGTTTGACTTTCTGACTCGAAAAGCAATAAAATAAGGAAAAGAACGAAAGAATACTTACGAAGGGTCCCCGAATGCTAACCTCGATTCAAAAATCTCAGGTATGAAACAATAGTTTCAACTTAGAGTTTCTCAAATCAAAGTTCTTGTAAGTTTGGCATTGGGGTGATGGGGTATTTATAGTTTTCGGTGAACCGTTGAGATCGTTTCATGGAAACCGTGATTCGATCCCATCCGTACACTTGTTGGAAGGTTATGGAAGCTAAAATTGATGCTTATCATCTGACTAAGCAAGTTAGAACATGTGGTGGAGGATCAAACAGCTGCAACTTGTGGTTAAATGCACTTAATCTGGTCAGAAGGTGCCTCGCGGGCCGCCTGAGGATGCTCAGGAACTGAGGCGGGCCGCCTAGCAGTCACAGATCAGAACAAAGTTTCAGAATTTACAGTTTTGGTCCCTGCACGTGTTTTAAGGCATTTCCGACACTTCTAAGGCCCGTAAAGCCAACTTTAAGGCCCTAAAATGTTGCCTAAACATTGTGGACATGAAAAATGTTCAAAAATATGCCGGGTGATGGTTCGTTTGGTCGTACGAATGCGATGTTCGCTTAATTACGACGGAATGCGCACAAGCGCGAAAAACGATCCAAATGACGCGACGAATGGATTTTTCTTATGGCGAACACTAAAATATAGTATAGTCATGCTTACATAAAGTTTTGGATGTCCGGATGTATTCAGAACGTGAGTTATGCGTAAAAATGCAAACTTGTGCACTTTTTGACACTTTTAGTCCCTGAATGAACCAAAAGTTTATTTTAGCACACCGAACCCCTCAAAGCCTATTTCTAAGCTATGTAAAGGATATTTAAGGTGTGTTTAACTTATGGTCATGTTCCGGAATGTTCGTTACAGTTCAAATTGACATACTTTCGCAGTTTGTCAAATTTAGTCCCTGTAAGCGAATTAACTTGTTTTTGCCATACCAAAGCCTTTAAAACTTATTTCTAAGTTATGTAAAGGTTATTTAAGGTATGTTAAGTATATGTTGATGTTCCGGAGTATTTTTCGCATTAAACTGAGTACGTTTATGCATCAGCTTGCGTATAACTCTCCAGAAAACGATGTAGAGTTTGAAATTACATAAAAGTCAAAACATGAAAAATGTAAAACACAATCAAACAAACATTGTGATCAAATAACATTGTTTTATTGATAACAGAACTGTTCACAAGGATTACAAACACAGGTGTTACAAATATGAATCTCCTCGGGAATAAGATGATTGGCTGAACACCTGGTGCCGCCAGGAAGGTTGCCGAAAGTTCGAGACCACGCGTGTCAGACAGTTTCGTACGGAAGATTCTGCTAGCTGATCTTCTAACAAACTATTTTTTTGGGATAAGGGTTACCCCGGTGAATTTTATAAAAATATAAGAATAACACAAGTGTGCCAGAGCGACACACTAGAGCCAGTCTTGACATACCAAGACATGGCAAAATCCTAACAAAAACAACCCCAAACAAACCAACAAACACAACCAGACTAGAAACAAAACACTACTAAGCCGAAACAATGGCTACAAATCAAACCCATAAACTACCACTCTAGCCCGGTTCAATAGTCATAACCCTCACTTGGGTCTTCCACCTCGCTAACAGCAACGGGTTCTTCATATGCCTCCCCTCTCTAAACGTCATCAGCTTAAGGCGCACCGTATGTAAGGCAATATTGGCAATCGTGTGGGCAGTTCGGTGATTAGAAGAGAATAGCCTATTATTCCTTTCTTGCCAAATGTAATAAGTAGAAGCTGCCACTACCAGTTTACTAACAATACTTTCAGCTGACTTAGATCTCACTCGCTGAGCAAACCAAGCCATGATAGCGTCCCAAGTGGGATCAACCGTATCCATGTAGGCCATATCTTTAACCTGGTTCCAAACTTGCAAAGCAAATGAACATTGAAAAAATAAGTGATTTCGAGAGTCTTTACCGTGCAGGCAAAGGGGACAACACATAAGAGTAAGGTTGGTTGCACTACCAGCGTCCCACACACCCATTCGATCCTGTGTTTTTAACTTGTTTTTAATAAACAGCCACAAATGAAAGGAATGTCTAGGGATACTTTGACTAAACCATACCAGCTCCTACCTCATCACCTCGATCACGGATATTGTTCCAAACTTCACTAGAGCTGAAGAAGGATTGACTACCCTGCCTACCCTTCCAAACCAGTTTGTCCTCAGCATTCTGATCCAGAATGGGAGGAGGTAAATTAATCAGCACTGGGAAAAGATCGAACCAAGCTAACGGCCATTTCCAAAGATTTTGGTGATCCACCAGATCTGAGACAGTGGACTACATGGTAAATCCCGCTCCATGTATATGTCTAGGTGTGATAAAGTCACTGAGCGGACTATATTCACACCAATTATCCATCCAAGCATTAGCTTTACGACCATCACAAATAGTATACCATATAAATGGACGTATAGAATGACGAAGAGCTAAGATTTTCCTCCATCCCCACGAAATACTTCCACGAATTGGTACATTCCAAAAATTCTTTCCCTTGATCCTGTATGAATGAACGCATTTAACCCAAAGCGACTCTCTCTTAGTAAGTATGCTCCAAATATGGTTAGCAAGAAGAGATTTGTTCACATCTGAGATCCTTCTAATTCCCAACCCTCCCTCATATTTTGGAAGACACACATTCTTCCAAGCCACCTTGGGGTTAGCAACTTTAACCGAGCCACCACTCCACAGAAAATTCCTCATTCTTTTTTCAATATCACCAATAATACGAGCTGGAAGCATAAACACAGACGCCCAGTAAACATGCATAGCCGAGATAACTGAACTAATTAACTGAAGCCTACCCGCAAAGGATAAAGACTTATTCATCCAATGGTCAATCATTTTATCAACTCGGTCCACTAGAATCTTGCAATCCTTGGACATAAGCTTGGAAGAGATTAACGGAACTCCCAAGTACCGGACTGGAAGCTCTCCCTCTTGAAACAGTAATAGCGAAAGAATCGACTGTTTATCGTGTTGAGAAACATTGCTAAAAAACATTGTACTTTTCGCCAAGTTTGGTTTCAATCCTGATGCTCTAGTGAACAAATCCAAGGCATCTCTCATGACTTTAACTGAAAATGAATCCGCATTCACAAACAAAAAGAGGTCACAACAAATGAAACATTAAGAATCTTTTGCTGCTTACACTTGGCATGGTATTTAAATGCAGGACTTCAATCAGCAGCTTGATGTAACATCAACGATAAGACTTCCATAACTAATGTGAAAAGGTAAGGGGACATAGGATCTCCCTGTCTAAGACCCCGTTTCCCTCTAAAATAACCACACAAATTCCCATTAATACTTAGCGAATAAGACACTGTAGAGACACATGTCATGATCCAATCTACCATTTTTTGAGGGAAGCTGAAACCAATAAGAATGCTTTTTAAAAAGGACCAACTAACCGTATCATACGCTTTCTGAATATCAATTTTGAACGCACACCTTGGTTGGCGTCTGCCGAGATGATAGTTGTGCATAAGCTCTTGCGTAAGGAGAATATTATCAGATATTCTCCTACCAGGCACGAATGCAGATTGGTTTATATCCACCAGGTTATTCTTCTAACAAACTATGACACGTCAGCATAACGATCTTGGGTTCCGACATTTCACTGACCTGCTATGCCTATAAATAGCTGGCCCCAGGATAGAAATTACATCATACCTTTCTTCTTTGGGATTCCCCAGGTTATCTCTCGGCTTCACTCCCCCTCATCTCCGGACCTTTGTCTCTTTCTTTGCCCTCCGCTTGACCCAAGGGTGATCGTACGGCCATCATTCGGTTTAGGCGACCTCCTGAGCCACCTCACCACTCCAAGACATCAGCCTCATTCTCTACGTAAAACTTAGCCTTATTCACCTTCTACATTTGGCGACTCCAGTGGGTAGGTGACTACACAAGTGAATGGCAAAGAGAAAATAGCCAACGGACCGAGTGAACCCAGGAAACGAAGTTGACGAGCAAGAACGTACTGACAACGAACTTTCTGAGCACGAGATGCCATCTCCACCTCGGGCACCTGGCGGCCCGAGTAAGAAGTCGTAGAACTGCTCAGTCGTGCGTTTGCACAGAACAATGAAAAGATGATGCAATACTTCGAACAATTTAGTTCAAACCGAGCCTGACGAAAACGACGCCAGAGGCCTCTGTAGCCGAAGTCCACCAAGAGCCCCAACCCCAATCACCTCTAGCGCCAAGAGTACCACCAGACGTTGTACAGAAAAACCCAATACCTCTGCTGTTACAACCCATGAATTCGTCACAGTAGCAGAACTTACACGCCTACTCGAACAAGAACGCTTAAAGAAGCAACCTGATGACCTCACTTATGAACATTACCCGCCATACCAAATTAGCTGCAAAGCCGATTTCTCTCTCTCCTTGGGCGATTTCCTGTTCTTCATGAAACCCTAGGTTTTTCTTTGTGATCTTTTGTATAACAGTCTGTGATTAGAGTTTTGATTCTTCAAAACTTTATAACGAACTCGGTAGCAATTGTGAGCGATCTAAAATTAGGGTTTTGCTTGTTTTCTTCTTCAATCGCCGTCCTAGTATTCAGTTCGAGACCCTGACTTATTATATTGGTTGTCATTGATCGCGGTTAACTAAGTTTAATCTAGCGAGATTGATACTCTGATTTAATAAGTTAATGGTTGAAGATTGATTCTAGGGTTTTAAGGATTAGGGTTTACGTTTTTTTCTGGTGTATAAGGCTGCATGTTTTTGCCGTTTGGGTGAGTTTGGGTTTGTTTACGTATTCTTGTGCATGGAGAGAAATAGAGATAGGGTTTGGAGGATTTAGGGTTTCAGTCTTTTTCTGAAAAGCTGCATGGGGATGTCTTCATTAGTTCGAAGGGTTCTAAGCCAACGGGTGTCCAGGAGTTGCGAGAGAAACCTTCCTTGTTTGATAAGCCGCTGAATATTGATGGGAACCCGTTGTTGCCTCGTCGTGGTGTAGTACAGAAAGAGCAAAAGGTAATTAATGTGATTGATGAATTGGAGAAAGTGACTGTTCCAGTTCAGTCAGTGAGCACGAAAGCTGATTGTCAGGATGATCCGAATGAGAAAATGTCAACGCCAATCTCTTATGCTGAAAAGATTCAATCTACTGTTAGGAATAAAAGGGAGATTAATTTTAGGCTTATGGAGGCTCAAGAAGTTTTGGAGGAAGCTGATGTTGTTATCCCAATAGAAGCGGTCCGTAAAGTGCAGGATAGGTTTGCTAATGTCTTGTATGGTTATTTTTTGGGTAGTAGACGTTCTTGAAGGTGGTCCTTGGCTAATCAGGAAAGGTCCGTTATTTCTCAACGTTTGGTCTCCGGCAGTGACACTTAGGAAGGATGGGATTAAAACGGTTCATGTTTGGGTTAAGTTCCACAATGTGCCTATTGCTGTCTACATTGATGATGGGTTGAGCCTTCTGGCATCCAAGATTGGGATTCCAAAGAGGTTGGACAGCTACACTGCTGATATGTGTCTTGATAACTGGGGTAGAACAAGTTTTGCTCGTGCTATGATTGAAATCTCAGCTGATAAAGAACTGAAAGATTATGTAGTTGTAGCCGTTCCTAAACTAGAAGAAGAGGGTTACGTTATGGAGAGAGTTAAGGTTGAATATGAATGGAGGCCGAAAAGATGTGCTACCTGCTGTTTATTTGGCCATGATGTTTCTTTGTGCCCCAAGTCAAAATCGGTGCAGTCTAAGAAAGTTTCGATTGATCAGGAAGGATTTGTAACAGACAAGAGGAAAACAGCTAAACATGTGTTCCCCCAGAAAAAAACAAAAGCCTAAATTTATCTATAAACAAAAGACTAACTTGTCTGGGCCTGGGCCGTCTGGAACGAAACACGATGAGGGGATTCTCCATAAGGATGGCACGAGTAATGGCGGTAATGGCAGCAATATAAGCAACCTGAATCTACGTAACTCTTTCTCTGCTCTTTCGAGTGATCATGCTGCGGATGGGGATCCATTTGTGGACCTGAGTTATAAGAGTGGTTCGAACCGGCTTCCGGTGGATGATGAAGGGGTTATAGACAATTTGCAATCTGAAATTTCAGAATTTATGGCTGCTGAGACGAATACAAAACCTTCTGAGGGGGCAAGCATTCCCGGTTTAAAGGGTGTTAATGGGTAGTATAATGGCTTGGAATGTTAGGGGCTTGAACCGTCCCCTGAAACAACGAGAGGTTCGGCAACTAATTACTGAAAATCATCTTAATATTTGTGCTATTTTGGAGTCGCATGTTAATATTACTAATCTGGATAGAGTGTGCAAAGGGGTGTTCCGTAACTGGGATTGGTATTCTAATGGTAGTAGCTGTTCGAGGGGTACAAGGATTACAGTGGGCTGGAATAAGGAGATGGTGGACCTTATGGTGATCCATCATACAGACCAGGTTATTCATGTGCAATCTCGTCTCAAATCGGATGACAAAATTCTTTTCTGTTCGTTTGTTTATACCGAGAATAAGTACCATGACAGAAGAGTCCTATGGGAAGAAAACGAGGTCAGCAAAGAAATGCTGGCGAGTACATAGGTTTTGTGAAAATAAGATTCATGACTTAATGCTCTCTCTCTAGCTTGGCGATTTCTTGCTCATCATGAACCCTATGATTTCTTTCGTAATTCTCTGTATAACAGTCTGTGATTAGGGATTAGGCTATTAATCTCTATAACGAACTAGTTAGCAGGTTTGACCGAATTTCATCTAGGGTTTTTCGTTTTTGTTTTCAATCGCTGCCTTATTTTTTTGTGTTGTTTAACATGGTGTATAGTTCATCTTGGTTTATCGATCACATTAGGATCTTGAATAACCAGATTTACTATATGGTGCGAAGGGCTGCATGAAATAGGGTTTGCTAGAATTAGGGTTTTCTTTCTTATTTTGTTGGTTTTCTAGTGTTGCATGGTTTTCTGAGTTTCATTGTTTTTGAGAGAGAAGGTTTTCGTGTTCTGGATGGATTCTCGTAAGAGATCCGATGTCCAGCCTGATCGTGGTAAGCCGCCGTTGGCTGCAAAGAGTGGAGGTACTCGGGGACTGAATGATGGTAATCTGAAAATTGCACGCAGAGGTAATTTTAAGTCGAATGCTGGATCAAATCCGATTAATGTTATAGATGAACTTGAAAAGATTTCTGTTCCGGTTCCTGTTGACGTTAATGTCACGGAATCTTCACCGGACATGGAAGGTTTTTATGATAGCATGCAAGAGGGGGGGAATATTCAGGTGACAGGTCCTCAGGTTTTGAATGCTGGTGGAAACAGCTCGGCTAATACTCCGATTACAGAACCCGCTGTGGATATCTCAGATTTGAAGCTGGATGGTATTAAATTTGGGAAACCGTTGTCTTATGCAGAATCTGATTTGAAGCTAGAAGCGGATCGAACGGGCTGTGAAACTTTGGGTAGTGTGAAAGATGGTCAAGAAACTTCGGGTAGTGAGAAAGACGGTCAAGATGGGATCATGGGTGAAAAGATTGTTAATGGTAGTACTCCCAAACCTAAAACATATGCGGATACACTCCTTGCTAATAAGTCGGTGAAGCTGAATTTCCGTTCTCTCGCAAGTGAAAAGGTTCATGAGGGTTGTGATGTTGTTCTTCCAAGAGAATCTGTCCGGTTAGCTCGGGATAAGATGGCTAACATGCTTTATGGTTACTTTTTGGGGGATCGTGTTGCGTATCCTGTAGTCGAGTATTTTGTACGGAACAATTGGAAGAAATATGGTATTCAAAAGTCGATGATGAATGATAACGGATTCTTTTTCTTCAAGTTCTCAGACGAGGTAGGTATGTTGAATGTTTTGAAGGATGGTCCATGGATTATTAGGTCACAACCGTTATTTCTAAATGTTTGGAGCCCGACTTCTAAGCTGGAAAAAAAGGGTGTAAAAAAGGTGCAGATATGGGTAAAAATCCATGATGTCCCGATTGCTGCTTACACAGAGGATGGTCTTAGTTTGATTGCAACTACAATCGGAGAGCCGAAAGCTATGGATTCTTATACGTCAGCGATGTGCATGGATATGTGGGGCCGTAGCAGTTATGCAAGAGCCTTAATAGAGGTGTCGGCTGATAAGCAACTAAGGGAGGAGATCACGTTAGCAATACCTGAACCTGAGGGGGAGGGGTTTATTAAGGAAACTATGTCGGTTGAGTACGAATGGAACCCGCTGCGTTGTGCTCACTGTTGTGTATTTGGCCATTCTGATGATCATTGTCCGTACCAGCCTAAGATTCAGACAAATGCAAGAAACGTTATTAAGACTGGTAAAAAACCGGTGGTGGACGAGGAGGGGTATACAGGGGTTTATGGTAAGAAGGCTGCCAGGAGATCTGGATTCCCGATTAATAAGCCTAAGCCAAAATTTGAGTACAGGCCCGTGGTAGCAAAGAAGAGTCAAGAGACGGGTAGTGGGTCACGTGAGCGGACGGTAAAATCGGCTAACCCGTTTGATATTCTTAATGATCCAAGTGTTATTGAGGTAGGGGAGAGTAGCAAGTCAGGTGATGCTTGGGTTAATGTGGAGGACGAGGTGGTGGATGAGGTTTATTCCGAAGTGGATGGTTACGATATGGGTGAGTTTTTGAGGCAGGGTTCTTTTAAAAACGATAATAAAAAGGGGCAAGCACTCCTTCTTCGCTAGTTATTAATGGTTAATATCGCCTCTTGGAATATTCGGGGTTTGAACCGCCCTATTAAGCAAGCTGATGTTCGTCAAACTATCAGAGAGTTTAGGTTAAGTTTGTGTGCTGTTCTTGAAACTCACGTCGATCCGTGTAATCTTTCTAATATTTGCAAGTCGGTTTTTCGTTCGTGGCATTGGTCTTCTAATGGGGCTCGTTGCAATAAAGGTACAAGAATTATTGTGGGTTGGAATCCCTATGTTTTTGATGTTATGGTGCTATCGCAGACGGACCAGGTTATGCACTTGCAATTGTTTTTTAAACAGGAGAAAAAAATGATGTTTTGTTCGATTATCTATGCTGCAAACTATTATGTATCTCGTAGGGATTTATGGAGCCAGCTCTCGTTACATAAAGCGTTGGTCCGTGACGCTCCTTGGGTCATGCTTGGTGATTTTAACTCTGCTTTGAACCTGGAGGATAAATCTATGGGTTGTTCTTCTGTTTCGGCTAGTATGAGGGAGTTTCAGGATTGTGTTGCTGATTTAGAAATGCTAGACGTGAATCGTTCGGGCATCCATTTTACGTGGAGCCAAAAACCAAGGAAGGGGATTGGGTTAATGAAAAAAATCGATAGAATCATGGGGAATTCGCAGTTCATAACTCTATTTCCGAATGTTGTGGCGTTGTTTCATCCGGCTAGGTTATCGGACCATTGTTCGTGTGTGTTGAAAATTCAGGAACCTGGGAATCTAAAGCACAAGTCTTTCAAATTTGCTAATTTCTTGGTTCATAAGCCGGAGTTTCTAGACATTGTTAAGCGAAGGTGGGATACGAGTATTAATGGGGGTGTTTCAGTTTTCTGTCGTGAAGAAGCTAAGGATGTTAAAGGCCCCTCTTCGAGTCTTACTATTTCAACAAGGAAATTTGCATAATAAAGTTCAAGACTTGCGTGTTAAGTTGGATGGGATTCAGCGTAGCATTGATAATGATCCGTCTTCTGCGTTGCTTCGAGATGAGGAAATTAATACCCGGCGTGATTATCAGGAAGCTCTTTTAGATGAAGAGCGTTTTTTGAAACAAAAGTCAAAAGTGGACTGGTTGGCGGCTGGAGATTTGAACTCCGCGTTTTTTCACTCGTCTCTTAAAAATAGAGTTCATCATAGCCGTATAAATGTCATTCGTGATACTAGTGGCAAGGAGTATGAGGATGATTTGGTTCACGTAGCGTTTGTTAAGCATTATGAGAAATTTTTGGGTGGCACAGAAGACTCG
Source organism: Helianthus tuberosus (assembly GCA_030545235.1). Classification (NCBI taxonomy): domain Eukaryota; kingdom Viridiplantae; phylum Streptophyta; class Magnoliopsida; order Asterales; family Asteraceae; genus Helianthus; species Helianthus tuberosus. Next base: position 124,061,095 of record CM060408.1, read on the forward strand.
TCTCTTATGCCAGCTCCAGATTTATTCACGAAGTCGTTGGATTTGAATGCAGCGGCTCATATGGTCTGTCCGGTCACTTCAGAAGAGGTTAAGAAAGCCATGTTTTCGATTGGTTCAGATAAAGCTCCGGGCCCAGATGGTTTCACTGCGGGTTTCTTTAAGGGTGCCTGGCCTATTGTCGGTAGTGAAGTCACGAAGGCTGTTATTGATTTTTTCTCTACCGGTAAGCTTCTTCGGGAGTTAAATCATACGCTTATAGTGCTGCTTCCTAAGTCCCCTTCCCCGACTATGGTTACTGATTATCGTCCTATTGCTTGTTGCAATGTTTTATATAAATGCATTAGCAAGATTGTAGCTGATAGAATTAAAGTGGTTTTGGATGACCTCGTTAGTATTAACCAATCAGCTTTCGTGCCTGGTCGAAGAATCTCTGATAATATTCTGTTAACCCAAGAGTTGATGCATAATTATCATCGTAACATCGGCCCTCCTAAATGTGCTTTCAAAGTTGATATTCAGAAGGCTTATGATACTGTTGATTGGAAGTTTCTCAAAAGTATTTTGGTTGGTTTCGGGTTTCATCACAATATGGTTCACTGGATTATGCTTTGTGTCTCCACTACTACGTTCTCGATTTGTATTAATGGGGAGGTTCATGGTTATTTTAAGGGTAGTCGTGGGCTTAGACAGGGTGACCCGGTCTCTCCATACCTATTCACCCTAGTCATGGAAGTTCTAACGGCCATTTTACATCATGCGGTTAGGATTGACTCTTCTTTCAAATTTCATAACAAGTGTGAACGTCAACAAATTATCAATCTTTGTTTCGCGGATGACCTGTTTATATTCTCGAAAGGTGAGATTGCTTCGGCTAGATGCATTATGAAGTCGCTTGATTCTTTTGCTAAAATGTCCGGCTTGTTTCCAAGTGTTCAGAAGAGTACAGTTTATTTCTCGAATGTGCCATCTTATGTGAAGACTGCTATTTTGAATCTTATGCCTTTTAAGGAAGGTTGTTTGCCGGTGAAATATTTGGGTGTGCCTCTTATATCCTCGCGGCTTCTTTACAAAGATTGTCAAATCTTGGTAGAGAAGCTGGAAAAACGTATTATGCATTGGAGGAATAAGTTACTCTCTTTTGCAGGCAGGTTGCAACTTATTATCTCTGTTTTGTCTTCGTTACATATCTACTGGTCGTCTGTTTTTATGTTTCCGAACCGAGTGATTGTTAATTTGGAGGCTTTAATGCGGAATTTTTTATGGTCCCATGATAGTGCTTTTCAGAAAGGTCGTGCTAAAGTTTCGTGGAAAACGGTTTGTGTTCCTAAGCATGAGGGTGGGTTAGGGATACGTCGGATAGGAGACGTTAATATTGCTCTTATGGCTACGCATATTTGGAGTATCCTTACGAACCGTCGGTCACTGTGGGTTGAGTGGGTTCACGCGTACAGGTTAAGGGGCAAAAGCTTTTGGGCTTGCAAGGTTCCGTCTACTTGCTGTTGGTCTTGGAGAAAAATTCTTCAGCTTCGTCCTATTATGAGAAACTTCATATGGTCCGAAATTGGTAATGGCTTAAACACCTCAGCTTGGTTTGATACTTGGAGCGAATTAGGGCCTCTCGTGCAGATTTTCTCTCCTCGGCTCATTGCTAATGCAGGATTTGACATGAATTCTAAAGTGTCCGATGTTTATTCTGATAACTTATGGAGGTGGCCAGATGCGTGGAGGGATATTTACCCGGTTCTAAATCAGATTGATCGGTTGTCATTGGATCCGAACAAGTCTGATAAACTTATGTGGCGCCATGGAGATGATAAACATGAGTTTTCCTCTACTCGAGATTGGGATTCGGTAAGGCATCAGGAAGAGCAGGTAAATTGGTGTAGTATTGTGTGGTTTTCACAGTGCATCCCTCGTCATGCTTTTTTAATGTGGCTGATCATGAGACGGAAGCTGCTTACTCAAGACAAAATATTGAGCTGGGATATTTCACGAAGAAAGAACATGAACATGATGTGTTGTTTATTATGTTATGTGGATCACGACTCTCATCATCACTTATTTTTTGAATGTAAGTTTTCGACTCAAGTGTGGGTTATAGTTAGGCATAAGGTTGGCATGGATTTGGTTCAGCCGAAGTGGGATGAAGTTGTTAAGTGGTTGCGTGATCGTGCTAAGTCGAAATCCGTAAATGACTATGTTGCGAGACTGTTAGTGGCGGCTAGTGCTTATTTCATTTGGCAAGAGCGCAACGCTAGATTATTCAAGAATCAATTGCGGCCTCCGGAAACTATTAGTGAACTTATTACTCAACAAGTGCGGTATAAACTGATGGGAGCGAAGCTGAGGGATTGTGCCAATGTTCGAAGGTTGCTTGGGGATTGGGAGATCAAGGGTTCCAAATTGCAATATGATGGCAGCTGATTAACGATTATTATATGTGTTAGTTTTGTCTAGATAGTGGTTGTCTAGTGGCGTTCCTGTTTAGTGGTTGTTTTTGTTTTGGTTTGTTTTTTCTGGTTGTACTGTCATAGGGCATGTCCTATGACTGAACTAGTGTAGGCTCTCTACACTACTTGTGTTTTTTTGGTTGTGAATATATAAAATCACCGGGGTAACCCTTTACCCAAAAAAAGAGTCCTATGGGAAAACCTTTGTAAGCATAAAAGCTTTGTTCGCGATAGGCCGTGGGTGGTGATGGGTGACTTTAACTCGGCGCTATCAATGGAGGATTGCCTTGTTGGTTCATCGACTCTTTCTATTGGTATGAGAGAGTTTTATGAGTGTGTCCAACATAATGAGCTGGTTGATATCAAGAGCCATGGGATGCATTTTACCTGGAATCAAAAACCGAAACAAGGAGTGGGCATGTTTGAAAAAGATTGATAGTGTGACAACTCGAGTTTCCAAGGTTTCTCCTCTATGCGTTACTTGTTTCATACTGTATTTTGTGATTCATTGCATTGAAACTGTGCACTATCAATTGTTTGTAAGGTGTTCATGCTTGATATATGTTTAGGGTATTAAACTATATGATTGAATAATAGCTGTGCACTATTTGTTATATAGGAGTGATCACCATTGTTAATGTTATTATATAATATTATGAAAGTGACGAAATCACAAAGGGATTTCGCCACAACCTGTTCGACGAAATCCAAAGGGATTTCTCCATATCCCCTCGACGAAATCAAATGGGCTTTAGGCCCAGTAGTGGATCAGTTATATATTATTCCCAACCTTTACGTGAATGTTTTAATCGGCAAACCCTAACTCTCACTCTCAAGTCGACGGCAACCCTCCTCTTATTCAAAGTCAGATCTCTCTTGTTTGATCTTTCTGAGTTCGGTTAGTGATTTACACGTTTAGTTATTTTCAGATCTAAATATGTAGTTATGTTGTTGGATGTGTTCTTGAAAGAATAATATATGGTCAATCTGTTACATAACTCTATGCGAAACATGATATTAATTTAGGGTTCTAGGATAGATATGATTGAATGCATGATTTTGAATGATATTTGATGTGATCAAAGCCTGGAAGCATGCTAGCATACTAATGATGTTCGGTTATGTAATGTGTCATGTGGTTTGGTTCGATATACACATAATCTAGGATTCATGCACTGCTACATTGTAACTCTTGTCCAAAAGGAAAATGGGGTCTCTGGGCGATTTCGGCGATCTTGACTAACCCTAGGCGATTCAATCATTCCTGGTCTCGATTGATCTTGTTTAGCATCCAGGGAATTTGATTTCTTCTGTAGTAAGAAATCTTAATCATTTCCTTAGGTTCTAATCATTTGAGGTCAGATTAGGGTTCCGATTTCTAGGGTTTTGTATTTCCGTTCATTGTTTTCTGATTGGTTCGGGGTTTGCGGCTGGTTCCGTTCTCAATTAGGGTTTCGGCAGTTTCGTCGTTGCTGATTGATTGGGTTCAGTTGTCTTGTCTGATCTAATCGAGTAGTGTTATTTCAGATTAGGGTCACACTTCATATGCGTTTCATCTTTATCGATCAGAATAAGGTTTTAGTACCGGCGCTTGTGTGATACCTGGTGCTGTCCGAGTTGCATAATCTTTCTTTTTAGGGTTTTGGTTGGCGGTGTTTCCATCCTGCAGATCTGAATCCTTTTGTTTGATTATTGCTGCAGTTTATTTGGTTTCGGCAGGTCTGTTTCCCTTTAGCAAATCAACTTCACTTGTTCTAGGGTTACGACTGCTTGAAGGTTAGGCTGTGATTCTGTGGTGATTGGTAGGGATGTCCAAAATGCAGACAACTCAAATGTGTTTGCGAGGAAGATAAAAAATATTGACGGGAAACCTTTTGAGCCAAAACCAACATCAAATATAGCTGCGAGGGTTTCCGAAATCAGTAAGAAGGTAACTTTTATGCTACCATTAGAGGATGATGAACATGTTAATGTCGGTCTGATTCTCCTATTCAGAAGTTTGCTAAGGTGTTTGATAAAAGAAAGGTCGCGTTTGTGCTCCCGTTGAATGATGTCAGCCCCATCTCTCGAGCGCCTTCTCAACATCAATCGTATACTAATATTGTGTCAAACAAACAAGCGGACCAGGGTGGTGTTAACATGGAGGCCGGTTTGGCGGCTCAAAATAATGCTAATGAGGCGACTGTTCAAGCTCCTCAAATTAACTTTAGGTCTTTAAAGTCGGATGTCTCCTTGGAAGGAGTGGATGTCGTGTTACCAATTGATTCGGTACGTCAGGTTAACAGCAGGTTAGCAAATACTCTATATGGTTACTTCCTGGGGGATAGAATTGCTTATCCGGTTGTTGAATATTTTGCGAAAACAAATTGGAAGAAACATGATATTCAGAAAATTATGATGAATTCGAATGGGTTTTTCTTCTTCAAGTTTGAAGATAGTAAGGGTATGAATAATGTCCTTGAAGGGGGTCCTTGGCTGATCCGTAATAAACCTCTTTTTCTAAACACTTGGTCCCCCACAAACACTCTTAAAAAAGAAGATATTAAAAAGGTTGCGGTTTGGGTGAAGTTGCATGAGGTTCCTCTAGTGGCATATACTGATGATGGCTTAAGCATGTTGGCTTCTAAAATTGGTTCTCCTATTCGGTTGGACTCGTATACTATTGATATGTGTAACGAGGCTTGGGGACGTAGCAGCTATGCTAGGGCCCTCATTGAAATATCTGCTGAACATGACTTTAAAGAGGTTCTCACCATGGCTATACCTGAGTTGGATGGGAACAAGTATGTCAATGGGACCATTCATGTGGAATATGAATGGAAACCCCCGAGATGCGCCCACTGTTGTGTATTTGGGCACGACTCTGCGGAGTGTCCAAAATGCATTCCTTCGACAGTGAGACGTCCTACTAACAGTCCGAAAGTAGATGAGGATGGTTATACGGAAGTTAAGGCTAAGAAGCGTGCTAAGCAGAGCGGTTTTCAAGTTAACAATCAGAAGCCCAAGTTTGAATATAAACCTGTGGATAGAAAGAAAAAGGCAGGGAAGTCATCCTATGTGAATGCGCAGGGTACTAGTTCATCCAAGGTAAAAACACACAATTCATTTGGTGCTCTTGGTTTTGTTGGGGGAAATGGGGATTCCGTCCAGGGGAAACATAAAGGGGGATGTGAGCTGAATGAGGAGTCTGATGAGGACGAGGTAGAGGTTGTTTATGATGAAATGAATGACTTTATGACATCGGGAACACATCCTACGTCTTCTAGTACAGGGGCAAGCACCTCTTTCACAAAGTTATCCAATGGATAGTTTGTTTCTGTTTCAAGCTAGGGGGTTGCCGTTTGGTGGAAATTTCATTTTTGATGATGGTGGTTGAAGTCGTTGTTTGGTTTATTTTCGAGTTGTCTACTAGTTAGTCATTTTAATCATGATTGTAGTAGGCTAGGTTGAGGTGGTATTTTGGTTTGTTTTTGTTTACATATATGGGGCCTGTCCTGTATATGAACTAGTGGGGAACTCATCCTCACTACTTGTACTTATTTGGCGGTTGTCTATAATAGAATCACCAGGGTAACCCTTTACCAAAAAAAAATCTAGGATTCATGCTAGTTTGTTAGATGGTGTTATGATAGTTAGCAATGGTTGATTATTGTAACTGATTGATGATTGTTTAGTTTTTGTGCAAGATGAAACTGCCGATGTTAATTAGGGTTTGCTGAATTGTTGAGGCAAATGATGTACCAGACAAAAACACTTAAGTGTTTTCGCCAGACCATGAGTTCGACGAAAACCCTTGGGTTTTCGTCAAATGTGATTTCGCCAGTAAGGGATTTCGCCTAAAGGGTTTTCGCCATATAGTGTTTTCGCCACATATAGGATTTCGTCACATTAAACCTGTTAAGTATTAACTCTGTTAGCTCAGCAAACTCAGTAGTTTATTAGTTCTGTTAGATGTTAACTATGTTAAATATGTAACTCTGTTATATATGTTAATCCAGTTAAGCTTGCTAACTCTGTTGAGTGTGTTATTGGATAATTATATTAGAATAAACTGCAAAAGACATTTATGTGAAACATGAATTGTATAAATGTGATTAACTGTTGTGTGATGCATGATGTTAGCTACCAAACACACCCTGTGATATTGATTGCATGTGAAACTTTACGAACTTGAACTGATTGAATATACGTGCATACTATAGGACTTGACTGATTACTTGTGAGCACATAGTTTAGCATACCGAGCAAACCAAGGTGAGTTCACACTTCTAAGGCATGGGATTCCCGGTGGGTTGGGAATGGGATTGAATAACTACAACAGAACTTGTACATATACCACTACTAGACTACTTACCACCGTCCTCGGATTGGGAAGGACGCCAGCGCTAAATCTACGTACTCGCTACGTACCACTGTCCTCGGATTGGGAAGGGCACTTACATAAAACCTACGTAATCTCATACTTATCACTGTCCTCGGATTGGGAAGGGCACTTACGTAAAACATACGTAATCTCATACTTATCATTGTCCTCGGATTGGGAAGGACACCTATAGATACAACTAGTCTAGTAATATACAATATGGGAAACCCCCACTAAATATCGTAAAGGTTTGGGAAACAAGGATATTGGGTAACACGAGATTCTGAAACAAACTTACGATTTCTGAAACGAACTCACTAACTGAACAATCAACTGTGAACTCGCTCAACTTTGTTGTTGACTCGTTGTTACATGCCTTGCAGGTCGATAGGTACTCATGGAGCTTGCACAGGGAGGTGCGGTCGTTGCGGGACATGGACAGTGTGTGCCATGTTAAAAACATTATAATATTTCGAACTTAATACTTATGTTGGGTTTTCACATTTATGCTTCCGCTAAACACTTAACTATGTTTTGTTTTGAACACCTTTCGTATTGTTGGATTGAATTTTATTTATTACTTACAATGTTCAATATGATTGGTGGCTTGATCCTGGTCAGACACGCCTCCAGGCGGTGATACTCCGCACATGGATTTTGGGGGTGTGATAGATTGGTATCAGAGCCATTGGTTATAGTGAACTTGTCACACCCCCAAAATCCACCTGCGGAATACCACCGCTTGGAGGCGTGACTGACCAGGATCCAGCCACCAATCATATTGAACAAGCATATAAGTGGTTATAAAAGTTCAACCAATACAATTGGTGTTCAAACAAAACATAGTTCAAGTTGCAAGCGGAAGCATAAGTCTTAAATCAAAACATAAGTTCAATTGTTTCAAAGTTTAACATGGCACACAATCGTCCATGTCCCACAACGATCCTCCTCCATGCAAGCTCCAGCTAAGAACCTAGGGACCTGCAAAGCATGTAGTAACGAGTCAACAACAAGTTGAGTGAGTTCACGGTTGGGTGTTCGTTTTAAGTTGTTTCGAAAACAGTTTCCTTTAGCTGGCATCCTGCCGTGGGGGTTACCCCATAGTTAAAAACGTGACTTGTTTGTTCCCGGTTACTCTGGCTATCCAGCCGTGGGGGCTACCCCGTGTTAGTTATCTGGCATTTCGGCCGTGGGGGCTACCCCATGTATACACTAGACTCGTTACCATATCGACTGCTGACTGTAGTCATGTTTATGTGCCCTGAAACTGTCAATGTCTATCATCATTGACGTGCCCCAGATCCATTAGTTCACGCCCGTCCTCTGCGGCACGGTGTGAGGTTTGTCAGACCTAAATAGCGCTAACTAACTAATGACCTGCTCGCCATTGGCCCGGCGATTAAGTCGATATAAAAATGAGGGACTTCGTGATAGAGTTTTGGTCTAGTACGAGTTATCTGTCCGTGAGGACGAGGAATTACATTCCTGAACCTTTGCTGTCCTACCCAAGGAGGACGAGGAACCCATGTTCCTTAACCCCAATTCCCGACCCCTGGGAATCCCATGCTTTGTAAAGGGTGTGAACTCACCTTGGTTTGCTCGGTAGAAACACAGAAAAGTCAAACAAGCAATGTTGTGGCTACTCACGTCCTATCATAGTTGTATCATACAAGTCAGGTTCGTAACCAAGTAGCACACGGATGTTTCTAGTACAGTGCATTCAAGTATCGTTCATGGCATACACGTTTAATCATGGTAGATCAACAATATTCACGTTCAAGTAACATATAAGGTCTGGGCATCAGGCCCAAGAGTCCGGCCCAATCAATTAAGCCCGTAATGGAGTGCAAGTCCAAACAGTGTGCACATGCACCTGGTCTCGAGTCGCAACCGATGCAGGTTCTGGTCTCGAGTCGCAACCGGACTCGCAAACACGGTTTCGGTTCATGCTGTTTTGGTCTCGAGTCGCAATCGGACTCGCAACTGTGGTTTCGAGTCAAACGGTTTATGTGCTGATCTCGTGTGGTTTCGAGTCGCAATCAGGTGTTTGCGACTCGCAACCGATGTCGCAACCGGGAGATTTCGACTCATCATGTACTGGTTTCGAGTCGCAACTGGAGGTTTCGGTTGGACAACTGCTGATTCGGTACAGTGTACTATCCAATGGGAAATTGATTTCATGAAATGGTTTGTACTATCCACTTAAACATGTTTGTTTGTCTAGCAATTTACTAAATTGGATCAAACATATCAGATTTCAAATATTCAAGCATGTTCATATCACATTCAAGTTGTTCATCATACATTCAAATAGTTCATCATGATTATTCAAACTTGTTCATCATACTTTAGAGTTTTCGGCATCAATCACAAACATAATCATAACATGGACAACCATCAAAACTCTTGAACATATTCATCTAACCCACATATACACATCCGATTTCATGAGTAATAAACCTTCTAACATAATCAAGCCACTCGGATTTAAGCCTATGTGGAACCGATAGCATTCAATCCTAGTCAAGCATACATTGTTCATCCCAACATCATCAATACATTAACCTATAATCATCTTTAACCGAATATAAACACACTACATGAACATTTATGAACCGATTACTCAAGAAGGGTGTATTCCTCATGTATAACACTTAACAAGTAGACATATCATCACATAATTTTCATCACACATCATTATCAAACCGAATACCACACATTAACACCTTTAATCATGTATAGACATGTATTTACCAAGAGATCACTAACCGGTTCAAGTGTGGGTTCAAAGGTGTGAGTGAAGCTTCCAAACGGTGTGTGTGCAAGTTGATCCGAGAGCCCCTAAAGTCTCCGGTTTGAATCCGAGAGCGAGGGAGGAAAGGTGATGTTGTGGTTTAGGGTTTTGGTGAGGGAGAGTGGAGAGTGTGTGTGTGAGTGAGTGTGTTGTCCAAAATGGTAAACATGGATGGTCACTAAGGTTATATAGTTGTTCCACATGGGTGCACCCTAATGGGTCTTCGAATGGGCTAAGGGTGTGTGTGTGTGTGTGACCAACCAGCCCATATGTTACGGTTCACTCGGTTCATATACATACCCGCATACATACACACAAGCATACACATAGCATAACACATAATCATATAAGTTCACATGTATCATTCATTAAATCATCAAATCAGTTAGTCACTAAACGTTCAAGCACACAACGAAAGGTTCTAAATTTCGAGTTGTCACATCATCCCCAAGTTGAAGGAAATTTCGTCCCGAAATTTGGTAGGCACTCACTGAGGAAGCTAGTTAAGTTGTATGGTTTTCCTGGTTTTCCTGGGGTGTCACATCCACCCCCCGTTGATCTGGAATTTCGTCCCGAAATTCCGTAGCTTCGGCCTCAGTAGTGGGTGTACTGTTTGCGAACAGTTGGGGATACTTTTGTTTCATCTGATCTTCGCGCTCCCAGGTGAACTCTGGGCCGCGACGTGAGTTCCAACGAACTCGAACGAGAGGTATCCTGGTGCTCTTGAGGACCTTAACATCCCGGTCCGTGATTTCGACTGGTTCCTCGACGAATCGTAACTGTTCGTTGATAGTGAGTTCCTTCAAAGGAACTACGTGGGTCTCGTCTGACGGACACTTCTTCAGATTCGACACGTGAAAAACGTTGTGAACTGCACCGAGTTCCGCTGGTAAGTTTAGTCTGTAGGCCACCCTGCCTATTTTCTCAATGACTTCGAAAGGTCCAACGTATCGTGGGTTAAGTTTACCGCGTTTACCAAAACGAACCACACCCTTCCAGGGTGAAACTTTGAGTAGTACCCGCTCCCCAACCTGGAGCTCAAGCGGTTTCCTGCCCATGTCGGCGTAAACTTTCTGACGGTCGCGAGCTGCCGCCATGCGTTTTCGTATTTGAGCAATCTGTTCGGTTGTGTCTACCACGTGTTCTGGACCAGTGATCTGACTATCTCCCACCTTTGCCCAGCAAAGAGGTGACCGGCATTTACGTCCGTACAATGCCTCAAATGGAGCAGCTTTAATGCTGGTGTGGTAGCTGTTATTGTACGAGAATTCCACAAGTGGCAGATGCTTTTCCCAGCGACTGCCAAAGTCGATTACACATGCACGAAGCATGTCTTCTAAGGTTTGAATAGTGCGCTCGGACTGCCCGTCCGTCTGAGGGTGATACGTCGTGCTCATGTCTAATCGTGAGCCAAAGGATTTGTGCATTGCTTGCCACAGTTCTGAAGTAAAACGTGCATCTCGATCCGAGATAATGGAGGTGGGCACCCCGTGCCTCGAGACAACTTCCTTAAGGTATATTTCTGCGAGCGTGGAGAATTTATCCGTCTCCTTGATAGCCAAGAAGTGTGCAGATTTTGTGAGTCGATCCACGATCACCCAAATAGTATCATTCCCGCGCTGGGATCTAGGCAGGCCAGTGACAAAATCCATGGAAATTTGCTCCCATTTCCATTGAGGTATCTCTGGTTGTTGGAGTAGGCCTGATGGTTTCTGGTATTCCGACTTGACTCTCGCACAAGTCAAACACTTGCTGACGTAGGTTGCTATGTGGGCCTTCATGCTAGGCCACCAATACGTAGTTTTGATGTCGTGGTACATTTTATCCGATCCAGGATGTACCGAGTAGCGAGACTTGTGTGCTTCATCCATCACAAGCTCTCGTAGGTTGCCATAGTGTGGGACCCAAACGCGTCCCGTTACGTAGTAAGCACCGTCTTCCTTCTGTTCTAAGCGTTGCCTTGATCCGCGTAGGGCTTCAGCCCTGACGTTTTCTGGTTTCAGTGCTTCTATCTGAGCAGCTCGTATCTGGGAGGGAAGACTAGAATGGATCGTGAGTTGTAGAGCTCGTACGCGCTTAGGCGCAGTGTCCTTTCGACTAAGGGCGTCAGCCACCACATTGGCTTTGCCCGGGTGATACCTGATCGAGCACTCGTAGTCATTCAGTAGTTCAACCCACCGTCGTTGCCGCATGTTTAGTTCCTTCTGCTTGAAGATATGCTCGAGGCTCCTGTGGTCGGTGTAGATGGCGCACTTGGTACCATACAGGTAATGCCGCCATAACTTAAGTGCAAAAACAACAGCTCCCAGCTCTAAATCGTGTGTAGTGTAGTTCTTCTCATGAACCTTAAGTTGGCGTGAGGCGTAGGCTATAACTTTGTCTCGTTGCATCAACACGCAACCAAGACCTTGAATTGATGCGTCGCAGTAAACCACAAAATCGTCTGTGCCTTCTGGCAAGGAAAGGATAGGTGCGCTACAAAGTCGATCCTTTAGGTGCTGAAATGCCAACTCCTGTGCGTTTCCCCAGCGATAAACAACGCCCTTCTGCGTTAGTGAGGTGAGAGGCTGTGCAATCTTAGAAAAATCCTTTATGAATCTCCGGTAGTATCCCGCCAAACCCAAGAATTGGCAAATTTCCTTTGGTGTACGAGGTGCAGGCCAGTTCTTAATCGAGTCTATCTTGGATGGATCAACGTGAATCCCATCCTTGTTTACCACGTGGCCTAGGAAATGGACTTCTCGAAGCCAGAAGTCGCATTTCGAGAACTTTGCATAAAGCTGTTCTGTTCGAAGGAGTTCCAAAATAAGTCGTAGATGCTGCTCGTGTTCCTCCTGACTCTTCGAATAGATCAGAATGCCGTCGATGAAAACTATGACGAACTTGTCCAGGTAAGGCTTGCACACTCGGTTCATCAAGTCCATGAAAACCGCAGGTGCGTTTGTCATCCCAAAAGGCATGACCAAAAACTCATAGTGTCCGTAACGTGTTCTAAAAGCTGTCTTGGAGACGTCCTCTTCTCGGACTCTCAGCTGGTGATAACCCGATCTCAAATCGATCTTCGAATAGTAGCTCGATCCTTGCAGCTGGTCGAACAAGTCGTCGATGCGCGGTAGAGGATAACGATTCTTCACCGTCACCTTGTTGAGTTCTCGGTAGTCGATGCACATCCTGAAGGTACCGTCTTTCTTCTTCACAAATAGCACTGGAGCTCCCCAGGGCGATGAGCTTGGACGAATAAAACCCTTATCCAGGAGCTCTTGTAGTTGCGTGGAGAGTTCTTTCAACTCTGATGGAGCCAATCGATAAGGTGCACGAGCTATAGGCGCAGCTCCAGGAGCTAGTTCAATCTGAAACTCGACTTGGCGATGAGGCGGAAGACCACGTAATTCCTCAGGAAATACCTCTGGATAATCGCGTACAACTGGAAAATCTTCTATCTTCTTCTCTTTTTCTGAGGTGTCAGTAACGAGAGCCAAAATAGCAGTGTGGCCCTTTCGCAAGCACTTTTGGGCCTTAAGGAGAGAAATGACGTTCTCAACAGCACTCCTCTTGTCGCCATGAATCATGAGAGGTTCACTACCGGAACCTGGAATACGGACAACCTTCTCGTTGCAAAGAATCTCTGCTCGGTGTTGGGATAACCAATCCATCCCAATGACAACGTCGAAACTACCCAAGACAATAGGAATGAGGTCGATAGAGAAGGTCTGGTCAGCGAGAATAAGTTTACAACCCTTGACTACGTGTTTGGCTTCTAAACTCTTACCATTTGCTAACTCTACGGTGTGCTTGTTGTTCAAGGGTGTTGGAATACGCTTAAGCATTTGACTAGCTTCTAGTGACATGTAGCTAGTATCGGCACCCGAATCAAATAAAACTGAAACATAAAAGTCATCGAGAAGGAACTTACCCGCCACAACATTGGGGTCATTCCTTGCTTCACCTTGGCCAATCACAAACACCCGCCCCCTGGCGCCATTGTTGTTGTTGTTCCCATTGTTACCATTCCCCTGATTGTTGTTATTGTTGTTGTTGTTGTTCTGGTTCCTGTTCAGTTGGGGACAATCTCTCTTGAAGTGGCCCTCAGCTCCACACTGAAAGCACCCTTTGTTATCACCTTGCGGTTGCTGCTGGCGTTGATTCTGTTGAGCTTGCTGAAGATTCTGATTGGCGGGGTATAAGCTCCTGCAATCCTTTGCAGCGTGACCAGGCTTGTTGCACCGATGACAGTTGCCCCTGGTGCATGGCCCGCTGTGGTGCAGGCTGCAGCGATTGCATTTGGGGTGATTTCCTTTGTACCCACCATGGCTTTGACCACCAGACGATTGCTGATTGGGGCTCTTGTAGTCATCAGTCTTCCTCTGCTGAGACTGGGACTGAACAGAAGTCGAACCCTTACTTGAAGTTCCATCCCATTTCCGTTTGTTGTCACTAGAGGTACCAGTAGTAGTTGCAGCACCTATGCGTTTTGGTAACTTGTTCTGCTCCACCGCTTGATCCGTGAGACGGTGAGCCAACTGAACGGCTTGCTGGTAGGTGGCGAGGTTCGCTGAAGTCACATGACTTTGGATTTCTGGCACTAAGCCCTGAAGAAATAGTTCGATGCGTTTGATGGGAGGATCCACCATAGTAGGACACAGAATTGCCAGTTCGTTCGACCTTTTCACATAAGCTTCAATTTCGGACCCCGTCATCTTGAGGTTGAAGAACTCCACTTCCAGTTTGTGAATCTCATCACGACTGCAGTATTCTTCTTTGATCATTTCCTTAAAATTCTCCCATGGGGTGGCGTTGGCAGCAACCAACCCTAGCATCTGAACCTGAGCGTTCCACCATGTGAGGGCTAAACCCTCGAGAGTACCGGTAGCATACTTCACCCTGCGCGCCTCAGGGCACTCGCACATTTCGAACACAGATTCTAGCTTCTCAAACCAGTGTAGGAGACCTACTGCTCCTTCAGTGCCGCTAAAAGTAGTTATGAAAGTCTTAAAAGTGCACACGGGTGGCTGAACATGCTGACCAATTGTGGGTGAAAGAAAAGACAGAGTTTAACACAAAGGTCGGTTCACGAGAGTAGGATTCTAAAGATCCTAGAATGAGTTCGGACTGCAGGATATACCTCCTGCGTGTGCAGCTGCAAGTGCTGCGGCAACTCGTTCGTTGATCAGAGCCGTCAACTGGGCTTGTGTCAGGTTAACGCGTCCAGACATGATCTTCATATCAAGAAGAACGTGAGTGAGAGGGGTTCGCGAAAGTGCGGTGACGGAAGTGAGCAAATACACATGTGTTCAAGCAACAGTAGTTATACTAGCCAAGCATACCATGAGCAATGTACTATGTAACTAACAAGTAGGCAATATATACACAGATCATATCACCTAGAATGTCGAGCCTTGCATGTGGAGTGAAGCGTCGTTGTGGACCGTTGAGCACTGTACAGGTTATAGTCTGATTTTAATAAAACCTTTCCCTTATTAAAACCAAGTTCACTATAACCAATGGCTCTGATACCAATCTGTCACACCCCCAAAATCCACCTGCGGAATACCACCGCTTGGAGGCGTGACTGACCAGGATCCAGCCACCAATCATATTGAACAAGCATATAAGTGGTTATAAAAGTTCAACCAATACAATTGGTGTTCAAACAAAACATAGTTCAAGTTGCAAGCGGAAGCATAAGTCTTAAATCAAAACATAAGTTCAATTGTTTCAAAGTTTAACATGGCACACAATCGTCCATGTCCCACAACGATCCTCCTCCATGCAAGCTCCAGCTAAGAACCTAGGGACCTGCAAAGCATGTAGTAACGAGTCAACAACAAGTTGAGTGAGTTCACGGTTGGGTGTTCGTTTTAAGTTGTTTCGAAAACAGTTTCCTTTAGCTGGCATCCTGCCGTGGGGGTTACCCCATAGTTAAAAACGTGACTTGTTTGTTCCCGGTTACTCTGGCTATCCAGCCGTGGGGGCTACCCCGTGTTAGTTATCTGGCATTTCGGCCGTGGGGGCTACCCCATGTATACACTAGACTCGTTACCATATCGACTGCTGACTGTAGTCATGTTTATGTGCCCTGAAACTGTCAATGTCTATCATCATTGACGTGCCCCAGATCCATTAGTTCACGCCCGTCCTCTGCGGCACGGTGTGAGGTTTGTCAGACCTAAATAGCGCTATCTAACTAATGACCCGCTCGCCATTGGCCCGGCGATTAAGTCGATATAAAAATGAGGGACTTCGTGATAGAGTTTTGGTCTAGTACGAGTTATCTGTCCGTGAGGACGAGGAATTACATTCCTGAACCTTTGCTGTCCTACCCAAGGAGGACGAGGAACCCATGTTCCTTAACCCCAATTCCCGACCCCTGGGAATCCCATGCTTTGTAAAGGGTGTGAACTCACCTTGGTTTGCTCGGTAGAAACACAGAAAAGTCAAACAAGCAATGTTGTGGCTACTCACGTCCTATCATAGTTGTATCATACAAGTCAGGTTCGTAACCAAGTAGCACACAGATGTTTCTAGTACAGTGCATTCAAGTATCGTTCATGGCATACACGTTTAATCATGGTAGATCAACAATATTCACGTTCAAGTAACATATAAGGTCTGGGCATCAGGCCCAAGAGTCCGGCCCAATCAATTAAGCCCGTAATGGAGTGCAAGTCCAAACAGTGTGCACATGCACCTGGTCTCGAGTCGCAACCGATGCAGGTTCTGGTCTCGAGTCGCAACCGGACTCGCAAACACGGTTTCGGTTCATGCTGTTTTGGTCTCGAGTCGCAATCGGACTCGCAACTGTGGTTTCGAGTCAAACGGTTTATGTGCTGATCTCGTGTGGTTTCGAGTCGCAATCAGGTGTTTGCGACTCGCAACCGATGTCGCAACCGGGAGATTTCGACTCATCATGTACTGGTTTCGAGTCGCAACTGGAGGTTTCGGTTGGACAACTGCTGATTCGGTACAGTGTACTATCCAATGGGAAATTGATTTCATGAAATGGTTTGTACTATCCACTTAAACATGTTTGTTTGTCTAGCAATTTACTAAATTGGATCAAACATATCAGATTTCAAATATTCAAGCATGTTCATATCACATTCAAGTTGTTCATCATACATTCAAATAGTTCATCATGATTATTCAAACTTGTTCATCATACTTTAGAGTTTTCGGCATCAATCACAAACATAATCATAACATGGACAACCATCAAAACTCTTGAACATATTCATCTAACCCACATATACACATCCGATTTCATGAGTAATAAACCTTCTAACATAATCAAGCCACTCGGATTTAAGCCTATGTGGAACCGATAGCATTCAATCCTAGTCAAGCATACATTGTTCATCCCAACATCATCAATACATTAACCTATAATCATCTTTAACCGAATATAAACACACTACATGAACATTTATGAACCGATTACTCAAGAAGGGTGTATTCCTCATGTATAACACTTAACAAGTAGACATATCATCACATAATTTTCATCACACATCATTATCAAACCGAATACCACACATTAACACCTTTAATCATGTATAGACATGTATTTACCAAGAGATCACTAACCGGTTCAAGTGTGGGTTCAAAGGTGTGAGTGAAGCTTCCAAACGGTGTGTGTGCAAGTTGATCCGAGAGGCCCTAAAGTCTCCGGTTTGAATCCGAGAGCGAGGGAGGAAAGGTGATGTTGTGGTTTAGGGTTTTGGTGAGGGAGATTGGAGAGTGTGTGTGTGAGTGAGTGTGTTGTCCAAAATGGTAAACATGGATGGTCACTAAGGTTATATAGTTGTTCCACATGGGTGCACCCTAATGGGTCTTCGAATGGGCTAAGGGTGTGTGTGTGTGTGTGACCAACCGGCCCATATGTTACGGTTCACTCGGTTCATATACATACCCGCATACATACACACAAGCATACACATAGCATAACACATAATCATATAAGTTCACATGTATCATTCATTAAATCATCAAATCAGTTAGTCACTAAACGTTCAAGCACACAACGAAAGGTTCTAAATTTCGAGTTGTCACATCTTGGTTTTAAAAAGGGGAAAAAGTTTTTGTTAAAACCAGACTATAACCTGTACAGTGCTCAACGATCCACAACGACGCTTCGCTCCACGTGCAAGGCTTAATACTATAGGTGATATGGTTTATGTTTATATTACCTACTTGCTAGTTACATAGAACTTTGCTTATGGTATGCTTAGAGGAACATAACAACTATTGTTTGAAAACACATGTGTGCTTACTCTCTTCTGTCATCGCACTTTCGCGAACCTTTCTCACCTATGTTTCCTTTGATATGAAGATCATGAGTGGACGCGTTAACCTAACTCAAGCCCAGTTGACGGCTTTGATCAACGAACTGTTGGGTTTTTCTCATGTTTATCAAAGTAATTTCATCCTTATGAAATAAAACGCAGCGGAATAAATTTATTTAAAACATGTTACTTACAAGATATAAAACCATTTTATATGTAAAACCCAATCCCGGATCCATATACGAACATGCATGCTATCAAAATAAAACACAAACATAGAGTGTTTAGAATACTACCTTCCAAGGAGTAGAGGATATGAAGAGGATGATGCTTCTTGAACGGTTGCCTTCAAGTGTAGAAGACCTCAAGCTTGTATACCCCAAGCCTTCCAACAAACACCTTATGTCTAGCAAGGATTTCTACACTCATGAACTCACTAGAATCCCTTCTTGATCAACCACCATGGCCAAAATTATGAAGGGAGTTTATGGAGTTCTTGCACTTAAATTTCAAACATGAAAAACCCTCTTGATTAACCATCATATGACCGATTTTTCAAGAGAGTAAATGACAAGTCTTCACTTAAAATGATCTACTCCAAGATCACTATCTTGGCCGAAAATTTTTAGCAAAGTTACTAGCTCTCATGTTTTAATTTCTTGCTATCTAAATCTAATATAATCTTGAGAGAATGCATGCCTCCATTCTTGCCCAATCACATCCCTTCTTCCACATGCATTTGCATGAACTCCTATTGGGTTTCAAAGCTTGGGAAGAACATCCAATCAAGGTGCATGCAAGTATGACAACATGCAAGAAACCTTATTGGACCAAAATATTTTGGGAAGACCCCATGGGGGGGGGGGGGGTGGCGGCCTAGATTAATTTTTATAAAAAAAAATTCAATTTCTTTTATAAAATAATTTAAGTCTTGTTTAATTTTATAACTTTTATAAAATATAACATCATATGTTATAAGACTTATATAACTTTTATTTTGTTATTTAACCCATTAAATAACAAAATAAAATATTCTCTCAAAATAAATTATCCATATAATTTATTAGTTTGTCAAGTGCAATTATTTAGAAAACAAATTTCTAAATATTCGAAGTGTTAATATTTATTTGTTTGATCATATCACAAATAAATAATATAAGTGTTTGTCTAGCTTGTTATTGGGTATGACTCGACTTGGATCATAACGTACTAGCCACATCAATTTAATATGTGTCTTGGGCATACAGAGTCCAACAATCTCCCACTTGCACAAGATACATAGAAGATTGATGCAAGTAGTAAAGACCACCTAACTATAGTTTACTACTCCTAATATGTATGACTATATGTCCCATTCAATAACATCTTCCCCTTCAAGTCCCTTACTTGAAAATGATTTAGGTGAATCTATCATTTATCCTTTCGTTACAGATGTCATGTCAAATCCAGAGACACAGAGTGATCACTCTCTGTTGATTTAACTTTAGCAGGCCTTAGACATCTTACTCTCACCGAATAAGAGGAAAAAATCCCATCTTGACTACATACGTCTCTCACAATCACCTTGTACCACACCTGAGCTTAGCCTTATGTACTGTCATATTACTGACAGCGAATAAATAAGTCAAGGTACAATATTTGGTGAATATCAAGACCCAATATGTATCTCAGGTCAGAGGATACTATGATATTCTCCTTTACTCAAATTTACTTATGATCAATCACAAATGATTCCATGCAGTAATATTCGAGAGCGAGTCAGTCCAATATTTGTATCCCACAAATATCTATGAACCTTGGCAGCAACACTTTGCTCTATATTCATACCTCATGAATATCCACCAATCCAAGTTCATAATAGTCTTACATTCATATTTGTTCCCACAAGTATGATCGACTACGGACATTTAGGATAAGTAACTTATTCATGGATTTAAACATGCTAAAATGGAACATAACTCAATGTACCATAAAGAGTTATAATAACAATTGTTCCAATATCCAAATACAAAATAGATCAATTCCAATCACTAGAATATCGAAGTCCTAAGGCACAAGTATGACCCTTTCATGCTTTGCCCATTCAAGGAGCTTCGTGAGTGGATTCGCAATATTTTGATCAGTGTGAACTTTGCGAATACATATCTTTCCCATTTCAACTTCATCCCTTATGTAGTTGAAACTCCGCTCAATGTGCCTAGTCTTTTGATGTGCACGAGGTTCCTTGATTTAAGCAATCGCACCATCGTTATCACAAAGATCTCTAGGGGTCCTGAATGGTATGGACTACCCCTAGATCGGTAATTATTCAAGTGGCAAATCCATATGAATTATCTCAATCAATGAAGCGGCAATGTATTCTGATTCTGTAGTGGACAATGCTACCCTGATTATGATCGAGAACCATCTCGATCAGTTTGGAAACTCGTATCCATGTAACCCTTTACAACGAATTCCGAAACTCGCATCCTTGTAACCCTTTACAACGAGTTTTTCTTCACCAGATCTATATATTAGAAATATATACTTCGTCCTTCTAAGGTATTTCAATATATATATTTTAACAGTCACCCAATGACCGTTACTCGCTGGTATCTTCTCGTCATGCTTAATGTGCATGAGATGTCCGGTCCAGTGCATTACATACATAATGAATCCTATAGCTGACGCATATGGTATTCCTTTCATTGTTTCCTGCTCATCCTTTGAGCTTGGACATTGAGACGCACTCAATATTGTCCTCTCTTGAATAGGTACCAAACCTTTCATAGAGTTCTCTATCTTGAACCTTTTCAAGACTTTGTCAATGTATGCACTTTTATTTAAACCTATCAAGCACCTTGATCTATCCCCGTAGATCTTTATTCCCAAAATATGGCGACTTCTCCAATATCCTTAATGGAAAAACAACTTCCAAGCCAGGTTTTTACACCTTCCAAGGCTGGAATGTCATTTCCAAATAGTAGAATGTCTTCGACATATAATACTAAAAAGTAATAATGCTCCCACTAGCCTTCTTATACACACAGGCTTCATCGTCGTTCTTGATGAATCCATATTCCCTAATCTCTTCATCAAAACGGTGATTCCAACTTATAGATGCTTGTTTCAACCCATAGATTGATATCTTTAACTTGCATACTTTGTCAGGATGTTTTGGATTGACAAAACCTTAAGGCTGAACTATATAGACATCTTCCTCAAGATATCTATTAAGGAAAGCCGTTTTGACATCCATTTGCCAAATCTCATAATCATATTATGCAGGTATGGCAAATAATATCCTAATTGACTTTAGCATCGCCACTGGCGAGAAGGTCTCATCATAATCAACCCCTTGAGTTTGAGTGAAACCTTTTGCTACAAGTCTCACTTTACAAGTATCCAAGTTACCATGCATATCTGTTTTCTTCTTGAAAACCCACTTACTTCCAACTACTATAGAGTTAAGTGGTGGCACAACCAATTCCTAAACTTGATTGTCATACATGGATTGCATCTCTATGTTCATGGCTTCAAGCCATTTGTCACAATCGGATTTTAACATTGCATCATGGTATGTGGTTGGTTCATCTGAATTAACCACGTAGTATCCATCCATGAAAAATCCATATCTTTCAGGTGGATTACTGATTCTACCAGATCTGCGAACGTATTGTGTGTAATGATCAATCACTTGATCATTTTCAACAACCTCTTGTTGATTGCTAGTATTAACCAAACGTGTATCGGCTTGTGGTTCTTGATCCTCATCAAGTTCCACTGTTCTACTAAATCCTTCCACAAGGAACTTAACTTCCAAGAACTCAGCCTTTCGAGCAACACATACCTTTTGCTCTGTTGGATCGTAGAAATAATATCCTATATCATCTTTAGGATATCCTACAAAGATACACTTAGTGGATCGTACTTCTAATTTGTTTGGGGTGTATTGCTTCACAACCCATACCTTTAAACATGATAATGATGGAGTCCTTCCATTCCATATTTCAAAAGGTGTTTTATCCACTTTCTTGGTTTGGGCCATATGGGCCACGGAGAGCAAAGCGTAACCCCAAAGTGATAGAGATAATGCGCTCCTAGTCATCATAGATCGAACCATATCCAAATAGAGTTCGATCTCTCCTCTATCCTAACGAAGAACTTTGATTGAGTTGATTTTGTACTTCACCTTTTGAAGATTTTGAACGTTTCAAAACTTCATCATTGTGTTAAGTACACATAACCACAACTACTATAGTTGTCGGTTAAAGTAATGAAGTATCTTTCACCATTCCTAGTCATTGGCTTAAAAGGATCACATACATCCGAATGTATGATACCTAATAAATCTTTTACCCTTTCCCACTAAGGGATTACTTGGTCATTTTACCTTGTAAATAAGATTCACATGTATCGAATGAACCAATTTCATTTGTTTCCAAAAGACAATTCTTTCGAAGTGTTTACATGCGACATCTGTTTTTATGACCAAGGTGATAATGTCAAAGATAGGTCTTACTCAAATCCATTTTTGAGTTTCTTGGTGATTTCTTGGTACATTGAACTATCAAATGATGTATTATTATGAAACAATTCATAAATACCATTTGAAGGCATAGGTTTAAAGTAAAACATGTCATTTATCGAAATATAAATGTCATTGTTTACAAACTTTAAATCAAAACCATATTGTCTTATAAGGAAAACTTGAATAATGTTCCTAGTCAAACTAGGAGCATTCAAGATATTTTAAAACAATTTCCAAACCATTTGGAAGTTTCAAAACATAGTCTCCTTTCTTGTAATGTTTATTTCTTTTGAACCTTTTGCAACGAATTGCAAACATGAGTTCCACATCCGGTATCTAATACCCATGTGTTAGAAGAAATAACATTAAGGTCAATATGTATCATTAAGATTGTACATGAGGTTTGCCTAGCATCCCTCTTGTTTTTCAACTCTTTGAGATAGGTTGGACAATTCCTATTTAAATGCCCTATCTCACCACACTCAAAGTATGGATCGTTCATGGCAACCTTTTCCTTCTTCTCTTTTGGTTTCTGTGGTTTCGCTTTAGTCTTTCTAATTATTTCCCTTTGAATTACCCGTTTCCATTTTCAACATTTGCTTTGGTGTCGGGGTGATGCCCTTTCTAGTTCCCACCCTCATTGATCGTTAGAATGGATAAAACCCTTTTACCCATATTGAGCCTTTCAAGGTGATCAATGTGGATTTGTCATCTTAAAGACTTAAGATGAGACCGATTGGGTTTCCTCCAGTTAACATGCATGAAGCGCTCGAACCGTTTCGAATCGTTCTACCCTTAGGAACATTTCCTACAATTGGTTAATCATGTCGTATGCCCATGATGTTCAAAAACCCTTTTGAATTTCTGGAATCATAATTCCTAACATGAGACAACTTGCATAGTATCCTCAATATACTTAATCCAATCGTTATAGGCATCCTTATCTTCCATAAGATGTTCATTGGGATTAGGATCGTTCAACACATAGGATATCTTTTCTTACTTGAGAACGATTCTTAAGTTTCGATATTAATCCATAAAGTGTTTTGATTGAAACGATCCTTTTTAAGGATTGTTTTTAGTGATAGGTTACGGACGGTTTGGGTAATATTGTTAGCGGCCATCTACAAAATTTAACAAGGTTCAATTTTAGTATTTTCGATATTACTATATTTTAATCATTAATACCCTTTTAAGTCTCATAGAAAATTAATAATTAAAATCTAGAATCCAACGTTACATTTAAATATCGGTTAGGTGACCTTTATCCCTCTATTTAAATTAACAAGGTAGTCAACGTTTGACAATTGCAACCCTTTGCAACTTCTAGCCATATGGGATCGGTTAAACATCTTATGTTTAGTTGGCATGTTTAATCCCATCAACACCTTTTGTTCCCCATGCTTCGGTGACCCTAAGTTCATGGTTTCCAAATCAAGTCGTCCAACTTACACACACGTGTGAGTTTATACACATAAGTGGTTAGGTGACCTTTATCCCACAAACATGGTAAACCCGCCTCGAATATACAAGTTCCCTCAAATGTGGTTAGGTGACCTTTATCCCACAAAAGAGTTCCCAAGTGATTCGAGTGTTGTATAAAAGGATGGTGTTTCACTTGTTTTATAAAAGGGATTTTGAGTTTTCAAAATTCTAGTTTAGAAAACTTTATGTACCATACATTTGCATGCATTCAAATCCTTGGTACTTTTGTGAAAACAAATTTTTAAGGTTCTTTTTAATAAAACCCATTTATTATAAAATCATTAATTTTTAATAACATTTTATTAACCATTTTTAATGATCTTTTAAAGAACAAATTTTAAGCTTGTTGTTGATTAATAGTTTGTTAAGCATGCATATCAACATATCATCCAAACAACATAAATAAACAACCACACAAGCACAACACACATATATCAATAGGTGCATAACCATAGCCAACTATTTTGACAACACTTGTTAGCCGAAACAAGTGTGCCAAAAGGTCCTTCCTAAAGGGTGAATATTGACACAAATAATGTGTCGTTGAACTCCCACTTGATCCCGCATCCAAATGCTTCAAGTCTTCTTCTTGTGTTGTGATTTCTTCACATTCTTTGGTCTTCCAAATGTCTTTTATATTCAGCTCCAAACTCCTTTGGACTTCAAAAATGTGTTTTGGTTATCGGGCTAAAATCCCGTTAAGAACCGTGAAGTCCTTTAGGCCTGAAAATGGCCAATACCAAAACCGCATTTTATGTGCATCTGCTTTTACAAAATATATCCTAATACATTTTTCTTGTAAAATAAAATGCACCTAATCTATTTATTTTACATACCAAATGAAAATAAATAAATTACATATTTTTACATATGGAAGAACAAAAATAATTATTATTACAACCCTTTGAAATAATTAAATATAAATCACAAACACAAATATTCAACATATTCACACAAGGTCATGGCTAGGTTATGAACACCAAAATATATATATCCACATATATAAAATTCAAGAAGCAAAAATGGTTTCCTTTTTACAACCTACTTTTCGGTCAAGAATGAAAAAACCGAAAAAGTGGGTTTTTGTCCAAACAAACAAATCATCCAAATGACATAATTTTTAAAGATACTTTTATGCATGTATTAAAATAATCTTGAAAAACAAAAGGATAACCATATATAAAATTTCAGCCATAGGGTTTTAACCAAACCCGAAACCCGAAAATTTCATATCCTATGAAGCATGCACTCATATAAGCGGCTCTGATACCATTGTTGGGTTTTTCTCATGTTTATCAAAGTAATTTCATCCTTATGAAATAAAACGCAGCGGAATAAATTTATTTAAAACATGTTACTTACAAGATATAAAACCATTTTATATGTAAAACCCAATCCCGGATCCATATACGAACATGCATGCTATCAAAATAAAACACAAACATAGAGTGTTTAGAATACTACCTTCCAAGGAGTAGAGGATATGAAGAGGATGATGCTTCTTGAACGGTTGCCTTCAAGTGTAGAAGACCTCAAGCTTGTATACCCCAAGCCTTCCAACAAACACCTTATGTCTAGCTAGGATTTCTACACTCATGAACTCACTAGAATCCCATCTTGATCAACCACCATGGCCGAAATTATGAAGGGAGTTTATGGAGTTCTTGCACTTAAATTTCAAACATGAAAAACCCTCTTGATTAACCATCATATGACCGATTTTTCAAGAGAGTAAATGACAAGTCTTCACTTAAAATGATCTACTCCAAGATCACTATCTTGGCCGAAAATTTTTAGCAAAGTTACTAGCTCTCATGTTTTAATTTCTTGCTATCTAAATCTAATATAATCTTGAGAGAATGCATGCCTCCATTCTTGCCCAATCACATCCCTTCTTCCACATGCATTTGCAAGAACTCCTATTGGGTTTCAAAGCTTGGGAAGAACATCCAATCAAGGTGCATGCAAGTATGACAACATGCAAGAAACCTTATTGGACCAAAATATTTTGGGAAGACCCCATGGGGGGGGGGGGTGGCGGCCTAGATTAATTTTTATAAAAAAAATTCAATTTCTTTTATAAAATAATTTAAGTCTTGTTTAATTTTATAACTTTTATAAAATATAACATCATATGTTATAAGACTTATATAACTTTTATTATGTTATTTAACCCATTAAATAACAAAATAAAATATTCTCTCAAAATAAGTTATCCATATAATTTATTAGTTTGTCAAGTGCAATTATTTAGAAAACCAATTTCTAAATATTCTAAGTGTTAATATTTATTTGTTTGATCATATCACAAAGAAATAATATAAGTGTTTGTCTAGCTTGTTATTGGGTATGACTCGACTTGGATCATGACGTACTAGCCACATCAATTTAATATGTGTCTTGGGCATACAGAGTCCAACACGAACAAGTTGCTGCGGCACTTGCAGCCGCTCAAGCAGGAGGTATACCCTGCAGTCGCAACTTACTCTAGGATCTTTAGATCCTACCCTCATAAACCAACACTTGTGTTTAATTTTGACCTGTTTTTATATACGCAACAGGTCAGCATGCTCAGCCGCCTGTGTGCACGTTCAAGACTTTTATGGAGTGTCGTCCTAGTACTTTCAGTGGCACTGAAGGGGCCGTTGGACTCCTCCATTGGTTCGAGAAGCTCGAATCGGTCTTCGAAATGTGTGAATGCCCTGAGACTCGTAGGGTGAAGTATGCCACTGGTACCCTCGAAGGCACAGCGATAACTTGGTGGAACGCGCAAGTTCAAATGTTAGGGCTGGCAGCTACTAATGCCACCCCATGGAACGACTTCAAGGAACTGATCAAGCGAGAGTACTGTAATCGTGATGACATCCACAAGCTGGAAGTGGAGTTCTTTAACCTGAAGATGATGGGGTCAGAGATAGAGGCTTATACGAAGCGATCCAATGAACTGGCAGTGTTATGTCCAACTATGGTGGATCCTCCCATCAAGCGTATCGAGCTGTACCTCAAAGGCTTAGTACCAGGGATTCATAGCCATGTGACTGCTGCTAAACTTTCTACCATCCAGGATGTTACTCGTCTTGCTCATCGTCTAACAGACCAGCAGTGGAACAGAACAAGCTGCCTAAGCATATAGGTGTTACTGCTACCACTACTCCTGCTATTCCCAGTGATAACAAACGAAAATGGGATGGAGCCTCCAGCAAGGGTTCGACTACAGTTCAGTCCCAGGCACAGCAGCAAAAGACCGATGACTACCAGAGTCCTGGTCAGCAATCTTCTGGTAGTCAAGGGCAGGGTGGATATCGAGGAAACCACCCAAAGTGCAACAAATGCAACAGGCACCACAGTGGTCAGTGCAACAAGGGTCGTTGTCAGAGGTGTCTCAAGATGGGTCATGAAGCTAAGGATTGTAGGAGCTCACGGCCTGCAAATCAGAATCGTCAGCAGCAACCCCAAGCACCGCAGAATCACCAACAGCAACAGGGCAACAGGGGATGCTATCAGTGTGGCGCTGAAGGTCACTTCAAGAGACACTGCCCGTAGTTAAATCAGAATCAGAACCACAACCAAGGAAACGGGAACAATAATGGGGGCAACAATGGGGGAAACAATGATGGCAACGGTGCTAGGGGTCGAGTGTTCGTGCTGGGTCAGGGTGACGCAAGGAATGATCCTAACGTAGTGATGGGTAAGTTCCTTCTCGACGACTTTTATGTTACTGTTTTATTTGACTCGGGTGCCGATACCAGTTATGTATCTCTAAAAGTTAGTCAAATGCTTAAACGCACACCAACTCCTTTAAACACCAAACATGTCATAGAGTTAGCAAATGGTAAAAGTTTAGAGGCCACACACATAGTCAAGGGCTGTAATCTCGTTTTAGCGGGTCAGACCTTCTCCATCAATCTTATTCCTATAGTTCTGGGTAGTTTCGACATCGTCATTGGGATGGATTGGTTATCCCAACAATAAGCAGAGATCCTATGCAAAGAGAAGATTGTTCGTATTCCCCGTTCTGGTAAAGAACCTCTCGAAATTCAAGGCGACAAGAGTGGTGCTGTGGTGGGCATCATCTCCTTTCTTAAGGCCCATAAGTGTTTGGGAAAGGGACACACCGCTATTTTAACACTTGTTACTGGCGCATCATCAAAAGAGAAGAAAATAGAAGATATTCCAGTAGTACGTGACTATTCTCAAGTGTTTCCCGAGGAATTACCTGGTCTTCCGCCTCATCGTCAGGTTGAATTTCAAATCGAGCTAACTCCTGGAGCAGCGGCAATAGCTCGAGCACCCTATCGTTTAGCTCCATCAGAACTTGAAGAACTGTCCATGCAACTACAAGAGCTCTTGGATAAAGGTTTCATTCGTCCTAGCTCTTCGCCTTGGGGAGCTCCAGTATTATTTGTGAAGAAGAAAGACGGTACTTTCAGAATGTGTATTGACTACCGCGAACTCAACAAGGTGAACATAAAGAATCGCTATCCACTTCCGCGTATTGATGACTTGTTCGATCAGCTACAAGGGTCGAGCTACTACTCGAAGATTGACCTGAGGTCAGGTTACCATCAACTGAGAGTCCGAGGTGAGGATATCTCTAAGACAACATTCAGGACTTGGTATGGGCATTACGAGTTCCTGGTTATGCCTTTTGGATTAACAAACGCACCTGCAGTCTTCATGGATCTTATGAACAGAGTGTGCAAACCCTACTTGGATAAATTTGTTATTGTATTCATCGACGAAATCCTGATCTATTCTAAGAGTCAGGAGGAAAACGAGCACCATCTACGGCTTATTCTAGAACTCCTTCGAACAGAACAGTTGTATGCTAAGTTTTCGAAATGCGACTTTTGGCTTCGTGAAGTCCACTTTCTAGGCCACATGGTAAACAAGGATGGGATTCACGTTGATCCATCCAAGGTAGACTCGATCAAGAACTGGCCTGCACCCCGTACACCAACAGAAATTCGCCAATTCCTGGGTTTGGCGGGCTACTACAGAAAGTTCATCAAAGACTTTTCCAAGATTGCGCAGCCGCTTACTTTGCTAACTCAGAAGGGTGTCACCTATCGTTGGGGTGATGCTCAAGAATCAGCGTTCCAACATTTGAAGAGTAGACTTTGTAGCGCACCTATTCTTTCATTGCCAGAGGGCACAGACGATTTCGTGGTTTATTGTAACGCGTCAATTCAGGGTCTTGGTTGTGTATTGATGCAAGGGGATAAAGTCATTGCTTACGCCTCGCTCTAACTTAAGATTCACGAAAGAAATTACACCACACACGACTTGGAGCTGGGAGCAGTTATTTTCGCACTTAAGATATGGAGACATTACCTGTACGGTACCAAGTGCACCATTTACACCGATCATAGGAGTCTCGAGCATATCTTCAAACAGAAAGAGTTAAACATGAGGCAACGTCGATGGGTCGAACTCTTGAATGACTACGAATGCGCGATCAAGTACCATCCGGGCAAAGCCAATGTGGTGGCCGACGCCCTCAGTCGAAAGGATACTACACCTAGGCGTGTGCGAGCACTACAACTTACCATCCAGTCTAGTCTTCCTACACATATACGAGATGCTCAGGTTGAAGCATTGAAACCAGAAAACGTCAGGGCTAAAGCCCTACGCGGCTCAAGGAAACGGTTAGAGCAAAAGGAAGACGGCGCCTACTACGTAACAGGACGCATCTGGTCCCACTCTATGGCAATTTACGAGAACTTGTAATGGATGAAGCACATAAGTCTCGTTACTCAGTACATCCTGGTTCGGATAAGATGTACCACGATTTGAAGACAACATACTGGTGGCCTAGCATGAAAGCCCACATAGCAACTTACGTCAGCAAATGTTTGACTTGTGCGAGAGTCAAGACCGAATATCAGAAACCATCGGGCCTACTCCAACAACCAGAAATACCACAATGGAAATGGGAGCAAATTTCCATGGATTTCGTTACTGGCCTGCCTAGATCTCAACATGGAAATGATACCATTTGGGTGATCGTGGATCAACTCACAAAGTCTGCACACTTTTTGGCTATCAAAGAAATGAATAAGTTCTCCACCTTAGCAGATGTTTACCTTAAGGAAGTTGTCTCGAGGCACGGGGTGCCAACCTCTATTATTTCCGATCGTGATGCACGTTTTACTTCAGAACTATGGCAAGCGATGCACAAATCTTTTGGCTCTCGATTAGACATGAGCACAGCTTATCACCCGTAAATGGATGGGCAGTCTGAACGCACCATCCAAACTCTAGAAGACATGCTTCGTGCATGTGTAATCGATTTCGGCAACGACTGGGAAAAACACCTTCCTTTGGTGGAGTTTTCGTATAACAACAGTTACCACACCAGCATTCAAGCCGCTCCGTTTGAGGCGTTGTACGGACGTAAATGCCGATCAACTCTTTGCTGGGCAAAAGTTGGTGACAGCCAGATCACGGGTCCAGAACTTGTAGTAGACACAACGGAAAGGATTGCACAGATAAGACAACGAATGGCGGCAGCTCGTGACCGTCAGAAAAGCTACGCTAATAAGCGCGGGAAACCACTCGAGTTCCAGGTTGGGGATCGAGTGCTACTTAAAGTCTCACCTTGGAAGGGTGTGGTTCGCTTTGGAAAAAGGGGCAAACTTAACCCGCGATACGTTGGACCTTTCGAGATCATAGAGAAAATAGGCAAAGTGGCATACAAACTGAACCTACCCGCAGAACTCAGTGGAGTTCACGACGTATTTCACGTGTCAAATCTGAAGAAATGTCTGTCAGATGAGACCCTTATAGTTCCTTTGAAGGAGCTCACTATCGATGATCAATTGCGATTTGTCGAGGAACCTGTAGAGATTACAGATCGAGATGTTAAGATTCTCAAGCGTACTAGAATACCCCTTGTTAGAGTTCGTTGGAACTCCCGTCGTGGTCCAGAGTTCACCTGGGAACGAGAAAACCAAATGAAACTCAAGTATCCCCAGTTGTTCGGGAACAGTGCAACCACTACTGAGGCTAAAGCTACTGTGGAATTTCGGGATGAAATTCCAAACCAACGGGGGGAGGATGTGACACCCAGGAAAACCAGGAAACAACGCAACACAACCAGCTTCCTCAGTAACCACGTGCTAAATTTCGGGACGAAATTTCTTTCAAGTTGGGGATAATGTGACAACTCGAGTTTCCAAGGTTTCTCCTCTATGCGTTACTTGTTTCATACAGTGTTTTGTGATTCGTTGCATTGAAACTGTGCACTATGAATTGTTTGTAAGGTGTTCATGCTTGATATATGTTTAGGGTATTAAACTATATGATTGAATAATAGTTGTGCACTGTTTGTTATATAGGAGTGATCACCATTGTTAATGTTATTATATAATATTTTGAAAGTTAAGAAATCACAAAGGGATTTCGCCACAACCTGTTCGACGAAATCCTAAGGGATTTCTCCATATCCCCTCGACGAAATCAAATGGGCTTTAGGCCCAGTAGTGGATCAGTTATATATTATTCCCAACCTTTATGTGAATGTTTTAATCGGCAAACCCTAACTCTCACTCTCAAGTCGACGGCAGCCCTCCTCTTATTCGAAGTCAAATCTCTCTTGTTTGATCTTTCTGAGTTGGGTTAGTGATTTACACGTTTAGTTGTTTTCAGATCTAAATATATAGTTATGTTGTTGGATGTGTTCTTGAAAGAATAATATATGGTCAATCTGTTACATAACTCTATGCGAAACATGATATTAATTTAGGGTTCTAGGATTGATATGATTGAATGCATGATTTTGAATGATATTAATGTGATCAAAGCCTGGAAGCATGCTAGCATACTAATGATGTTCGGTTATGTAATGTGTCATGTTTTTTGGTTTGATATACACATAATCTTGGATTCATGCTAGTTTGTTAGATGGTGTTATGATAGTTAGCAATGGTTGATTATTGTAACTGACTGATGATTGTTTAGTTTTTATGCAAGATGAAACTGCCGATGTTAATTAGGGTTTGCTGAATTGTTGAGGCTGATGATGTACCAGACGAAAACACTTAAGTGTTTTCGCCAAACCATGAGTTCGACGAAAACCCTTGGGTTTTCGTCAAATGTGATTTCGCCAAGAAGGGATTTCGCCTAAAGGGTTTTCGCCATATAGTGTTTTCGCCACATATAGGATTTCATCACATTAAACATGTTAAGTATTAACTCTGTTAGCTCAACAAACTCAGTAGTTTATTAGTTCTGTTAGATGTTAACTATGTTAAATATGTAACTCTGTTATATATGTTAATCCAGTTAAGCTTGCTAACTCTGTTGAGTGTGTTATTGGATAATTATATTAGAATAAACTGCAAAAGACATTTATGTGAAACATGAATTGTATAAATTGGTAGAAGACATTTATGCTATCCCATCGATGGATGGTAGTGGGTATTCAAAGGTGGAGGTCAAGATTAAATATGATTGGGAGCCTCTAAGGTGCTCCTCTTGTTGTGTGTTTGGTCATGATGACAGCTCGTGCCCGAAGAACCCTCAGGTATCTTCTAGTGGAGTTGCTAAAAAGAACAATGATGAATTTCAGGTTGTAGGGGCAAAGAAGAAGAAAGTGAACAACCAAGGCATTCATATGAAAAATCAGAAGTCTAAGGTAGTCTACAGGCCAGTCGTCAACCCTAAACCAAAATCGTCCTCAAAGAGTCCGATGCAGAATCAGGTTTCAACGTCTAACCCGTTTGACATTTTGAAGGATGATACTGGTAATCAGGGAGGTACCACTGTGGGTCGAGTGGAGAAGAAACAGTCGAATGACAGGCAGGTGTCGGATGAGGAGGAGGTTAAAGAAGTCTACAATGAAACTAGTGCATTTATGACATCAGGTACTCATCCTTTCTCGTCGAAAGCAGGGGCAAGCACCTCTTCTACCAAGATCTCTAATGGATAGGCTATCTGCTTTTCGTCTGAAGGGGCTGCGGTTTTGTGGCTACTTTATTTTTGATGATGGCGGTTGAGGATTTTGTTTTATGTTTTGCATTGTTTGTCTACTAGATGTCGTGTCATGATGTATAGTAGACTAGGTTATGGGGTATTATAGGTCTTTGGTTTTTGTTTTGATTTACATATATGGGGCATGTCCTGTATATGAACTAGTGTGGAACACATCCTCACTACTTGTACTTATTTGCGGTTGCATTTTAATAGAATCACCGGGGTAACCCTTTACCCAAAAAAAAAGAATTGTATAAATGTGATTAACTGTTGTGTGATGCATGATGTTAGCTGCCAAACACACCCTCTGATATTGATTGCATGTGAAACTTTACGAACTTAAACTGATTGAATATACGTGCATACTATAGGACTTGACTGATTACTTGTGAGCACATAGTTTAGCATACCGAGCAAACCAAGGTGAGTTCACACTTCTAAGGCATGAGATTCCCAGTGGGTTGGGAATGGGATTGAATAACTACAACAGAACTTGTACATATACCAGTACTAGACTACTTACCACCGTCCTCGGATTGGGAAGGACGCCAGCGCTAAATCTACGTACTCGCTACGTACCACTGTCCTCAGATTGGGAAGGGCACTTACGTAAAACCTACGTAATCTCATACTTATCAATGTCCTCGGATTGGGAAGGGCACTTACTTAAAACCTACGTAATCTCATACTTATCATTGTCCTCAGATTGGGAAGGACACCTATAGATACAACTAGTCTAGTAATATACAACATGGGAAGCCCCCACAAAATATCGTAAAGGTTTGGGAAACAAAGATATTGGGTAACACATGATTCTGAAACAAACTTACGATTTCTGAAACGAACTCAATAACTGAACAATCAACTGTGAACTCGCTCATCTTTGTTGTTGACTCGTTGTTACATGCCTTGCAGGTCGATAGGTACTCATGGAGCTTGCACAGGGAGGTGCGGTCGTTGTGGGACATGGACAGTGGGTGCCATGTTAAAAACATTATAATATTTCGAACTTAATACTTTTGTTGGGTTTTCACATTTATGCTTCCGCTAAACACTTAACTATGTTTTGTTTTGAACACCTTTCATATTGTTGGATTGAATTTTATTTATTACTTACAATGTTTACCCAAAAAAAAATATATGATTGGTGGCTTGATCCTAGTCAGACACGCCTCCAGGCGGTGATACTCCGCATGTGGATTTTGGGGGTGTGACAGATAGGATCATGGGGAATATTCACTTCTTGGATATGTATCCTGATGCTTATGCTCTCTTTCATCCTTTTCGTGTGTCGGATCACACCCCATGCATTCTTAACCTATTCAGCTATAAACATAGTCGGCCAAAACCCTTTAAGTTTGCTAATTTTCTAGCGACCAAGGAGGGCTTCATCCAGTGTGCTTCTAATGAATGGGCTAAGGAGATACAAGGGGTCACCATGTTTTCGGTTGTAAAAAAACTTACCTTCTTAAAGTATCCCCTGAGACGTCTTTTATTCAAGCAAGGTAATCTCCATGAAAGGGTTAAGTCTTTGAGGTTGAAGTTAGATGATATTCAAAAGGCTATAGATGCTAACCCGCTTGATGATGTGCTAAGAGAGGTTGAGTCTAGTTGTCTTAAAGAGTTCCAATCGGCCTCTTATGATGAAGAGTGCTCTTAAAGCAAAAAGCCAAAGCGGACTGATTGGCGGCGGGAGATTCAAATACAAAATATTTTCACAACTGTGTGAAAACCAGAAACGCGTGCAATAAGATCCACAATATCCAAGATACTAACGGTAACCAGTTCAAGGGTGATGAAGTCTATGCAGTGTTTGTAAATCACTATTCTGATATCTTGGGAACGACGCGTAATGTGGATAAGCTGGACGTTAATGGCTTGTTCGTTAATGTTCTTGATTCAAATGTTGCAACCTCTATGATTCGTCAAGTTACTTGTGAGGAGGTAAAAAGTGCGATGTTCTCCATAGGCGAGAATAAGGCTCCGGGTCTGGATGGGTACACTTCTGCTATTTTTAAAAATTCATGGGAGATTGTTGGGAATGAAATTACGAAAGCTATATTGGATTTTTTGAGAACGGGAAGCTGTTGCAACAAATTAATCACACCATCATTGCGTTGGTCCCAAAAGTTACTACCCTTAATTCGGTAGGTGATTATCGGCCGATTTCTTGTTGCAATGTGCTATATAAATGCATTAGCAAAACAATAACTGACAGAATTAAAGGTAGTCTGGATTTACTGGTGAATATAAGCCAATCTGCCTTTGTCCCTGTAAGAAAGATTTTAGATAATATTCTTCTTACTCAGGAGCTAATGCATAACTATCACCTGAATATTGGCCCTCCTAGATGTGCTTTTAAGATTGATATACAGAAGGCCTATGATACAGTGAGCTGGTCCTTCCTAGAGGACATTCTGATCACCTTTGGGTTCCCTCATAAAATGGTTAGTTGGTAATGACTTGTGTTAGCACTGTTTCATACTCTTTGAGCATTAATGGTAATCTTCACGGGTATTTCAAGGCCAAGCATGGGTTGAGACAGGGTGACCCGATGTCACCTTACCTGTTTACTTTGGTTATGGAGGCACTTTCACTATTACTAAAGAATGCAGCTTCTTCTAGTAATGCGTTTAGATACCATCTCCACTGTAAAAAACAGAAGATAATAAATGTTTCATTTGCTGATGACTTGTTCATATTTGTGAATGCTGATGCCGCTTCGGTTAAGGTTGTGAGAGATTCTCTTAATCGGTTTTCTAGGGTCTCGGGCTTGATTCCTAATACGTTGAAAAGCACGGTTTTCTTTGGTAACGTTCCCCATTCTATCAAGCAGGGAATTCTGAGCATTATGCCGTTTCAAGAGGGTTTGCTTCCTGTTCGTTATTTGGGAGTTCCATTAATATCATCTAAGCTCTCGTATAAGGAATGTAAGGTGCTGGTAGAGAAAATGGAAAAGAAGAATGATAACTGGACGACTAAATCTCTTTCCTTTGCTGGTAGATTACAATTGGTTAACTCGGTCTTCTCGGCTATGCATATTTACTGGGCTACGGTGTTTTTGTTGCCAGCCAGAATTATTACTGACTTGGAAAAACGTATGCGAGATTTTTTATGGCCTGGCAATTACCATCAGACTGTTAAGCCTAAGGTTGCTTGGAAGGTTGTATGCCTTCCGAAGTATGAGGGTGGGTTGGGAGTACGTAGCTTCTTGGATGTTAATAAGGCCCTCTTATCTTCACATGTCTGGAGCATTCTTACCAATAGGAAATCGTTGTGGGTTCAATGGATACATATGTATAAGCTTAAGGGTAGAAGCTTCTGGGAGGTCCCCTGTCGAGGTCGCATGACATGGGGATGGAGAAAATTCCTTGTTATTCGTAGCCTAATTCGTCCGTTCTTGTGGAAATCTATTGGCAGTGGAACTGAGACTAATGCGTGGAGTGATACTTGGTGCGACTCGGGTCCTCTTCGTGCTTTTATCAGCCCAAGAATTATCGCTAATGCAGGTTTCAACCTGCAATCTTCGTTAGCGGATCTAGTGTCTCAGAATGGTCAATGGAGTTGGCCGATTGCTTGGTATAATCTTTTCCCAGTCTTAATTAATCTAGTGGTTCCTATTTTATGTGACAATGTTTGTGATCGGCTGGTTTGGAAAGACCTGGAAGGAAATGCTCGTCCATTTACTTCTTGGGAGGTCTGGAATAATATTCGACATCGTGAAAGCAAAGTGCCTTGGGTGAATATGGTGTGGCTTAAACAATGCATTCCTAGACGCTCGTTCCACATTTGGCTAGTTATCCAAAACAAATTGAAGACACAGGATCGTCTATCTGTTTGGGAAGCGGGAAGTGCAACAAATTTAAATCTCATGTGTTGCCCCTTTATGCTGTTATAACAGGGACTCGAGAGATCATCTTTTCTTTGAATGCTCTTTTGCGTCTCAGGTATGGCACAATATAAGGAGTTTCACCAATATGGAAGATGTGAATGGAGGCTGGTCCAATATAATGTCTTGGATGAATCAAAACCTGAGCTTGCAGAAGCCCGACAATGTTGTTAGTCAGTTGGTGGTTGCGGCTGCAACTTATTTTGTATGGCAAGAACGAAACAACAGGTTGTTTACTCGGAACCACCGTATGGCTCTGGTGGTGTCTCAGGAGATTATTACTACTGTTCGTATGCGGCTTATGACTTTCAAGTTTAAACGGAGATTTGAAAATGGAAGCTTGGTGGAAAAGTGGAAGATTCCTAGCAGCAATTTAGAGATTGATCCTGGCTAGTGTAGTTGTTTCTTTTGTGTTTTGTCTGTGACTTGGCTGTGTTTGGCTAGTGTGTGTGTTAGTGGCCTTGTTTGCCTAGTTGTGTTTTGGTTGGTTGTTTGGTCCTAGTCTTGGTATGCCAAGGCTAGTGGGTGTGTGGTATCTCAGCTACACTATTGTTTTTATTGGTTTGATTTATAAAATTCACCGGGGTAACCCTTTACCCAAAAAAAATTACCAAATTAGCTGCAACACATGCCCTACCCAAAAGGACACCCCACTTTGACTCTCTACAATGGCCGTGGCAACGCCAGAGAGCATATCTCCCGCTTCCTCGAAGCACTTGGCGAACATGAAGAAAATGCAAACCTGCGACTACGATAATTCTCTAAGTCCTTAACAGGCCGAGCCTACACATGGTATAATAATAACCAGCCGGAAGCATTCACCCATGGAGATAGATGGTCAAAAATCCATCCAGAAAGAGCACACAAAGGCTTAATCTCTCTGCGGGCATTGAGAAAAATTGTTTTGCATCAATTTCAAATAAGTAAGATTCAAGTACTGTTTGTTAGTTAGAGTTAGTTTTGACTTTTTGACTTCCTTGTTTTCTTTTTTTGGGTAAAGGGTTACCCCAGTGATTTTATATATTCACAAAACAAAAGCACAAGTAGTGAGGTGACGCCCTCACTAGTTCATTCATGAGACATGCCCCATGAACGTAAACCAACCAAACCAAAACAAATACAAACGACTAGACAAAAACTAGAAACACCAAATGAAACAAGTTAATCAGCCTCCATCGATCATCATAGCATCGTCATGAATCTCCCAAGTTTCCAGCAAACACTCATTAGCACACGACTTGACTTCCTTGTTTTCTTGTTCTTGCTTTTTACCATACTAAATTCCCTATGTTGTCAGTGGGCCGCCACTTCCCTTTCTTCAGAGTGAGGACATATCCTAATGAATTAGACGACCTCGGAAGGAACCAAGGTCGGTGAGGAAGGTTACTGGCCCACAAGAAAGCTAGAAAGCCGATCTAGACTGAATTGAATCAAGAAAGCTCTTTGGTTGCAGTAACATAATTACTGGTGAATTCTCCATGCCGTGGAAGGCGAAAGTCATTGTTAACTATTTCCAGTACCAGCTGAACAGATTTGAAGACTGGTGGATCACTCTTAACCCTAACGGAGCCCTTCTTTCACTTTCCTGTCTATGTCTCTCGACTCTCCGATTAGCAGGTCAATCAATATCGGTTCGATGGTTGGTGGCTTGACTTTCGCTTCGGTAGTGAATGGCTAAACCAAGATCCCCCCTCCGCTTCGGTCTCGATGACTGTGATAAAGAAACCTTCCCTCTTGTCTTTCCTGAAAGTCTGGGTGTTAAACGACTCTAAAGAGAGTGAGTGACCAACGAACGAATCAAGGAGGAAGAACTCGCGGGCTTTCTATAGACCTTTTCAAAAGAAAGATCGATAAGATGGTCTTTCACAGTAATGAACTTCAGTCGTGCTTCTTCCCCGCTCTGGACAGTAATAATAGAAAGCAAGCTAGCATTAGCAAGGCTAGTTAACTTAAAGCAATAACTCTTAAGGGCGGGAGTGAATGTACCATTGGAGGATGGGGCACGAATGAAAACGACGAAAAGAATCTCCCACACCTTTCTTTGATTTGATTTGGTTCTCTCAGTGTTTCGTATAAATCAGAGGCATTGTGCGTTCTGTTCTTTCAGGCGCGTAATGCAAGAACGAGTAGGATATCTGCTCTCTAGCTTAGCTGATCAGGGGGCTGTTGTTTACTCACCACTGGGAGATGGAACCATATCCAATCAATGGGGCTTCTTTGTTCAATCTCTTAAGGTCGAAGAAAGGATTGACGGCCTGTTGATCAAGGAAAGCCAAAATGAAGTCTTACTTCTCTAGCTTGGGTTGTCTTCCTGGATCGAAGAAGTAAGGCAAATACGTATGGGACTTAGCCCAGAACAAATTGGAGTTCGGGCGAATCAATCATCTGAACCTGCGATAGTTAGACGAAACTAATATAAAGAAAGTGCCCGAAAGAAGTGGAAATCCGACCCCTGAGTTTATGAGTAGAAAAGCCCTTTGAACCCTATGTCGTGTGAGCTTATGCCAAAACCTTTCTTCTCTTATTTCATTATTCGTTTTTGCTGCGGGGGATATTCCCCGGTCAAAGGCATTAAGACATGCCGATTTTTTGAATACCGTAGAATAGGAGTAGGACAAGGATACCAAACCTTTTGATCGGTATTTGCCTTCTCTTAATCAATTTTTAGTTTTACGAAGGGGCGAAACTGCTTTAAATCGGTCCCAAAGCGCCCTTTCGCCTCAGCCCGCAAGAAATGACGTAAGTAGTAGTGCGGGCAGAAAAGGCTTCTTTTTTCGGCTCCCATCCCCCGAACTGTCTCACGAAGAGATGAATTCGTCGTTCATTGCTTAGGAAGCCAACATTTACAGTGATAGAGATCGAGCTTTGATTGAATACTTCAATCAAGAAGAAATTCCATTTAGTCGGGTGTAGGTCTGGGATCGCCCCCTTTCAAGTTCAAGAATAAAGCCCTTCAAAAGCCTTAGGGCACTCCTATCACAAGCCATTTAATGAGACCAGCCAGCAAGTGCATACCTAAGTTTAGGTTCTACTGATCTTCCTAGTCGTACTCGTTCTAGGCCTTGGCAGCTATTCAGTGGAGTTGACTAAGGGGTGGCCTGCCTCCTCACCGGCCAATGGGTAGCTTCGAACGGAAAGATCCTGGGCCAATCCACAT
The DNA here is from genome assembly GCA_030545235.1 of Helianthus tuberosus. NCBI lineage: Eukaryota > Viridiplantae > Streptophyta > Magnoliopsida > Asterales > Asteraceae > Helianthus > Helianthus tuberosus. The sequence goes on from CM060408.1 coordinate 124,101,001, forward strand.
TCCCATAATGAGACATCTGAAGCCTAGGAAACAAGTACGAATGTTAGCTAGTTACTCGTTGTAGTTAGAGCGATAAGCGAGCCGGATACAACAACAAGAAGTTATGTCATAAACTTTCTCGTAAACAAGTACTTATTTAGATAATTCAACGGCAACAAACAAAAGTACTTCTCTTAGCCCAGAAACAAGTAGATTTATAGAAAGACTTGTGTCAGGTACAAGAATGAGTGGATTGCCCGAAAGAGGTGAGTCAGAGGAAGGCTTTGTGACAACCGTCACTTTTCCGTACATTCCGTACACGAAATGAACAGTAATTTGCGCTTAAATGACTGTGCATGATCTGGTTTACCAGACAAATAAATTTCTGAATTCCATACAAGTGAATTCATGCATGATATATGCTACAAGAATTACGTTATGATAGCGTTGCGTCAGAAATATTAGTAAACTCACCGGTAAGACACATCGTGTCAACAGAACTGCAGAAAGCAGTCAGACTTTAGAATTGAGGCCTAGGTGTAGGTCCGACGACAAAAGTACATTAAAACCCAAGAGTACATATAAGGGTTAATTTATAGACATTGCGAAAGCAAAATTAAGCACTAAAAAGCACCCGAAACGCACTTTAAGTGCAGAATTTATATAATTCAGCAATAATTCAGCATTTAAACAAATGAATATTTCGCAGAAATGTCGTTTTATCATCCAGAATATTTTCCCAAGTGTCGGAAATCGAAAGTGTTACAAAAGGGCACTTAAAAGACACTAAAAGGTGCAATTTAGCACTTTAACGAATCGGTATGTAACCGAACAACCGGATATTACCCGGAACACCAAAATATTGCTAGAAGCAATGTTTTTATTTTTCTAAGCTAATTAGGGTACCCGAATACCCTAACACCCGTCACAAGACACTACATGCTAATATCTAGTCTTAAACTCTAACTAACTAACTAAACCTTAACCAATTAGTTAGAAATCAACCATGGAACCCCCCCCCCCCCCATAACCGAACTCGGTTAGAGTGTGGGACACCTCACTAAACTTTTGAATATTATATTCAAGTGTGCCTAATATCTAGGCTACACATAATCTCTTGGTTAATGACCATGAGAATGGCCTATAAGTAACAACATATGTCCACCATAACCTTCACACCACACTTAGAACATTCACACTACTCTCTCCCTCTCTTGACACCTTCGGCCGAGAACCACCCACACCCATCCATCATTTTTCGATTCCATTCAAGACATTCCAAGATCATACAAGGGTTAAGGATCGCGTATAAGGAAGCTTTGTGCACTCGGATTGCGAAGGACCTCGCTACATTGTTTTTATCCACGCATTTTTCGACTAGATTCTTCCCTAGCCTCGAGCTAGTAGTAAGTCGCTTGAAACACACTCTCGATCTATTTTAAAGTGGTTAAAATAAGATATAACGGTGAAAACTCAAGAACATACAAGATGATATGTTAAAAGTCTACTAAAATGTTAAAAATGTTGGTTAATAGCACAAAAGTTGTGTAAATCTTGTAAGATTTGTTTTGTGTGATTATTTAGTGCCGATCTATGATGTGGCAGCTCGGATCATTATCTAACCCGGATTAGTCATGATCAAGAATCATGGCATAGAGTTTGTTTAAGTATACAAAGGGTTAAATGATGAAACTCTACCACACACTAAACATGAACTTGTGTAAAATCAATATTACTTATGAAATAGTGTTTAAAACTAGTAGATCTACGGACCTACAAGCGGTATTTTCAAAGGACCACGTGTCAAGAGAAAACATACTTTTAAAGACGGATCTCTCATAAACAAGGATGATTTTAGTAAACACACAAGTGTGTAAACACTCGTGTAACACAAAGTTTTGACAAAAGAACTATTTTTGTAAATGTTGACAAGAAGTTGTAAAGATAGAATCTCGTTAAAAACGAGACTTTTACGAAACCGGATTGATTTATACAAAAGATCCACTAAAAGTAATGGGATTTACTTCATATTTTAGATAAACCACAAGTTCATGTATTTTTGCGATTATATCTATTTTAACTAGTTGAATATTGTTTATTGCTGATTGAGGAAATTGTTGATTTGGATTTTAAAAGAAAATGATACGCTAGTAAGCGTGGCCACCTCCAGTTACAGAGGAAACTCTGGCGAAATTTTTCCAGAAAATAGCACTTAGAATATTTTTGGTGACAAGCGTTATGAATGCATTTTTTACTTGTTTTCCAAACAAACTTCGCCATGATTTTTATTACAAAATTACCAAATACCGGAGGTGGATTTTCATAAGTAAAACTTGTTAAATATATATTTAGAATATATATTTATCGCTTGTGTGATTAAGTGATTATTTTGTGAAATAGGTATATATTATTTTTAGAGTAAAAATAATATGACTTAGAGATACTCGTAACGAGTAAGAATACAAAAATTCACATATAACATACAAGATACATAATTCGGGTGCAAAGTGCAAAACACGAGATGCTTATATTAATTTTAGAGAAAATAATATAAGTAAGATACGTAGTTAAAAATATAGAATATTTTTAACACAAGAATATATACAAAAGAGAGTGACTGTACTTGTGCGACGCAAGTCTAGTGACTAACGTTAAGAAAACGCGTATAGGTTACGACGTTAATTAAGCAAATCCGGTGAAGTTTACGACGCAAGGAACGCAAAATTGTGAGTTCATGCTCCCCCTTTTCTTTAACTGTTTTCAGTTTTTATAACTCTCGGGGGTGAAATACATGTTACAAATATTATAATTTTTACAAAGGGTAAAAATACAAGAAGCACTCTTGGTGAGAACGAGAACCGAGTGCAATATGACATGAGAATACGAGAAGCACTCGTGGTGAGTGCAATATGACGAGCTTTAAGAAAAGCCTAGAAAATACCAGATCATGTGAGCTTAAACTAAATATTGAGATGCCATTAATACTTAATTAGGGACGAGGGTTAGATCTAACGGGTACGGCCGAGCCCCACTCATGGTCCTTATGTGACCACTTGAGTGCTTCGGTGTCCCAGTCGAGGGAAATCGACGCAGTCAAGGGTAATCGACACTGTCGAGGGTAATCGACACAGTCAAGGGAAATTGACACAGTCGAGGTTAATTGACACAGTCGAGGGAAATCGACATAGTTAGAGGAAGAATATACTAATGCTTCCTATGGCCTCACATGCCTTGAGGGAGAAAATACTAATGCTCCCTATGTCCTCACATGCCTTGAGGGAGAAAATACTAATGCTCCCTATGTCCTCACATGCCTTGAGGGAGAAAATACTAATGCTCCCTATGTCCTCACATGCCTTGAGGGAGAAAATACTAATGCTCCCTATGTCCTCACATGCCTTGAAGGAGAATATACTAATGCTCCTTATGTCCTCACATGCCTTAATGTCCTTGTATAAACAATCATTTAAAACGTGGGGTACACAAGAAAACTTGAATGATACTTGAGTACGTGGGGTACTCAAGAAAACGGGAATTATACTTGAGTACGTGGGGTACTCAAGAAAGATTTGAATTATACATGACACATACTATGTTTTCATACAAAGTATAAAAACGTGAAATACAAAAATGCATGAACTCGCTCAACTTTATGTTGATGTTTTCCAAAATTACATGTATTTCAGGTGACAGGATGGATCTTGGGCGCAAGTGTCGTAACTAGAAGTAGACTACAAGTTTAGATGTCATCCACTTTTATTGAATAGTAACCTTGTCAAAGGTCGTGTTTTGAAAACTTAAATAACAAGTGTTTGTAATACTCAAATTTTCATGAATGGATGAACATCGTTTTGATCATGTAGTTGTTTATTACGATTGAATGCAATGATAACAAGCTAGTCACACATCATACGCTTCCGCAAAAGACAGGGTGTGACAGTTTGGTATCAGAGCTTCGATTGTAGTGAACTAGGATTCTTTCTCGAGTCTAGACTACAATCACTAGAGTTCTCTCACAAAAACATTTTTCAAAAAGGTTTTCATTGCATTCAAGAAAGCGCCAAGATCCACAAGTCAGACACTTTTCAAAAAGTGACAAGGCAAGGACATTAGTGAGGAATACCTTTAAAATAAGGTGCCAACCAAAGCATAGTCTACACGAGTTAGACTTGCCAAAAACAAAATGACCCCCAAAAACGAGAGTTATACGTGATATAATGCATTAAAATGCTTGTTTATGCTAAGTAGCATATATGTTATTGATATACATACATACAAATAAGTGTACGGAATGATTATTGACGTGAATAAGATACTTTCGACTCCGACTCCTATTACTATACGTGACTCGCACGATGAAGCTACCGACCTCGCATCCTTTGCAAAGCTCATGGCTGGGAGTGATTACCAAACAAGGTGCTGAGCTTGCTTCCGTAGGAGATGGCTGCTCTTCCCTCTCGATCGTGAAGGTGCCTAACTACGGTGATGATGACGAGGCAGAGGCGGCAACCTTGATCGAATCCTCAATCAACGGGACGAGATCCCTGCGGCTTATGTGAAGCAAGATTGACGACATACTTGACCAGAAAAGGAAGATGAAGTATTCATCTCGAAGGTGCCCCTCCAACTACTAGGAGTTCTCTCTATTCCTATTCCATCTAATCATCGTGCCTATACGCGCGTAACGATAACGAATGTTAGCGCGTGGACCATCGCAAAGGTCCTTTCCATGACAAGAGGTACAAGGACAATAGTGTCCCCTCCTTGATTGATCATCTGCTTGGACAAGAGAAAATTTGGGGTAACTGTGCAAGACAATTTATTATTACGGGGGCCCACGTAATGACGACTTGTAGTGCACAGGAATCCTGGTGGACTCTGCGGGCCGAGCTAATGAAAACCATACAAAATTAATCTTTAGGAGTCCTCACCTTCATCTGGTAGAACAACACATAGATCAGTGCTTTAGCACGTTAGAAAGTAGGAAGCCTGTCTTAGCCTACTTCGTGACTGACGCTTCTACCTGCATACGAGACGTTTGAGAGGACGATGTTTAAGCAAGAGAGGTGGAATGACATTCAGGAAGAATCAGTGATGATGCACTCTCTACCACTTCAACACGGACAACCCCATCAAAGGGGAAATATACGCACCAGTAAAGCTAAAGACCTAAGGAAACCAATGTAGCAGGAAATAACTAAAACTTGAATGACCAAGGCGATGTAGCCTCGAGTTCATTTCAAACAATAAGCCAAGTTGGCAAGCCTATGTGAAGGCTCAATAACTGTTTCCTCGCTTATACACTGGTTATATCTACTTGTGAAATTGGGTGGCTTATGGTGCTATAAATATCATAGACAATTGAAATGTTGTCTAACCTACTTCATACCATTTTGGCAGAAGAGAATGCCGCCCAGGCGAGACACAAACACCAGTACGCTGCCAAGAACAGAAGCCGAGCTGCAAGAATGCATCTCACAGGCGATTGCTCGACATGAAGCCCTCCGCTCTAAGCACAGCGATGGCACTACTGGAAATAACCCTCCGACTGGCTGCACCTATAAACAATTCCTGGACTGCAAGCCACTGAATTTTGATGGCACAGGAGGTGCCGTTGCATTTGTACGTTGGGCAGAAAAGACTGACTCCATTCTAAGAATGAGTAACTGTTCGCCCCAACAGAGTGTTACCTATATCTCAGGGTTATTCGTAGATGGCGCACTCTCCTGGTGGAACCTTCAGGTTCAAACCCTTGGTGCGGATGCTGCTTATGCACTAAGCTGGGACGAGCTCAAGGAAATGATGGAAAAGAAATACTGTTCTAGGGCTGAAATCCAGAAGATTGAGGTGGAGTTCTGGAACTTAAAAATGGATGGACCGAAGATTCCTGAATACGTCCAACGATTTCACGACCTGTCTAGGGTCGTCCCCTACTTAGTCAAACCGGAATTCAAAAGGGTTGAACGATTCATTTGGGGACTTGCACCTCAGATCAGGAGCATGGTTACTACCTCAAAGCCCTCAACCATTGCAGAGGCTATCGATATGAGTGTCACCCTTACTGAAGAAGCTCTACGTGCGGGAAAATTTTCAGAATCTGAGGATAACAAGAAAGAGACTCATGTGGAGTCATCAGGCAATAAGAAGAGGAAGTCTTCGAATCTAAAGATGAGCACCCAAGTCAACTGTGGAAGCTCTAAAACAGGCAAAAGAAAGAAAGTGAACCCGCCGCCTGGAAGGAAAACTGATGAAGCCACTAATAAGGCTGGTGGTAAAATATACTCGGGGACTAAGCCGAGATGCGAGGAATGCACTTTTCACCATGAAGGTCGATGCCTAAGGCCTACGTGCGGAAAGTGTGGAAAAGAAGGACACAACAAGGATGCCTGTTGGGCAAAGGACCCAGATGGAAGAAATAAGAGAATACCAGGTTGCTACAAATGTGGTGAAGCAGGGCACTTTAGGAAAGATTGCCCTAGGAAGAAACAAACAAGGAAGGGTTTTCACGATCGAAACTCGTGAAGCACGCCAGGATCCAGATGCGGTTACGGGTACGTTCCCTAATAACCAACCTTATGCATCTATTTTTAATACTGGCATCAACTTCAACCTTGCATGCTTAGAACTTAAGAAACTGCTTGGCCTAGTCTCAAGTGAGATAGACGTCCTATATTCTTTAGAAATGGGCATATAGGAGGCTAGATTAAACAGTCGAAGCGATTAAGGATTGTATTTAGGGACTCAGAAGGCCGGAACCTTCTGTTACCATTGACTCGCGAAGTCATAATATGTTAGTCAGCATGGATCAGAAATCCAAGAATAGAGCCGAAGTCGTTTGATATGAGAAAATCAGACGCTTCTCGCTTGCGAATGATGAAACCCAAATTTCCTGTGATAGGTGCAAGGATGCTAGACCCCACAAGGCGGCAGATCTACGACATCCCTCATTGGTTGAAGAGGCATAGAAACGCTTCTGAGTAGACTGCAGAGCCTGAGAACATCCCTGTGAAGAAAGAGGTCCCAGTAGCCTTTTCGGAAGACTTGCCTGGAACGTCTCTCCGTAGCGACGGGAGGAGTTCAGAATAAATCGCGTGCCAGGAGCAGCACCAGTGACGAATGACGCCATACCGACTAGCTTCACCAGCGAAGCATGAACCTCTGATATAACTGCAAGAGCTGCTAGATAGAGGAAATTAAGGACATAACATCCTTAGTTAAGGAGACAAGGAGAAAGTTGGTAGTCTCCACTTTACATAAACTTCAGAAAATTGAGAATCAGAATCCTTTGCCAAGGATCAACTTGAGGACAAGAGGTCCTCCACTGTGAATACAAGAGGAAATATCCCTAAAACGACCTTTAGGACTTGCTTCGAGCATTACGAGATCCTTGTCGTATCATTTGGCTTAACACATGCGTCGACAATATTCATGGACCACATGAATCGAACGTGTGAGCCATACCTGGATAAGTCATATACTTATTGACTACATTCTTATATGGCCAACGACCAAGGAAGGTAGTGAGCAACAGCCGCAATTTACCTTGCAACTCTTAGAGAAAGCACAGTTACGTGCAATAATGACAAAAAGCGGATTTCAAATTCGCAAGGTGAGAACCATAACCAAGAACAAAATTCATGCCAACCCTGCAACCAAGAGCTAAGGAGCTAGAGTTGCAATTATGTGACGTCTCTCGACAAAGTCTCGATTGTACGTCGATGCAACGAGACCACAACATTGCGCACGCGGCACATTGATTAAGGAATCACGAGAAGAGATCTTGATATAGATACAGTGATTGCGCGCCGCAACTGGACGTCATTACCTGAAAGAAAACGTTGCACGATCTTTATTGATCACAAGGGTTGCAACACACCGATGATCGTAAGAACTCGAAAATGAACTGAGCTGCTGAACAATGCAGAATGTATGAACACAATATGTTCTTGTGTGATAAACCTTGATGAAAAGTCGGAACACTCACTTGCCCTTAGTGGAGTTTTCCTACAACGGTATCTATCACACCGTCGTCTAAACCGCTTCGTGTAAAGCTTTAGACGGAACATATTGAGTAAATTACCGTCATGTTGAACGGAGACCGAAGGTAAACAATCAACTGGCCCGAGATGGCCCAGGAAATCTAGAGGCAAGATCCTTCAAATATGTAATCATATCAGGACAGCCCGTAGAATTCAGAAAGATTACGCCGATGAGCGGCAGATATCGTAAGAATTTGAGGCAAGAAGTACGACTTAAATGAGAGCCTCGCCTAGAGAAGGCGTAGTGTGAGTTGAAAAAAAAAACGAAAAGGTAGAATCCCCGGTGTAGGGATCAGAACCATTGCTCACAAGATGAAGCTCCCAGAAAAAGATCAGTAGTGATCGCGACACATTCATGTGTCTAGTCTGTAGAGGAGTCTGACTTAAGGAACAGTCGTTGTTCCCACAAATAAGATTCACGTCAATGACAAACGACAAGAATTACAATAGAAACCTGTTAAGGTTTTGACCAAGAGTCTGCAATACTATAGAAACCTGTTGAGGTTAGAGACCAAGAGTCCACAAGACACAGAAAAGTCATGATTGATCTACTTGAGAATGATAGAATTCATGACATGACCCAGAGATTTCATGGGAACATGAAGACAATCATGAATCTAAGTGACCATATTGGTTTCACAACTCCCCTGCGACCAATGGCATCGCTTGAATTTCGGGACGAAATTCTTTTAACGGGGGGAGACTGTGACAACCGTCACTTTTCCGTACATTCCGTACACGAAATGAACAGTAATTTGCGCTTAAATGACTGTGCATGATCTGGTTTACCAGACAAATAAATTTCTGAATTCCATACAAGTGAATTCATGCATGATATATGCTACAAGAATTACGTTATGATAGCGTTGCGTCATAAATATTAGTAAACTCACCGGTAAGACACATCGTGTCAACAGAACTGCAGAAAGCAGTCAGACTTTAGAATTGAGGCCTAGGTGTAGGTCCGACGACAAAAGTACATTAAAACCCAAGAGTACATATAAGGGTTAATTTATAGACATTGCGAAAGCAAAATTAAGCACTAAAAAGCACCCGAAACGAACTTTAAGTGCAGAATTTATATAATTCAGCAATAATTCAGCATTTAAACATATGAATATTTCGCAGAAATGTCGTTTATTAATCCAGAATATTTCCCCAAGTGTCGGAAATCGAAAGTGTTACAAAAGGGCACTTAAAAGACACTAAAAGGTGCAATTTAGCACTTTAACGAATCGGTATGTAACCGAACAACCGGATATTACCCGGAACACCAAAATATTGCTAGAAGCAATGTTTTTATTTTTCTAAGCTAATTAGGGTACCCGAATACCCTAACACCCGTCACAAGACACTACATGCTAATATCTAGTCTTAAACTCTAACTAACTAACTAAACCTTAACCAATTAGTTAGAAATCAACCATGGAACCCCCCCCCCCCATAACCGAACTCGGTTAGAGTGTGGGACACCTCACTAAACTTTTGAATATTATATTCAAGTGTGCCTAATATCTAGGCTACACATAATCTCTTGGTTAATGACCATGAGAATGGCCTATAAGTAACAACATATGTCCACCATAACCTTCACACCACACTTAGAACATTCACACTACTCTCTCCCTCTCTTGACACCTTCGGCCGAGAACCACCCACACCCATCCATCATTTTTCGATTCCATTCAAGACATTCCAAGATCATACAAGGGTTAAGGATCGCGTATAAGGAAGCTTGGTGCACTCGGATTGCGAAGGACCTCGCTACATTGTTTTTATCCACGCATTTTTCGACTAGATTCTTCCCTAGCCTCGAGCTAGTAGTAAGTCGCTTGAAACACACTCTCGATCTATTTTAAAGTGGTTAAAATAAGATATAACGGTGAAAACTCAAGAACATACAAGATGATATGTTAAAAGTCTACTAAAATGTTAAAAATGTTGGTTAATAGCACAAAAGTTGTGTAAATCTTGTAAGATTTGTTTTTTGTGATTATTTAGTGCCGATCTATGATGTGGTAGCTCGGATCATTATCTAACCCGGATTAGTCATGATCAAGAATCATGGCATAGAGTTTGTTTAAGTATACAAAGGGTTAAATGATGAAACTCTACCACACACTAAACATGAACTTGTGTAAAATCAATATTACTTATGAAATAGTGTTTAAAACTAGTAGATCTACGGACCTACAAGCGGTATTTTCAAAGGACCACGTGTCAAGAGAAAACATACTTTTAAAGACGGATCTCTCATAAACAAGGATGATTTTAGTAAACACACAAGTGTGTAAACACTCGTGTAACACAAAGTTTTGACAAAAGAACTATTTTTGTAAATGTTGACAAGAAGTTGTAAAGATAGAATCTCGTTAAAAACGAGACTTTTACGAAACCGGATTGATTAATACAAAAGATCCACTAAAAGTAATGGGATTTACTTCATATTTTAGATAAACCACAAGTTCATGTATTTTTGCGATTATATCTATTTTAACTAGTTGAATATTGTTTATTGCTGATTGAGGAAATTGTTGATTTGGATTTTAAAAGAAAATGATACGCTAGTAAGCGTGGCCACCTCCAGTTACAGAGGAAACTCTGGCGAAATTTTTCCAGAAAATAGCACTTAGAATATTTTTGGTGACAAGCGTTATGAATGCATTTTTGACTTGTTTTCCAAACAAACTTCGCCATGATTTTTATTACAAAATTACCAAATACCGGAGGTGGATTTTCATAAGTAAAACTTGTTAAATATATATTTAGAATATATATTTATCGCTTGTGTGATTATGTGATTATTTTGTGAAATAGGTATATATTATTTTTAGAGTAAAAATAATATGACTTAGAGATACTCGTAACGAGTAAGAATACAAAAATTCACATATAACATACAAGATACATAATTCGGGTGTAAAGTGCAAAACACGAGATACTTATATTAATTTTAGAGAAAATAATATAAGTAAGATACGTAGTTAAAAATATAGAATATTTTTAACACAAGAATATATACAAAAGAGAGTGACTGTACTTGTGCGACGCAAGTCTAGTGACTAACGTTAAGAAAACGCGTATAGGTTACGACGTTAATTAAGCAAATCCGGTGAAGTTTACGACGCAAGGAACGCAAAATTGTGAGTTCATGCTCCCCCTTTTCTTTAACTGTTTTCAGTTTTTATAACTCTCGGGGGTGAAATACATGTTACAAATATTATAATTTTTACAAAGGGTAAAAATACAAGAAGCACTCTTGGTGAGAACGAGAACCGAGTGCAATATGACATGAGAATACGAGAAGCACTCGTGGTGAGTGCAATATGACGAGCTTTAAGAAAAGCCTAGAAAATACCAGATCATGTGAGCTTAAACTAAATATTGAGATGCCATTAATACTTAATTAGGGACGAGGGTTAGATCTAACGGGTACGGCCGAGCCCCACTCATGGTCCTTATGTGACCACTTGAGTGCTTCGGTGTCCCAGTCGAGGGAAATCGACGCAGTCGAGGGTAATCGACACTGTCGAGGGTAATCGACACAGTCAAGGGAAATTGACACAGTCGAGGTTAATCGACACAGTCGAGGGAAATCGACATAGTTAGAGGAAGAATATACTAATGCTTCCTATGGCCTCACATGCCTTGAGGGAGAAAATACTAATGCTCCCTATGTCCTCACATGCCTTGAGGGAGAAAATACTAATGCTCCCTATGTCCTCACATGCCTTGAGGGAGAAAATACTAATGCTCCCTATGTCCTCACATGCCTTGAGGGAGAAAATACTAATGCTCCCTATGTCCTCACATGCCTTGAAGGAGAATATACTAATGCTCCTTATGTCCTCACGTGCCTTAATGTCCTTGTATAAACAATCATTTAAAACGTGGGGTACACAAGAAAACTTGAATGATACTTGAGTACGTGGGGTACTCAAGAAAACGGGAATTATACTTGAGTACGTGGGGTACTCAAGAAAGATTTGAATTAAAAACGTGAAATACAAAAATGCATGAACTCGCTCAACTTTATGTTGATGTTTTCCAAAATTACATGTATTTCAGGTGACAGGATGGATCTTGGGCGCAAGTGTCGTAACTAGAAGTAGACTACAAGTTTAGATGTCATCCACTTTTATTGAATAGTAACCTTGTCAAAGGTCGTGTTTTGAAAACTTAAATAACAAGTGTTTGTAATACTCAAATTTTCATGAATGGATGAACATCGTTTTGATCATGTAGTTGTTTATTACGATTGAATGCAATGATAACAAGCTAGTCACACATCATACGCTTCCGCAAAAGACAGGGTGTGACAGGCTTCCTCTCAGTGAACATACTATTGCGATCCTAACATGGAAGCTGATTCCAACATAGTGGAGATTGTGGGAAAGCGACCACTAACGTGTCCTGCTTTACAGAGGAAAGCAGGACCAGTAATACCAGAGAAATCGGTGCCCAAGAGAGGGCGATTTGACGAATCGAGAATTGGATATTACGCGATCGTGGCAAAATGCCAGTAAATTAGAAACCGCTAACCAAAGGAGTAAATCGGTAAGAAGGAATACAGCAAGTGGCACAATTTCACAAACCACTCCGCGGTCAACTGCTTGGGGTTCCGGAATGTCATTCTGGATCACATCAACGACGGTCTCCTCCGAGAGAGGTAGACAGGCCTCAAAGGACAAGATGCTCATCTTCAGGATCTGGAGGAGAAACATACGTATCCTTCTTCGACGTCTCCCTGGACTCTAGAGTGAAGCCAAGAAAGCTCACCCCTAGGATAGGAGGAATCTCCAAAGGAATCTCAAGTGGAAGATGATGGAAGAATGGGGCTACGAAGCTAAGAAAGGGCTAGGGGCAGAGCAGCAAGGCATGACGGAGCTAATCACTCTAAAAGAAACTAGATTTGCTCTCGGCTAAGCCGATTTGGTGATCGGTGGATGAAGGATGAATGGTTTAGCCCAGCAACAGCAACCGCAGCAGTAATTGGAAGAAAAAATAAACTAGTATTTACTCTGCTGCCCTGCACTTGATCACAGTGATTCTCGTACCTTGTGCTGCAAGGCAATGTTAATTGACATTGTTACCATCAAAGCCAGCATCTGATCCACCAGTCACTCTGTTCACGGGGAATGAATGTAAACCAATTGTTGACAGAGATGATTTGATTAGCTTGGGAAGGTGGCTTGCTTCTCTTCTCCTCTACCCTTGGTACAGAGCTTCCATTTTAAGAACCTTTCATCTGAATCTCCCGGCTGATTCAACACGAGCAATTAAAACTACCGACTCTATAACAGCGAAAACAAGGCTAATACCGATTCCTAGACCTGGTGAAAGCTTTTTCCCTGCCTTTATTCAACAGTCCGAGAGGATCTTGGACAAAGGATTACCGGCCTCCCTATCCCATCTAATAGCCTATTGGTCTTACCAGCAGCCTATCATATGCTCTGCTTCCAAGGAGGCTAGACCGCTAATGCCGTCGAATAAACGTCCTTTCGGACATGCTGTTGAAAGATGAGTCCTCTGTGCACATCAAATTATTCCTGAAACCAGGGCATTTCTTGCTTCTGATCTTTCCTGTCTTCTCTTATCTGCGGCGTCTTGCTTGCCCTTTTAATATGCTATTTATCTCCCCTTCGTTTAGTTCAATAGCAGCGAATTCTATAACAGACGAGTCTTGCAGCGCATATACAACCTTCATTCACTAGATCATTCACTAGATGTAAAGAAACCTTCCTAAGGGGAAAGCCACATACCCACTTTTCCCCCTCCTCCTTCCTCCGTTATTTTAGCTGCTACGGCGACAGAGGCATGAACAAGTGCCATTTGGAAGGAGGATTCTATGGGAAATGGAAAAAACGTCGAAGTAAGCAGTGGCTTATAAATCGGTACTAGAAGCCCGAGAGCTTTCCTGTAAGACAATTAACCCCACCTTATGTGCCTAGCCCAACCCTTCTTCTCTTCCCCTCCGTATTGTATGACTGTATGTAGGGAACACCGCCTCAGAAGGTATTTGATCTGTATTTCCATTTCCATACATCTGAAGGAGTTTCCCTGAAAGCTATGCTATGCCTTTTTACCTCTCCCAGTCACAGAAGCTTAGCCATGTGTGACCTGAAATGGATGTAGAATAAATACCCGGTAAAAGAAGGGACTCTGATGAAAGGCCCTTAAGGAAAGGAGCTTTCATTTTTTTCAGGCGGGGAATCCTCATTGTGTACTACCTAGCCGACTCTCTTAGTCTATCACCGGAGTCGCCTAATGAAGCTACGAGGGTTTGCTGGAATTAAAGGAAACTGGGCACTAAAAGAGAGATTTCAATGGATACTTACAAGTGGTTGCTTTTGTTCCTGCAATGAGGAAGGTTTTGAAGACTTTCCTTACGTTTTTCGAATAAGCATGATAGACCTCTTATCGAGATTTATTCTACAATGCCTCTATTTAAGCTAAAAAAGACGATTACCATGGGTCTCGGCTATCATCATCCTACTTGAGGTAGTTGAAAAGGGGCTTTAACGCGCTTGCTTACTCAAAAGAATTAAGTAGCCTTCTGAATCGACATCTTTCTCTTCCAATCCTATTGATCTTCTTGTAAGGGAAATAGGCTTCATTCCTATCTCCAACAACGGTTTTTGCAAAGAGCGCTAGGCACCTCTTACTCTAATGAAAGGCCTTAAGGTAATAATCTCTTTCTTAGTCCAATAATTGAACTTTACTTTCTACCATTTCATAAGGAAAGCAAAGGCAGCGGGCGATCAAGCAAAAATTAGGTCTCAAAACCCAGAATTCAATGACTGAAATTGAAGACGAAAGGTAAGAAGACAGAGAGAGGAGTCTCAGGGAAAAAGAATTTGTGATGATTTTACCCTTCGTGAACCGAATCCTTCTCTTACCTATTCGGAGGTCGTAGAATAGAAGAGGATCTTATACGCTAAGTAGAGGAATTCAGAGCTTACTATGATCGATACAGGATATAGACTATCTCTTTCTTTATTCAATAAGATAGGAGGAAACTTTATAGTGAATAAAAACACTGTCCCCACTCGGGACTACAAAACACGTGATTGAAAACTCAAAAGCACTTGCATCAGTCCCACACCACCGGAAGCAGAGGAAGCTAACCGAGTGGAAGCCGTTTACCTCGACTTTGTACTCAAAATCAGCCTTTCTACCTCTATGAGGTAAAGTCGGGAACAGTAAGTTCACCCCAAACAAATTAGGCTCCTTTTCATACGTAATTTCCTACGATAGGGTAGGGATGAAAGGCAGGTGAGATAGTTTGGAATATTAAATAGAAGACAATTACGCTCGACCGGTGGATCGAATTGATGAACCTTCCGAACTTTCTTTTATCCAGGGTGTGATACCCACAACTTTGCCAATTCGATCTCTCAATGTATCCCTCAGCATGCGTTCCTTATGTGGCTTATCATGCGTCGGAAACTTTTGACTCAGGACAAAATTTTACAGTGGGATATATCTAGAATGAAGAACATGAATATGATGTGCTGTTTACTTTGCTATACGAATAATGACTCTCATGATCACCTGTTCTTTGAATGTAAGTTCTCTTCTCAAATATGGTGTGCGGTTAGGGATAAGGTGAATATGGAGAGGGTTGATCCTAAATGGAACGCTGTCATGGCTTGGCTTCAAGTGAGGGGTTCGTCCAAATTAGCTTCTAATTACTCCAGTCGGCTTTTAGTTGCGACCACATCTTACTTCATTTGGCAGGAGCGTAATGCTAGATTGTTTAAAAATCAAACGAGACCACCGGATGCGATTATCGCTATGATTCTTCAGACGGTTCGGTACAAACTTATGGGAGTTAAATACAAGAACACAGATAGAGTAAGATTGTCACACCCCCAAAATCCACACGCGGAGTATCACCGCTTGGAGGCGTGACATGACCAGGATCAAGCCACCAATCATATTGAACAAGCATGTACGTATGTTATAAAATCCAACACAATACAATTGGTGTCCAAACAAAACATAGTTTAAGTTGCAAGCGGAAGCATAATGTTTAAAACCAAATCATAAGTTTAAACGTTTCAAATGTCAGCTGTCCATGTCCCACAACAACTCTTCCCACTCCCATGCAAGCTCCAAAGATACCTAACGACCTGCAAGGCATGTAACAGAGAGTCAACAACAAAGTTGAGCGAGTTCACAGGAGGTGTGTGTGTTTTAAAGTAGTTTCTCAAGAACTAGTTGTTTGTTTTTGACAGTAGGTTAAATCAACGTTCCTTATTTTCCAAACCATAAACGGTGGGGGGCTACCCCATGTTGTGAACCACTAGACTAGATGTATCTATAGGTGTCCTTCCCAATCCGAGGACAGAGGTACGTAGTGTATACGTAGGTTTAGCGTAAGTGTCCTTCCCGATCCGAGGAGAGAGGTACGTAGTGTATACGTAGGTTTTGCGCAGGCCTCCTTCCCAATCCGAGGACGGAGGTATGTAGCGAGTACGTAGGTTTAGCGTTGGCGTCCTTCCCAATCTGAGGACGGAGGTACGTAGTATATACGTAGGTTTAATGCTGGCATCCTTCCCAATCCGAGGACGGTAGTATGTAGTCTAGTAATGGTGAAAGTACAAGTTCTGTCGTAGTTATTCAATCCCATTCCTAACCCACCGGGAATCCCATGCCTTAGGAGTGTGAACTCACCTTGGTTTGCTCGGCAGATACACGAAAAGGTTACTTGAGCTATATGTGGTCAACCACATCCTAATATGGTTACCATACAAGTCAGGTTTTGGTTTCAAGTTGTGCACATAAGTTTACACATAAGTTAACAGGTTACGAGCACGTATTGATCATGGCAACACGTTGACAGTCAAGTATACATAATGTCAAGACTTGTGCAACCCGAAAGATAAAGCCCAATAAACAGGCGGCCCAACCTATTGTGCGATCAGCATAACTTGTGCGATTCACAATGGGTTGTGCGATTCGATCCCAACTCAGCGCAAAACATATAAAGTCCAAATCAGCTTGTGCGGCCCAATTAAATTAAATAACAGTTTAGTAACCTTATGCGGTCCAGTTCAGCTTGTGCGACTGAACAAGACTTGTGTGATTGGGTTGGCCATTCGGCCCAAATACATATGTGAAGTCCAACTGTTGTGTGTGGCCCAAGCCTTGTGCGATCGGCACTGTCTTGTGCGATCCACAAGGTCTTGTGCGATCATGCATATGCTGTGTTGTACACTGTGTTTAATCCGTTGCACTCTATAACTTGTGCGACTGTGTTGTGCGACCAGACCCTTGTGCGATTGAGCTCTTGTGTGATTCAAGAGCTTGTGTGATTGCACTTGTGCGACTGGTCTTGTGCGATCAATTATGTGGTTTCCTAAAATCATGCAATCCGTTTCTCTATCCTAACAGTTTCCATATTTGCAATTTATCTATCAACACAATTACAGTTTCTAACCAATCCATTAATCGATCAAAACAAGGTTTTTATCCATTGATTCATACGAACCCTAATCTGTTCAAGCATGAACAAAACACAAGCAACAATCCTATCACTTAGGCATATTAACATGATTCATGATTTCGATCTCTAGCATGCATACTAACATAATCAATCCATCAAACCATCCACACATACTCGTCCAACAGTCGACTAACATGCAGTCGGTTCTAGGTCAAAATCATATATTTAAACGGATTTAGATTAATCATACGGAGACATCAAACAATCAGTCATCATCTAATCATGCATAACATCAACGACAATAAAACACTAACCGGATTAGAGGATAAACAAAGGTTGATCCGAATAAGAAAGCTTCAAGGGATGGGGCTGTTTACCGTCGGCTTCGAGAGAGGGGAGAGGTATTAGGGTTTGGTGTGTGTTCTTGTTTTGTAACAAATGAAAACAAAACTCCCTAAGGGTATGTGTATGCGTATGAAGGAGTGGGCCAAACCCATCATGGGCTGCCCTTGGTTCGGATACAAAGAGTGTGGCCCGAATGGGCTTGTACGATAGGCCAAGTGTTGTGCGATCGGTTTGTTTATATACATACATTCGTTTCACATAATCAAATAACATAACAACATACATTTAATTAATCATCAAAGTTCACATAATCACATAGGGTCCACATACGTTACATTAAACACAAAGATAGGTTCAAAATACGAGTTGTCACATTATCCTCAAGTTAAAGAAATTTCATCCCGAAATTTAGCACGTACTCACTGAGGAAGCTAGTTAAGTTGCATGGTTTCCTAGTTTTCCTGGGGTGTCACATCCTTCCCCCGTTGATTTGGAATTTCATCCCGAAATTCCGCAGTAGCTTCAGTCTCAGTAGTGGTTGTACTGTTCTCGAACAATTGGGGATACTTTTGTTTCATCCGATCTTCGCGTTCCCAGGTGAACTCTGGGCCACGACGGGAGTTCCAACGAACTCGAACGAGAGGTATTCTGGTGTGCTTGAGAATCTTAACATCTCGGTCAGTAATATCTACTGGTTCCTCGACGAATCGCAGTTGATCATCGATAGTGAGCTCCTTCAAAGGAACTATGAGGGTCTCATCTGACAGACACTTCTTCAGATTCGACACGTGGAAAATGTTGTGAACTCCACTGAGTTCTGCTGGTAGGTTTAGTTTGTAGGCCACTTTGCCTATTTTCTCTATGATTTCGAAAGGTCCGACGTATCATGGATTAAGTTTGCCTCGTTTGCCAAAACGAACAACACCCTTCCAAGGTGAGACTTTGAGTAGCACTCGATCCCTAACCTGGAACTCGAGTGGTTTCCTGCGCTTATCAGCGTAGCTTTTCTGACGGTCACGAGCTGCCGCCATTCGTTGCCGTATCTGGGCAATCCTTTCTGTTGTGTCTACCACAAGTTCTGGGCCAGTGATCTGGCTGTTGCCAATCTCTGCCCAACAAAGAGGTGAGCGGCATTTACGCCCGTACAATGCTTCAAATGGAGCGGCTTAGATGCTGGTGTGGTAGCTGTTGTTATACGAAAATTTCACTATTGGCAGATGCTTTTCCCAGCCGTTGCCAAAATCAATCACACATGCCCTAAGCATGTCTTCAAGGGTTTGGATGGTGCGTTCAGACTGCCCATCCGTTTGTGGATGATAAGTTGTGCTCATATCTAAATGTGAGCCAAAAGACTTGTGCATTGCTTGCCACAGTTCAGAAGTAAAGCGTGCATCACGATCTGATATAATAGAGGTTGGCACTCCGTGCCTCGATACTACTTCCTTTAAGTACACCTCTGCTAGGGTAGAGAACTTGTCCGTCTCTTTGATAGCCAAGAAGTGTGCAGACTTAGTCAATCGATCCACTATTACCCAAATAGTGTCATTTCAGCGCTGAGATCTAGGCAGACTAGTAACAAAATCCATGGAAATTTGCTCCCATTTCCATTTTGGTATCTCTGGTTGTTGAAGTAGGCCTGATGGTTTCTGATACTCAGTCTTGACTCTCGCACAAGTCAAGCATTTGCTAACGTAGGTTGCTATGTGGGCTTTCATACTAGGCCACCAATACGTAGTTCTCAAGTCGTGGTACATCTTATCCGAACCAGGATGTACTGAGTAACGAGACTTTTTTTTTTTTTGGGTAAAGGGTTACCCCGGTGATTCTATATATTCACAACCAAAACAAAACAAGTAGTGTAGAGAGTCTACACTAGTTCAATCACAGGACATGCCCCATGAAAGTAAAACAATGAGAAAACAAGGAACACTACCACCTGGCAACAAAAACGACTAGACTAACACTCTAGGAAAAAAAACCAAAACAAACACAACTACTCAATCAGCCATCGCCTTCTTTGAGCTCAGCTCCATAAATCTCCCATGTAACACCTGTGCTTCCACGGCCATCAAACAAATACTGTAGCAATGAAATATTGTATTTCATACTTGGGATTTGTACAAATATGTGTATCATTTGCACATATCAATTTTTGTTCGATTTCAAACTTTAAATCGCTTTCTGGAAGGTTATACGCGCACCGATGCGTAAATATAACCAGTTTAATGCAACAAATACTCCGGAACATCAACATATACTTAACATACCTTAAATAACCTTTACATAACTTAGAATTAAGTTTTGAAGGCTTTGGTATGGCAAAAACAAGTTAATTCGCTTACAGGGACTAAACTTGACAAACTGCGAAAGTATGCCAATTTGAACTGTAACGAACATTCCAGAACATGACCATAAGTTAAACACACCTTAAATATACTCCACATAGCTTAGAAATAGGCTTTGAGGGGTTCGGTGTGCTAAAATAAACTTTTGGGTCATTCAGGGACTAAAAGTGTCAAAAAGTGCACAAGTTTGCATTTTTGCGCATAACTCACGTTCTGAATATATCCGGACATCCAAAAATTTATGTAAGCATGACTATATTTTATTTTAGTGTTTGGCATAAGAAAAATCCATTCGTTGCGTCATTTGGATCGTTTTTCGCGCTTATGCGCATTCCGTCGTAATTAAGCGAACATCACGTTCGTACGACCAAACGAACCAACATCCGAGATATTTTTGAGCATGTTTTGAGTTCCCTATACTTTAACTTCATTTTAGAGCCTTGAAATGAGGTTAACGGGGTTCAAACGCATCGAAAATCGCTTAAACGGGCTGCATGGACCATTTCTGCCATTTTTGAAACATTTCTGAAACAGGGGGCAGTGGCGTAGCGCGAGCCCTAAGGGCCTATGCAGTGGCGCTACGCGAGCGCCTTATCTGGACAGAAACATCAGTTTTACACTCTCGGGACCAGATTCGATGTATTAACAGCTATAAACAGCCTGTTTCCAGCTGCAAACCACTTCCAAACCCCTTGCCACATGTTGATCTCTTATGGTGAGTGGCCATTTTGGGTTCCATAAGGTTCCGACAAGTGTACGCATGAGATTCGAGCACGGTTTCCATGAAACGATCCTAACGGTGGTGCATATCCTATAAATACCCACCATGATCACTTGGAAAACCCACTTGAAATCTGAGAATTCTCTAAGTTGGGGTGTTTTATCGCCTCATACATGAGAATACTCGGGTTATCAATCTTGCGGGGACCCTTCGTAAGTATTCTTTCGTTCTTTTATTGCTTTTCGAGTCTTTTAGAGTCTGAAAGTCAAACTTTGTTTGACTTTCTGCGTTGACCAGTTATGGTCAATGCGAAGTTCGTTTGAACTTCGCAACGTGAGTGTAATCACGTTGGTTATAGTCCCTTGGGACTATGCCTACTGATTACCACGTTGTCTAGGGTCGTAGGGTAAGCGATCTAATAAATCGCTTATACCTTCGAACCCGACCCATTTGGTCGATCATTAGGATCCGACCAAATACATTAGGTGACCATAGTATATAGGGAATAACCTTCCGAGGTTATACCTTATGGTCGCTTCGTTTAAGTAGTTGTATGATAGGTAGTTTATATGCCTTAGGTAAATTACCAGAATACCCTTTTCATGTATAATTGGTAATTAAGCATATGTAACCTAAACTTTTGTCACGTAACTGATTATGTAACATGTTTAGGCATATAACACTTGTCATAGGGCTAGTTAGGCGGTCCGAACGCATTTCACGCGAACGACGCGTTAAAGTAGCATAAGCTACCTAAACGGGTCGTAATGGGTCGTAAACACTTAGGTTAAGTTTCATTTAGTATGTAGGCTTTGTTAAACCATATGACACGAGACTCGACACACGTTTGGTTTACGAACCCTCATTCTATCCGATCCTCCGATTTAGGTCCGGTTTTTTTTTTTGGGTAAAGGGTTACCCCGGTAAATTTTATAAATCACCAAACAATAAAACAGGGTGTGCCAAGACACTGACACACACTACTAGTCAAGACAAACCAAGACTAGAACATCCAAGAAAACAACCAACGACAAAAAACATACAACCAAAAATATTAAACAAAACCCGATAAAAAACCCCTATCACACAGGACAACGAACAACGAACTAACACAACAACTCTAGCCCGGGTCACAATCCAAGTTCTTTATCGAAATCTGCTAGGTATCCAAGAGGTTGCGGTGCTTCCGGTCCCTACCAAGCTTAAAACCCATAATCTTCAATCGAACCGTACTGATGATAACATGGGAAAGCATATCAGGAGTTCGTTGGACACTAGAGAATAACCGGTTATTCCTCTCTTGCCATACATAGTACGTAGCGGCCGCAATAAGAATTTTACCAACAATCCGATCAAGCTGTCGAGCATTTGCATTTTGAACCATCCACTGCATAATCGAGGACCAATTGTTGTTGACACTCTCCAAGTTAACCATTTTCCTCACTGAATCCCAAACTTTCGAAGCAAAGGAGCATTGAAAGAACAGGTGGTCTCTAGAATCTCGATCATAGTAACAAAGGGGACAACACATAAGAATCAGATTTGTAGCACTACCCGCTTCCCAAGTAGCCATCCTATCTTGCGTCTTTAACTTGTTATTTATCACTAACCACGTATGGAAGGAATGCCGAGGAATGCATTGACTGAACCAAATCGAATCAACCCAAGCAGCCCTATCACCCCTTTGACGCAGAGTATTCCAAACTTCCCAAGACCGAAAATGATAAAAGTTCCCCTCCATATCTTTCCAACGACATCGATCAGCCATATCAACTAAAGGATGAGGGGGAGGAATATTTATAAGAACCGGAAAAAGATCCAACCAAGCTTGAGGCCATTTCCATTGCCCGACATCATTAATAAGATCCGCAACGGTAGACCGAAGGTTAAAACCCGCATTGGCTATAGCCCGAGGAGTAATAAAGGATCTGAGCGGACTACAAGAACACCAGTTATCACTCCAAGCATTCGTTTGCCGACCGCTTAGGATAGACATCCAAATATAGGGCCTTATGTGATTACGAATTGCAAGAATATTTCGCCAACCCCAGCTTGCACTACCACGTTTCGTGACCTCCCAGAAGTTCGTACCTTTCAATTTGTAGGAATGAATCCATTGGACCCAAAGAGAAGGACGATTATTGATAATACTCCATACATGGCCAGAAAGTAACGCAGTGTTCACATCCTTAACACTACGGATGCCCAGACCCCCTTCTTCTTTCGGCAAACAAACATTGGACCAAGCAACTTTTGAACGAACATTTCCTTGGATACCACCATTCCAAAGAAACTGACGCATAGTCTTTTCAAGCTCCTTAACAATACGAACCGGAAGCATAAAAACAGAAGCCCAATATGTGTACATCGAAGCTAGAACCGAATTGATCAGTTGAAGCCTTCCTGCAAAAGATAAAGATCTTGACATCCAATTATCAATACGACGTTTGACTCTCTCCATAAGAACTTTACAATCCCTATAAGCAAGACGGGTAGAAATCAGCGGGACTCCAAGGTAGCAGACCGGAAGGGTACCCTCCTGAAAAGGCATCAATCCAAGGATTTGCGTTTTCACATGGTTAGGAACGTTGCAAAAGAAAATTGTACTCTTAGGGGCACTTGGAACCAAACCCGAGATCTTTGTGAAACTACCCAATGCATCCCTTAAAACTTTAATCGAGGGGCTATCACCGTGTGCAAAAATGAAAAGATCATCCGCAAAAGAAACATTTATAATCCTTTGCTTAGCACATTGAGAATGAAACTTAAACGACGCATGAGTTCTCGCTGCATGTTGAAGGAGAAGAGACAAGACTTCCATAACTAGCGTAAACAAATACGGAGACAAGGGGTCCCCTTGTCTAAGGCCCCGCTTCCCATAGAAGAAACCATGAATGTCACCATTGATGCAAAGGGAATACGATACCGTGGAGACACAAGTCATAATCCACTTAACCATTTTGCAATGAAAGCCAAACCGCACTAAAACAGATTCAAGGAAACACCAGTTAACTGTATCATATGTCTTCTGAATGTCGATTTTCAAAGCACATCTAGAAGGCCCTCTATTGGTATGATAATTGTGCGTAAGTTCTTGCGTGAGGAGGATGTTATCAGAAATCTTACGACCAGGAACGAATGCCGATTGATTTATGCTCACCAATCCATCCAAACTGCCTTTAAGTCTATCCGTGATGATTTTGCTAATGCACTTGAACAGCACATTACAACAAGAAAAACTGGAACCGTCTTAATACCCTCTTTTCTAAGGCTGACCGAAGGAGTCCAAACATTCAAGAACAAAGGCACTTTTCTAATCAACCACGGACCATTTTCTAACACTTTAGACATACCCTCCTTAGTGTCAAACTTAAAGAAAAAGAATCCTTCCGAATTCATCATAAGTTTAGAAAACCCATGTCTAGCCCAAACGTTTTTAGCGTAATATTCCACCACCGGAAAAGGAAGACGATTACCCAAAAAATAACCGTACAAAACATTCTCAAATTTATCCTGAACTTTCCGAATTACCTCACGTGGAATGACTACATCAGCATCTTGACAGGTTTCGGTCGTTTCCATCCACCTGAAGTTCACTTCCCTTTTCGGCTGAACATTGTTCTTTACCCTGTCCGCATACGAGTTAAGGGCTGGCCTTATGACATTCGTATTGTCCCTACAATCCAAGTTGCTCCCCTCTGAGTGGACAGGAACGGAGATCTTCTCTAACTCATCGATCACATTGATAATTCTCGTATTACCACGACGGGGCAATATAGGGTTGCCGTCAATATTGATAGGGTTACCAAACAAAGACGACTTCCCTATAGAATCCGGAATACCCACCACCTTCGGATCATTTGCACGAATGAAAACATCCCCATCCAACCTTTCCGTGAAAGACTGAAACCCTAAGTCCTCTAACCCTGGATCCCGATTTCTCTCCATGAATGCAGCCGCCAAAGTCTTGACACATGCACACGTAAAACCCTAATCAGCCGACAAGGAATCAGAACCCTAATCAGCCGACAAGAACAAATCCTTCACTGAACAAAAAGCCGAATCCCAAGACAAAAGAAGCCGATCCTATAAACCCTAGAACAAAAACCTCAACCCTTGATCGATTAAACTAGTGTCATCAATCTAGCTAAGTTAATCTCAGTTAACCGCAATCAATGGCAACCAGATTAATAAATTAGGGTTTCAGAATTTATTACTAAGGCAGCGATTTTCGAGAAAAAACAAAGAGAAACCCTAGTTCTTAATCGATCCCTAATGCTAACGAGTTCGTTTTAGACTCTTGAAAGATCAAGAACTAATCACAGACTGTTATGCATAAGATCACAAGAAAAAACAAGGGAAAACATGAAGAAGATGATGAGAAAATCGCCTACAGGAGAGAGAGCGCAGCCATGCCTAGTATAATTCCTATAGGGTTGCCGTCAATATTGATAGGGTTACCAAACAAAGTAGGTCCGGTTTATTAACATAGTTACCTATATTAGGTGCCGTTTGATTTCCGTGATCTCAAGCATTGTTTGGTTGTTACTCAAGGACTTCTGAGCAATCTCAAGTGAGTACATAGACCCCTCTTTTACTGTTTTCCAAACGTTTTGGGGTGGAACACATGTGCCTACTTGTTACTTTCGTGCTTTCCTGTTTTCACATCATATACTTGTTATGTTCATTAGTACACTATTAGTACATGATTTATATTACATTTCATGCTATGTATGTCCATTGTGTGCATACTTAGTACATTGTTTTACTTTACTTTTCTGCTTTGTATGTTAACTTAGCATACTTAGTACATTGTTTTCACATTGCATCTCTGTTGCATATGTTCCAGTAACATATGGACACATTGTTTTACAGCTCTACCTTGTATGTTTACTCTAGCATACTAGGTACATTATCTTCATAAAACATGCTTACATTTTGGTATGACATTTGGTTTGTTTAAACTATACTATACATTCATTAACACCGATCATGCCGCTCGGTAGTAGGTAGTGGTACCATAGGACTTGACAAATCCCATTCCTGAAATCTCGGGTTTTGTTTGGACGTAAGGAATGACCGAATCCGAATACATATTTTGATAACTCACTTTTACATAGTTATCCGACTGTCGCAAGGCTTGGATGTATGAATTTTCACAATACCGCATAAATGTTCATATTCTGTAAAATTCTACAAAGCATAACTTTTGATTTATTCAAATACTTTGTTTTGTACATTTTTACTTGTGGTTTAAGTAGACTCTTTTTACTTACCATGCATAACTTTTGACTATACATAAACATTTACACACTTCTTGACTACTTTTGGACTTCTTAACATTTGATCATGCATTTCCACAAAACATCGCTTTGATTTAAACCATGTTTTACTTCAATACTTTGTTTTGTGCATATGGTTTAGTTGATACATTTCACTAGCCATACATATCATTTTGTTTACACATTACATGATTTACATTTGACGCATGAACATTATTGACATTGGTTATACATTACATGACTCACATCTTGACATAAACATTTTGACATATTATTCAATACATTTGGCAATTGGTTTAAACATAGACATCTTACATTGTTGGTTTGGTTTGGTTTGAGTAAGTGATTAAGTAACGAGGCGTGTGTAATATGATACAAGCATGGTGGATACGCCGCTGGTACTTCCTATATATAAGTGTTTGTATGGTATTACATATCGTAGCGTTATTTGAATCATTTCAATTTGGGACATATAACATTTTATACAAATAACATATTTTTCACAAGACATTGATTTACAAACAACTTATTTTATACAAACTCATCTTACATGGTTATTCATTTAACCATGCATTATTCTCTTATTTATACATATCATCTGATCTTATTGTTTTTCAAATGATTTACAAGACAAAGCAAATTACAAGGTTCATGACTAAACAATTTCTCAAACATAAGTCATGAATCCTATTTTCACAAAACCTATGTACTCGCCGGCATTTTTATGCTGACGTACCTATTTTCACATGTGTTTCAGGAAATGAAGCATAGGATTGGTCAAGACACACTTAGGCGGACTTGGGCCTTAGTGACAATAAAAGATGCAAGACTAGTTATTTATGTTATGTTTCTTTGATTGTCAAGACATTGTAACTATTTTATTCAATAAAACAATACTTCAATTTCCATGTGTTATGAAACAATGATTCTGTTACAACACTCCCCGATGTTTCCGCCACGTTTTGTTGTTCTACGTGGTCGGGGTGTGACATCCCAGTCACCCAAAAGCCTTCTCACATTATCACAATCCTTGAGCTTTGCACCCATTAATTTGTATCGGACCTGTTGGATAATACTTTCACTAATAGTCTCAGGAGGTCTCAACTGGTTCTTGAATAATCTCGCATTACGTTCTTGCCAAATAAGATAAGCACTGGCCGCCACTAATAATCGAGCAACATAGTTCACTACAGATTTGGACTTGGACCGCACTAGAAGCCAGTCAACAATATCCTCCTATTTCGCTTGAACCGAATCCATTCCCACTTTATTCCTCACCATATGCCAAACTTGAGTAGAGAATTTACACTCGAAAAACAGATGATTATGAGAATCATAATTGGCATAACAAAGCAGACAGCACATCATATTCATGTTCTTTCTACGCGAGAAATCCCAATCCAAAATTTTATCCTGAGTAAGCAACTTGCGCCTCATGATTAGCCACATTAAAAAAGCATGCCGTGGGATACACTGAGCGAACCAAACAATAGGACACCACTCCACCTCCAACTCACGGTGCCTAACTGAATCCCAAGCACGAGACGAGGAAAACTCATAGAACTGGTCCCCTTTGCGCCATAACAGATTGTCTTCCTTATGCGGATCAAAATTCAACTGATCAAGGTGGATAAGAACCGGAAAAGTATCTTTCCACGCGGCTGGCCAAGTCCAACTAAGATTGGAATAAATGTCAGAAAATTTAGACTCCATATTGTAACCTGCGTTTGCAATAACTCTAGGCGAGATGAACTGAATCAGCGGACCTAAGTCACACCACGTATCGAACCAAGCTGATGTCTTCGAACCGTTACCCACATCAGACCAAACGAAACTCCTGACATCCTGCCTAATCTGAAGAATCTTTCTCCACGACCAGCAACAAGTAGAAGGCACATTACAAGCCCAAAAACTTTTACCTTTCAACCTGTAAGAATGAACCCACTCAACCCACAAAGAGCTACGCCTAGAAAGAATACTCCAGATATGTGAAGTCATAAGCGCTTTATTAACATCACCAATTCTGCGAATACCTAAACCACCCTCATACTTAGGAACACAAACCATTTTCCAAGACACTTTTGCCCGCCCCTTCTGAAAAGCACTGTCTTGAGACCATAAAAAATTTCGCATCAATGATTCCAAATTAAGAATCACCCGAGCTGGAAGAATAAACACAGAAGACCAGTAAACATGCAGAGAGGACAAAACCGAAATAATGAGTTGCAACCTGCCCGCAAATGATAGAAGTTTATTTTGCCAATTCATAATACGCTTCTCAAATTTCTCCATCAACACATCACAATCTTTATAAAGTAACCTAGTAGATATAAGAGGCACACCCAAATATCTAACTGGCAAAGTACCCTCCACAAACGGCATAATGTTCAAAATAGCAGTTTTAACAAACGAAGGCACATTAGAGAAAAAAAACTGTACTTTTATGAACACTAGGCACTAATCCCGACATCTTAGTAAAAGAGTTGAGAGAATTCATAATGCACTTGACCGAAGCAATCTCACCCTTAGAGAAAATAAACAAGTCGTCCGCAAAACAAAGATTGACAATCTGTTGGGGTTCACACTTGTTGTGAAATTTAAACGAAGAATCAATCCTTACCGCATGCTGTAAAATTGCCGTAAGAATTTCCATAACCAGAGTGAACAGATACGGCGAAATAGGGTCGCCTTGTCTTAACCCCCGATTACCCTTGAAAAAACCATGAACATCACCATTAATACAAACTGAAAACGTGGTAGAAGACACACAAACCATAATCCAGTGAACCATGCTAGAATGAAACCCGAATCCAAGCAAAATCCTCTTTAGAAATTTCCAATCAACTGTGTCATACGCCTTCTGAATATCCACTTTAAACGCACATTTAGGAGGACCAATATTTCTATGGTAGTTATGCATCAACTCCTGAGTTAACAAGATATTATCAGATATTTTCCTCCCCGGGACAAACGCCGATTGGTTTATACTAACAATATCATTCAACACCACTTTAATTCTTTCAGCAACAATCTTACTGATACATTTATACAAAACATTGCAACAGGCAATCGGACGATAGTCCGTAACCACGGATGGAGACGGGGTCTTAGGAATAAGCACAATGAGCGTATGATTTAATTCCCGAAGAAGCTTGCCTGTGACAAAAAAATCAATAACCGCATTTGAAACATCATTACCAATAATAGGCCATGCATTTTTAAAAAATCCTGCTGTAAACCCATCTGGCCCTGGCGCTTTATCCGACCCAATCGAGAACATCGCCTTTCTAACCTCTTCAGCTGTGACTGGACGAACCATATGCTGAGCAACATCCGACTGCAGCTTTTTAGTGAATAACTCCGGAGACGGAGTGAGCGAAGTATCACCCGGGCATCCCAAAATTTTTTCATAGTGATCAACAAAGGCTTTCTGAACCATATCATTTTCAAAAACACTCCCGCTAGCATCCCGAATAACCTCAATACGGCTATAGTGAATTCTATTTTTGAGCGAAGAGTGGAAAAAACCGGTATTCATATCGCCTGCCGCTAACCAGTCTACCTTGGACTTCTGCTTCAAAAAACGCTCTTCATCAAGTAAAGCAACCTGAAAATCCTTTCGAATAACAGCTTCCTCCTTCCGAAAAGTGTCACACGACGGATCACTATCAATATCACGCTGAATCTTATCCAGTTTATCACTCGGTTATCGGATCATTGTCACGTAAGACTCGAAGAGGAGATTTGAGAAGACGAAGCTTCTTAACAACCGAGAATTGATAGACTCCACTAATACTAGTACTCCAAACTCTTTTCCCAATCGGTAAAAACTCTGGTTTATGCACCAGAAAATTTGCGAACTTGAAAGACCGATGTTTTAACTTATCAGGATCCGAAATCTTAAGAACACATGGACAATGATCCGATAACCGAGTCGGATGGAAGACCGCAACAGCATTCGGAAACCGGGCAATGAACTGAGAATTTCCCATCACTCTATCAATCTTCTTCATCAATCCGATCCCCTTCTTTGGCTTTTGATTCCACGTATAGTGAAACCCCGAACGATTTATATCCACCATCTGAATATCATCTACACAAGCTTGAAACTCCCTCATACTCGAAGAGATCGAAGACGACCCCATAGACTTATCTTCAAGATTCAGCGCAGAGTTAAAATCACCTAAAATGACCCAAGGATGATCACGAACAAAAGTCTTATGCAATTAAAGATGGTTCCATAACTCCCTCCGAGTGACATAATAATTAGCAGCATAAATAATCGAACAAAAGAACATAATTTTCTCCTTTTTTAACATCAGCTGCAAGTGCATAACCTGATCAGATTCGGTCAGCACCATAACATCAAAAATATTAGGATTCCAACCGACAATTATTCTCGTTCCTTTACTGCATCGAGCCCCATTAGACGTCCATTGCCATGAACGGAAACTGACTTACAAACACTAGAAAGATTACCCACCTCCACATGAGATTCAAGAATAGCACATAAACTCAAGTTAAAATCTTTTATAGCATGTCGAACCTCCGTTTGTTTAATGGGGCGGTTCAAACCCCTAATATTCCATGAAGCGAAACTAACCATTATTAACCGATGTAGAAGGAGTGCTTGCCCCTTTTTTATCGTCTATTTTAATAGTTCCTTGCCTCAGAAAACCATCCATCTCATATCCATCCGTCACGTCAAAATCATCAAGAACCTCAGCATCATCCTCACCATGTTTGGCCGCAACTGGAATATCACCCCCCCTCTTCATTATTAAGGCTTGGATCATTGAGGACATCAAAAGGATTTTTAGACTGAATATTACGCACACCCGAACCAGTGCCAATCCCTCTACTACTTTGCCCAGTATCCCCCTGAATTACATTTAAAGCAGCAAACCTATTATTGGAACTCACCTTAACCGAATCTGAACCAGGCCGTGTCCCCCCTTTACTTGAAGTCACCGGCCTATATTCGAACTTAGGCTTGTTAACTTGGAATCCAGGTTTCCTCGCTATCTTCCTTTTATGAACCCCCATATACCCATCACTATCCACAATCGGACCTTTATTGTTACCACCAACTTTATAGCTCTTCCCACTAGCCTCTGGAATAGGTTGTTTCATAGTTTGATGAAGGCAATCCTGATCAGAATAACCAAAGATACTGCAATGAGAACATCTATGAGGACACCACTCATATTCTACCCACACCTTCTCCTTAACAAATCCATCCCCCTCTAACACTGGCACCGCTACCGTTAACTCCTCTTTAATTTCATTATCAGCTGATATCTCAATAAGAGCTCGCGCATAGCTACTCCTACCCCATGCATCCAAGCACATAGACGTAGTAAACGAGTCAAGCATCTTCGGTTCACCAAGAGCAGTAGCAATTAAACTTAATCCATCCTCCGTGAACGCTGCAATTGGCACATCATGAATTTTGACCCAAACCTGAACCCTTTTAACTTCCTTTTTTTCCAATTTCACCGTAGCCGACCAAACGTTAAGAAAAAGAGGTTGAGACCTTATAATCCACGGACCTTCCTTCAAGACCCTCATCATACCCTCCTGATCAGCAAACTTAAAAAAGAAAAAACCTTGGGCATTCATCATAGACTTCTGAATCCCAAACTTCTTCCAATTAGTTCGTACGTAATATTCAACAACTGGGTAAGCCACTCTATCCCCCAGAAAATACCCATACAAAGTGTTCGCCAACTTATCCTGAACAACCCGCACAGATTCACGAGGAAGAACAATATCACAGCCCTCTTGCACATTGTCAGATGCAAGAGACCGAAAATTTATCTTTCTCGCATTAACATTCAATACCGATTCAGCATATGACTTTGGAGCACCATAAGCATTGTCATTAACATTCAATACCGATTCAGCATATGACTTTGGAGCACCAGAAACATTGTCATTATCAGATTGGTTTTTTAAACTATCCATCGGATTTCCATCCATTCCTTCAACAATATCATCCTCAGTCTCATTAATAACATTCTCATGACTTGTAAGTCCGTTATCAACATTACTAAGATTATGATTAGAAACTTGGGCACTATCTGAATTAACAGGATTTGTTACCTTAGTCAGCTCATCGATGATGTTAATCATTCTAGGTTCTGCAGTTTGAGCAGCTTTACTAACACCCCTTCTTGGCAAAACAGCATTTCCATCAACCGTAAAACCCTTATTCCCTGGAAACTTGTTCAGATTCAGCGACTTCACTCTTGGGCCTTGACCAGATGGCTTCTTACGATCATCCACACAAAAAACATCAACTCTCTCCATAACACGAAACAGAAAACAAGCATGCAACGTAAACCAGAAATCCAGACGGCAACAAAAACAGAAAACAAAAACCCTAAACCTAGCTAAACCCTACCCCATGACTTTATCAAGATCGTATAGCGTAGATGGTAATACTCGATCCTGAATAATAAAGGACCAGCCAACCAAACTAATCTATATAATCCGATCAAGAACACAAGAGTAGAGCGGCGAAAGAGAAATAAAAAAGAAAACCCAAGATTAAAATCGATCAAATCTGCTAACGAGTTCGTTATAGAGATTGAATATGCAATCTCTAATCACAGACTGTTATACAAACAATCACGATGAAAATCATAGGGATCCATGAAGAAAATCGAAATCGCCTAGCCAGGGAGAGAGAATTAGGGTCAAATAACATACTTTTCACTGAGTAACGAGACTTATGCGCTTCATCCATCACAAGCTCGCGTAAGTTTCCATAGAGTGGGACCCAAATACGTCCCGTTACGTAGTATGCGTCGTCTTCCTTTTGTTCTAATTGTTTCCTTGATCCACGTAGGGACTCAGCCCTGGCGTTTTCTGGTTTCAGTGCTTCAATCTGAGCATCTCGTATCTGAGCAGAAAGACTTGATTGAATGGTAAGTTGTAACGCTCGTACGCGTCTAGGAGTAGTATCCTTTTGACTTAGGGCGTCGGCCACAACATTGGCTTTGCCCGAATGGTACTTGATCGCGCATTCATAATCATTCAAAAGTTCAACCCATCGACGTTGTCGCATGTTTAACTCCTTTTGCTTGAAGATATGCTCGAGACTCCTGTGATCGGTGTAAATGGTGCAACTGGTACCGTACAGGTAATGTCTCCATATCTTAAGAGCAAAAACCACTGCTCCCAATTCCAAGTCATGCGTAGTGTAGTTCCTTTCGTGAACTTTAAGTTGACGTGACGCATAAGCAATGACCTTGTCACGTTGCATCAACACACATCCAAGACCCTGAATGGATGCGTCGCAATAAACCACAAAATCATTTGTGCCTTCAAGCAATGAGAGGATAGGTGCGCTACAAAGTCTATCCTTTAAATGCTGAAACGCAGTTTCCTGTGCATCACCCCAATGATAGGTGACACCTTTCTGAGTTAGTGAGGTGAGAGGTTGCGCAATCTTGGAGAAATTCTTGATAAACCTTCTGTAGTAGCCTGCCAAGCCCAAGAATTACCGGATTTCTATTGGTGTACGGGGCGCAGGCCAGTTCTTGATTGAGTCTACCTTGGATGGATCAACATGAATCCCATCCTTGTTTACCACGTGGCCTAGGAAATGGACTTCAGGAAGCCAGAAGTCGCATTTCGAGAACTTTGCATAGAGCTGCTCTGTTCGAAGAAGTTCCAAAATAAGTCGTAGATGCTGCTCGTGTTCCTCCTGACTCTTAGAATAGATCAGGATGTCGTCTATGAATACAATAACGAACTTATCCATGAAGACCGCCGGTGCGTTTGTCAGCCCAAAAGGCATAACCAGGAACTCGTAATGCCCATAACGAGTCCTGAACGCTGTCTTAGAGATGTCCTCATCTCGGACTCTCAGTTGATGATAGCCTAACCTTAAGTCAATCTTCGAATAGTAGCTCGACCCTTGCAATTGGTCGAACAAGTCGTCAATGCGTGGAAGAGGATAACGATTCTTCGCGGTCACCTTGTTGAGTTCGTGGTAGTCTATACACATTCGAAAGGTACCGTCATTCTTCTTTACAAACTAGACTGGAGCTCCCCAGGGCGAAGAGCTAGGATGAATGAAACCCCTGTCCAAAAGCTCTTGTAGTTGCGTAGACAGCTCTTCTAGTTCTGATGGAGCTAAGCGATAAGGTGCACGAGCTATTGGCGCTGCTCCAGGAGCTAGCTCGATTTGGAACTCAACCTGGCGATGAGGCGGAAGACCAGGTAGTTCCTCAGGAAATACCTCAGGATAGTCGCGTACAATAGAAATATCTTCTATCTTCTTCTCCTTCGTCGAGGTATCAGTAACGAGAGCCAAAATAGCAGTGTGGCCCTTCCGCAAACACTTCTGGGCCTTAAGGAAAGAGATGATGCTCACCACAGCACCACTCTTGTCGCCACGAATCATGAGAGGTTCATCACCTGAACGAGGAACACGGACAATCTTCTCGTTGCAAAGAATTTCTGCTTGGTGCTGGGATAACCAATCCATCCCAATGACCATGTCGAAACTACCCAGAACGATAAGAATGAGGTCGATAGTGAAAGTCTGATTAGCAAGAACGAGATTACAACCCTTGACTACGTGTGTGGCCTCTAAACTCTTACCATTAGCTAGCTCTACAGTGTGCTTGGTGTTCAAGGGTGTTGGGGTGTGCGTAAGCATTTGACTAACTTTTAAAGACACATAACTGGTATCGGCACCCGAATCAAATAAAACAGAAGCATAAAAGTCGTCCAGTAGGAACTTACCCGTCACAACATTGGGATCATTCCTCGCTTCACCCTGATCAATCATGAATACACGCCCCCTGGAACCATTGCCATCGTTGTTGCCCCCGTTGTTACCATTTCCCTGATTATTGTTGTTGTTGTTCGGGTTCCTGTTTAGCTGTGGGTAGTGTCTCTTGAAATGATCCTCAGCGCCGCACTGGTAACATCCTTTATTACCCTGCTGTTGCTGGTTCTGTGGGGCCTGTGGCTGCTGTTGTCGATTTTGGTTTGCAGGACGTGAACTCCTGCAATCTTTGGCTTCATGACCAAGCTTGTTACATCTTTGACAACGATCTTTGTTGCACGGCCCGCTGTGGTGCAAATTACATCGATTGCACTTAGGGTGGTTTCCCCTGTATCCACCCTCACTTCGATTACCAAAAGACTGCTGGCTGGGGCTCCTGTATTCATCTGTCTTTCGCTGCTGGGACTGAGACTGAACCGAAGTGGAACCCTTGCTTGAATTTCCATCCCACTTGCGTTTGTTGTCACTAGGAGCATCTGAAATAGCGGTAGCAGCATTAACACGTTTTGGCAGTTTGTTCTGTTCTACCGCCTGATCAGTGAGACGATGAGCCAACTTGATGATTTGCTGAATGGTGGCGAGGTTAGCTGAAGTCACATGACTTTGAATCTCTGGCACTAAACCCTTAAGGTACAGTTCGATACGTTTGATGGGAGGATCCACCATAGTAGGACACAAGATAGCCAGCTCGTTCGATCTTTTCGTGTACGCTTCAATTTCTGACCCCGTCATCTTTAAGTTGAAGAACTCTACTTCCAGCTTGTGGATGTCGTCACGACTACAGTACTCTTCTTTGATCAATTCCTTGAAATCGTTCCATGGGGTGGCGTTAGCAGCAACCAACCCCAGCATTTGGACCTGAGCATTCCACCACGTGAGCGCTACACCCTCGAGAGTACCAGTAGCATACTTCACTCTGCGAGCCTCAGGGCATTCACACATCTCGAAAACAGATTCAAAAAAAAAAAAAAAAAAACAGATTCAAGTTTCTCAAACCAGTGGAGGAGTCCTACAGCTCCTTCTGTACCACTGAAGGTACTGGGTTTACAGTCCATAAAGGTCTTGAAAGTGCACACGGGAGGCTGTGCAGGTTGACCTGCCGTGAGGGTAAGAAAGAACAAAGTTTAACACAAAGGTTGGTTCACGAGAGTAGGACCTAAAGATCCTAGAATGAGTTGAAATGGCAGGATATACCTCCTGCCTGAGCGGCTGCAAGTGCCGCAGCAACTTGTTCAT
Source organism: Helianthus tuberosus (assembly GCA_030545235.1). Lineage (NCBI taxonomy): Eukaryota > Viridiplantae > Streptophyta > Magnoliopsida > Asterales > Asteraceae > Helianthus > Helianthus tuberosus. The sequence continues at coordinate 124,137,205 of CM060408.1, forward strand.
TGATCAAAGCCGTCAGCTGAGCTTGAGTTAGGTTGATACGTCCACTCATGATCTTCATAATAAGGAGAGCATAAGTGAGTAAAGTGTCGCGATAATGCGTACGTGTGGAGTGACAGAAGAGAGTAAACACGCAATGTTGCAAACAGTCGTTACTATGTTATCCAAGCATACCATGAGCAATGTTCTATGTAAACTAACAAGCAGGCAATATAAATGTAAACCATATCACCTATAGTGTCGAGCCTTGCATATGGAGCGAAGCGTCGTTGTAGATCGTTGAGCACTGTACCGGTTATAGTCTGGTTTTATCGAAACTTTTTTTTCCCGTTTTAAAACCAAGTTCACTATAACCAATGGCTCTGATACCAATCTGTCACACCCCCAAAATCCACATGCGGAGTATCACCGCTTGGAGGCGTGACATGACAAGGATCAAGCCACCAATCATATTGAACAAGCATGTAAGTATGTTATAAAATCCAACACAATACAATTGGTGTCCAAACAAAATATAGTTTAGGTTGCAAGAGGAAGCATAATGTTTAAAACCAAATCATAAGTTTAAACATTTCAAATGTTTAGCATGGCACACAGCTGTCCATGTCCCACAACAACTCTTCCCACTCCCATGCAAGCTCCAAAGATACCTAACGACCTGCAAGGCATGTAACAGAGAGTCAACAACAAAGTTGAGCGAGTTCACAGGAGGTATGTGTGTTTTAAAGTAGTTTCTCAAGAACTAGTTGTTTGTTTTTGACAGTAGGTTAAATCAACGTTCCTTATTTTCCAAACCATAAACGGTGGGGGGCTACCCCATGTTGTGAACCACTAGACTAGATGTATCTATAGGTGTCCTTCCCAATCCGAGGACAGAGGTACGTAGTGTATACGTAGGTTTAGCGTAAGTGTCCTTCCCGATCCGAGGACAGAGGTACGTAGTGTATACGTAGGTTTTGCGCAGGCGTCCTTCCCAATCTGAGGACGGAGGTACGTAGCGAGTACGTAGGTTTAGCGTTGGCGTCCTTCCCAATCCGAGGACGGAGGTACGTAGTATATACGTAGGTTTAACGTTGGCGTCCTTCCCAATCCGAGGACGGTAGTATGTAGTCTAGTAATGGTGAAAGTACAAGTTCTGTCGTAGTTATTCAATCCCATTCCCAACCCATCGAGAATCCCATGCCTTAGGAGTGTGAACTCACCTTGGTTTGCTCGGCAGATACACGAAAAGGTTACTTGAGCTATATGTGGTCAACCACGTCCTAATATGGTTATCATACAAGTCAGGTTTTGGTTTCAAGTTGTGCACATAATTTTACACATAAGTTAACAGGTTACGAGCACGTATTGATCATGGCAACACGTTGACAGTCAAGTATACATAATGTCAAGACTTATGCAACCCGAAAGATAAAGCCCAATAAACAGGCGGCCTAACCTATTGTGCGATCAGCATAACTTGTGCGATCCACAATGGGTTGTACGATTAGATCCCAACTCAGCCCAAAACATATAAAGTCCAAATCAGCTTGTGCGGCCCAATTAAATTAAATAACAGTTTAGTAACCTTGTGCGATCCAGTTCAGCTTGTGCGACTGAACAAGACTTGTGTGATTGGGTTGGCCTTTCGGCCCAAATACATATGTGAAGTCCAACTGTTGTGTGTGGCCCAAGCCTTGTGCGATCGGCACTGTCTTGTGCGATCCACAAGGTTTTGTGCGATCATGCATATGCTGTGTTGTACACTGTGTTTAATCAGTTGCACTCTAACTTGTGCGACTGTGTTGTGCGACAAGACCCTTGTGCGATTGAGCTCTTGTGATTCAAGAGCTTGTGTGATTGCACTTGTGCGACTGGTCTTGTGCGATTAGTTATGTGGTTTCCTAAAATCATGCAATCCGTTTCTCTATTCTAACAGTTTCCATATTTGCAATTTATCAATCAACACAATTACAGTTTCTAACCAATCCATTAATCGATCAAAACAAGGTTTTTATCCATTGATTCATATGAACCCTAATCCGTTCAAGCATGAACAAAACACAAGCAACAATCCTATCACTTAGGCATATTAACATGATTCATGATTTCGATCTCTAGCATGCATACTAACATAATCAATCCATCAAACCATCCACACATACTCGTCCAACAGTCGACTAACATGCAATCGGTTCTAGGTCAAACCATATATTTAAACGGATTTAGATTAATCATACGGAGACATCAAACAATCAGTCATCATCTAATCATGCATAACATCAACGACAATAAAACACTAACCGGATTAGAGGATAAACAAAGGTTGATCCGAACAAGAAAGCTTCAAGGGATGGGGCTGTTTGCCGTCGGCTTCGAGAGAGGGGAGAGGTATTAGGGTTTGGTGTGTGTTCTTGTTTTGTAACAAATGAAAACAAAACTCCCTAAGGGTATGTGTATGCGTATGAAGGAGTGGGCCAAACCCATCATGGGCTGCCCTTGGTACGGATATAAAGAGTGTGGCCCGAATGGGCTTGTGCGATAGGCCAAGTGTTGTGCGATCGGTTCGTTTATATACATACATTCGTTTCACATAATCACATAACATAACAACATACATTTCATTAATCATCAAAGTTCACATAATCACATAGGGTCCACATACGTTACATTAAAACAAAGATAGGTTCGAAATACGAGTTGTCACAAAGACGCTTTCTAGAAGTGTGGGATATTCATGGAGATTCAATGCATGATGATGGAGGCTAATACTATTGTATTCGTTTGAAAGTTCGTGCTCTAGATCATAGTCTAGTGGTTTTTGAATTGTTTTTGATATTGTTTGCTCTTTTCGGCTTGCTTACTATCATGGGGGTATGTCCCATGTTAGAACTAGTATGGGTGATCCATACTACTTGTTTTATTGTTTGTGAATATATAGCATCACTAGGGTAACCCTTTACCCAAAAAAATTCGAGTGTGAATTGCATTACCTACTTTATCCTTTGTAGTGATTTGAGACTTTCTAGTCGAGGCCAGACAAAACCAAAGATTGCAGCTAGACATCCACCACAGTATTCCTATGTTTTTCTCGACTACAGTCGATCGACGGAAGGCATCTCTGATCCACCGATTCACCACTGAACGGCTTTGGATAAGCAAGAATACCGTATGTGATGTCGTTTACCTCATATTTTAATAAGACGTATATGAGGCTTGATAGATCTGGAAGAAAAACAAGAACTTTCCACATTCGGAGACGCGAAAAGGGCTTAGACGAGACCTAGCATCTCTCAGCTCAGATTTGACATATCTGGTCTATTTTAGAAAGACTGTTTTTGATGGTTTTGTTCCATAGTACTGGCCGTAACCAGCTCTTAACCCATTCCCGTAAGATAGTCCACTCAAACTCCTCCTCTTCAATCAGAACGTAGGGGAGAAGGGTAGACCTCAGTTTTGCAATCCTTTACTAGATACAGATGATGTAGACAGAATACGAATATTCTTCAGGGTCTGCGATAAGTACCCAATCGAATTGGAAAATTCCCATCATCTTCAACTTAGCTGGTTCTCGCTCTTTATAGCAGCTTAGCCCGCTTCGACCAAGAATCTGTCAAGTTAGTAGCTAATAAGAGAGTCTCACCCTCCCGCGTGATCCTGCAGCGCAAGCATCTATAGATCTTATCCGTAAGGAAGATCCTGAGTCATCACCTTCTAACAGAAAAGTAACCCATAATCCCACACAAGGTAAGGAAAGAAAGCAGAAAGAAACAAAGCCTATCCTAAAACCCTCTCTCTCTCCTTAGGCGATCTTGTTCTTCTCGAAACCCTAGTTTTTTCTTTGTGATCTTTTGTATAACAGTCTATTATTGAATGTTTGATTCACCAAACATTGAGTACGAACTAGTTAGCAATAGTGACCAGTTTGAATCTAGGGTTCTTGTTCTTTGTTTTTCGTCTAATCGCCGCCTTAGGTATCTTTACGAAATCCTGATTGATTACATTGGTTGTTATTGATTGCGGTTAACTGAGATTAATTTAGCTTAGATTGATACGCCGGTGTAATCATTCAAGGATAGAAGATTGATCCTAGGATTTAAGGATTAGGGTTTTCGGTTGCTTTTTTTGCGTTCTTGGTTTGCTGGTCTTCTACGTGGATTACTATTGCATGGGTGTCTGGTTCACGTGTTAATGGAGAGAGTTGCAGATTATGATGGTGATGGGATTTATTCTTTGAATGATGATGTCGAATCAACCCCTGGAACAACTCTGGTTCGAGGTATTGGTCTTCGGGTTACGAATATTGAAGGCAATCCACTACTCCCAAGGAGAGGTATGTACTCGACAAACAACGTGTCAGTCATTGATGGATTAGAAGCTATCTCCAAACCGGTTAACTTGAAGTATAGGGGGAGTGTAGGAATGTCTCATGTTGGTCATGTAGGGGAGAAGTCGGCTACAGGGTCGTTGTTTGATAATACAAATACGGATATACCCGGTAATATTGGAAAGAGTGGAGTTTCTTCTTCTTATGATCATATGAATTCTGGACCGAAGGTAGGAGAAGAACCTGTGTCATTTACTAATATTGTTCAGTCTAAAAAGGAGACAGCTAGGGTTAATTTTCGTCCTATGGAATCATCAGAAAATGTAGATGGAGTGGATGTGGTTATACCTATGTCATCGGTGAAACAGGTCAATGAAAGGTATGCAAATACGCTGTATGGATATTTCTTGGGTAAAAGACTTGCGTTTCCGGTCGTAGACTATTTTGTTAAGAAGAACTGGGTGAAATATGGTCTTTCAAGGTTGATGATGAATGCAAAGGGCTTCTTTTTCTTTAAGTTCAAAACTAAGGAAGGGATGGACCAGCTGGTGGAAGATGGCCATGGATGATTAAGAATGTGCCAATCATTTTGAATGAATGGTCACCAACTGTTATGGTGGAGAAACAGAATATCAAAAAGGTTCCGGTCTGGATTAAAATGCATGATATTCCCCTGACAGCGTTTACTGAGGATGGCTTAAGCTTGCTTGCGTCAAAAATAGGAAAACCGAAGATGTTAGACTCTTATACTGCGACGATGTGTGCAGAATCATGGGGTAGGAGTAGTTTTGCAAGGCGTTGGTTGAAATTCAGGCAGAAAATGAGTTAAAAAAGGCGATTACTGTTGCTATCCCGTCGTTGAATGGGAATGGTTATACAAAATCTGAGGTAAAGGTTGAATATGATTGGGAACCGCTTCGATGTTAAGTATGCTGTGTCTTTGGTCATAGTGATAGTGAATGTCCTAAGAACCCGACTCCTGTTACCAATGAGGATTCTAAAAAGAGCAATGATGAATTCCAGGAAGTTAGAACGAAAAACAAAAAAATACCTAACCAAGGTTTACAAGTGAAGAATCAAAAACCTAAGTTTGTTTACCGCCCGGTTGTTAAACCAAAGGGTAAATCAGTGATAAATGGTCAGCCAATGCAACATGTGAAAACGGCTAATTCTTTTGATGTTCTTAAAGATGATGATGGGAACCAGGTGGAGGACGATTCTATAAGAGCTGGAAAAGGAGAGACGTTGATGTATTCACGGAAAAAACACAACTCAGAAGAAATTAGTGTTGATAATGTTGAGGTTGATGAGTTGCTTGCTGATATTCCAAGGTGTATGGACTCGGTTATGGAAAACAATGCTTCTGAGGGTGCAAGCACGCCCAGATTAACAAGTTCCCATGGGTAGTATAGCGTCATGGAATATAAGGGGATTGAACCGCCCTCTCAAACAGAAGGAGGTTCGTCAGGTGGTCGTTGATAATCATTTACAGGTTTGTGCGATTATGGAGACACATGTTGATGCTTCCAATGTGTATAACGTTTGTAACAAAGTTTGTCGGTCTTGGAGCTGGGCTACTAATACGGATTGTTGTTCCAAGGGTACTAGAATAATAGTGGGATGGGATGCCACGTTGGTTGATGTTATGATATTATCACAAACGGATCAGGTGATTCACTCTCAGATTGTGTTTAAGATGGATCGTAAATCTTTATTTTGTTCCTTTGTTTATGCTGATAACTATTATGCGAACCAGAGAGCCTTGTGGCATAATCTCAGGGCTCACCACTCGCATGTCCATGATAAGCCGTGGGTAATCTTGGGGGATTTTAATTCCTCATTAAGTCTGGATGACACAGTTGATGGATCTTCGGTGCTAGGCATTGGTGCGAGGGAGTTCAAAGAATGTGTTGATGACATTGAAGTGTTTGATGTTATTGCTTCGGGCTTACACTTTACATGGACTAATAAGCAAAAGGATGGCCACGCTGTTTTTAAAAAGATTGATCGTATTCTAGGGAATTCTCAGCTGATTGATTACTATCCGTCTGCAGTGGCTTATTTTCTTCCTTATCGGATTTCTGACCATACTCCGTGTATTTTAAAGTTTCCAAATGTTACTAGAGATAGACCGAAACCGTTTAAGTTTGCTAACTTTCTGGCGGAGAAGGGTGGATTTATGGAAGCAGTGAATCAAGTTTAGAATAAACAATCAATCTACGTATACATGAAGATTCTGTTGGACCATCAACATCAAGAGGAGAAGATGCAAATTCTAGAGTTCAACTTTTCCTGTAACAAACCCTAACTCTCTCTCTAGACGGGCGATTTCTAATCTTCATGAATCCTTAGATCTTCATCTTGATTTCCTGTATAACAGTCTGTGATTAGGGATTGATTTATCAATCTTTATAATGAACTTGTTAGCAGTCTTGATCGATTTACGTCTAGGATTTTCTTGTGTTGTTCTTTCAATCGCCGCCATATTCCTGTGATTTCTAATGTAGTGTATAGTGATCTTGGTTTGTCGGTAATACTACCATACAGTATCTTGATTCACTAGGTTTACTATATGTTTCGGAGGGTTCATGGGGTAGGGTTGCTAGATTAGGGTTTTGCTTTCTCTTTTGTTTTGCTGCTGGTTGTTTTGTTTTTGGGCTTCTTGTCGTGCATGGTGTTTTGATTATCGTCGTTGTTGAGAGAGGAGATCGTCTAGTATGGATTATCGTAAGAAGTTTGATGTGCAAGTGGATCGTGGTAAGCCACCTCTCTCCTCTAAGGGTGGTGGTAGCCGTGGTCAAAATACTAAAGGCAGCCCGAAGATAGCCAGGCGGGACATTTTCAAGACGAATTCTGAACCAAGGTTGATTAATGTTATCGATGAACTTGAGAAGTTATCTGTTCTGGTTCCTGTGGACAATGTTGTCAAGGAATCTTCACCGGACTTGGGGGTTCTAGATAACTTTTTGGATGCTGCTGGGAGTATGCAGGATAATGTGGAAGACAATTCGAAGAATGACAGTTCGGATGGGAAGAGGTTTGAGGAAAATCAAGTAAAGGATACTAATAATCAGCTGGATGCTGGAAATATAACCAAACCTTTGTCGTATGCGGAATCGGTCTTGGCAGAAAGCTTGAGGAAGGTAAATTTTTGAAAATTGGCCAGTGTTGAGACGCATGATGGTTGTGATGTGGTGTTACATAGGGAGTCATTAAGGGTAGTGAAAGATAAAATGGCAAAGACGTTGTATGGTTATTTTTTGGGGGATAGGGTGGCTTACCCAGTTGTGGAATACTTTGTTAAGAACAATTGGAAAAGATTTGGGTTGCAAAAATCAATGATAAACGCAAATGGTTTCTTCTTTTTCAAGTTTGGTGATCAAGCGGGTATGATGAATGCACTTAATGAGGGTCCGTGGATTATTTGGTCACAGCCATTGTTCTTGGAGGTTTGGTCTCCATTGGTTAAACTAGAGAAGAAGGAAGTAAAAAAAGGTCCAAGTTTGGGTTAAGATTCATGAGGTTCCTATTGTGGCTTACACAGAGGATGGCTTAAGCTTAATTGCTTCAGCAATAGGGGAGCCGAAAGCTTTAGATTCCTTTACAACAGCAATGTGTGTTGACATGTGGGGACGTAGTAGCTATGCACGAGCCATGATTGAAATATCGGCTGAAAATGAATTCAAGGAGGAGTTGATCGCGGTTCCATGTTTTGATGGGGATGGGTTTATTAAGGAAAAGGTATATGTGGAATATGAATGGAGTCCCCATAGGTGTAGCCTTTGTTGTGTTTTTTGTCATAATGAAGACTCATGCCCGAAGCAGGTTGTTCGAGTGGCTAATGGTGGGAACAAAGGTTTTAAGCAAAAGGAGATTAAGCAAGCTATGGGTCCGAAAAAGTGAGAGTTGCTGATGCGAAGGGTTTTACGGATGTGGATACTCAGAAAGTGGCTAAACGGACTGGATTTCCAGTTAATAAGCAAAAACAAAAGTTCGAGTATAGACCAGTGGCACCTAAATCCGAGGCTAATAAAACGGGAGGTGGAGTGAAATTTCAACCGAAATCAGCTGGTAGTGTCGCTTTGCACAACCCGTTTAAGGCTCTAAGGAATGATGAAGGGGAGTCTAGTAAAACAGGCGGGGGAGTAGAGGATTCAGATGATGAGGTGGTAGTGGAAGTATACAATGAAACAAATGAATTTATTAGAGAAGATAATCATGGAACCACAATTAAAAAAGGGGTAAGCACTCCTGATTCAGTGGTTTTAAATGGTTAGTTTTGCTACTTGGAATATTAGGGGTTTGAACCGCCCCCTGAAACAGAAGGAGGTTCGTCAGGTTGTCAAGGATAATAATGTTAGTTTATGTGCGATTCTTGAATCTCATGTGGATGTGAATAATTTGAGTAAAGTTTGTGGCCTTGTGTTTCGGAACTGGGATTGGACATCTAACGGTGTTTGTTGTCAAAAAGGGACTCGTATAATTCTCGGGTGGGACCCGACAGTTGTGGATGTTATGGTTCTCTCTCAAGCGACTCAAGTGATGCACGTGCAGGTTATCTTTAAAGTTGACAGGAGAATGATTTTTTGTTCGATTGTGTATGCAGCAAACTATTATATTTCGCGTAGGGAGTTATGGCAACAACTTAGAATGCATAAAGTGCTGGTTAATAATGCCCCATGGGTAATAATGGGAGACTTTAATTCGGCTCTTAACCTAGAAGACAAGTCTATTGGCGTCTCCACTATTTCTCCAGGTATGCGTGATTTTAAGGAGTGTGTGGAGGATATTGAAATGTTTGATGTTAATCGAGTGGGTATGCACTTTACTTGGAACCAAAAGCCGAAGAATGGTGCCGGTTTGTTGAAGAAAATTGATCGTGTGTTGGGTAACACTCCATTTGTGTCTGAATATCCGGACTCGGTTGCTTTGTTTCAACCATACGGAGTCTCAGATCATTGCCCATGCATCTTGAAATTTCTGAAAGCTGCCAAACCGAAGCCGAGACCTTTTAAGTTCGCTAACTTCTTAGTGTTCAAACCGAAATTTTTGGATATTGTTAAAAAGGAACGGGAAACTTCTATTAGTGGTGTTTACCAGTTTCAAGTTATGAAGAAGCTTCGCTTGTTGAAATCTCCTCTTAGATCCCTTCTATTTGCCCAAGGTAACCTGCATAAAAAAGTTGTAGACCTTCGTGGAAAGCTCAAAAGTTTGCAAAAGGCTATTGATCAGGACCCGACTAATGAGGAGCTTAGGATTCAAGAAACAAAAGTGTTGTGTGAGTTCCAGGAAGCCTGTCTTGATGAAGAAAGGTTTTTGAAGCAAAAATCTAAAGTGGAATGGCTTCGTGCGGGGGATTCGAATTCAGCTTATTTCCACTTGTCGCTGAAGAGTAGGAACCATCGAAGCCGCATAGATGTTATTTCTGATGCAAATGGTACATTTTATGAGGGTGATAAAGTTCCTGATGCCCTAGTCAATCATTATACGAATTTTTTGGGTTGTCAAGGTCAGACCTCTCTTGATCCTTCTCCAGAGCTTTTTACTAGAAAGTTAAATACGGTAGTGTCTAACAACATGGTGCGGCCTGTTACTCTTGATGAAATTAAGTCGGCTATGTATGCTATTGGTAATGATAAAGCTCTGGGGCCAGATGGATTCACGGCTGCTTTCTTTAAGTATGCATGGGATATAGTGGGTAGTGATATTTCGAATGTGGTCCTAGACTTCTTCAACACGGGGAAGCTTTTAAAACAATTAAATCACACTCTTCTTGCGCTGATTCCGAAGATTACGACACCTACAAGAGTTACTGATTACCGTCCGATCTCTTGTTGTAACGTCATCTATAAATGCATTAGTAAGGTGTTGGTGGATCGCATAAAAGATGCTTTAAGTGGGATAGTTAGTATTAATCAGTCTGCTTTTGTTTCGGGAAGGAAAATATCGGATAACATTCTGCTTACTTAGGAACTGATGCATAATTATCATAGGCATTTTGGTCCTCCTAGATGCGCTTTTAAAGTTGATATTCAGAAAGCGTATGACACGGTTGACTAGGGATTTCTTAAACAAGTTCTCATGGGTTTTGGCTTCCATCGAGTTATGGTGGACTGGATTCTGGTATGTGTGTCTACTACTTCATACTCGTTATGTATTAATGGTAATGTTTATGGGTTCTTTAATGGTAAGCGGGGCTTAAGGTAGGGTGATCCTCTCTCCCCGTATCTTTTTACGCTTGTTATGGAGGTGCTAACCTGTATTTTGCAGCACATGATTAGGATTGATTCCTCATTCAGGTTCCATAATAAATGTGAAAAGCAACAGATTGTTAATTTATGTTTCGCGGATGATTTATTCCTTTTTGCTAGAGGAGATGTTGATTCGGCTCGATCTATTATGAACTCCCTTGGTGATTTCTCTAAAATGTCGGGTTTGATACCTAGCTCTCAAAAAAGTACGAGGTTCTTTTGTAATGTTCCAGATCATGTTAAAATGGCTATTCTGAGTACTATTCCTTTTGTGGAGGGGAATCTTCCGGTTCGTTACTTGGGTGTCCCTCTTTTATCTTCTAGACTCCTCTATAAGGATTGAAGTATTCTGGTTGAGCGGTTGGATCAGCGTATTCATAACTGGAAGAATAAGCTTCTTTCTTTTGCTGGTAGATTACAGTTTATTATCTCGGTTTTATCAGCCATGCATGTCTACTGGACTTCGGTGTTCATCTTACCGGCTCGAATTATTCATGAGTTAGAAGCTAAAATGCGGAATTTCCTATGGTCTCAGGGCTCCTTTCAACGTGGGAAGGCTAAGGTTTCGTGGAAATATGTTTGTGTTCCTAAGATAGAAGGTGGTTTGGGTATTAGAAGGATTGGTGATGTTAACAAGGCTCTTATGGTTTCGCATGTTTGGAGTATTCTTACAAATCGGGAATCCCTTTGGGTGGCTTGGATTCACTCGTACAGGTTAAAGGGTAGAAATTTCTGGGATTGTAAAGCAGTTCCGAATTGCTGTTGGAGTTGGAGGAGGCTGCCGTTAATTAGAGGGTATTGTTGGTCAAAACTTGGTAACGGTAGAGACACTTCAGTTTGGCATGACAATTGGAGTGTTATCGGTCCATTGAGCTCCTTTCTATCACCTAGGACTATCACAAGGGAGGGGATTTCGTTACAAGCTACAGTAGCTGATTTGTCTTCTAATGGTTCGTGGTTATGGCCTGTTGCTTGGAGAGACACCTACCCAGTTCTTATACAGGTTGATCAGGTGCAACGGGATGCTAATAATCAAGATCGTTTGCTCTGGAAAGACGGGGACGAGGTTAGCGATTATTCGTCTTCGGGGGTATGGAATTCTATCAGAACTAGCGAACCGGAGGTGGCTTGGCACAATATTGTTTGGTTTTCGCAATGTATTCCTCGTCATGCTTTCTTTATGTGGCTTATTATGCGGCGTAACTGGTGACTCAAGATAAAATCATGCATTGGAACTCCACAAGAAGAGCTAATATGAATATGATGTGCTGCCTCTTATGCTATGAGAATATGGACTCGCATGATCATTTGTTTTTTGAGTGCAAATTTTCGGCTAAGGTTTGGGAGTTGGTTCGTGCAAAAGCAGGTATGGGTAATGTGGAAGCTAACTGGAGTGTTATTATAGAGTGGCTTCGGCATCGAGCTAGGTCCAAGTCCGCTGCTAACTTAGTGTGTCGGTTGATTGTTGCTGCTACTGCTTATGTTATTTGGCGGGAAAGAAACATTCGTTTTTTCAAGAACCATGCAAGGCCCCCAGAAACTATATGTGCTTCGATTTTTGATACAGTCCGATATAGGTTGATGGGTTTAAAGTTCAAGAATACGTCTAAAGTGAGGAGACTTCTTGAGAAGTGGGAGATTCATGGAGATCCGGTTGTAGATGATGGAGGCTGATTGATGTGTTTTTTTTTTGTTATATTTTGTTTCCTAGATGTTTAGTCTAGTCTTTGTTGCTTAGGCTTGTTTTCTCTTGTTTTGATTGTTCCACTTTCATGAGGCATGTCTCATGATTGAACTATTAAGGGTTTTCCTTACTACTTGTTTTGTTTGTTTTGTGAATATATAAAATCACCGGGGTAACCCTTTACCCCCCCAAAAAAAAAACAATCAGTTTATCTTATGTTCCAGGTTGTCAAGAATCTCCGGTTACTTAAACGTCCTCTTCGAAAATTGCTGATCCAGCAAGGAAATTTGCATGAAAAAGTTAAGAACTCTAGGAAAGCTTTGGAAACATGCCAGATTGCTATAGATGGGGATCCGCTAAATGCTGAATTACTCCAGCAACATGGCCAATTACTTCAGAATTATAAGGAGACGGTGCAGGATGAGAGTTTGTTTCTTAAGCAGAAGTCTAAGGTGGATTGGTTATCCTTGGGTGAGTCTAATACAAGGTTCTTCACAATGTTATCAAAGCTAAGAATCACCGTAGCCGAATCTTTTCGGTCCGTGACACTGGTGGTAATTTGCATGAAGGTGATTCGGTGCCTAAAGTGTTGGTTGATCATTATACGGCTTTCTCTGGGAGTTTGGGTGAGAGCAATGTGATTCCAAACCCAGAGCTTTTTCGTAATGTGTTATCTCCCAATGTTGCTAATAATATGGTAAGACAAGTTACGAATGATGAGATCAAAGCTGCCATGTTTTCTATTGCGGGGAATAAGTCCCCTGGTCCAGATGGATTCACATCGGTCTTTTTCAGAAAAGCTTGGGATGTCGTTGGGAAGGATGTGTGTGGTGCAGTGAGAGAGTTTTTCACTAATGGCGAACTTCTTCGTCAATTGAATCATACGGTAATTTCGCTAATTCCAAAAGTTATTACTCCTTCTTCGATCACTAATTATAGGCCTATCTCTTGTTGTAATATGCTTTACAAGTGTATTAGTAAGATCATCACTAATCGTATCAAGGAAGGGTTAGATCAAATTGTGAGCATCAATCAGTCTGCTTTTGTGCCGGGTAGGAAAATTTCAGACAATATTTTGCTCACTTAGGTGCATAATTACCATCGTAACAATGGTCCTCCTAGATGTGCTTTTAAGGTTGACATCCAAAAAGCTTATGACACGGTCGATTGGCAGTTTCTTGAGCATACTTTGAGGGGATTTGGGTTCCACGAGAGGATGGTTTCTTGGATCATGGCTTGTGTTACGACGACTTCTTTTTCTTTAGCTATAAATGGGAATCTCCATGATTTTTTTAAAGGAAAACGAGGTTTACGTCAAGGAGACCCAATTTCTCCCTATTTGTTTACATTGGTTATGGAAGTCCTCACCTTAATCTTGCAGCAACAGGTGGCTCTTTCGAATGAATTCAGATTTCATAGTAAGTGTGAAGTGCAACCAATTATTAATATTTGTTTTGCTGATGATCTTTTCTTGTTTACTCGGGGAGATTATAGTTCTGCTAAAGTTGTGCTTCAAGCCATAAACACCTTTAAAAGCATGTCGGGGCTTGTGCCTAGTATGAATAAAAGCACGGTTTTCTTTGGAAATGTGCCGAATGTGGTCAATGCCATGATCCGTAGCATCATGCCGTTTGAGGAGGGTACTTTGCTGGTTCGGTACCTTGGAGTGCCTCTTATTTCTACTAGATTGCGGTACATAGACTTTTTGAGTTGTTTGGTCTAGTTATTTAGACTAGTGGCCGTTTGTTTCTGTTTTTGTTATAGGTTGTTCTTGTTTTGGTTTGGCTGTACATTCATAGGGCATGTCCTATGTTTGTACTAGTGTAGGCTTTCTACACTACTTGTTCTTATTTGGTTGTGAATTTATAAAATCACCGGGGTAACCCTTTACCCAAAAAAGAAAATATGGAAAATCGAATCACGAACTGGAAGAACAAAAGTCTATCTTTTGCAGGGCGTCTTCTTCTTATTCGATCGGTATTGGCATCCATGCATGTTTATTGGGCTTCGGTTTTTATCTTTCCTAAACGGCTTATCCAGGATCTTGAAGGAAAAATGAGGCGGTTCTTATGGACTCAAGGTAAAGAGATTAAAGGTAAGGCAAAGGTTAGGTGGGATCGTGTATGTCTGCCAAAACGAGAAGGAGGCCTGGGTATTCGGAGAATAGAGGATATGAATAATGCCCTTATGATAGCTCATATCTGGAGCCTTTTAACTCGTAGGGAATCGCTTTGGGTGAGATGGATCCATTCTTATCGTATTCGGGGTAGAAGTTTTTTGGATGTACCAGATCGGAATAATGTAACGTGGACGTGGAGGAATTTGCTAAACCTTCGACCTTTGGTTCAGCATCACATTTGGACCAAACTAGGGAATGGCTCTAAAACTCTAGTGTGGTTTGACAAGTGGGATGATGGCTGCCCGTTAAGTTCCTTTATCACTCCGAGATTGATCGCTAATGCGGGGTTTTCTTTGCATTCTACTGTTGCCGAGGTATGGGATGAAGGGGGATGGGTATGGCCTGACGCGTGGCGAGCCCGGTTTCCAGCTCTTTTAAACTTGCGAAATGTTGTGCTTACTTCTGAGCGAGAGGATATGATTGTTTGGAGATCTAGGGATGGGGAAGATGGTGAATATAGCTCGTCCACTGTTTGGGATGATATCCGAGGTACCCAGAATGAAGTGCCATGGATAGTATGGTTTCCGCAGTCTATTCCACGTCACTTGTTTTTTATGTGGCTTCTTGTGAATAAGAGATTAAAAACGCAGGATGTCATGCAAGCATGGTACGCCACGGGTAATGCCAATTTTAATCTTCTTTGTTGCTCATTATGTACTTCGGGACTGGATTCGCATGAACACTTGTTTTTTGAGTGTGACTTTGCTGCTGAGGTATGGAATGGTGTTAAAACCGAAGCTGACATGGGAAACATTACAAGCTCTTGGAACGTAATTTTTGACCAACTGGTTACCGTGGCAAACTCAAAAAAGGCCGAGCATGTTATTGCTAAGCTGGTTGTTGGAGCTGCGGCTTATTTTGTATGGCAGGAATGAAACCAGAGACTATTTTCGAATAGAAAAAGGACTCCTGATCGTTTGGTGGAGGTGATTCTGACAACCGTTCGGATGAAGCTTCATACTATGCGATTTAAGAGGACGGAACATGTTAATGGGATCCTTCAGCGATGGAGCTTGCCTCGTGGTCTTCTGATGAATGATGATGATTGCGGCTAGTTTGAGATGTTTTTTATTCTGCATGTGTTAGTCTTTTGATAGACTTGTTTGGTTGTTTAACCTTGTTTTCTTGTTTACTCTAGTATGGTATGCCATGCTTAAGAACTGAGGGATGCTTTGTCCCCCACTTGTTTTGATGTGTTGATTGTTATAAAATTTGTCGGGGTAACCCTTTACCCAAAAAAGAAAGAAAGCAGAAAGAAAAGGCGAGAGCATAGTGATCACCGGCACTTTTCATGGGGGAAGCAGAGGAGACGCACTTGAACAGGCCAAAGGTCAAACCCCATTAGAGCTTAGCCAAGATGTTGTTTGGGAAGAAGCAAGAAAAACACATAGAATACGATTCCGACTGGCTGTCACACCCCGACTCGCAGCGGAAGACAATTGCGGGGTGCGGCAGACGCATGGCATTCCTCATAATTTAAAAACATAACATTCCATAAAAGAAGCATCGGTTACAACATAGTTAAACTATCATTTTACAAGCCAGAAGTTTAAAAGCGGTTCTACAAGCCATTAGAGCTTTTATTATGCTATTTCCCCTACTAGATTCTCCCACATGCACATGCTCATTCCTGTTTTGTCCTAGCTGAAATGCATGTTAGTTTTTAAAAAGGTCAGCTAACGCTGCTGGTGAGTTCCACCGGTTTAGTTGTTGTGAAACAATATGTGTTAATCAGTTTAATTGCACTGGTCACAGTCACAGATGGAATTACACGAGAGCACAATCACAAATGGAATTTCACGAGGTCACAAACACCTTCAGCGCGCCGGACCGTGTCACACCAGACACCTTCAGCTCACCGGCCCGTATTAGAATCGACACCTTCAGCTTGCTGGACCGTGTCACAACGGACACCTCCAGTTTGCCGGTCCGTGTTACAATCAGCCGAGGTAGTTCGTGGGTTAGGCAATTTCACATCATCATAAGTTGGTGCAATTAACACAGTTTGTAACATGCAAATTACTTCAAAACAATAACACAGTTTGTTCATGCACTTCACCCCAGAAAACAGGAAAACAGTTTAAAAGTGGGGGAAGGGAACTCACAGTGTATGTCGTAGTCTCACACAGGATGTAAACAAGCAACTGAGTCAACTTCCAGAATCACGTATGCAAATATGGGCTCACGTCAGTATCTAAGTCGGTTACAGGTATAACTTGGATTCTGTCAGGAGTTTTCACTCGAGATTGAGCCTATACGATACTGGTATGGTATGGATGTCAGGGTAGTATTAGTTTCAGTTTGGCTTCCGGGCACCGGTTCGCGTGCCAGCCAATGTCAGTAGTTTAACATGTTCGGACAATGGTACGGGAATACCAATAGTGCCAACATGTTGTTATTTAAGAATGATTAACTTTTCATTAAGGAAAAACAACCGACCTCAACCCTAATTCTCTCTCTAGCATGGCGATCACGTTCTTCTTTGTAACCTACGAATTTTCTTCTTGATCTTTGCATAACAGTCTGATTATTGAGGATTGATTCATCAAGTCTTCAATTCGAACTTGTTAGCAAAGGGATTGAGTTAATTTTAGGGTTTCGGTTTCTTCTTGATCTTTAATCGCAGCCCTATTTCCTTGGGATCGATCTGATTGTATAGTGGTTTGGGTTTGTTTTGTTCGAACTGATTCTACTATATGGTTTCGAGAGATTCATGGGGTAGGGTTTGCTAGTTTAGGGTTTTTCTGATTTTATTTGTTCGTTGTCGTGTGGTTCTGCTGGTCTGTTTTGTTCGTGCATGGTATGCTGAGTTTTCTTGTTACATAGAGAGTTGTTTTCTGAAGCATGGATGATCGTTCTAAATCTGGGAATCTCCAGATGGATAGTCGTCAATACCAGGGCTTATCGATCAGGAGTCTTGCTGATAAGGTAGTGGATATTGAAGGAAAAACTTTTGCACCACGTAGAGGTACGGTTCTGAGTTTGAATACTGAGGGTGATCGTATTAATGTTATTGATGAATTGCAGAAAGTGACAGTTCCTGTTAACCTGGAAAGTGTGCAGCCGGCGAGTAAGGGTTCGGAGAATGTTAACTCGGGTGTTGGTGTGAGTTTTGATGTTAATGCTGATAAAACTAGACCTTTGTCCTATGCTGAATCGGTCATAAATAAGAATGCCATGAAGATTAATTTTCGTTCTCTTGCGTGTTCTGAGAAACGAGACGGATGTGATGTGGTTTTACCACGTGAGTCAGTCAAAGTTGTTCAGGATAAGCTTGCCAATACTCTCTACGGGTACTTTTTGGGTGATCGATTGGCATACCCGGTAGTAGAATATTTTACCAGGAACAATTGGAAGAAATTTGGTTTACAGAAATCCATGATGAACGCAAATGGATTTTTCTTTTTCAAGTTTAAGGATCAATCGGGTATGATGAGTGTGCTTAAAGAAGGTCCATGGATAATTCGTTCACAGCCTATTTTCTTAAATATATGGTCGGCTTCTACAAAACTTGAAAAGAAGGAAGTAAAAAACTTGCAACTCTGGATTAAAATTCACGATGTCCCAATTGCTGCCTATACAGAAGATGGATTGAGTCTCATTGCCACGGCGATTGGTGAACCAAAAATGTTGGATTCTTATACAACATCTATGTGTACGGATACCTGGGGGAGGAGTAGTTATGCTCGAGCACTAATTGAAATCTCAGCAGAGAATGAATTAAAAGAGGAATTAGTTATAGCTGTTCCAGAGCTTGATGGGGATGGTTTCGTGAAAGAAAAGGTGTTCATAGAGTATGAATGGAGTCCGTACCGATGCACTCACTGCCGTGTCTTCGGTCATTCTGATGAAGGGTGTCCGAAACAAGTAAAACCTACTAAGCAATATGGAAGCACGGTCAGTAACGGGAAGAAACAAAGTCATGTTGATAAACCACGGGTCCAGGCTAAGAAATTCGTTGATGATGATGGTTTCACGGGTGTAGATGTTAAGAAGACTGCGAAGCGTTCTGGTTTTCCGGTTAATAAGCAAAAACAAAAATTTGAATATAGACCTATTGGCAATAAGACAGTTGGGAGTACCAAAAAACCTGATGATTCGAATCCACTGGTGTCTAGAAATCCGTTTGAGGTATTAAGAGACGAAGTTGGAGAATCTAGTAAACAGGCTCGGCCGAAGGATGATGGAGATGAATATTCAGATGAGGATGAGGTGGTGGAGGTCTACAATGAGACGAATGATTTTCTTAAAGTCGATCCTAGCCATGATATTCACAAAAAAGGGGCAAGCACTCCTTCTTCAGGGGTGTCTCAATGATTAGTTTGGCTGTTTGGAATATACGGGGGTTGAACCGCCCTCTAAAACAAAACGAGGTTCGGCAGGTTGTTAAAGATAATAAGTTAAGTTTATGTGCGATTTTAGAGTCTCATGTTGGTGTAGAGAATCTTCGCAAGGTTTGTAATGCTGTTTTTCAGAGATGGGATTGGACTTCTAATGGAGGTTGTTGTGACAAAGGTGCTCGCATTATCTTGGGTTGGGATCCGTTGGAGGTAGATGTGATGGTTCTTGCGCAGGCAGCTCAAGTCTTACATGTTCAGGTTTTCTGTAAGGTCAATAAGAGTATGTTTTTCTGCTCTTTCGTTTATGCTGCAAATTATTATGTTTCTCGTAGGGAGCTATGGCAGAATTTACGTTTACATAAGGGATTGGTCCATGATAAACCTTGGGTGATTATGGGAGATTTCAATTCCGCTCTGAATATTGAAGATAAATCGATTGGTAGCTCTTCCATCTCTCCTGGTATGCGTGAGTTTAAAGAATGTGTTGAAAATATTGAGGTCTTTGATTTAAATCGGACTGGATTACACTTCACTTGGAGTCAAAAGCCTAAGCAAGGGTTAGGGTTGTTGAAGAAGATTGATAGAGTCTTGGCCAATGCTCCTTTTGTTAGTTTTTTTCCGGATTCGGTTGCTGTGTTTAGACCCTATGGTGTTTCGGATCATTGCCCGTGTGTCCTTAAGTTGTTCTCGGCTGGTAAATCCAAACCGAAACCTTTCAAGTTCGCAAATTTCTTGGTTCACAAACCTGGTTTCTTAGATATTGTTAACTCTAAATGGGATGTGCAAGTTAATGGAGTTCACCAGTTTCGTGTTATTAAGAAGCTTACTCTTATGAAATCTTCTCTTTGAAATTTTTTGTACAAACAGGGAAATCTCCATGAAAAGGTTGCAAACCTCCGTGGAAGTCTTGAAACCCTTCAGCGTGACATTGATAGGGATCCTTTGAATGATTTATTACGTAGTCAAGAAGCTTCTGTGCCGCGTGATTTTCAGGAGGCGCTCCTTGATGAGGAAAGATTCCTTAAGCAGAAATCTAAAGTGGAGTGGCTTCGAGCAGGTGATACTAATACGGCTTTTTTCCATACTTCTTTAAAGTGTAGAAATCATTTTAATCGGATTGAGGTGATCTCGGATTCGAGTGGAAATCTTTTTGAAGGAGTTAACGTGCCTACGGCTTTTGTTAACCACTTTGAGAAATTTTTGGGATGTAAAGGGCAAGTTTCTTTAGTTCCTTCGCCTGAGCTTTTTACTAATAAGCTGAATCATGAAACTGCAAACTTTATGGTTCGTCAAATCACTTTGGAGGAAATCAAATCAGCTATGTTCTCGATTGGGAATGATAAGGCCCCTGGACCTGATGGTTACACGGCTGCATTTTTTAAAAGCACTTGGCATATTGTGGGGAGTGATGTTTCTAATGCTATTCTAGACTTCTTAACACTGGAAACCTGCTGAAACAACTTAATCACACGCTTCTTGTTCTGATTCCGAAGGTATCGTCCCCTACAAGAGTTACTGACTATCGTCCTATTTCTTGCTGTAATGTCATTTTTAAATGCATTAGTAAGGTGTTGGTGGATAGATTGAAAGGTTCATTAATTCAAATTGTGAGCATAAACCAATCTGCCTTTGTTCCTGGTAGGAAAATTTCGGATAATATTCTTCTTACACAGGAGATGATGCATAATTACCATCGTCAGTTTGGGCCTCCAAGGTGTGCTTTTAAGGTAGACATCCAGAAAGCCTATGATATAGTCGAATGGGGATTTCTTAAGAATATTTTGATTGGGTTTGGTTTTAATAGTATTATGGTCGATTGGATCATGTTGTGTGTATCTACTGCCTCTTTCTCGGTCTGTGTTAACAGGAACATTCATGGGTATTTTAAAGGGAAAAGGGGTTTAAGGCAAGGCGATCCCCTTTCTCCATATCTCTTAACTATGGTAATGGAAGTTTTGACTCGTATTCTCAATCACGCAACAAGGATTGATTCATCTTTCAGATTCCATAATAAATGTGAAAAGCAACAAATTGTTAATCTTTGTTTTGCTGATGACTTATTCCTCTTTGCTAGAGGAGACGTCCCTTCGGCTAGGTGTATTATGTCTTCCCTCTCTCAATTCACTCGTATGTCAGGCTTGATTCCAAGTGCTCAGAAGAGTACGGGATATTTCTGTAATGTCCCGAATAATGTTAAAAGGGAAATCTTGACCATCATGCCTTTTGTGGAGGGTACGCTTCCAGTGAGATACTTGGGTGTTCCGCTTATTTCTTCTAGATTGTTGTACAAGGATTGTAGTGTGCTTGTGGAGCGTCTTGAACAACGGATAGATAATTGTAAGAACAGAATGTTATCTTTCGCAGGCAGGTTGCAATTAATTATATCGGTTCTTTCAGCTCTTCATGTGTATTGGTCTTCGGTTTTTATTTTACCAGCTAGAGTGATTAAGGAATTGGAAGCTAAAATGCGCAATTTTCTTTGGGCTCAATCTCCTTCTCAGCGTGGTAGGGCGAAAGTGTCTTGGAATTCGGTTTGTGTGCCTAAACATGAGGGTGGTTTGGGTATTCGTCGGATTGCTGATGTTAATAAAGCTCTCATGGTGTCGCATATTTGGAGTATTCTAAGTAATCGGAAGTCTTTGTGGGTTGCTTGGATTCATTCTTATCGGCTTAGAGGTCGAAGTTTCTGGGATCACAGGGTTCCTTCTACTTGCTGTTGGAGTTGGAGGAAGATGGCTCAGATTCGGCCTTTAATCCGTCAGTATGTCTGGTCTCAGGTTGGTGATGGTAGAAGTACTTATGCTTGGTTTGATTCGTGGAGTGGTATTGGTCCTTTATGTCATTTTTTATCGCCTAGAGTGATTACTAGGGAGGGATTCTCTTTGAATGCAAAAGTGGCGGATATCTATGATGATGGTTCATGGCTTTGGCCAGCTGCGTGGAGAGATACATACCCCGTTCTTATACAGTTAGATTTGCTACAACGGAATGTAAATATTCAGGATCGGCTTTTGTGAAAAGATGGTGATAGTTTAGCCAAGTATTCGTCTTCAGGGGTTTGGAACTCGATTCGGGCTAGGGAGCAGGAGGTGAATTGGGCAAGTATTGTGTGGTTTTCACAATGTGTCCCTCGGCATGCTTTTTTGATGTGGCTTATTGTGAGGCGTAAACTCTTAACGCAAAACAAAATCCTGCAATGGAGTTATACTAGAAGAAATAACATGAACATGATGTGTTGCCACTTGTGTTATGCAAATGTGGATTCGCATGATCATTTATTTTTTGAATGCAAGTTGTCTACGCAAATATGGCATATGGTTCGATCAAAAGTTGGCATGGATAAAGTGGAAGCTAGATGGATCGATATTATGGACTGGTTGAGTCATCGCTCTCGGTCAAAATCAGCGAATAATCTGGTATGTAGATTACTAGTTGCAGCTTTGGCTTATACTATTTGGCAGGAAAGAAACAATCGACTGTTCCGAAATCATGCAATACCTCCGGATATCATTTCAAAGGCGGTGTTAGAAAGTGTGAGGTACAAGTTAATGGGGCTCAGGTTCAAGAACACAAGTAGAGTTCGGGAGCTTTTGGAAATCTGGGATATTCAAGATGCTGATTTAATCATGGAAAGCGGCTAATTTTGTCTTCGGCTGAATATGTCTAGATAGTTGTCTAGTGGTTGGTTTTTGTTACTTGTTTTTCCATTGTTTTGGTGGTTTTCTTTGGTCATACTTTCATGAGGGTATGTCTCATGTCTGGACTAGTAAGGATGTTACCTTACTACTTGTTTTGTTTGGTAGTGAATATATAAAATCACCGGGGTAACCCTTTACCCAAAAAAAAAAAAAAACTTTTCATTAAGGGAGTTTGGGTGTTTGGGGAGTCCAGGTTGCCCAATTTTGAGTTTCCGTTTTCACTGTCGGGGATTTCCCGAACTGGTATTGGACACACCCCGAGTGTCCAATCCGCCCTGGAATCTCCCGGAATACTCCCCGTGTTTCAATTATAGTATTTGTCGGGTTGGGTCAGTTCCCAGTTCCGGCCGGTTCGTTATACGGTAAACTGCCGAAATTGATTTAAAATAATCCAGTTTTAATCTCAAAAATTCCCATTTAACCTAGAATTCGAATAAAAATCTGTAAATTTTTATATAACTCAGTAAAAATCTGTAGATTATTGGAAAAATTACTGGGAATTTATTTTGGCATTTTACTTGTCTAAATAAATTATTTATAAAACCATATTTAACCACATAATTAACATTAATTACCATCAATGATCCAAAAATTCCCAAAAAAAAATTCGCAAAAATCCAAAAATACGTTTCGGTGCGTTTCCGGCTACCGAAAATTCGCAAAAACGCGGATTTTTAACCCAAATCAAATCTCAACCAATGGACTCCGAATTTTCCCAGAACATTTCTCATATGTTCCTTAGTGTCTCTGTAAAATTTGGTGATTTATTGAATCCGTTTGTTATTTTTTTCCAGAAATATTTTGGTAAAAGAGTCAAAATTTTACCAAAAATCGTAGAAAATTCCAAAAATTCTAACTTTTTTCGTGGACCTTCCTGACACTACCCTTCATCACCACACCAAATTTCAGCTCAATCCAAGTATCACGGACCAAGTTATAGCCAAAACAAAATTCTGCCTATCCTAGATTCGGTTTTCGATGTTATACCTAGCGCAAGCTTCGATTCAAAGTGTTCCTTGTGAGTCCAGAAGTATGTGTGGGCTATATTCAGTACCTACACATCAAGTACAATCCAAATATGCTAGAACTTAGATCAATCAAGCCTTATTTCATTGTTTTTCGGTTAATCGACTAGCTAAGCGACTTCTGTCGAATAGGTGTTGATTAGGGTATCAAACCCCAAAGATTTGTAACCATGGCTGCCATATAACACCAGGGAATCCATATGGTGTTCATATTCAGTCCATAACCATGTTTAAACTTCCAAAAATCATGGATTAAAAAAGGTTTTCATGGCCTAAACCATCTTTAATCAAGAAACCAAGCTTAAAACCATAAAAATTAAGGTTGATACCTTTAATTTGAGGCTTGTTCTTGTTATATCAGCTGAGTTTTAGGAGAAAGAAGCAGAATTTTGGAGGATTTTTGTAAGAAAATTAAAAAGAAAAAAAATGAAAAAAAAATATACATATATATATATATATATATATGGGGGGTGGTGGCGGTTTGGGTGGGCCCCCTAGGGCCACCTCGTGTTTCGTATAGTGCGCTAAAAGATGATGTTTATCTTCAGTTGAGTGTTTAGGTTTACGGGTCCCGGACGCGTTCTCGATTTGCATGAAGGACTCCGTTTTGCGCGTACTTAGTGTCAAAAGACTCGGTTTTAAAAATCATTCATAACCGTCTTGAAATCCAAACCCAGTTACATTTTAACCATAAAAGACTCGTATTAGGGTGGTTTAAGTGCTTTTAAGCTTGATCGATCATTCCTTGCACGTTTGATTGCCTTATGTTATTCCTGAAATGAAGCGTTTCCCTAACCGGGAAGCTGCTTTGTTTTGCATGCCCGATCTCTGATTGGCTTCAAACCTTATGTCACAGTCTAAGGCACAAAACTAAGTTGTTCCTGGAACTCGAAATTTTAAATGATGCTACCGATAACCTAATAATCAATGTCAAAGGTTTAAAGCGCTGTTAAATGGAACACTCTCGTTTAACACATGTTTTTTTGGGTAAAGGGTTACCCCGGTGAATTTTATACCAATCAACCAAATAAAACAAGTGAGAGACTAAAAACAGCCCTCAGTTCTCAAGTATGACATGCCATACAAGAGTGAACACAATCAAGCACACTACACTACATGCTACCTAAAACAGCCAACATCTAGGCAGCATGACACAAAATAAAGACAAACATACGGACATTAACCACAATCGTCCTCCACTATTAACAGGCCTCGCGGAAGCATCCAATCTTGAAGAACTCGAGCTGTCTGGGTTGTGGCCCAAAACCTCATCATATGAAGTTTCATACGTACCATCGTTAAGATAACTTCAATGAGTTGATTTTTGTTCCTCTGTTTAGTTGTAAAGAGCCGTCTATTCCATTCCTCCCACACAAAATAAGCTGTAGCTCCCGCTACTAATTTCGCAATAACATGACTAGCTTCCTTCGATCTCGCATTGCCCAATAGAAACTCAAAAATATCACTCCATTTATTCTAAATATTATTCATGCTAGCTTTGTCTCTAACACCGTCCCAGATCGCTTTCGCATATTGACATTCAAAAAATAGGTGTTCATGGGAATCAGGTCCCAACGTACACAGCGAACAGCATAACAAATTCATATTTGCATTGCCCGAACTCTATTTACTCATAACATCCCGAGTTTTCAATTTTCTGTGCATAATAAGCCACATGAGGAAAGAATGCTTCGGGATCGCTTGAGGAAACCAAATCAGATTCGACCATTCCACCTCATTTTCCGATTGTCGTATATCATTCCATACCGCATAAGTACAAAAATCAGAATCCAACCCCATTCGAGTTCTCCAAACTAATTTATCTTGCGTGTTTGGGACAAGATGCACATCTCGCAAATTTACGAGAGCTGGAAAGCGGCTCACCCATGAAATCGGCCACACCCAATCTCCATTCACATAGATATCTACCAGCTTAGAATTCATATTAAAACCCGCATTTGCAATACTTCTCGAATTAACAATAGATATTAGCGGACAAACCTCATCCCAAACATCGAACCAAGCTGAAGTATT
Source organism: Helianthus tuberosus (assembly GCA_030545235.1). Lineage (NCBI taxonomy): Eukaryota > Viridiplantae > Streptophyta > Magnoliopsida > Asterales > Asteraceae > Helianthus > Helianthus tuberosus. The sequence goes on from CM060408.1 coordinate 124,162,719, forward strand.
CATCCCATCTCCTATTCTCCTCCATAAATGGCTTCGAATTAATGGCCTAAGATTAAGCATCTTTCGCCAACTCCAAGTAATATTTTGTTGAGCCGGCACATCCCAAAAACTTCTATTCTGAAGACGGTAAGAATGTATCCATTTTACCCATAAAGATTCCCGCAAAGTTAACAAGCTCCAAATATGCACAACAATAAGTGCATTGTTCATGTCAGCTACCCTCCGAATACCCAGGCCTCCTTCGGTTTTCGACAAGCAAACAGTCCGCCACTTTACCTTGGCCTTTACCTTAATACTATTGCCTTGCAACCACAAAAACACCCACTTTCCCACTTTACCTTGGCCTTTCCCTTAACACGTGTTTCAAGGCTAAGGACACCAACTTCGCACTGTTGGCCCTTATTAGTGTCATGTTAGTCATAAGGTGTTCTCGGATTCCTCCGAGACATAACAGTTATCATTTAATCAAGCATATAAGTCACACATGTTTTTAGGGTTTTCGTGCAATTAAAGTGTTAAGTGTGCTTTACAGTTTTGGACTTTTTAGGGTGTACCTGGTTTCGTTATAGGTGTCACACTGGCTGAGTAATTTGGTGACTACTCGTGAAAACCAATTTGGCGATCTTATTAATAGGAGGTGCACAGGCGCCCTCTCGCTCCTTACCAGCTACAGGAAGTTATTGAAAGTCTGGAAAGTAAGTATTCCGCCGAATACTTGGATATAATAGTGAAAGACGTGTCTGCAAAAATACTTAAAAGTGCATTTTATCAGGAATAAAAAATTGACCGAGACATCCCCGGTGAAAAGAAGGCAAAGGCCTTATTCGATGATGTAATCCGGAATCCGGAATAAAGAAATAGAATCACCAACGATTTCATCCGTATCTGGCACAACTTTACTTGGCTTAACTAGACTGCTTTGAGCTTTCTCGTGTTGAGAGGGAGATTTAGCTTTAGCAAGACCGCGCTAGATAACATAGGTTGGTGGGAAAAGATGGGTAACTTATAAAATGCTAGCATCGATCTGATCGCTCATATCCAGGTGTTTTAAAGCTCCCCTGGTCCTTTGCTCCAATGCATCTTTCCTAGCTATAATATTATGATCCTAATTGGTACCTAGATTCATGGGCAACCATTTATTCTAAAGATTTTGATAAAGAGATCTCTAGCCAGTCTCTTCTTTTGAGAGGACAACTCAATCAACTCGGCCCCTCTTGTCAAAAACTGAAAACGAGAGTGAAGCATGTGTTTCATTTACATTCTAACTATTTTCCCATAGTTAAGAGAGTCAAGACGATCTTCCTTTTCTTTTGCCCTAAGCCCCAGTCATCCGTGGAGCCTTTTCATAGCTAGGCCTCCTTTTTTTTGATGACTTAGGAGGGAAATTCTCTTCTCGCAATTAGGAGTCAGCGGATGACATCCCATTCTACTAGTTTACTTACGGCTGGAGTAAGCAGAGAGTCAAAAAGTCCAGGGAAGCTTTTCAAGTAGGATTCGAACCTACGCCCGACTAGTCAGTTACCAGCCGACCGCTCTACCACTGAGCTTGAAATAAAAAAGGGGTTTTCCGGTGATTAAGGAAAGGTCTTGGGTCGAAAAGTAGATATAAAGATATGTATATTTGAACAAAAAATGTAACTAAGCCCTTATAAAAAACAACTATTCCTAAGAACCGGTTTCAATAATCTGAATAAAGCATTATCGTCCATAGATATGAAAGCCCCAATACAAGTAACTGGGTTGAGACTAAACACATAACCTTTCCAACAAGACCTAGTCCATTCAATAACTCCTCCCATTTGGGTACATGAAATTCCTTCCATTTTCCAATCCTAAGAGGAACGCAAATTTCATAATCAAAACGAGCGTGTGGCATTTTTGGAAACTGTTCTTAGAAAGCTCGGTCAAATTCATCTAAAAAAATTGAATAAGACGGGAGCTCTAAAATCAATAGTTGGTATTCCTTCCTTGGACGACCAATCTTTCCCAGTCTTGTCTTAATGGGTGAGTGAAGAAAGATACCTAAAAAGATTTTGATCTTTCACCACAGATTCCAGTTCACGCGAACGGGAAAGGATATGCGTCTGCAATCAAAGTGGATGCTTGTTCTTGATGGTTAGGTTACCTTGTTGAGCGCCCGATAATCAATGCCCAAGGCTCCCGCTTTTTCGGGAATAAAACAAGGGCTCCCCAACCTTTTCCCAGCAAGATAGGGAAAAAGAGCCTTGGAGGCTGGAATAGAAATAGGAAAAAATGACTTCCTTAAATTCTTTCCTGTATTCAACCAAGCCTTAACTAATAGATGCTAGTTGGGTGGGGGGGGGGCATCTGCTAAATCCAGCCCCACTCTAAGTACGTTAAGGGGCTTTGGCTCCAGGCTCCAACTTGATCTTGTGGTAGACTGGCTTCCTAGGGGGCACTTGGCAACTCACTCGTGGGGCATGAAATCCCCAAATTACTAAAGTACTTGCTGCACTTCTTGGGAAAGAAGTCGTCTTGGTATTGGATCCGCTCTTCTCTTATTTTTTGGGTAAAGGGTTACCCCAGTGAATATTATATATCAACCAAACTAATAAAAACAGGGTGTATCAAGACAACGATACACACTACTAGACTTGGCATACCAAGACTAGGAGAAATAACAAACAAACAAGACCCGACAAACAGTCACAACCAAAAAGACAAAAACAACTCAAGAACAAAACACGGCCCAAACACAAAGACAAACTAGACGACTATATCCGCTCTTCTCTTAGCATTAACATGAATTCTATTCTATTCGTCTTCTTTATTCAGCCCCCACCCGAACCCTTCTTAAGACCACCAAGCCTTCCCGAATGAGTTCTATTATAGAAGCTTTCAACGTAGACCCGGGGACAAATCTTTCACTCACTGAGAAGTGAAAACCTGTGACTAGAACGTCCTGAAGACGGATGCGATGGGAAGAAGTGGCATTTGGAAGTGTTGCTGACTTAACATTTAGGTTTCAGCATAACAAAGCTTGCACTGTCTTTTCACACTTAGGCGCACTGCGTGCCATTGGTAATGATTCTACTACGGTGCCACAAATTTGGAAGCTGATCCTAAGTAATCGTTGTTGTTCATTGGATTCCGGAGGAACTACTTCGTTAGGATTGAGGAATTGCTGTGATTCTTCCTGAATAGCCTGGATTCTCCCGTCGAGAGTCACTTTGAAAGTCTTACCTAAACTCTTCCGACTGAATATGATAAAGCCTATAAAACAACGAGCTACTATCATTTCTTCATTATAGATTGAGATCTTCTTCGAACTTGATGCACAAATAGATAGAATAGCAGCAAATAGCATCTTTCTAGCCTGCATATTCATGGAACTTAATCTAATTTAGAAAGCCTTCTCTATCTTTCAGCAACTGAACGGGAAGTGGTTTAGGAAAGGACTTTAGAATCGGATGCGCTCGTCCAGCGAGAAAGGCCCTAACCCTGCCAACCAAGTGAAAAGAAAAAAGAAAGAAGAGAACGGAAAGTGAACGGAAAGAGAACTTCGTATTTTGGTAACTCTCTTTTTTGGGTAAAGGGTTACCCCGGTGAAATTTATACCAACCAAAACCAAATAAAACAAGTGAAAGGCAAAAACCCCTCAGTTCTCAAGTATGACATGCCATACCATAGTCAACAAAACAACCCCCACAACGGGTAAACACATACATAGACTAGACAAGATGAAAAATCATCACCAAACATCAAAAAACACAATTAACTATTAGCCGCAATCGTCATCAGCAACCAAGAGACCACGAGTCAGAGCCCACTCTTACAAAACTTGTATCGTGCTTGAAGATGTCTTGAATCTCATAGAATGAAGTTTCAACCGCACCGTCGAAAGAATGACTTCGACCAATAAGCTAGACTTTCTTTTCTTGGATGAAAACCACCTTCTACTTCTTTCTTCCCATACAAAGTAAGCTGATGCACTCACAACTATCTATGTCATAACATGTTTAGCTATATCCGATGCAGAAATCCCCAACAAATATTGAAAAATTGAGTTCCAATCATCACTTATATCAGCCATACCTGCTTTTCCTTTCACACCATTCCAAACTTCCTTAGAATAACTACACTCGAAGAATAGGGGTTTTCTCTGGGCGATTTCGGCGACATTGTCAAACCCTAGGCGATTCTATCTGTTCCTGATCTCGATCGATCTTGGTTAGATTCTTAGGAGTTGATTTCTTCTCTAGTAAGGAATCCTCTATTCCTAGGCGCTAAACTTTTGAAATCAGATTAGGGTTTCGTATTTAGGGTTCTGTCTTTTTCTGTACTTATGATTGTTACGATTCTGAGAGAAGAATACTTTCTGCAAAGTGTTACGGGGTGAGCGGCTGATCTGAAAATCATACTTAGGGTTTTCGGTTGTCCATTTTCTTTGTTGCTGATTGAGTCGCATCCAGTTTTGTGGTTTTATCAGTGCTTCGCAAACAGTTCACAAATCTTCCTGGCTGGTTTGTTTATTCAGATTATGTGCGAAATCTGATAAGGGTTCTCAACGAATGGATGATTGTAAATCAGATGATCGCGGTAAACCTTCACTCTCTTTTGAGAGTTTTGCCAACCGTGTGATTGATGTTGAGGGGAATACATGGTTGCCTCGTTGGGGATTCGTTCAGACGTCTCAAACAGAACCCAATAAAGCTAACATCATTGATGAATTGCTTAAGTCTTCTGCTCAAGTCCCTGTGGAGAATATGCGGCCAAACATTACGGGTTTGGAAAAAAGTGAAGTTCATGCAAGTTTCCAGGTCTGTTCTGATCTAGGTAGTGTTTCGAAGCCTATGTCCTATGCTGATTCAGTTGTGGCAACCAAGAACAAACAGGTAAACTTTAGAACTCTTGCGAGTCCGGTATTGCATGATGGTTGTGATGTGGTGCTTCCCCTGGAATCTGTTAAACAAGTTCAAGATAGGTTAGCTAATACGTTGTATGGGTATTTCTTGGGGGATCGAGTGTCTTATCCGGTTGTTGAGTACTTTGTGAGAAATAATTGGAAGAAATTTGGTTTACAAAAGTCAATGATGAATGCCAAAGGGTTTTTCTTTTTCAAGTTTGCGGACAAAGATGGTATGATGAATGTTCTTAAAGAAGGGCCTTGGATTATTCGTTCTCAACCTATCTTCCTTAGTGTGTGGTCGCCTACTACGAGACTAGAGAAGAAGGAAGTTCAAAAGATACAAGCTTGGGTTAAAATTCATGATGTTCCTATAGCTGCTTATACGGAAGATGGGTTGAGTATGATTGCTACGGCTATTGGTGAGCCGAAATTGTTGGATTCGTACACCACTTCAATGTGTACGGATGCTTGGGGTAGGAGCAGTTATGCAAGAGCTTTGATAGAAATTTCAGCTGAGAACGACTTTAAAGAGGAAATAGTTATAGCGGTGCCTGAGCTGGAAGGTGAAGGTTTTATTAAAGTGAAGATGGTTGTGGAATATGAATGGAGTCCTCATAGGTGTGGCCATTGTAAAGTCTTTGGACATTCTGATGAGTCTTGCTCGAGACAGACTAGGGAGCTTCCAAAGGCAGTGCCTAAACTCCAGAAACAAAATATTGGGAAGCAACCTCGTGGTCCAGTGAAAGCTACAGCAGTGGATGAAGATGGTTTTATGGATGTGGATGGTAAAAAGTGGCTAGGAGACCTGGTTTTCTTGTTAATAAAGCTAAGCCGAAATTTGAGTACAGGCCGCTTGGGGTTAAATCGAATGGAGGGGTAAAGAAGTCAGATCCTTCGGCTAGTGTGGTGTCCCAGAACCCGTTTGATGTTCTAAGGGATGAGAAGGGAATGGTTCATCAAAAGAGTAAGGGGACGGGGGAAGATATAGCTGATTCTGATGATGAGGAGGTGGTTGAAGTCTATAATGAAACAAATGAATTTATGATTTCGGGTACAAATCCTTTGTCTTCAAAAGCAGGGGCAAGCACCTCTTCCACGAAGTTCGCCAATGGATAGACTGTGTTTGGTTCGTGTGAAGGAGATGCTGGTTCGTGGCAATTTTATTTTTGACGATGGAGGATGATGTTTCTTGTTAGTTATGTTTTGTTTGTCTACTGAACATTTTTTATGATGTAAAGTAGGCTAGGTTATGGGATGTTATAGGTTATTTTGTTTGGTTTGGATTACATATATGGGGCATGTCTTGTATATGAACTAGTGTGGAACTCATCCTCACTACTTGTACTTATTTGCGGTTGTTTTAATAGAATCACCGGGGTAACCCTTTACCCAAAAAAAAAACTACACTCAAAGAACAGATGGTCGTGCGAGTCCGGACAAGATGAACACAACGAGCAACACATAAGATTAAAGTTTGCATTACCCGAAGAGTTCCATCTACTGATAATATCTTGAGTCTTCAACTTTTTTTGCACCAGAAGCCACATTAGAAACGAGTGGCGGGGTATAGCCTGCGGAAACCAAAAGAGCTTGGCCCAAGGTACCTCATTCTGCCTTAACCGAATAGCATCCCAAGCCGTCGCTGTGTTAAACTCCACACTTTGACCTGAACTTGTTTTCCATTCCAGTCTATCTTGTCTCGTCTGATCCATTGTAACAATCTGAAGCTGAGCAAGAGCAGGATATCGAGCCGTCCACACGTCTGGCGAAAGCCATTCTCCATGTTCACAAACTTCCGCCAATTTAGTAGTCATACTGAACCCGACATTAGCTATCATCCTCGGAGTAATCAGTCTCACTATCGGACATATGTCATCCCATTTGTCAAACCAAGCAAAAAGTTCTCTTACCATTTCCCACGTTTATCCATATATGATCTCTAAGTAAATGTCTAAGCCCAATCATTTTCCTCCAGCTCCAACCAATATTGCTTCCAACCGGAATATCCCAAAAACTTCTACTACGAATACGATATGAGTGGATCCATTTGACCCATAAGTATTCTCGAAGAGAAAGCAAACTCCATATGTGATTGACCATGAGAGCATTATTCATATCTTCGACTCTTCTCACACCTAACCCACCTTCACACTTTGGCAAGCACACAGACTTCCACTTAACTTTAGCTTTAACTCTAATGTTATTACCTTGAGCCCAAAGAAAACGTCGCATCCTATGCTCAATCTCATGAATAATACGCTTCGGAAGGATAAACACCAAAGCCCAATATACATGCATCGAAGAGAGGACCGATCTAATCAGCTGCAACCTCCCCGCAAACGACAAACATTTGTTTTTCCAATCAGTAATATGAGACTCTAAGCTTTCAATAAGTCTTTTACAATCTTTATAATGCAACCGAGTGGATATCAAAGGAACCACAAGATACTGAACATGCACTTCGCCCTCCTCAAATTGCGTGATACTCTTAATCTGCGCCTTCACCCCATCCGACACATTCCCAAAATACACTGTGCTGTTCGACATGTTTGGCACAAGCCCCGACATATTTTTGAATAAGTTTAACGCATCCATGACAACTCTAGTTGATCTATGATCCCCTCTAGCAAATAGAAAAAGATCATCCGCAAAGCATAGATTTATGATTCTTAGATTATCACATTTATTGTGAAACCTGTATTCCGCCGATAAATCCACCTGCTTCTGAAGGATGAGAGAAAGCACCTCCATAACTAACGTAAACAAGTACGGAGACATAGGATCACCCTGTCTTAATCCCCGCTTCCCTTTAAAATACCCATGTAGATTCCCGTTATAGCCAGAGAAAAGGAGGTTGAAGACACACAAGCCATGATCCACTGAACCATCTTCGAATGAAAACGAAAACCCAATAATGTTTTTTCTAAGAAGCTCCACTCCACCGTATCATATGCCTTTTGAATGTCAACTTTAAAGGCACACCTTGGGGGACCTGTCATACAATGATAATTATGCATAAGTTCTTGTGTTAACAAAATATTATCCGATATTCTTCTCCCTGGGACAAAAGCCGACTGATTTATACTTACAATCTCAGTCAGATCTTCCTTAATTCAATTTGTAATAATCTTACTGATACACTTATATAAAGTGTTGCAACAAGATATTGGTCTATAATCCGTAATCAGCGATGGAGTAATTACCTTGGGAATAAGCGAGATTATTGTGTGATTAAGTTGATGTAACATCTTACCATTACGGAAGAAATCCTTCACAGCACGACAAACATCATCACCTACAATGAAGACGAACCGGGCTAGGAGTTTTTAAGTTTTTGTTCTAGTTTGTTTTTGGTTGCTTGGTTGGCTGTTTTTGTCTGTTTAGGTTCTGACATTTTGGCTTTGGTTTTCTTGTTGTCCTAGGCTTGGATGCCAAGTCTAGTAGGTGTGTCTTTTCTGGCACACCCTTGTATTTATTTGGTTCATTTATAAAATTCACCGGGGTGACCCTTTACCTAAAAAAAACATCATCACCTACAACATTCCATGCTGCTTTAAAGAAAGTAGACGTAAACCCATCCGGTCCAGGAGATTTATTGCCATCAATAGAAAACATGGCTTTCTTGATTTCCTCATTCGTCACCTCCCTAACCATATTATCCGCTCTTTCCGAATTTAGAACCTTATTGAACAGATTAGGAGTCGGATGCACATTAATAGAGCCCACTGATCCAAAAAAATTTGAGAAATGGTTCACCATAGCTTGCGTCGCCATACCCCCCTCATACAGATTTCCATTTCCATCCCCAATAGCAAAAATTCTACTCCGATGGTTCTTTGCTTTAACAACATTATGAAAAAACTTTGTATTGGAATCACCTAGAGAAAGCCAATCCACCTTCGACTTTTGTTGAAGGAACAAAGCTTCATCATACAATACATCCTTATACGTCTGTAGTAAGTGCTCATTTTTGTAGTAAGTGCTCATTCTGCGTCATTAACTCATCATTGCCCGGGTCTGAATCAATCAGACGCTAACATTCATCCAGCTGACCTCTCACCATCTTAACCTTTTCATGAACATTCCCTTGTTGATCAAGTTTACGCATTGGAGTCTTCAATAACTTAAGCTTTTAAACAACCTGGAACATGCAATACCCATCTACCTCAGTCTCCTAGATCCTTTTTACCTCATCCATGAACCCCGTTTTTCGAGTCAAAAAATTAACAAACTTAAATGGCTTAGGCTTGTCTCTTTGAATGTTCGGCAAAACTAGAATGCACGGGGTATGATCTGAAATTCTATACGGATGAAAACACGCAACGGCTTCCGGAAACACATCGATAAACTGTTGGGTTTTCACATGTTTATCAAAGTATTTTATCCATATAAAATAAAAACGCAGCGGAAAATTATTATTTAAAACATGTTACTTACAAGATATAAAACCCATTTTGTGTGTAAAACCCAATCCCGGATCCATATACGAACATGCATGCTATCAAAATAAAACACAACCATAGAGTGTTTAGAATACTACCTTCCAAGGAGCAAAGGATATGAAGATGAAGATGATGATGCTTCTTGAACGGTTGCCTTCAAGTGTAGAAGACCTCAAGCTTGTATACCCCAAGCCTTCCAACAAACACCTTATGTTTAGCTAGGATTTCTACACTTATGAACTCACTTTTGAAACCCTCTTGAAGCCATCATATGGGCGAAAATATAACTATATTGAGTTCTTGCACTTGATTTTCATACTTGAAAAACCCCTTCTTGATCAACCAAACATTACTCGATTTTAGAGAGTAAATTCAAGTCTTACACTTGAATTTCATCTTCTAAAACTTGCACCATCTTGGCCGATTTTGAGAGCATCTTTTCTAGAGGTTTTTTTGTTCATCTTGTTCTAAGTCTTTTGTCATACAAAAGTTATTAAAGCAAGAGAGAGAATACACCACCCAAATTGCCCAATAGGAGAGCATCTACACATGCAATTTGCATGCAATGTGGTTGGCCAAATCATTTTGGGAAGAACACCCAATCAAGGCACATGCAAATGCATGAAACCTTATTGGACCAAACATTTTTTTGAGAAGACCCATGGGGGGGGGGGGGTGGCGGCCTAAACTTTAAAAAATAAAATTTTCTTTTAAATAATATAAGTCTTACACATATATATTTTATAACTTTTATAAAATATAACATCATATGTTATAAGACTTATGTTATTTTTATTATGTTATTTAACCAATTAAATAACAAAATAAAATACTCTCTCAAAACAAATTATCCATATAATTTATTAGTTTGTCAAGTGCAATTATTTAGAAAACCAACTTCTAAATATTCTAAGTGTTAATATTTATTTGTTTGATCATATCACAAATAAATATTCTAAGTGTTTGTCTAGCTTGTATTTGGGTATGACTCGACTTGGATCATAACGTACTAGCCACATCAATTTAATATGTGTCTTGGGCATACAGAGTCCAACAATCTCCCACTTGCACAAGATACATAGAAGATTGATGCAAGTAGTAAATAACGCCTAACTACAGTTTACTACCCCTAATACGTATGACTATATGTCCCATTCAATTACATCATCCCCTTCAACTCCCTTACTTGAAAATGATTTAGGTGAATCTATCATTTATCCTTTCGTTACAGATGTCATGTCAAATCCAGAGACACAGAGTGATCACTCTCTGTTGATTTAACTTTAGCAGGCCCTAGACATCTTACTCTCAACGAATAAGAGGAACAAATCCCATCTTGACTACATACGTCTCTCACAATCACCTTGTACCACACATGAGCTTAGCCTTATGTACTGTCATATTACTGACAGCGAAGAAATAAGTCAAGGTACAATATTTGGTGAATATCAAGACCTAATATGTATCTCAGGTCAGAGGATACTATGATATTCTTCTATACTCAAATTTACTTATGATCAATCATAGATGATTCCATGCAGTAAGATTTGAGGGCGAGTCAGTCCAATATTTGTATCCCACAAATATCTATGAACTTTGGCAGCAACACTTTGCTCTATATTCATACCTAATGAATATCCACCAATCCAAGTTCATAATAGTCTTACATTCATATTTGTTCCCACAAGTATGATCGACTACGGACATTTAGAATAAGCAACTTATTCATGTATTTAAACATGCTAAAATGGAACATAACTCAACATACCATAAAGAGTTATAATAACGGTTGTTTCAATATCCAAATACAAAATAGATTAAATCCAATCACTAGAATATCGAAGTCCTAAGGCACAAGTATGACCCTTCATGCTTTGCCCATTCAAGGAGCTTCGTGAATGGATCCGCTATATTTTGATCAGTGTGAACTTTGCGAATACATATCTTCCCTTTCTCAACTTCATCCCTTATGTAGTTGAAACTTCGCTCAATGTGCCTAGTCTTTTGATGTGCACGAGGTTCCTTGATTTGAGCAATCATACCATCGTTATCACAAAGATTTCTAGGAGTCCTGAATGTTACGGACTACCCCTAGATCGGCAATAATTCAAGTGGTAGATCCACATGAATTATCTCAATCAATGAAGCGGCGATGTATTCTAATTCTGTAGTGGACAATGCTACCCTGATTATGATCGAGAACCATCTTGATCAGTTTGGAAACTCGTATCCATGTAACCCTTTACAACGAATTTCGAAACTCGCATCCCTGTAACCCTTTACAACGAGTTTTTCTTCACCAGATCCATATATTAGAAATATATCCTTAGTCCCTCTAAGGTATTTCAATATATATATATTTTAACAGTCACCCAATGACCGTTATTCACTGGTATCTTCTCGTCATGCTTAAAGCGCACTACATGTCCGGTCTAGTGCATATCATTACATACATAATGAATCCTATAACAGACGCATATGGGATTCCTTTCATTCTTTCTCGCTCATCCTTTGAGCTTGGACATTGAGATGCATTCAATATTGTCCTCTCTTGAATAGGTACTAAACTTTTCATAGAGCCCTCTATCTTGAACCTTTTTCAAGACTTTGTCAATGTATGCAGTTTAGTTTAAACCTATCAAGCGCCTTGATCTATCCCTATAGATCTTTATTCCAAAATATAGGCGACTTCACCAATATCCTAGAAAACAACTTCCAAGCTAGGCTTTCACACCTGTCATGGTTGGAATATCATTTCCATATAGTAGAATGTCATCGACATGTAATACTAAGAAAGTAAAATGCTCCCACTAGCCTTCTTATACACACAAGCTTCATTGTCGTTCTTGATGAATCCATATTCCCTAATTTCTTCATCAAAACGGTGATTCCAACTTCTAGATGCTTGTTTCAATCCGCAGATTGATTTCTTTAACTTGCATACTTTGTTAGGATGTTGTGGATCAACAAAACCCTCAGGCTTAACCATATAGACATCTTCCTCAAGATATCTATTAAGGAAAGCCGTTTTGACATCCATTCGCCAAATCTCGTAATCATATTATGCAGGTATGGCAAGTAATATCCTTAATTGACTTTAGCATCGCCATTGGCGAGAAGGTCTCATCATAATCAACCCTTTGAGTTTGAGTGAAACCTTTTACTACAAGTCTCGCTTTACAAGTATCCAAGTTACCATGCATATCGGTTTCCTTCCTGAAAACCCACTTACTTCCAACTACTTTGGAGTTAAGAGGTGCTACAACCAATTCCCATACTTGGTTGTTATACATGGACTGCATCTTTACGTTCATGGCTTCAAGCCATTTGTCACAATCGAATTTTGACATTGGATCATGGTATGTGGTAGGCTCACCTGAATCTACCTAGCATCCATCCATGAAAAATCCATATCTTTCAGGTGGACTGTTGATTCTACCAGATCTGCGAACGTATTTTGTGTGTAATGATCAATCACTTGATCATTTTCAACAACCTCTTGTTGATTGCTAGTATTGACCAAACGTGTATCGGCATGTGGTTCTTGATCCTTATTAAGTTCCATTGTTCTACTAATTCCTTCCACAAGGAACTTAGCTTCCAATAACTCAGCCTTTCGAGCAACAAATACCCTTTTTGCTCTCTTGGATCGTAGAATTAATATCCTATACCATCTTTAGGATATTCTACAAAGATACACTTAGTGGATCATACTTCTAATTTGTTTGGGGTGTATTGCTTCACATAAGCTTCACACCCTCATACCTTCAAATATGATAATGATGGAACCTTTCCATGTTATATTTCAAAAGATGTCGTATCCACTTTCATGGTTGGGGCCATACGGGCCACGGAGAGCAAAGCGTAACCCCAAATGATAGAGATGATGCGCTCCTAGCCATCATTGATCGAACCATATCCAAATAGAGTTCGATTCCTCCTCTATCAGAACGAAGAACTTTGATTGAGTTGATTTTGTACTTCACCTTTTGAAGATTTTGAACGTTTCAAAACTTCATCATTGTGTCAAGTATTTTTGGGTAAAGGGTTACCCCGGTGATTCTATTAAACAACCGCAATAAAGTACAAGTAGTGAGGATGTGTTCCACACTAATTTATATACAGGACATGCCCCGTATATGTAAACCAAAACAAAAACCAAAATTCTAAGACAACTCATAACCTAGCCTACATTACATCATGAAACAAAGTAGGCGAGACCAAAACACGAAAACCAAAAAAAACGACTCAACCTCCATCATCAAATATGAAATTGCCACAAACCGGCAACCCCTTAACTCGAATCACAGCATGTCTAGCCATTGGAACCCTTTGTGGAGGAGTTGCTTGCCCTTGCTCTAGAAGATGAAGGATGTGTTCCCGAAGTCATAAATTCATTAGTTTCATTGTAGACTTCAACGACCTCCTCCTCATCTGAATCCTGCTCGTCATTAGTCTGCTTGGCCTTCTTCTCCAGACGACCCACAGAACTACCTCCCTGACCACCATCATCGTCCTTAAGGATATCAAAGGGGTTTGACGTTGATACCTGATTGTTCATCGGCTTCCTCAAGGACGAATTTAGTTTAGGGTTTACAACTGGTCTATACACTACCTTAGGCTTTTGATTTTTCATATGAAGCCCTTGGTTAGTAGCTTTCTTCTTCTTGGCACCCACAACTTGAAAATCATCAATTTTCTTCCCAGAATCCCCACTCGAAACAACCTGAGGGTTCTTTGGGCACGAGCTATCTTCATGACCAAACACGCAACAAGATGAGCACCTTAAAGGCTCCCAATCATATTCGATTTTTACCTCCACCTTTGAATGACCATTACCATCTAAAGATGGGATTGCAACAGTAACACTCCTCTTTAACTTAGCACCGGCTTGAATTTCAATGAGAGCTCTAGCATAACTGCTTCTTCCCCACGACTCAGCACACATTGTAGCAGTGTACGAATCTAGCATCTTAGGCACCCCTATCTTAGAAGCGAGCAAACTAAGACCGTCCTCAGTATATGCTGCTAACGGCACATCATGCATCTTAACCCAAACTGGGATAGCTTTTATATCTTCCTTTTCCAACTTGACAGAGGTCGACCACTCCTTCAAAATTATTGGAACATTTCTAATCATCCAAGGTCCATCCACTACCATTTTATCCATCCCTTCTTTTGTTTTGAATTTAAAGAAAAAGAACCCGTTCGCATTCGTCATTAGTCTAGAGAGACCATATTTAACCCAGTTGTTCTTTGCAAAGAAATCCACCACATGAAAAGCCAGACGTTTACCCAGAAAATATCCTTACAAAGTGTTAGCATACCTGTCAGTGACTTGTTTAACCGAAGACAATGGAATAACAACATCAGCTCCATCAACCGACTCGCTAGATTCCATCATTCGAAAATTAACCTTCACATTCTCCTTTACGTTATCCACAACTTTAGCAAATGATAAAGGTTCTGCAGCCCCAGATAATCTTGTATTCAACTTACCAGCCAATGGAGTCGCAGCCCCCAAAATCTCGGCCGACAACTTCACTCCATCCACACCTGTTGTTGGCGAGCCTAGATTATCCAATTGAACCGGTAATGTAACCTTTGTGAGTTCCTCGATGATGTTTACACCACGTCTTGGCTGCAAAGTGTGCCCATCAACATCCAGAATTCGATCAGCTATCTCTTTAAACGTTAGTGGCGGTTTTGCACCAAGTTTCAATCGTTCGACCATTACAAAGTTGACAACTGATATTGTCGGCCAACAATGTTATGTGAACACTAATCTGAACGGCTGAAACCAGACAAAAGCAACTGGACAAACGAAACCTGATAAACCCTAGTAGCCGACAACCACCGATGAATTGCCGAAACCCTAATCTGATGTAACACCAAAACAAGGAATCAGCGCCGATGAATTGCCACAACCCTAATCTGAAAAAGGATTGCCGCTGAATATGTATTGCCGAACTCTAAATAGCAGCCGCACACCCCTTCAACAATCAGAAAAATAAAGAAAAACGAAACCCTAAGTACAAAACCTAATCTGATTTCACCCGATTATCTTCTAACGATCGATTGGAAAACCCTAAGATGATAACCAAGATCGATCGAGAATAGGAGGAGCAAAGATCAGTTGGGGCTTCACGAGAGTGCCAAAATCGCCCAGAGAGTCTTCATGGTCCCATTGACCCTAACTCTGAAATTTATCCATCATTGTGTCAAGTACACATAACCATAACTACTATAGTTGTCGGTAAAAGTAATGAAGTATCTTTCATCATTCCTAGTCATTGGCTTAAAAGGATCACATACATCCGAATGTATGATACCTAATAAATCTTTTGCCCTTTTCCCACTAAGGGATTACTTGGTCATTTTACCTTGTAAATAAGATTCACATGTATCAAATGAACCAATTTCATTTGTTTCCAAAAGACAATTCTTTTGAAGTGTTTGCATGCGATTTCTGTTTATATGACCAAGGCGATAATGCCAAAGATAGGTCTCACTCAAATCCATTTTGAGTTTCTTGGTGATTGCTTGGTACATTTAACTATCAAATGATGTATTATTATGAACCAATTCATAAATACCATTTGAAGGCATAGGTTTAAAGTAAAACATGTCATTCATCGAAATATAAATGTCATTGTTTACAAACTTTAAATCAAAACCATATTGTCTTATAAGGGAAACTTGAATAATGTTCCTAGTCAAACTAGGAGCATTCAAAACATTTTAAAACAATTTCCAAACTATTTGAAAGTTTCAAAACATAGTCTCCTTTCTTGTAATGCTTATTTCTTTTGAACTTTTTGCAACAAATTGCAAACATAAGTTCCACATCCGGTATCTAATGCCCATGTGTTAGAAGAAATAACATTAAGGTCAATATGTTTCATAAAGATTGTACCTAAGGTTTGCCCCGCATCCCTCTTGATTTTCAACTCCTTGAGATCGGTTGGACAATTCCTATTTAAATGTCCTATCTCTCCATACTCAAAGTATGGATCGTTCGTGGCAACTTTTGCCTTCTTCTCTTTTGGTTTCGGTGGTTTCGCTTTAGTCTTTCCTTTCTTTTTCCCTTTGAATTTCCCGTTACCATTTGCAACATTTGCTTTGGTGTCGGGGTGATGCCCTTTACTTTTGCCACCCTCATTGATCGTGTAAAATGGATAAAGCCCTTTTACCCATATTGAGCCTTTCGAGGTGATCAATGTGGCTATTCATCTTAAAGATATAAGATGAGACCGATTGGGTCTCCTCCATTCGACATGCATGAAGCGCTCAAACCGTTTCGATACGTTCTACCCTTAGAAACATTTCCTACAATTGGTAAATCATGTCGTATGCCCATGATGTTCAAAATCCTTTTGAATCTCAGGAATCATAATTCCTAACGTGAGGCAAGAGGCTTGTATAGTATCCTCGATATACTTAATCCAATCGTTATAGGCATCCTTATCTTCCATAAGATGTTGATCGGGATTAGGACTGTTCGACACATAGGCTATCTTCTCTTACTTGAGAACGATTCTTAAGTTTCGATATTAATCCATGAAGTGTTATGATTGAGACGATCCTTCTCAAGGATTGTTTTTAGTGATAGGTTACGGACGGTTTGGGTAATATTGTTAGCGGCCATCTACAAAATTTAACAAGGTTCAATTTTAGTATTTTCGATATTATTATATTTTAATTATTAATACCCTTTTGTGTCTCAAAGACAATTAATAATTAAAATCTAGAATCCAACGTTACATTTAAATATTGGTTAGGTGACCTTTATCCCATAAAAGAGTTCCCAAGTGATTCGAGTGTTGTATAAAAGGATGGTGTTTGACTTGTTTTATAAAAGGGATTTTGAGTTTTCAAAATTCTAGTTTAGAAAACTTTATGTACCATACATTTGCATGCATTCAAATCCTTGGTACTTTTGTGAAAACAAATTTTCAAGGTTCTTTTAATAAAACCCATTTTATTATAAAATCATTAACTTTTAATAACCTTTTATTAACCATTTTTAATGATCTTTTAAAGAACCAATTTTACGCTTGTTGTTGATTATTAGTTTGTTAAGTCATGCATATCGACATATCATCTAAAACAACAAAATAAGCAACCAAACAAGCATATCATACATAACAATAGGTGCATAACCATAGCCAACTATTTTGACCACACTTGTTAACCGAAACAAGTGTGTCAAAAGGTCCTTCCTAAGGGTGAATATAGACACAAATAATGTGTCGTTGAACTCCTACTTGATCCCGCATCCAAATGCTTCAAGTCTTCCTTTTGTGCTGTGATTTCTCCACTTTCTTTGAGCTTCCAAATGTCTTTTATATTCAGCTCCAAACCCCTTTGGACTTCAAAAATGTGTTTTGGTTGTCGGGCTAAAATCCCGTTAAGAACCGTGAAGTCCTTTAGGCCCGAAAATAGCCAAAACCAAAAACGCATTTTGTGTGCATCTTCTTTTACAAAACAAATATCCTAGTACATTTTTCTAGTAAAATAAAATGCACCTAATCTATTTATTTACATACCAAATGAAAAATAAATAAATTACATAACTTTACAAATTGAAGAACAAAAAAATAATAATTATTACAACCCATTGAATAATTAATAAAATAAATCACAACACAATCATTCAACACATTCACATAAGGTCATGGCTAGGTTATGAACACCAAAAATATATATATATCCAAATATATAAAATTCAAGAAGTAAAATGGTTCCCTTTTGCAACCTACATTTTTTTCGGTCAAGAATGAAAAACCAAAAAATGTGGGTTTTTGTCCAAACAAAATAATCATCCAAATGAAATAATTTTTCAAGATTCATTTATGCATGTAAGAATATAATCTTGAAAAACAAAGGGATATCCATGGTGAAAATTTTGGCCATAGGGTTTTAACCAAACCCGAAACCCAAAAATTTCATATCCTATGAAGCATGCACTCATATAAACGGCTCTAGATGCCATTGTTGGGTTTTCACATGTTTATCAAAGTATTTTATCCATATAAAATAAAAACGCAGCGGAAAATTATTATTTAAAACATGTTACTTACAAGATACAAAACCCATTTTGTGTGTAAAACCCAATCCCGGATCCATATACGAACATGCATGCTATCAAAATAAAACACAACCATAGAGTGTTTAGAATACTACCTTCCAAGGAGCAAAGGATATGAAGATGATGATGCTTCTTGAACGGTTGCCTTCAAGTGTAGAAGACCTCAAGCTTGTATACCCCAAGCCTTCCAACAAACAGCTTATGTTTAGCTAGGATTTCTACACTTATGAACTCACTTTTGAAACCCTCTTGAAGCCATCATATAGCCGAAAATATAAGAAGGACTATATTGAGTTCTTGCACTTGATTTTCATACTTGAAAAACCCCTTCTTGATCAACCAAACATGACTCGATTTTAGAGAGTAAATTCAAGTCTTACACTTGAATTTCATCTTCTAAAACTTGCACCATCTTGGCCGATTTTGAGAGCATCTTTTCTAGAGGTTTTTTTGTTCATCTTGTTCTAAGTCTTTTGTCATACAAAAGTTATTAAAGCAAGAGAGAGAATACACCACCCAAATTGCCCAATAGGAGAGCATCTACACATGCAATTTGCATGCAATGTGGTTGGCCAAATCATTTTGGGAAGAACACCCAATCAAGGCACATGCAAATGCATGAAACCTTATTGGACCAAACATTTTTTTGGGAAGACCCATGGGGGGGGGGTGGCGGCCTAAACTTTAAAAAAAATAAAATTTTCTTTTAAATAATATAAGTCTTACACATATATATTTTATAACTTTTATAAAATATAACATCATATGTTATAAGACTTATGTTATTTTTATTATGTTATTTAACCAATTAAATAACAAAATAAAATACTCTCTCAAAACAAATTATCCATATAATTTATTAGTTTGTCAAGTGCAATTATTTAGAAAACCAACTTCTAAATATTCTAAGTGTTTGTCTAGCTTGTATTTGGGTATGACTCGACTTGGATCATAACGTACTAGCCACATCAATTTATTATGTGTCTTGGGCATACGGAGTCCAACATAAACTTCATATTACCCAATATACGATCAATCTTTTTGAAAACTGCACGCCCTTTTTGTTGTTTATTCGACCATGTGTAATGTATACCAGAACTATTAGCGTCCAGCACCTCAATGTTGTTAACACAATCCCTAAACTCCGTCATCCCAATATCAACTCTTGAAGAACTCGAACGGTTATCCTCCAGAACTAACGGTTATCCTCAATGTTGGTAACTCTTTAGGAGTCATGTTTAACCTTGAATGCTATTAATAGATTCTACAGCAATAGTTCCTCGGACTCGGAAAGTAATAACGAAAATGGCTAACCCAATAGCAGATTCCGCAGCTGCCACCGTTGGAACCAATGAAGCAAATGATTGACCCATCATATCATCCGAAGAAACGGAAAATACCAAAAAGTTCGAATTCACAGCTAATAACATTGATTCAATTGGCATTGACATAATAGGAATATTTTGTCTATTAAGGAGGATTCCCCGAATACCTGAAATAGAGATGATCACAGAAAATGTGACATAATAGGAATATTTTGTTTAATAGGAATAAACCCCGGTGTTTATTTTAATTCTAGATGTTTTGTCTAGTGGTTGTTGCTTAGGCTTGGTTTTTGTTTTGTTTTTGGTCCCACTCTCATGAGGCATGTCTCATGTTTGAACTAGTAAGGGCTCTCCTTACTACTTGTGTTTATGTTTTGTGAATATATAAAATCATCGGGGTAACCCTTTACCCAAAAAAAATCTGTCGAACACCCAAATCCCTGATGACGTTCAAAGGGTCTTCGCTGACGTCGGAATATCCCAGCCTTTGTTTGCTACAAAAAAGGAAAACGTTAGCCTCGCCACAGAGAGCCCCAGGGGAGGGGGGATCCGTGACCAAGCTCCAGCGTGAGAGTAAGTAAACTTGCCGGAGGATAAGAGAGTAGCTTATTCCGATGAGTGTGGTCACCGGAACAATCTCTATGGTGTGAATCTAATAAATATGTGTGTGTATATTTAATGTAGAGGAATTATGGTCGGAAATAAATGTGAGAGCATTTAGTGTGATGCCTTAGACTTGCCTTTGAGATCATCCTTTACCTTCCTTATATAGCCGGAAGCCCTTATCTCTTCAACGGGATTATACCGAGACGATCCAACGGGTTCTATCAGACTTTGGGGGACTCAGACACGTGTCTGAGCCCCAACGGTAAGATCGTTCCCATATTTAATGGAGCCGGCTTGATAGTACAGTGCCAACCGGAGATACCATTCTTGTCATGCATTTAATGTTCTCTTTCCCTTGTTAAATATCTCTGTTTCCCGCTCAATAAGTGAGAAAGTCCCTTAATGGGCAAGTTTCAGCGTTTGGGCTTTTACTTGTTGGGCCCATGTCATAATAGCCCAAGACGGGTAAATGAGGCAACCCATAGGCCCGTCGTCAAGTCATCTTTAGTCCCTGGTTCTGAGATTCAAGTCTCATGATCCGGGGCTGAGTCATAACTGTTCACGAGAACAGCCCTCTTGGGCTAAGGAAGTGGGCCCATCCTTAGTTAATCATCCCGTGCCCCTTCCCCTTTTGAGGTTCATTAATCACAAGTGATTGACGACGGGGGTTTTATCCTCCCCATACACGTGCACGGTGGTTTAATTTTGAAAAGACATTGATGTGACGGTTTTCCCGTTTCCAAGTCAGTTATTTTCTTCAAATACCCACATATTCTTTTAAATTTTCTTTCAACTTCCATCAGTTTTTCCCTCTTCTTTCCTTCCTCACATCTTTCCGATCACCGTTTCTTTCTTCACCATGAGCCATACCGGCCGTTCTATGATTCGGTCTATTCTGACAGTGAAGGATTTGGAATCATTAATTGAGACCTACAAGATACCCGAGCGTTTTTCTCCTACTTTACCAGGCCCTGACGACTCGGCCGAATGCACACCAGATTGGATTGTTCTTTACACTTTGTGTTTTCTTCTTGTGGTGTCTGGTACCCCCTTTCTTCCTTCCTTCAAGATAGATCTGTTACGCCATTTCAGAGTTCATTTCTCCCAATTGCACCCTCTAGGGTTTATGTGGGTTGTGCATTTTGAGTTATCCTGTGCGGCGGTTTCCGGTGAGCCGTCAATTCCCCTGTTTTGCATGTTTTATAAGTTAATTTCAGATGGGGACTGGTTCACCTTCGTCAAACGGAAGGATAATGTGTCTCAGCCTTGTTATTCCTTCATGCCAACCTCCACCTATCCTAAAGAATGGAAGAGCAG
This sequence comes from Helianthus tuberosus, assembly GCA_030545235.1. Taxonomy (NCBI): domain Eukaryota; kingdom Viridiplantae; phylum Streptophyta; class Magnoliopsida; order Asterales; family Asteraceae; genus Helianthus; species Helianthus tuberosus. The sequence continues at coordinate 124,184,370 of CM060408.1, forward strand.
GTTTATCTTTGTTTCTGCTGCCATGATACCAGAGTCTCCCCCATTGAGAGATGCCAAGGCTGCCATTGAAGACAGCATTCCTATCTTGTCTATTGATGAAATCGTTCAATGGAAACATATGTACGAGAATCCGACGAGGGCTTTTACTTTCTCCGAAGGGATCCTGGCTATGGGAGGACTGAGCCCCTTCTATTCGATCCGACCTAAGGCCTTTTTTGGCAAGAAAGGTAATTTCTTGTTCTTGGATTGTCATGTCTGTCTTTATTTTCGAGGGTTTGTGTAGTCATCTTTAGTGTTTCTTTTGTGTAGAGATGACTTTGTGGGGGGTTTCTTCAAGGGGATTCCAGAGATGTTAAATTTGTGGTTGATGATAAGGTTGAACCGGGGTGTTGAGATGAAGGTTACCGGAGGGTCCGTTCAGGCAGGGGGCTCTGCTACTGTGGAAGGGGATGAGGGGGCTTCTTCTGATGGAGAGGAGAGCTCCCCTGATTCCCTTCAAGTGAAGAATTCTAGCCATGATGATGAGGAAGACCTGGAGAGCCGTTTGGCTCGTAAGCGAAAAAGTTGTTAGTCCCAAGCAAGTCCCGGCCCCGCGTGGTATCCGGCTGAGGCTCCAGAGCGCCAGTGGCCAGAAGGTCCCTCCTGTGGCAAAAGCTGCTTCTGAACTTCCTCCTATCGGGGTTAAAGGCTCTTTGTCTAAGCATCTGCGATCCTCCAGCTTTGTGAGCGAGCCTTTGTTGGTGAGCCCATTATTTATCTCATGTCTTGTATTTTCTTTGCTTTGATAGATTTCTAATGTTTCCTCCCCTTTTTTCTTTTTTTGTGTTTTGAGCAGGGAAGCTCTCATGCTCCTATTGAGATTCCTACTGCCCCTTCCTCTTCTCGTGTTAGGGACAAGACTCCAGAGGTAAGTGTTGCTCGCATTACCCCAGCTTTTGAGATTTCTCCTCACCATGCCACTGGGACCAGCAAACCTTCTCATTTTGAGGGTTTCACTTCCCGATCCCCTCTGGCTCCTTTGTTTGTCGATGCCCTTCTTGCTCCGTACGTCCCCAAGTGGAAAATCACTAGGTCTTCAGTGGTGGGGACCCCTGAAACTGCCCGAGACTTCTTAACACATGCTGTTTCTCCCTCCCATAAATTTATGAATTCTGCCTTGAGGGATGATCTCTTCGATGATCAATACAGCATGTCGCTTTACGAAGGGTTTTTCAGGGGTGTTGGCATGTTACAACGAGTTGATGATCTGAGGAGGGAGAATGAGGGGCTCAAGAGGGATCTCAAGACTTCTCAAACCGTCGCTGCTGAGCTTCGGTGTCAGGTGGTTGAGGCTGAGCGTAAACTGCAGGAGGAGAAGGTGCATAACCCTTCTCCCCTCTCTTTCTTTTTTTTTGTTTGATTCTTTTTGGATCTTTTATAACGTCTTTTGCTCAGGGGGCTGGTGTCATGCTAGAGCGGAGAGAGCGAGCTTGGGAGAGGAAGATGGCAGCTTTGGTAGAAGAGAAGGAGGAGTTAGCCGCTGAGCTGAAGCATCAAAGGGAGCTTGACTTTGTTTCTCAAAAAGATCTGGATATGATGTATGCTGAGTATGGAATGACGTCAGATGATAACCAGAGTTAGCCAAGGAGAAGCATTGGTTAATCACCGAGGGCTTCGGGGCCTTCCTTACTGCCGTCTCCCAGTCGGAGGAGTTTAAAAGCAGTCTTGAGCAGGTCTACAGGGCTTATCGGGACGTGGGTTATCAGGCAGGCATAAAGGATGGGTATGCTTACTCAGCTCAAGGTTTGGGCAGGAAGGAGACCCCTCTTTATAATTCCAAGGCCAAGAAGCGGCTGTCTAAACTGGATAAAGAGTTTGGAGGTAAAATCCCTGCCCTTGTTGAAAAGATCCTTGAGCACCCCATGATGTCTATCGATGAGCTGAAAGCCCTGCCGACTCCCGCTGATCCCTCTTCTCCAAAACCTCTGTCTGGGGATGAGTCCCAGTAGTTTTAAAACATTAACAATTTCGATATGGTTGTACCTTAAACAATTATGTTCCTTAGAATACTGCTAACTTTTTGATGTATGGGGGAAGGCCTTTTTGTTGGGGCTCTCCCGGTATCTATTCGCATGGACTGCTAGCTATCTTTTGACTGTACACTGTCAGCTTGCTTTTGTTGTTTTTGGTGTGCTGTTCTTTTTTTTGCAGGTGTTCTTACCCGGAGCTAGCCTAGTATCTTCCTGGAGACCTTTGGTTATTTGTAGCGTTTTTGCGAAAATTCCGTTAGTCTGTTTACTAGGTTTTCTAGCTTGTTTGTTCGTGTACCTGCTCTTCTTTTAGGGTTGACAAGATTCCCTGTCATATTCATGTATGTTTACTTTGTAGTTTACACACAGAAAGTTTCTCTTTTCCGATGTGTATGCATTAGTTCTTTTTGTAGTTTGCTTATAAAAATATGTTGTTTTCCTTTTTATGGCTTGCTTTGTAAACCAAGATTGTCTGTTCGAGGACAACCCCTGGACAAATTTATAATGTTAGATTATGTTTTCTGACATGTTCGTCCATTCTTTTTGGGCTAGCTAGGCCCTGCTTTGCCCCACAGCCGGGCATTTGGTATGTTGGGTATACCTTTTACACGTGTGTTCGTTTGTTACTAGGTTTGTAGCTTTTTATGCACATATGCCTTGATTGTGACAACCCAAGTTTTCAAGGTCTTTCCTCTACACGTTTTTTTTTTTGGGTAAAGGGCTACCCCGGTAAATTTTATAAATCAACCAAATAAGTACAAGGGTGTGCCAAAGCGAACACACCTACTAGACTTGGCATACCAAGACTAGGAAAAACACAAACCAACCAGTATGCTAACATACGAAAACAAAACACCAAAGCCACAAACAAGACAGCCAAGAAACATAAACACACGATCAACTACTGAATTAGACTTCTAGCCCGGATTTTCTTCCTCGTCATTAGTATAAATCTTCCAAGCCGTTAACATTCTATTCCGGCAAGCCTTACCACGGAACTTGAATCCCATAAGCTTTAACCGAACCGTGTTCTTGATCATCTCCGTCACCGTTTCAGCCGTGTTGTGATTGTGAGAGAACAGTCTATTATTTCTTACTTGCCATATAAAGTACGTCGTAGCCGCAATCAGAATCTTACCCACAATAATATCCATCTTCTTTGAAGAAGCCGTTTGTTCCATCCATGCAAAAATGGATACCCAAGAATCATCAACACTCTCCAAGCTAACCATAGTTTTGACATTATTCCAAACTTGCGACGCAAAATTACATTGGAAGAATAGGTGGTCACGCGAGTCACGATCATAGCAACAAAGCGGACAACACATAAGTCTTAGGTTCGTATCACTTCCTGCTTCCCAACTAGTAAGCCGATCCTGAGTTTTGAGTTTGTTCCTGATAACCAACCACATATGGAACGAGTGTCTCGGAATACATTGTGAAAACCATATCATATTGGTCCATGAAACCGTAGCACCTCGGCCCCTAATGTTATTCTATACTTCCTTTGAACTAAAGTAACTATCTTTGCCTTCCAAGTCTTTCCACGTAAGCTTATCTGGTACATTATGAACAAGAGTTGGGGTTTGTAAATTTATCAACACCGGAAATAAATCATACCAAGCTTGCGGCCATCTCCACTGGCCTGAATCATCGACAATATCAGCAATAGTGGAATGCATATTGAAGCCCGCATTAGTGATAACTCTCGGAGTGATGAAGGAACTAATCGGACTCAAAGGGCACCAATTATCACACCATGCTAATGTCTGAGCACCACTTCTGATAGACATACCGATGTACGGACGCACCAAGTTTCGGATGGAAAAGATCTTACGCCATCCCCAGCTCATGCTTCCCCTACACGGAACCTCCCAAAAGCTTCTACCCTTTAGTTTATAGGAATGGATCCACTGAACCCAAAGAGAGTCTCTCTTTGAAATTATACTCCATATATGGTTTGCCATGAGAGCCTTATTAACATCCATAACATTCCGAATACCCAAGCCTCCCTCGTTTTTAGGCAAGCATACATCGGACCAAGCAACTTTAGCTCGAACTCTGCCAGAAGAGCCAGCATTCCATAAGAATCAACGCATCATCTTCTCCAACTTTGAGATGACACGTGCTGGAAGAATGAAAACAGAGGCCCAGTAAATGTGCATAGAAGATAAAACCGAGTTTATAAGCTGAAGACGGCCCGCAAAAAACAATGACTTAGAGATCCAGCTTGTGATTTTGCTCTCCATACGATCAATCAAGATTTTACAATCTTTAAAAGTGAGCTTAGTGGATATTAGGGGTACCCCAAGATACCGAACCGGAAAACTACCTTCTTGAAAAGGCATCAAAGTAAGAATCTCTTGCTTCACCAAAGAAGAGACATTCGAGAAATAGGCAGTACTCTTAGACGGGCTCGGCACTAACCCTGACCAACTAGTAAACATTTCCAGCGCATCTCTAACCTTCTTAACCGAGCAAGTGTCAGCATGGACAAAGATAAACAAGTCATCCACAAAGGACACATTGATAATTTTCTACTTAGCACAATGATGATGAAATTTAAAAGACGAATTTGAGTTGGCCACCTATTGAAGCAATAAGGATAGAACCTCCATGATAAGAGTAAATAAATAAGGCGACATCAGGTCCCCTGTCTCAAACCCCTCTTCCCTTGAAAAAATCCATGAAGATTACCATTAACGCATACCGAGTAGGAAGCCGTGGAAACACATGTCATAATCCACTCAACCATTCGATGATTTAACCCAAAACGTATAAGAATAGATTTCAAGAAAGACCAACTTACCGTATCATAGGCTTTCTGAATATCTATTTTAAATGCACATCTTGCAGGGCCTCTATTCAAATGATAATTATGCATCAGCTCCTGAGTAGGAGAATATTATCGAAGATTTTCCTTCCTGGCACAAAAGCAGATTGATTAATACTGACAAGAGCCCCCAAGCTCCCTTTAATCCTATCCGTTATGATCTTGCTGATACATTTATAGAGCACATTACAACATGAGATAGGCCGATAATCCAAAACTGAGTCTGGTGTATCTTTTTTAGGAATCAAAGCAAGGATCGTGTGATTTAATTGTTTGAGCAGCTTACCATTCTCAAAGAAGTCAAGCACCACATACGTAACTTCATTACCAATAATATCCCAAGCCTTCTTGAAAAAAGCTTAAGTATATCCATCAGGCCCCGGGGCCTTATTTTCACCAATATGAAACATTGCCGTTTTGATCTCCTCTCGAGTTACCTGCCAGTGCCAGACCATATTAGAAGCATCTTGTTGACTAAGGACACTAACAAAGATATTATCCAGATTTAGCAATGCAACCTGGTCCTAAACACCAAGGAAGTTCGAGTTGTGATTGACTAAAGCATCCGCCACCCTACTACCTTCGTAACGGTTTCCAACAATATCTTTGACACTATGAATCTTATTTCTAGCATTACGGTTTTTCACCACATTGTGAAAATATTTCGTATTCGAATCTCCAGCACACAACCATTCGACTTTTGACTTTTGTTTGAGGAAACATTCCTCATCATAAGCAGCAGTCTGAAACTCTTGAAGACATGTCGCTTCCAATTGACGGAGATGGGGATCCAAAGGATTCTGATCAACAAGCACTTGAATATCATCCAACTTTTTCCTAAGATCTGACACCATAGCATGCAAGTTTCCTTGGTTGAATAAGATCTTCCTTAAATGTGGTTTAAGATTGCTAAGTTTCCTTGTTACCGAGAACATATTAACCCCTTGAATAGTTTTCCTCCATTCCTGTTCCACACACTTCATGAAATCCGGCTTGGAGGTAATAAAGTTAGGAAACTTGAAAGGTTTAGTTTTCTTCTCAATCACGGCTCCCATTTTCAAGATACACGGCGTATGGTCCGAAACTCGAAAAGGGTGGTACATGACAAAAGCATTCGGATACATGTCCAAGAACTGAACATTACCCATTACACGATCTATCTTCTTTTGAAGCCCCACTCCCTCTTTAGGTTTCTGATTCCATGTATAGTGTAGCCCGTGACCTTGAATATCCAGCAATTCCGAAAAATGAATGCAATCTTTAAACTCACACATGCTTATCGTTTGTTTGGATGATCCGTAAAGCGAATCCTCAAGCTGAAGTGCTGAGTTAAATTCCCCCCATAACAACCCATGGTTTATCGTGACACAAGCTTTTATGGTTGCATAAACTCTCCCATAGACTTCTACGCTCCTGATACTTATTTTCCGCGTACACAAAAGAGCAAAAGAAGACTTTTTTATCAGCTTTAACTAACATCTGCGTATGAATGACTTGATCAGTTTGAGAGAGCACCATAAGATCAACCACATCTGAATCCCATCCCAAGATGATTCGGGTTCCCCTACTACACGATCCCCCATTAGAAGTCCAGTTCCAATTCCGAAAGACTTTATGACAAATGGTACCTAGTTTAGCAACATCCACGTGAGACTCTAAAATAGCACAAACCTTTAACTTATTTTCAGCAACAACTTGACGAACCTCACTTTGTTTCAGGGGGCGGTTCAAACCCCTTATGTTCCATGACATAATACTATCCATTAAGACCTGTTTATCCGGGAGTGCTTGCCCCCTTAGATACGTGACTCTGATCAGGTTTCATAAACTCAGACATTTCCTTTTGTAAAGTTACCTCAACCTCGTTATCGGTTCGAGTAGACTTCCCATTACCTTTCTTCAAGTTATGCTTCAACTCTTTATCCACCCCTATATCGGCTGTAGTATCTTCCACATCATCCCTCGACAAAGCTTCAAATGAGTTACCGGTCTTCACATTAGCACTTCTTATATTATCAGTTGTAACCTCCTTTGTACAAGAGGTACTCGCTCCTGACTTGTTTATTTTTGGCTTATAGACAAACATTGGCTTTTGCTTCTTATGCATAACTTCCATCCTAGCCGTCTTCCTTTTATCCGTAATGAATCCCTCGTCATCAACAACCACTTGCTTCTCCTTATTATTCACATTCTTAGCACATGTATTATAACAATGGCCAAAAATACAACATAAAGAGCACCGTTGAGGTTTCCACTCGTATTCTACTTTTACTCTTTCAGTTAAGTACCCATCCTCATCCAACTTCGGAATTGCAACAACAATGTAGTCTTTTTTTTTTTTGGTAAAGGGTACCCCGGTGATTCTATTAAAAACAACCGCAATTAAGTACAAGAAGTGAGGATGTGTTCCACACTAATTCATATACATGACATGCCCCGTATATGTAAACCAAACAAAGACAAAACCTCTAAGACAACCCATAACCTAGCCTACTTTACATCAAGAAACAAAGTAGACACAACCAAGACACACCAAAACCAGAAAACGACTCATCCTCCATCATCAAAGATGAAATTGCCACAAACCGGCAACCCCTTAATTCGAATCACATCATGTCTAACCATTGGATCCCTTTGTGGAGGAGTTGCTTGCCCTTGCTCTAGAAGATGAAGGATGTGTACCCGAAGTCATAAATTCATTAGTTTCATTGTAGACTTCAACGACCTCCTCCTCATCTGAATCCTGCTTGTCATAAGTCTGCGTGGCCTTCTTCTCTAGACGACCCACAGTAACACCCCCTGACCTCCATCATCGTTCTTAAGGATATCAAAGGGGTTTGACGTTGATACCTAATTGATCATCGGCTTCCTATTTCAATTAACAATGTAGTCTTTCAGCTCGCTATCCGCATTTATTTCAATTAACGCACGTGCAAAACTGCTTCTTCCCCAATTATCCATGCACATATCAGCTGTATACCCATCTAATCTTTTAGGAATCCCAATTTTGGACGCTAACAAACTCAAACCATCATCCGTGTAGACTGATATAGGAACATTATGCAACTTCACCCACACCGGCACCGATTTGATGCCCTCTTTTTTAAGACTAACAGACGGAGACCAAACATTCAATAACAAAGGCATTTTCCTAATCAGCCAGGGCCACCCCTCCAGCACTTTAGCCATACCTTCTTTCGAGTCAAACTTAAAGAAGAAGAAGCCATCCGAATTCATCATGAGTTTAGCAAATCCATACTTAGACCACACATTCTTAGCATAATATTCTACTACAGGATAAGGTAGCCGATTACCTAAAAAGTATCCGTATAGAACATTCTCAAATTTCTCCTGAACTTTATGAATTACCTCACGTGGTATGACAACGTCAGCATCCTTAACTGTTTCCACCGAATCCATTCTCCGAAAGTTAACCTCACGCTTCTTCAAAGTAGAATTTTTAACTGTATCCGCATAGGAGAATGTCGTTTTCACAGGCTCATCATTTAGCATGTCATCGGCATTCAAGCTCTCCAACTGGATCGGAACAGTTACCTTCTCAAGCTCATCGATAACATTTATCATCCTTGGTTCCAGTTGAACCACCCCACGTCGCGGCATAAGAGGATTACCATCAATGTTTATATACCGGCCATCAAAACTCTTGCCAAAAGACGGGGGTTTCCCTCGCACCTCCTGAGAGTTCAACGACTTGACATTACTCGTGCTGATAAACACATCCCCACGCAATCTATCAGAAAAAGCTTGAAACCCTAGATCGTCCAAGTTCCGCTCCCTGTCACTCTCCATGCAGCAAACGAAACACAAAGGCACAGCAAAACAGCAAAACAAGAATAACCATGAAAACCCTAATACTAGCGGCTTAACCTAATGACTCTAGCTAAACGAAATAGAAACTCAGGTAAATCAAGGTTACCTCTTTCCTCTACACGTTATTTGTTCACAATTGTATTTGCATAACTTGTTTGCTTTATAATTGTGCATGATTGTTATATGTTTGAGTTATTGTTATATTGTTTAGTTAACTAATGAAAACCTACTAAAAGTTTGGCTAAGAGTTAATATACTAAACACATTTGGTTCTCACCACTATGACCACGAAACCTGACCACGAAACCCAGGAGTTTCGTCAAGCCCATCACGACGAAACATGGGGTTTCGTCGCCCCCTTTGAGGTTTCGTGGATATGGGCTTTCGGTCCAGGAGTGGCCCACACTAGAATCAGTTATAAACCTCTTATACGTGAAACCTTAATTAGGAATCATAATCGGCAAACCCTAGAGCATTTCCTTTCCTCTCCCTGCAAGCGACGACAACCATCATTTTCCCTGAATTCTAGCTAGTCTCGTCTTACAACAGGTTAGTATGCGGTTAGGTTAATCGACTAAATCTACTTAATTCCTTGTTGATGATTATTATGCAATAATTATAATCTGTTGTGAACCTAGGGGATTGCTAGAAGCTGTGCTCTCTTTTGTATCAGTTAGGGTTTGATATACTGTTGCTAAACTATTGGGCTAGATCTAATGTTGTGATTGTATTCATCCATGATTTACTGCCCAGAACTTATGTTTCCTGTTTGATGTTTACATAGTATGTTATCTGTTGTTCATGTGTACTTAAAGAATCGGTGTATGAATAGGTGATAATGATAATCCAGTAACATAGGGTTCATGCTAGATGTATCTGGAATGATGATAAGCAGCGTTAATGTTTATTGTGTTTGGACGATAACTGTATGATTGATGGTAGTGGTGAAACCGTCGCTGATGATTAGGGTTCTGGAGAATGAAAAACTAAAACAACGTAAATCTGTAACTGATTCACCAACTGTTGAGAGGCGATGAAACTTCAGGTGTGACGAAACATGATGAGTGACGAAACCCTAGAGGTTTCGCCACATTGCACCTCGATGAAACCCTATTGGTTTCGCCACGTTACATCTCGACGAAACCCTATGTGTTTCGTCGTTGGAGTTTCGCCGCCCAGTGTTTGATTCACAGCTGATTGTGTCTATCTTGTGTATGAAACCTGAATGCTCACTAATTGACTGTTTGTGATGTTGATCATGATTAAAGAAATATGAGTTTGCATGCAAAACACAATTGTGAACAGTGAATTGATATGAACTAGAATGACTGTTAAGTGCTATGTGATAGTGTTGCCTGAATACACATTATGAACAAGAATTATGCGCGAACAATGTGGATGTCAACTGATTATGTGTGTATGATTACTATAGGCTTTGACTGAAATTATTTGTGAACAAGTAGTTAACCATACCGAGCAAACCGAGGTGAGTTCACATTTTTATAAGGCATGGGATTCCCGGTGGGTTGGGAATGGGTTAAGAAGCTAAAACGAAACCTACATATTCATCTCTAACAGAATATGTACCTCCATCCTCGGTTGGGAAGGATGACTACATTTAACCTGCATATTCTCGGTTGGGTAGAGTACGTACCTCCGTCCTCGGTTGGGAAGGACGACAACATATAACTTACTAGACAAAACTCTATCATGAAGTCCCTCATTTTTATATCGACTTAATCGCCGAGCCAATGGCGAGCGGGTCATTAGTTAATAGCGCTATTAGGGTTGACAAGCCTCACACCGTGCCGGTAGGACGGGCGTGTACTAATGGATCTGGGCACTTAGTCAATGATGATAGACATTGACGTAGGGCACAACTTCCTCAGTCAGTTGTCGATATGGTAACGGTCTAGTGGTTTACAACATGGAGTAGCCCCCACTGGTTATGGTTTGGGAAACAAGGAACTAATTAACTACTGGTTTTCGAATGAACTTATGGTTTTTGAAAACAACTTTAAACTGGACAACCAACTGTGAACTCGCTCAACTTTGTTGTTGACTCATTGTTACATGCCTTGCAGGTCGATAGGTACTTAGCAGGAGCTTGCATGGGAGGTGTCGTTGTGGAGCATGGACATTGAGTGTTCATGATGAACTTAAACACTTTTAACTAATGATTTGGGTTTTGAACTACTTGCTTCCGCTGATTACTTAGACTTGTTAAACTGTTTTAGAACACCAATTATATTGTGTGGTTGGACTTTTATTTACTTTATTATATTGTTCAATATGATTGGTCGCTTGATCCTGGTCAGTAGCGCCTCCTGCGGTGATACTCCGCTTGTGGAATTTGGGGGTGTGACAGATTGGTATCAGAGCCATTGGTTATAGTGAACTTGGTTTTAAAAAGGGAAAAGCTTTTTGACAAAACCGGACTATAACCTGTACAGTGCTCAACGATCCACAACGACGCTTCACTCCACGTGCAAGACTCAACATTATAGGTGATATGGTTTGTGTTTATGTTGCCTATCTATTAGTTTACATAGTGCATTGATTGTCACACCCCCAAAATCCACACGCGGAGTAGCACCGCTTGGAGGCGTGACTGACCAGGATCAAACCACTAATCATAGTTAACAAGCAAGTAATTAAATGTAAAAGTCCAACCAATACGTTTAGTGTCCAAAACAAACATAGTTAAGTTATGAGCGGAAGCATAAATGTTTAAAAACCCAAATCGTAAGTTTAAATATCCAAGGTTTAACATGGCACACAGCTGTCCATGTCCCACAATCGACTCTCCCTTGTGCAAGCTCCAGCTAAGTACCTATAGACCTGCAAAGCATGTAGTAACGAGTCAACAACAAGTTGAGTGAGTTCACGGTTGGGTGTTCGTTTTAAGTTGTTCCAAAAACAGTTTCCTTTAACTGGCATCCTGCCGTGGGGGTTACCCCATAGTTGAAAACGTGATTTGTTTAACCCTTTGTTTATCCCATTTCCTCTGGCAATCCTGCCGTGGGGGCTACCCCATGATAGTTATCTGGCATTTCGGCCGTGGGGGATACCCCGTGTATCCACTAGACTCGTTACCATATCGACTACTGACTGAAGTCATGTTTAAGTGCCCTGAAACTGTCAATGTCTATCAGCATTGACGTGCCCCAGATCCATTAGTTCACGCCCGTCCTCTGCGGCACGGTGTGAGGCTTGTCAGACCTAAATAGCGCTATCTAACTAATGACCCGCTCGCCATTGGCCCGGCGATTAAGTCGATATAAAAATGAGGGACTTCGTGATAGAGTTTTGGTCTAGTATAGTTATCTGTCCGTGAGGACGAGGAATTACATTCCTGAACCATTACTGTCCTACCCAAGAAAGGACGAGGAATCCATATTCCTTAACCCCATTCCCAACCCCTGGGAATCCCATGCTTTGTAGAGTGTGAACTCACCTTGGTTTGCTCGGCAGCCAACACAGAAAGGTCAAGTCTAAAGGCTAGTGGTCAATCACGTCCTATCAGGGTTACCAATACAAGTCAGGTTTTGGTTTCACAGAGTGCACATAAGTATCACGTAAGATAGCATGTAAGAAACACATACGAATCATGGCAACACATATTGTTACATTCATTATATTAAATATTGGGCTCGCACAAGTCTAACAACTTGTGCGATCCTCTCGTTGAAACCCAACAGCACCCGGCCCAAAAATCAAAAAGCCCAATAATATAAGTCGTTCAATAAATGACCGGCCCAAACACATATATATGTATACGGTCCAAATAACAAACAACAAACAATCTTGTGCGGTCCGGATGAGCTTGTGTGATCTATTTGGGTTGTGCGATTAGAGTTAGCCCAGCCCACATGATCATCCGGCCCAACAGTTAATTAAACATACAACTTATGCGATCCTAGCAGCCTCGTGCGACTGTGAGTGTCTTGTGCGACCAGACTCCTTGTGCGACCAGTTCAAACATCCGATGATTATGTCAAGTAGTTACAACCATTCATTTGTTTCCTTATCTACATTTTATCAACTAACAGTTTCCATGTAAACAATTAATCGATAAATTCAATCAATCAATCAATCCTTATTAATTCACATGGACCCTAGTGCATAACAACTCATCATCATCTTCTTCGAGTTAACAGTAAAGAAATCACCAAGATTCTTAAGTCAACATGCAACAACTTCCGACAAAATACATTAATCATATAGTCAACAACCAAATCATTCAATCACATGAATAATACGTTTATCATATATTAATTCGAATATACATTGCAGCCTTTCCAATTTACAAGAATGTATGACAAACACATGACATACTATACTGACAATCACATGCTAGTTGTGAAACAATGGCTGACAATCTCATACACATGACTTCCCTACATTATCATGATAAACACCTATTCTAACATGTCATCAATCATGCATTCGGTTCATCACATCTGTACGAAAATCAAATATATATTTTAATTCATGATTGTAGTTTTAGCACATGTCCACTAACAAGCAACCCTATTCGACCACACCACAAAAATTATCATCAACTATTGTCAGATATTCCCATGTGTTATTTAATCTATGTTGACTTTAACAACACAATGATTCATAGGAATTGTTTAATATAAAACCATGATCCCTCATATAACATCAAATCATGTGACCTTATTATCAAACCTTCGATTCTTAGAACAATAACATGAAACCCGATTTATCATGAATATTCTATAATACACATAAGCCGATTTCATGAACACTATAATCAACTCTTCGGATTCGAATCAAATACATATATGGCCGATTACATTCATACATTCTTAATCACATAATATTCAAAGCAATCATAACAAATCATCATCAATCATATCGAGCATATATGACACACATTATAATACCATCAAACAATAGTTAATCATACTAACCGAATAGAGAAGGAACGAGAATTGATCCGAACAAGAGAATGATCCAAACCCTATGAACTTCGATGAGGAGGATGTTTGGCTGCCTTCGGTTCGTGAGAGAGAGAGAGAGAGAGAGAATAGCTAGGGTTTGTGTATGTGAATGTTTTGCAACAAATGAGAACAAACTCTCTAAGGTGTGTGTGTATGCGCATGAAGAGTGGGCCGAACCCAACTTGGGCTGCCCTTTAGATCCGAGTGCAAGTTGTGCGGCCCAACCGGGCTTGTGTGATCAAGTAGTGTTGTGCGATCGGTTTGTTTATAAATGTACATTCGCTTCATAATTTCACATAATCAAAACAACATAACATTCAATCAATCACAAGGTTCATATACTCACACAGTGTTTACATACGTTACATGAAAGTATAAAGAAGGTTCTGAAATACGAGTTGTCACATTATCCCCAAGTTGAAAGAAATTTCGTCCCGAAATTTAGCACGTACTCACTGAGGAAGCTAGTTAGGTTGCATGGTTTTCCTGGTTTTCCTGGGGTGTCACATCCTCCCCCCGTTGATCTGGAATTTCGTCCCGAAATTCCGTAGCTTCAGCCTCAGTAGTGGTTGTACCGGTTGCGAACAGTTGGGGATACTTTTGTTTCATCTGATCTTCGCGTTCCCAGGTGAACTCTGGGCCGCGACGTGAGTTCCAACGAACTCGAACGAGAGGTATTCTAGTACGCTTGAGGACCTTAACATCCCGGTCCGTGATTTCAACAGGTTCTTCGACGAATCGCAACTGCTCGTCGATTGTGAGCTCCTTCAAAGGAACTACGTGGGGCTCATCTGATAAACACTTCTTCAGGTTTGACACGTGGAAAACATTGTGAACTGCACTGAGTTCTGCTGGTAAATTCAGTCTGTAGGCCACCTTGCCTATTTTCTCAATGACTTCGAAGGGTCCAACGTATCGTGGGTTAAGTTTGCCGCGTTTGCCAAAACGAACCACACCCTTCCAGGGTGAAACTTTGAGTAGCGCTCGATCCCCAACCTGGAATTCGAGTAGTTTTCTATCCTTATCGGCGTATGCTTTCTGACGGTCACGTGCTGCCGCCATGCGTTGTCGGATTTGAGTAATTTTCTCTGTTGTGTCTACCACATGTTCTGGACCAGTGATCTGATTATCCCCCACCTCTGCCCAACAAAGAGGTGACCGGCATTTACGCCCGTACAATGCCTCAAACGGAGCAGCTTTAATGCTGGTGTGGTAGCTATTGTTGTACGAAAATTCCACAAGTGGCAGATGCTTTTCCCATCCGTTGCCAAAGTCAATCACACATGCCCTAAGCATGTCTTCGAGGGTCTGGATGGTGCGTTCCGATTGCCCATCCGTTTGCGGGTGATAAGCTGTGCTCATATCTAATCGTGAGCCAAAGGACTTGTGCATTGCTTGCCACAGTTCTGATGTAAAACGTGCATCTCGATCCGAGATGATAGAGGTGGGCACTCCGTGCCTCGAGACACTTCCTTAAGATATACGTCTGCTAGTGTGGAGAACTTATCCGTTTCCTTGATATCCAAGAAGTGAGCAGACTTTGTGAGTCGATCCATGATCACCCAAATAGTATCGTTACCACGTTGAGATCTAGGCAGGCCAGTAACAAAATCCATGGAAATTTGCTCCCATTTCCATTGTGGTATCTCTGGTTGTTGGAGGGGGCCTGAAGGTTTCTGGTATTCCGCCTTGACTCTCGCACAAGTCAAGCACTTGCTAACGTAAGTTGCTATGTGGGCCTTCATGCTAGGCCACCAATACGTAGTTTTGATATCGTGGTACATCTTATCCGAACCAGGGTGTACCGAGTAGCGAGACTTGTGTGCCTCATCCATCGCAAGCTCTTGTAGGTTGCCATAAAGTGGGACCCAGATGCGTCCTGTAACGTAGTAAGCACCGTCTTCCTTCTGTTCTAAGCGTTGCCTTGAGCCGCGTAGGGCTTCAGCCCTGACATTTTCTGGTTTCAATGCTTCTACCTGAGCATCTCGTATCTGGGAAGGAAGACTAGACTGTATAGTGAGTTGTAAAGCTAGTACGCGCTTAGGCGCAGTGTCCTTTCGACTGAGGGCGTCAGCCACAACATTGGCCTTGCCTGGGTGATACCTAATCGAGCATTCGTAGTCATTCAGTAGTTCGACCCATCGTCGCTGTCGCATATTGAGTTCCTTCTGTTTCAAGATATGCTCGAGGCTCCTGTGGTCAGTGTAGATGGCGCACTTGGTACCATGCAGGTACCGTCTCCATATCTTAAGTGCCAAAACAACAGCTCCCAGCTCTATATCGTGTGTAGTGTAGTTCCTTTCATGAACTTTAAGTTGGCGTGAGGCGTAGGCTATAACTTTATCCCGTTGCATCAATATACAACCAAGACCCTGAATGGATGCGTCACAATAAACCACGAAGTCGTCTGTGCCCTCTGGCAATGAAAGGATAGGTGCACTGCAAAGTCTATCCTTTAAGTGCTGAAACGCTAACTCCTGTGCGTTTCCCCAACGATAAACAACGCCCTTCTGCGTTAGTGAAGTAAGAGGCTGAGCCATACTAGAAAAATCCTTGATAAATCTCCTGTAATAACCTGCCAATCCCAATTGGCGAATTTCCGTTGGCGTACGAGGTGCAGGCCAGCTCTTGATTGACTCTACCTTGGATGGATCAACGTGAATCCCATCCTTGTTCACTACATGGCCTAAGAAATGGACTTCACGAAGCCAGAAGCCACATTTTGAAAACTTGGCATACAGCTGTTCCTTTCGAAGGAGTTCTAAAATAAGTCGTGAGTGATGCTCGTGCTCCTCCTGACTCTTCGAATAGATCAGGATGTCATCGATGAAGACAATAACGAACTTGTCTAAGTAAGGCTTGCACACTCGATTCATCAAGTCCATGAAGACCGCAGGTGCGTTTGTCATCCCAAAAGGCATGACCAAAAACTCATAGTGGCCATAACGAGTTCTGAAGGCTGTTTTGGAGACGTCCTCTTCTCGGACTCTCAGCTGGTGATATCCTGATCTCAAATCGATCTTTGAATAGTAGCTCGACCCTTGCAGCTGGTCGAACAAGTCGTCAATGCGTGGAAGAGGGTAGCGATTCTTCACAGTCACCCTGTTCAGTTCACGGTAGTTGATGCACATTCTGAATGTACCGTCTTTCTTCTTCACAAATAGCATATCCAAGAGTTCTTGTAGTTGCGTAGAGAGTTCTTCCAACTCTGATGGGGCTAAGCGATAAGGTGCACAAGTTATAGGTGCTGCTCCAGGAGCTAGCTCGATCTGGAACTCGACCTGGCGATGAGGCGGGAGGCCAGGTAGTTCCTCAGGAAATACCTCAGGATAATCACGTACAATCGGAAAGTCTTCTATCTTTTTCCCTTTCTTCGAGGTGTCGGCAACGAGAGCCAAAATGGCAGTGTGGCCCTTTCTCCAACATTCCTGGGCCTTAAGGAAAGAGATGATGCTCATCACAGCACCACTCTAGTCGCCACGAATCGTAAGAGGTTCATCACCTGTACGAGAAATACGAACAATCTCCTCATTGCACAGAATCTCTGCTCGAAATTAAGGTAGCCAATCCATACCAATAACGATGTCGAAACCACCACAACGTTGGGGTCATTCCTAGCATTACCCTGACCAATCACGAACACTCGACCCCTGGCACCATTGCCGTTGTCATTATTCCCGTTGCTGCCTCCATTATTATTCCCATTTCCTTGGTTGTGGTTCTGATTCTGATTCTGGTACAGTCGTGGGTAGCGTCTCATGAAATGATTCTTTAGCACCACACTGATAACATCCCTTGTTATCCTGCTGTTGCTGCTGATTCTGTGGAGCTTGTGGCTGCTATTGTTGGTCCTTGTTTGTAGGATGTGAGATTCTAAAATCTTTGGCTCCATGACCAAGCTTGTTGCATCTCTGACGACGATCTTTGTTGCACGGCCCGTTGTGGTGTAAATTACATCGATAGCACTTAGGGTGGTTTCCCTCGTATCCTCCCTAACTTCGATTACCAAAAGATTGCTGACTGGGGCTCCTGTACTCGACTAAGATTGAACCGAAGTGAAACCCTTGCTTAAATTTCCATCCCACTTGCGTTTGTTGTCACTGGGAGCACCCGAAGTAGTTGTAGCAGCATTAATACGTTTCAGCGGTTTAATCTGTCCTACCGCCTGATCTAAGAGACGTTGAGCAAGACGAGTAATATCCTGGATGGTTGCAAGGTTAGCAGAAGTCGCATGACTTTGACTCTCTGGTACTAAGCCTTTGAGGTACAGCTCAATGCGCTTGATGGGAGGATCCACCATTATTGGACATAACACCGTCAGTTCGTTGGATCGTTTCGTGTACGCTTCTATCTCTGACCTTGTCATCCCCAAGTTTAAGAACTCCACTTCCAGCTGGTGGATGTCATCTCGACTACGGTATTCACGTTTGGGTCAGTTCCTTAAGAATCCTTCTATGGGGTGGCATTAGCAGCCGCTAGCCCCAGCATCTGAACTTGCGCGTTCCACTATGTTAGCGCAGTGCCCTCGAGAGTACTAGTGGCGGACTTCACCCTGCGAGCCTCAGGGCATTTCACACATCTCTAAGACAGACTCGAGCTTTTCAAACCAATAGAGGAGTCCAACAGCTCCTTTAGTGCCACTGAAAGTACTAGGACGACAGTCCATGAACGTCTTGCGTGTGCATACAGGCGGCTGAGCGTGTTGATTTGTCGTGTGCGCACGAAAGGACAAAGTTTAACACAAAGGTTGGTTCACGAGAGTAGGATCTAAAGATCCTAGAGTGAGTTTAGACTGCAGGGTATTCCTCCTGCGTGTGCGGCTGCAAGTGCCGCAGCAACTTGTTCGTTGATAAGAGCCGTCAGCTGGCTTGAGTTAGGTTCACACGTTCCCTCATGATCTCACATCGAAGGAAACACAAATAGGAAAGGTGTCGCAAATGTGTGTAAGTGTGGAGTGACAGTAGGGAGCAAGCACAAATGTGTTTTCAAACTATAGTTGCTACGTTTATCTAAGCATACCATGAGCAAAGTTCTATGCAATCTAGCAAGTAGGCAATAAAACACAAACCATATCACCTAGAATGTCGAGCCTTGCACGTGGAGTGAAGCGTCGTTGTGGGTCGTAGAGCACTGTACAGGTTATAGTCTGGTTTTAACAAAAACGTTTTCCTTTATTAAAACCAAGTTCTCTATAACCAATGGCTCTGATACCAATCTGTCACACCCCCAAAATCCACACGCGGAGTAGCACCGCTTGGAGGCGTGACTGACCAGGATCAAACCACTAATCATAGTTAACAAGCAAGTAATTAAATGTAAAAGTCCAACCAATACGTTTAGTGTCCAAAACAAACATAGTTAAGTTATGAGCGGAAGCATAAATGTTTAAAAACCCAAATCGTAAGTTTAAATATCCAAGGTTTAACATGGCACACAGCTGTCCATGTCCCACAATCGACTCTCCCTTGTGCAAGCTCCAGCTAAGTACCTATAGACCTGCAAAGCATGTAGTAACGAGTCAACAACAAGTTGAGTGAGTTCACGGTTGGGTGTTCGTTTTAAGTTGTTCCAAAAACAGTTTCCTTTAACTGGCATCCTGCCGTGGGGGTTACCCCATAGTTGAAAACGTGATTTGTTTAACCCTTTGTTTAACCCTTTGTTTATCCCATTTCCTCTGGCAATCCTGCCGTGGGGGCTACCCCATGATAGTTATCTGGCATTTCGGCCGTGGGGGCTACCCCGTGTATCCACTAGACTCGTTACCATATCGACTACTGACTGAAGTCATGTTTAAGTGCCCTGAAACTGTCAATGTCTATCAGCATTGACGTGCCCCAGATCCATTAGTTCACGCCCGTCCTCTGCGGCACGGTGTGAGGCTTGTCAGACCTAAATAGCGCTATCTAACTAATGACCCGCTCACCATTGGCCCGGCGATTAAGTCGATATAAAAATGAGGGACTTCATGATAGAGTTTTGGTCTAGTATAGTTATCTGTCCGTGAGGACGAGGAATTACATTCCTGAACCATTACTGTCCTACCCAAGAAAGGACGAGGAATCCATATTCCTTAACCCCATTCCCAACCCCTGGGAATCCCATGCTTTGTAGAGTGTGAACTCACCTTGGTTTGCTCGGCAGCCAACACAGAAAGGTCAAGTCTAAAGGCTAGTGGTCAATCACGTCCTATCAGGGTTACCAATACAAGTTAGGTTTTGGTTTCACAGAGTGCACATAAGTATCACGTAAGATAGCATGTAAGAAACACATACGAATCATGGCAACACATATTGTTACATTCATTATATTAAATATTGGGCTCGCACAAGTCTAACAACTTGTGCGATCCTCTCGTTGAAACCCAACAGCACCCGGCCCAAAAATCAGAAAGCCCAATAATATAAGTCGTTCAATAAATGACCGGCCCAAACACATATATATGTATACGGTCCAAATAACAAACAACAAACAATCTTGTGCGGTCCGGATGAGCTTGTGTGATCTATTTGGGTTGTGCGATTAGAGTTAGCCCAGCCCACATGATCATCCGGCCCAACAGTTAATTAAACATACAACTTGTGCGATCCTAGCAGCCTCGTGCGACTGTGAGTGTCTTGTGCGACCAGACTCCTTGTGCGACCAGTTCAAACATCCGATGATTATGTCAATTAGTTACAACCATTCATTTGTTTCCTTATCTACATTTTATCAACTAACAGTTTCCATGTAAACAATTAATCGATAAATTCAATCAATCAATCAATCCTTATTAATTCACATGGACCCTAGTGCATAACAACTCATCATCATCTTCTTCGAGTTAACAGTAAAGAAATCACCAAGATTCTTAAGTCAACATGCAACAACTTCCGACAAAATACATTAATCATATAGTCAACAACCAAATCATTCAATCACATGAATAATACGTTTATCATATATTAATTCGAATATACATTGCAGCCTTTCCAATTTACAAGAATGTATGACAAACACATGACATACTATACTGACAATCACATGCTAGTTGTGAAACAATGGCTGACAATCTCATACACATGACTTCCCTACATTATCATGATAAACACCTATTCTAACATGTCATCAATCATGCATTCGGTTCATCACATCTGTACGAAAATCAAATATATATTTTAACTCATGATTGTAGTTTTAGCACATGTCCACTAACAAGCAACCCTATTCGACCACACCACAAAAATTATCATCAACTATTGTCAGATATTCCCATGTGTTATTTAATCTATGTTGACTTTAACAACACAATGATTCATAGGAATTGTTTAATATAAAACCATGATCCCTCATATAACATCAAATCATGTGACCTTATTATCAAACCTTCGATTCTTAGAACAATAACATGAAACCCGATTTATCATGAATATTCTATAATACACATAAGCCGATTTCATGAACACTATAATCAACTCTTCGGATTCGAATCAAATACATATATGGCCGATTACATTCATACATTCTTAATCACATAATATTCAAAGCAATCATAACAAATCATCATCAATCATATCGAGCATATATGACACACATTATAATACCATCAAACAATAGTTAATCATACTAACCGAATAGAGAAGGAACGAGAATTGATCCGAACAAGAGAATGATCCAAACCCTATGAACTTCGATGAGGAGGATGTTTGGCTGCCTTCGGTTCGTGAGAGAGAGAGAGAGAGAGAGAGAATAGCTAGGGTTTGTGTATGTGAATGTTTTGCAACAAATGAGAACAAACTCTCTAAGGTGTGTGTGTATGCGCATGAAGAGTGGGCCGAACCCAACTTGGGCTGCCCTTTAGATCCGAGTGCAAGTTGTGCGGCCCAACCGGGCTTGTGTGATCAAGTAGTGTTGTGCGATCGGTTTGTTTATAAATGTACATTCGCTTCATAATTTCACATAATCAAAACAACATAACATTCAATCAATCACAAGGTTCATATACTCACACAGTGTTTACATACGTTACATGAAAGTATAAAGAAGGTTCTGAAATACGAGTTGTCACATTATCCCCAAGTTGAAAGAAATTTCGTCCCGAAATTTAGCACGTACTCACTGAGGAAGCTAGTTAGGTCGCATGGTTTTCCTGGGGTGTCACATTGATCATGGTATGCTTAGTTAGCATAACAATTGATGTTTGAAAACCTGTGTGCTTACTCTCTTCTGTCATCACACACACTTATGCACTTTCACGACACATCTCTCACTTGTTCTTTCTTTGATGTGAAGATCATGAGTGGACGTTTGAACTTGACTCAAGCCCAGCTGACGACTCTTATCAATGAAAGAGTTGCTGAGGCACTCGCTGCAGCTCAAGCAGGAGGTCAAAATGCTCAGGCTCCCGTGTGTACGTTCAAAACTTTCATGGATTACCGACCCAGTACCTTCAACGGCACAGAAGGAGCTGTAGGTCTTCTCCACTGGTTCGAGAATATCGAATCCGTTTTTGAGATGCGTGAATGCCCTGAGGCTCGTAGGGTGAAATTTGCTACTGGAACACTCGAAGGTGTTGCGTTAACTTGGTGGAACGCACAGGTTCAGATGCTAGGGTTGGCAGCTGCTAATGCCACCCCATGGAATGACTTCAAGGATCTGATCAAAGAGGAGTACTGTCACCGCGACGACATTCACAAGTTAGAGGTGGAGTTTTACAATGTAAAGATGACGGGGTCTGAAATCGAGGCGTATACGAAGAGGTCAAATGAGCTAGCTATCCTGTGTCCTACTATGGTGGATCCTCCTATCAAGCGTATCAAGCTGTACCTCAAGGGTCTAGTGTCAGAAATCCAGAGCCATGTGACTGCGGCTAACCTTGGTACCATCCAGCAAGTTATACGACTAGCTCATCATCCACTGATTAGACAGTTGAGCAAAACAGGCTGCCCAAACGTATTAGTGCTACAGCTACTTCAGATGCTCCTAGCGACAACAAGCGTAAGTGGGATGGAAATTCGAGCCCTGGTAGTCAGAATCAGGGTCAGGGTGGATACAGGGGAAATCACCCTAAGTGCAATCGAT
The DNA here is from genome assembly GCA_030545235.1 of Helianthus tuberosus. Classification (NCBI taxonomy): domain Eukaryota; kingdom Viridiplantae; phylum Streptophyta; class Magnoliopsida; order Asterales; family Asteraceae; genus Helianthus; species Helianthus tuberosus. The sequence continues at coordinate 124,207,070 of CM060408.1, forward strand.
GTAATTTGCACCACAGCGGGTCGTGCAACAAGGGTGGTTGTCAGAGATGTAACAAGCCTGGTCATGAAGCCAAGGATTGCAGGAGCTCACGTCCTGTGAATCAGAATCGTCAACAGCAGCCACAAGCTCCATAGAACCAGCAGCAGCAACATCAGGGTAATAAGGGATGTTTACAGTGTGGTGCTGAGGGTCATTTCAAGAGACACTGTCCACAGTTGAATCAAAATCAGAACAACAACAACAACCAAGGAAATGGGAACAACAATAGGGGTAACAATGATGGCAATGGTGCCAGGGGACGTGTCTTCGTGATTGGGCAGGGTGATGCAAGGAACGATCCCAATGTTGTGACGGGTAAGTTCCTACTGGACGACTTTTATGTTACTGTTTTATTTGATTTGATTCGGGTGACGATACTAGCTACGTGTCCTTAAAAGTTAGTCAGATGCTTAAGCGTACTCCAACAATTTTGAACACCAAGCACATTGTAGAACTAGCAAACGGTAAAAGTTTAGAGGCAACACACATAGTTAAGGTTGTAATCTTTTTCTTGCTGATCAGACCTTCTCGATTCCTATTGTTCTGGGTAGTTTCGACGTTGTTATTGGGATAGATTGGTTATCTCAACATCAAGCGGAAATTCTTTGCAAGGAGAAAATTGTCCGCATCCCTCGTTCTAGTGAAGAACCCCTCGTGATTCGTGGTGACAAGAGTGGTGCAGTCGTAGGCATTATCTCTTTCCTTAAGGCCCAGAAGTGTTTGCGAAAGGGCCGCATTGCTATTCTAGCCCTCGTTACTGACACCTCAATGAAAGAGAAGAAGATAGAAGACATTCCCATCGTACGAGATTTTCCTGAGGTATTTCCTGAGGAATTACCTGGTCTTCCGCCCCATAGTCAGGTCAAATTTCAAATTGAGCTAGCTCCTGGAGCAGCACTAATAGCTCATGCACCTTATCGTCTGGCTCCATCAGAATTACAAGAATTGTCCGCGCAACTACAAGAGCTATTAGACAAAGGTTTCAATCGTCCTAGCTCTTCGCCCTGAGGAGCTTCAGTCTTGTTTGTGAAGAAGAAAGACGGTACCTTCCGAATGTGTATTGACTATCGCGAACTCAACAAGGTGACCGTAAAGAATCGTCATCCTCTCCCGCGTATTGACGACTTGTTCGATCAGTTGCAATGGTCGAGCTATTACTCAAAGATTGATCTGAGATCGGGATATCACCAGCTGTGTCACACCCCCAAAATACCACATGCAGAAACCCTCACGAGACGTGTGACGTACCAGGATTCAAGCCACTAATCATATTGAACTCATAAATATATTTAAATAAAACTTTCATTCATTAACATAAGGTGTTACAAACATTGCATATCATTCATTGTATACATCGGAAGCATAACTCATTTGTTAAGTGTTTCGTAAACCATGTGTATGTTGGACTCTGTATGCCCAAGACACATATTAAATTGATGTGGCTAGTACGTTATGATCCAAGTCGAGTCATACCCAAATACAAGCTAGACAAACACTTACAATATTATTTATTTGTGATATGATCAAACAAATAAATATTAACACTTAGAGTATTTAGAAATTGGTTTTCTAAATAATTGCACTTGACAAACCAATAAATTATATGGATAATTTATTTTGAGAGAGTGCTTTATTTTGTTATTTAATGGGTTAAATAACTTAATAAAAGTTTCATAAAGTCTTGTGAACATATGATGTTATATTTTATAAAAGTTATAAAATACAAGACTTATATTATTTAAAAGAAAAAATTGATTTTTTTTAATAAAAAGACTAGGCCGCCACCCCCCCCCCCCATGGGGTCTTCCCAAAATTGTTGGTCCAATCACACTACATGCATGTTTTACAAGTTAGATGGGTTGTGATTGGGTGATCTTCCCAAGCAATTTTGTCCAATAACATTACATGCAAATGCATGTGTAAGTGGCCACATGATTGGTCAAGATGGGTGGCAATTCTCTCTCATGTCAAATGAGGAGATAATTTCAAGTGAATGAACTTGAAAGACTATAAATACCAAGATGTCAAATACAAGAATGTGCAAGACTTGAATGAACTTGAAAGACTTAGAGAACTCTCTCTAAAAATCGGCCAAGATAAGAGCCAAATGAGGAGATAATTTCAAGTGAAGAGCTTGTAATACTATCTCTAATTTTCGGCCATGGTGTGGTTGATCAAGAAGGGTCTTTCAAGTTGATATATCAAGTGCAAGAACTCCATAACTTCCCTTGATAATTTTCGGCCAAGAGTTGGTTCCAAGAGAGGTTTTTAGTGAGTTCATAAGTGTAGAAATCCTAGCTAAAACTAAGGTGTTTGTTGGAAGGCTTGGGGTATACAAGCTTGAGGTCTTCTACACTTGAAGGCAACCGTTCAAGAAGCATCATCATCTTCTTCATATCCTCTACTCCTTGGAAGGTAGTATTCTAAACACTCTATGGTTGTGTTTTATTTTGATAGCATGCATGTTCGTATATGGATCCGGGATTGGGTTTTACATATAAAATGAGTTTTATATATTGTAAGTAACATGTTTTAAATAATTATTTCCGCTGCGTTTTCATTTTATATGGATAAAATACTTTGATAAACATGTGAAACACCCAACAGTGGCATCAGAGCCGCTTATATGAGTGCATGCTTCATAGGATATGAAATTTTCGGGTTTCGGGTTTGGTTAAAACCCTATGGCCGAAATTTTATATATGGTTATCCTTTTGTTTTTCAAGATTATTTTAATACATGCATAAAAGTATCTTGAAAAATTATGTCATTTGGATGATTTGGTTGTTTGGACAAAAACCCACTTTTTCGGTTTTTTCATTCTTGACCGAAAAGTAGGTTGTAAAAAGGAAACCATTTTTGCTTCTTGAATTTTATATATGTGGATATATATATTTTGGTGTTCATAACCTAGCCATGACCTTGTGTGAATATGTTGAATATTTGTGTTTGTGATTTGTATTTAATTATTTCAAAGGTTGTAATAATTATTATTTTTGGTTCTTCCATTTGTAAAAGTTATGTAATTTATTTTTTTCATTTGGTATGTAAAATAAATAGATTAGGTGCATTTTATTTTACTAGAAAAATGTATTAGGATATATTTTGTAAAAGAAGATGCACACAAAAATGCGGTTTTGGTTTTGGCTAATTTCGGGCCTAAAGGACTTCATAGTTCTTAACGGGATTTTAGCCCGATAACCAAAACACATTTTTGAAGTCCAAAGGAGTTTGGAGCTGAATTAAAGTACATTTTGGAAGCTCAAAGAAAGTGGAGAAATCACAACACAAAAGGGAGACTTGAAGCATTTGGATGCGGGATCAAGTGGGAATTCAACGACACATTATTTGTGTTAATATTCACCCTTTAGGAAGGACCTTTTGGCACACTTGTTTCGGCTAACAAGTGTGGTCAAAATAGTTGGCTATGGTTATGCACCTATTGATATATGTGTTATGCTTGTGTGGTTGCTTATTTTATTGTTTGGATGATATTTGGATAAGCATGCTTAACAAACTAATAATCAACAACAAGCTTAAAATTGGTTCTTTAAAGATCATTAAAATTGGTTAATAAAAGGTTATTAAAAATTAATGATTTTTATAATAAAATGGGTTTTATTAAAAAGAACCTTGAAATTTTATTTTCACAAAAGTACCAAGGATTTGAATGCATGCAAATATATGGTACATGAAGTTTTCTAAACTAGAATTATGAAAACTCAAAATCCCTTTTATAAAACAAGTCAAACACCATCCTTTTATACAACACTCGAATCACTTGGGAACTCTTTTGTGGGATAAAGGTCACCTAACCACATTTGAGGGAACTTGTATATTCGAGGTGGGTTTACCATGTTTGTGGGATAAAGGTCACCTAACCACATATGTGAATAAACTCACACGTGTGTGTAAGTTGGACGACTTGATTTGGAAACCATGAACTTAGGGTCACCGAAGCATGGGGAACAAAGGTGTTGATGGGATTAAACATGCCAACTAAACATAAAGATGTTTAACCGATCCCATATGGCTAGAAGTTGCAAAGGGTTGCAATTGTCAAACGTTGATTACCTTGTTAATTTAAATAGATGGATAAAGGTCACCTAACCAATATTTAAATGTAACGTTGGATTCTAGATTTTAATTATTAATTGTCTATAAGACATAGAAGGGTATTAATGATTAAAATATAATAATATCGAAAATACTAAAATTGAACATTGTAAAATTTTGTAGATGGCCGCTAACAATTTTACCCAAACCGTCCGTAACCTATCACTAAAATCAATCCTTGACAAGGATCGTCTCAATCATAACACTTCATGGATTAATATCAAAACTTAAGAATCGTTCTCAAGTAAAAGATATCCTATGTTTTGAACGATCCTAATCCCAATGAACATCTTATGGAAGATAAGGATGCCTATAACGATTGGATTAAGTATATCGAGGATACTACGCAAGCCTCTTGCCTCATGTTAGGAATTATGATTCCCGAGATTCAAAAGGTTTTGAACATCATGAGCATACGACATGATTACCCAATTGTAGGAAATGTTCCTAAGGGTAGAACGCTTCGAAACGGTTCGAGCGCTTCATGCATGTCGAATGGAGGAAACCCAATCGGACTCATCTTATGTTTTAAGATGAAAAGCCACATTGATCACCTCGAAAGGCTCGATATGGATAAAAGGGTTTTATCCATTCTAACGATCAATGAGGGTGGGAACTAGAAAGGGCATCACCCCGACACCAAAGCAAATGTTGAAAATGAAAACAGGTAATTCAAAGGGAAATAATTAGAAAGACTAAAGCGAAACCACCGAAACCAAAAGAGAAGAAAGGCAAAGGTTGCCATGAACGATCCATGCTTTAAGTGTGGAGAGATAGGGCATTTAAATAGGAATTGTCCAACCTATCTCAAAGAGTTGAAAAACAAGAGCGATGCTAGGCAAACCTCAGGTACAATCTTAATGATACATATTGACCTTAATGTTATTTCTTCTAACACATGGGTATTAGATACCGGATGTGGAATTCATGTTTGTAATTCGTTGCAAAAGGTTCAAAAGAAATAAACATTACAAGAAAGGAGACTATGTTTTGAAACTTCCAAATGGTTTGGAAATTGTTTTAAAATATCTTGAATGCTCCTAGTTTGACTAGGAACATTATTCAAGTTTCCCTTATAAGACAATATGGTTTTGACTTAAAGTTTGTAAACATTGACATTTATATCGATGAATGACATGTTTTACTTTAAACCTATGCCTTCAAATGGTATTTATGAATTGGTTCATAATAATACTTCATTTGATAGTTTAATGTACCAATCAATCACCAAGAAACTCAAAATGGATTTGAGTAAGACCTATCCTTAGCATTATCGCCTTGGTCATATAAACAGATGTCGCATGTAAACACTTCGTAATAACTGTCTTTTGGAAACAAATGAAATTGGTTCATTTGATACATGCGAATCTTATTTACAAGGTAAAATGACCAAGTAATCCCTAAGTGGGAAATGGCAAAAGATTTATTAGGTATCATACATTCGAATGTATGTGATCCTTTTAAGCCAATGACTAGGAATGGTGAAAGATACTTCATTACTTTTACCGACAACTATAGTAGTTATGGTTATGTGTACTTGACACAAAGAAGAAGTTTTGAAACGTTCAGAATCTTAAAAAAGTGAAGTACAAAATCAACTCTTTTAAAGTTCTTCGTTTCGATAGAGGAGGAGTCGAACTCTATTAGATATGGTTCGATCTATGATGGCTAGGAACGCATTATCTCTATCACTTTGGGGTTACGCTTTGCTCTCCGCGGCCCGTATGGCCCAAACCAAGAAAGTGGATAAGACTCCTTTTAAAATATTGCATGGAAGGGCTCCATCATTATCATATTGAAGGTATGGGGTTGTGTAGCTTCTGTGAAGCAATACACCCCAAATAAAAGTACGATCCACTAAGTGTATCTTTGTAGGATATCCTAAAGATGGTATAGGATATTAATTCTACAATCCAACAGAGCAAAAGGTATTTGTTACTCAAAAGGCTGAGTTCTTGGAAGCTAAGTTCCTTGTGGAAGGAATTAGTAGAACAGTGGAACTTGATGAGGATCAAGAACCACAAGCCGATACACGTTTGGTTGATACTAGCACTCAACAAGAGGTTGTTGAAAATGATCAGGTGGTTGATCATTACACACAAAACATTCGCAAATCTGGTAAAAATAGTAGTCCACCTGAAAGATAAGGATTTTTCATGGATGGATGCTACGTGGTAGATTCGGGTGAACCTACCACATACCATGATCCAATGTCAAAATCTGATTGTGACAAATGGCTTGAAGCCATGAACGTAGAGATGCGATCCATGTATAACAACCAAGTATAGGAATTGGTTATGCAACCTCTTAACTCCAAAATGGTTGGAAGTAAGTGGGTTTTCATGAAGAAAACATATATGCATGGAAACTTGGATACTTGTACAGCGAGACTTGTAGCAAAAGGGTTCAATCAAACTCAAAGGTTGATTGTGATGAGACCTTCTCGCCTGTGGCGATGCTAAAGTCAACTAGGATATCATTTGCCATACTTGCACAATATGATTATGAGATTTGGCAAATGGATCTCAAAACGACTTTCCTTAATAGATATCTTGAGGAAGATGTCTATATAGTTAAGCCTGAAGGTTTTGTCGATCCAAAACATCCTGACAAAGTATGCAAGTTAAAGAAATCAATCTATAGATTGAAACAAGCATCTAGAAGTTGGAATCACCGTTTTGATGAAGAGATTAGGGAATATGGATTCATCAAGAACGTCGATGAAGCTTGTGTGTACAAGATGGCTAGTGGGAGCATCATTACTTTCTTAGTATGATATGTCGATCACTATTTGGAAATAACATTCCAACCTTGGAGGGTGTAAAAGCCTGGCTTGAAAGTTGTTTTTCAATTAAGGATCTTGGTGAACTCGCCTATATTTTGGAATAAAGATCTATAGGGATAGATCAAGGCGCTTGATAGGTTTAAACCAAAGTGCATACATTGATAAAGTCTTGAAAAGGTTCAAGATATAGAACTTTATGAAAGGTTTGGTACCCATTCAAGAGAGGACAATATTGAGTGCGTCTCAATGTCTAAGCACAAAGGATGAGTAAGAAAGAATGAAAGGAATCCCATATGCATATACTATAGGATTCATTATATGCACTGGATCGGACATGTCATGCGCTTTAGGCATGACGAGAAGATACCAGCGAGTAACGGTCACTGGGTGACTGTTAAAAATATATTGAAATACCTTAGAAGGACTAAGGATTTATTTCTAATATATGGATCTGGTGAAGATCAACTCGTTGTAAAGGGTTACATGGATACGAGTTTCCAAACTGATCGAGATGATTCTCGATCACAATCAGGGTAGCATTGTCCACTACAGAATCAGAATACATCGCCGCTTCTTTGATTGAGATAATTCATATGGATCTGCCACTTGAATTATTGACAATCTAGGGGTAGTCCATACCATTCAGGACCCCTAGAGATCTTTGTGATAATGATGGTGCGATTGCTTAAATCAAGGAACCTCGTGCACATCAAAAGACTAGGCACATTGAGCGGAGTTTCAACTACATAAGGGATGAAGTTGAAAAGGGAAAGATATGTATTCGCAAAGTTCACAATGATCAAAATATTGCGGATCCACTCACGAAGCTCCTTGAACGGGCAAAGCATGAAAGGGTCATACTTGTGCCTTAGAACTTCGATATTCTAGTGATTGGATTTGATCTATTTTGTATTTGGATATTGGAACAATTGTTATTATAACACTTTATGGTATGTTGAGTTATGTTCCATTTTAGCATGTTTAAATCCGTGAATAAGTTACTTATTCTAAATGTTCGTAGTCGATCATACTTGTGGGAACAAAAATGAATGTAAGACTATTATGAATTTGGATTGGTGGATATTCATTAAATATGAATATAGAGCAAAGTGTTGCTGCCAAAGTTCATAGATATTTGTGGGATACAAATATTGGACTGACTCGCTCTCAAATATTACTGCATGGAATCATCTGTGGTTGATCATAAGTAAATTTGAGTAAAGGAGAATATCATAGTATCCTCAGACCTGAGATACATATTGGGTCTTGATATTCACCAAATATTATACCTTGACTTTTTCTTCGCTGTCAGTAATATGACAGTACATAAGGCTAACCTCAGGTGTGGTACAAGGTGATTGTGAGAGACGTATGTAGTCAAGATGGGATTTGTTTCTCTTATTCGTTGAGAGTAAGATGTCTAAGGCCTGCTAAAGTTAAATCAACAGAGAGTGATCACTCTATGTCTCTGGATTTGACATGACATCTGTAACGAAAGGATAAATGATAGATTCACCTAAATCATTTTCAAGTAAGGGACTTGAAGGGGATGATGTGATTGAATGGGACATATAATCATACATATTAGGGGTAGTAAACCGTAGTTAGGCGTCATTTACTACTTGCATCAATCTTCTATGTATCTTGTGCAAGTGGGAGATTGTTGGACTCTGTATGCCCAAGACACATATTAAATTGATGTGGCTAGTACGTTATGATCCAAGTCGAGTCATACCCAAATACAAGCTAGACAAACACTTACAATATTATTTATTTGTGATATGATCAAACAAATAAATATTAACACTTAGAGTATTTAGAAATTGGTTTTCTAAATAATTGCACTTGACAAACCAATAAATTATATGGATAATTTCTTTTGAGAGAGTGCTTTATTTTGTTATTAAATGGGTTAAATAACTTAATAAAAGTTTCATAAAGTCTTGTGAACATATGATGTTATATTTTATAAAAGTTATAAAATACAAGACTTATATTATTTAAAAGAAAAAATTGATTTTTTTAATAAAAAGACTAGGCCGCCACCCCCCCCCCCCCATGGGGTCTTCCCAAAATTGTTGGTCCAATCACACTACATGCATGTCTTACAAGTTAGATGGGTTGTGATTGTGTGATCTTCCCAAGCAATTTTGTCCAATAACATTACATGCAAATGCATGTGTAAGTGGCCACATGATTGGTCAAGATGGGTGGCAATTCTCTCTCATGGTTCTATAAATACCAAGATGTCAAATACAAGAATGTGCAAGACTTGAATGAACTTGAAAGACTTAGAGAACTCTCTCTAAAAATCGGCCAAGATAAGAGCCAAATGAGGAGATAATTTCAAGTGAAGAGCTTGTAATACTATCTCTAATTTTCGGCCATGGTGTGGTTGATCAAGAAGGGTCTTTCAAGTTGATATATCAAGTGCAAGAACTCCATAACTTCCCTTGATAATTTTCGGCCAAGAGTTGGTTCCAAGAGAGGTTTTTAGTGAGTTCATAAGTGTAGAAATCCTAGCTAAAACTAAGGTGTTTGTTGGAAGGCTTGGGGTAAGCTTGAGGTCTTTTACACTTGAAGGCAACCGTTCAAGAAGCATCATCATCTTCTTCATATCCTCTACTCCTTGGAAGGTAGTATTCTAAACACTCTATGGTTGTGTTTTATTTTGATAGCATGCATGTTCGTATATGGATCCGGGATTGGGTTTTACATAAGTAACATGTTTTAAATAACTATTTCCGCTGCGTTTTCATTTTATATGGATAAAATACTTTGATAAACATGTGAAACACCCAACAGTGTACATAAACCATTAAGCTTGTATTGAGATTCCATGTATCGACCCATGACCACTCCAGCATCCCAGACGGCAAGTCCCATTGATATAAACCTACAAACCTGCAAGCATGCAGACAAGTGTGTCAGAAGACGCTGGTGAGTTCAAAGTTTTGTTAACGCGTTTAGTTACCCGGTATGTGTCTAAAACAGTTCAACCGTTCAATAGTTCAATAATTTGATTTGATGTTGTTATTAACTCGATTACCGTAGTTAGCCACAAGATGTATTTGCCCAACCCCAATGTCTCTATCAAAACATTGGTCATGCTTTAAGGAAATTAGTTCACGCCCGTCCTCCCCGGTACGGTGTGAGGGTGCCAAACCTAATAGCGCTATCAACTAATAACCCCGTTGCCTCCCCGGCAACCTTTTCGGTAGAAGATGGGACTTATGGTGATAGGAGTGAGTGTATTATCCAACATTCCGATTTAACATTCCAGTCAAACCCATTACCCAATATTCCTCCCCAGAATATTTACCAGATGTCCCTCCCCGGGACGCATGCTTGAAAAAGAGTAGTGAACTCACCTTAGATTGCTCGGTATGTTACGTTACGTTACATTACCCATTCCCAGTTGGTCAATCAAACCCTACCGTGGTTACCAAAGACAGTTAGTTCGCATGTACATAGATCACGTATTCCACATTTATGTTGTGTACAAGAAGAAGCACTCGTATAACACATGTCATCCTAGTTAATATAGCAGCCCATTCTCATCAAGTAGTTTCACAGCGTGCATTCAGTTCTTGTATAAATTTACACCAAGATTCCAATATGGTCATCAATAATAATCAATTTCTTATGTAATAAATCACATTCTTTTCACTTATCTTAAACAAGTGTCGAACACGCATTTATACATAGATCACACATCGTAACAATAAGTAAGCATTCATAGCATTCAACACGTAATGTGCGGCTCTCTAAATTCAAGCCCAAATCTGAATATGCGGCCCATTACCTATTGCATTACCCGGTCCGAACTATTGCCCCTTAACCCTATAGGCCGATCCAATAACCCCCAAGCCCACTCAACTTGGCCTTAGGTAAATGTGTGTGTGATTCGGTGACTGAAGGGCCCAAGTAACAAACTAAATGCACACAAGGTATGGACTCAGCTGGTGACACGGAGTCACGCAACCCAGCTGCATATGTGTTGACTAAACAGCCCAACAAGTCCCTCGGCCCAACAACTAGAATATTACATCCTGATGTGCTGTAACGGTTTGCATATTCTAAGGGATTTCATAGTTTCTCATGACCTGTTAACATAATCCTTGTACAAAATCAAAACATCCCTTTATCTATTCACGTTTGTTATTCATTATGGCTTACTAATTCCTGATTTCATCAACAATTAAAATGCATATAGATATATGTGTAGGGGCCTTAACTTCACATAGTCCGATTACGAGTTCATATTAACATAAGATGATCACTAAAACACATGTTCAAGGGACTTACCAATTAACAATTACATATCATAAAGCTTTAAGGTTTAATCTAATATTACCTATGCCCCTTTGATTTCGTCCTTAACGACACCCGATTTCTCATCACATACAAGAAGTCTTAATCGTTTAACAAAGCACATGAACCAAATCATCAATCAATTAAAACGTACATATTTATATACACACAACACTCATCAGATAAATGATCATATCGACATCAAGACTCTCACCTTTTATAACACCTATGTACACTATTTTACACACACAATACAACCCAAATAATCTGAGGATTAATATAGTTATAGATTCACTAACCAAGATCTCGATCAACAGGTTGATGCCTCGAGGGGGGCGCGTCTGCCATCAAGTGAGAGGGAGTAGGGTTTGTCGTTTGTGATTTAGAGATTTACAAGAAGTTTACGTACAAGTGCACAAATAAAGCTAACAACTAAAACAAGTGGGCCGATATACATGTTACCTTGGGCTATACAACTTGGGCCGACATAATCACATGGGCCGCCACACAATTAACAGGATTCCGAACTTACTAAATTCCTATTGGACTGAGATCTAATATAAGTATCGAGTATTGGGCCGAGATTTGATCTGAGCAACATGGTCGCTGATTAATATGAAGTCTCCTAAAATCCTATTGGACCTTTTATATCATGATCACTTAGTATCACGTGATGATAAACTTGAGCCTCTCAATCCTGACAACACAAAACTAACAACAAATTTAATTGGACCGTTTTAGAAGTGGGCTGACAACCGATGAATTGGACCAATACATTATCTTTGACAATCACATGAATTTTCAATTAGATCACGCAAATTATGTCGGATAAATTAGACATTAATGGGCAGCCACAACTGTTACATTAAATGAACCACACATGGGCCGATTCAACTAGGCATTACATTCAACAAACATTAAATGAACTTGCATGAAACAATTAAAGTTGTAGGATGAGTTATGTTAATGGATCGAAATTTCAGGTTGTCACATCATCCCCAACTTGAAAGAAATTTTGTCCCGAAATTTGATAAGTAATCCAAGAGCGGCGAAGTGGCAGATCAGGATGACCATGGATTTTCCTCAGGTACCACATCATCCCCAACTTGAAAGGAAATTTCGTCCTGAAATTTGCCAATGATATCCGAAGTTGCTACAACCGTTTGTACAACTGAGGATACTAGAGCTTACTCCGCTCATCGCGTTCCCACGTGAACTCCGGTCCACATCTTGAGTTCCAACGACCTCTCACGATTGAAGTTCAACAATGTTAACGAATCTTGACGTCCTGGTCCGTGATTTTAGTTAGCGATCGAAGACCGAGTCACAAGAAAGATTGTACGGGAATGCTGGAGTATGTAGTTTAGTAAATACAAGTGATGCTTTTATTTTGTAAAAGAGTTAATTCAAAACGAACTTTCAAGTATGTAAAGAGACTTATAATGAAAAGAAGTTTTATGGTACGAATTTCCGCTGCAACTTTTGTCAAATACGTGTTAGGGTCTCACAATCCAACAAGGAGATTAGCGTTAATGTCCATGCAACATCTCAAACAGAGCTGTCTGAATACTAGAATGGTAACTGCTGCAGTAGCACTCAACCAAAGATAAATGTCCTTCTAAATCTTACTAAAGTCAATCGCACACTTGCCTGCAGCATGTCTTCGAGTGTCAGGGTGGTTCGCTTACTCTGTCTGCATGTCCCATGGTGATAAGCAATGCTCATGTCTAGACGTGAACCAAGAGTGTTGTGCATTGCTTGCCATAAATCAGGTATAGTTCAAAATCAGAGGTAACAGGGGTTGGCACCTCGTGCCTAAAAGCCGCCTCTCTGAGAGGAACATTCACAGCTGTGAAGACTCATCAGTTTCCGTGCTAGTAACGTGGGACAATCTACGATCACTCAGTTGATATTGTTTCTGTTTCGAGTTGTAAGTAGACTAGTGCCAGAATCCACGGCAGTCTGTTCTCATTTCCATATGGGTGTTTCTGGTTGCTGATACTTTACCTTGACTTTCCGATTAGTCGAACATCATTCCCTTGCATAACTAGGTGGGCCTTCATGCCCGATTACCAGTACAAGGCGTATACATCCTAATGTCTCTCATCAAACCCCAGATGACTAGAATATCGAGGCCGGGGTGCTTTACTCAACACAAATTTCCTACAGTTACTGTATAATGAGATCCACATTCGTTCCATGAGTTAGCGAATATCGTCTGGCCTGCCAAGGTTGCTTCTCCATGCCCCGCATGGGTTCAACTTAAAAATTCTCTTCCTTCAGTTGAACAGAGCGAGTCTGATCAGGTAAGTTAGAGTCGATAGTGAGCTACAAAGCTCATACACGTTCAAGTTCCACAGTCGTAATCCTCCCAAAAGTTCCATCCAACGATGCCATTTACTGATTTAGCACTTTCGAAACCAAAGTACACGGGAGGCCCTTGTGATCGGTCAAAGTAACGCATTCGGTACCATCCAAGTAATGCCTCCAAGTAAATCCAAAGACTATGGCTTCCACCGTCGGTCGTGACTCGTGCAATTCTTCTTGTAAGTCTACTACATAAGCTATCACCTTCTCGTGTTGCATCGGCGTGTAACTGGGACTCTGATTCGAACCATCATGATATGCCACTAAATCACCCGCACCCTCAGGTGAAGGCGATGCTCAGTGTATTGCAGAGTTGGGATTCGAAAGCTGAAAAGACGTCCTCCTGTTCTGTCTTTCACGAACACAGCACCTGGCTGTGCTAAAGAGATTTAAGCTACGCGACCCTCGGAAATCCTGCGATTAATCTGCGATAAAATCGAGCAGGACCAAGAAATTACTGTACCCATGAAGGACTCTTTGGTGTCGATCAGTTTCCAACCAAAAAGGACCTTAGCGAGATCCACGTGCATTCCCACTTCGTTGATTATATGACCCAAAAAGGGTACTCTCGAATCCAGAAGTTACATTTACCAAGACTTCGCGCGTAACGGCTCCTCCCTCGGGAGTGCTAAAATAAGATACAGATGTCGTCGTCCATGATGTTCCTTTATCCTAGAAATGATTTAAAACGTCCTCCATAAATACGGTCGATTCATGTGGTCCATAAAGCTGCGGGTGTGTTGATTAACCCAATGGTCATGGTATACAAAGTCGCAATGGCTGTATTGCGTTTGATATGCCGTTTCAGGAACATTCTCCTCTTGGTCTTCCGTCAATACATGGTTGAGGCAAACAATTCTTGATTGTTACCTTGCTGAGTTCTTGATAATCCGTACACATATGAAAAGGCTTTATCTTCCCGAATATAACTGCGGCTCCTCAAAGCGAACAAAAACTATGTTCAATAAAACTCATGTCCAACAGTTCATGTAGATAGTTCTTGCAACCCTCCTGGTGCAAGACGGTATATAGCATGAGTAATCAGAGCTGCCCCTGTCGTGAGATCAAACTGAGATTCTGCCTAACCGTGGTGGAAGTAAGTCTGAAAGCTCCTCGGGTAGCACACTGAGAGGAATCACGAACAATTGGTGGATCCTCGATCCTCTTTTCCTTAGCCTCAACATCAATAACGGTTGTTAACGTAGCGGGGTGATCCCTCCATAGACACTTCTGGGCCTTCATAGTTGAAATGGCGCTAACCTTTGCACCACTTTGTTGCTTTAGAACAGACAACGGTTCTCCACACAAACTTTCTCCTCACTGGTATATCTGCGCGATCTTTGGATAACCAATCCACACTAATTGCTGTATTGTAGCCATCAAGGGTAGTAGAAGGAAGGTCAATGTCGGACGCTTGTCCCACAAGGTCGAGTTTGCATCCCAACAAACATATGAGGTTTCCTTTATCTTGTTGTCGGCCGATTCCACAACAGGTTCGGTTTCAAGAAGCATCAGGGTTAAGTAGAATAAAGACGAAGCGATTCGTTACCAAAAACGTGTAGGCCACCATGTGGTTATGATCCTGGCGTCGCCCACGCCAATCCTAAATGCCCTTCCATGAGCATCATTTCCCGTGTTGTTGTTATCTTTACGAGGATTTCCAGTACTTACGTCGTGTCTTTGATTGTTGTCTTCTTGATCTAACCATGGCCAATCCATGTTGTTGGCACCTCCATTTCCATACCGTTAGTTACAATTACGAGTATCCTGATGTTGCCGTGACTGTTTCCTCTAATGCTGTTGTTTGAAACGGAGCTCTACGATCTTTCACTGACAGGGCCCACCTCTTCACATTCCATTCTACAGTCAGTTGTCATTGCTTATGTCCTGATTGGTTCATAAAGGTTGACTCCCATCAGTCGCTGACTAGGGTTGGAGATTCGATTGCAGTCACTTTGCTGGTCTTCGTTGTTGGTAATCAGGGTCATCCAGATGCTGAAGTCGGTATAGTACTACTATCATCCTTTTGTCCACCGATGCTGCAAGTTGCTTGAGTAACACACGGTTTGTTTCGACAGTGTTGCAGAGGTGTTCGCACTTCGGGATATAAGACGTGAATACATTAAGTTCCAGTAAACAGAGAGAAGTGAGGGAGATATAGACCAATCATTCGACGCTGTGACATCCAACTCAGGGACGTCCGTACAAGCACCTAGCATTCTACACAGTTCGCTGGACGTTCAGATGGGTGTTCAGGTGATACTCGATAACATCGAGATTCGAAAGGATTCAGAGAGGAATGAGAAGATCACGTTCGAGTATGAGATAATCACTTCTATAACTCCTATAGACTGTTGTGTTTCACATCAACCAAATAACGGAACGGAACCCCTTTTTCACTTGTTAAGTCTCACTGGGACTCGCATGCCCCCCACATTATTATTATGTGTGCACCCAATAATATTGTGATTTGCATGCTCATCTCAGCTCCTCCTAACTCATGTCAAATGATTCCTCAAACTCGAGTAGCAAACAAAGAGCATCACGAAACGTAAGTCACGAATGTTTAGGGAAACACCACCCTATCAGTCATATAACACATGCAAGTAATACGTGAATTCATACTGTTGTGCTAAACGTGCAATCACATGCAATATCATATGTAAGTGTTCACTAGTTACGCAGTACAATGAGTATACGAGAGACGAACCTTGCAATCTGGAGCTGAGTGTCATGGTCGTATTCACGTTTTCAAAATTGTTTGGTTATAGTCTGGTTTTATAAAAATGTTTTAAAACCAAGTTCACTATAACCAATGGCTCTGATACCAAACTGTCACACCCCCAAAATACCACATGCGGAAACCCTCGCGAGGCGTGTGACGTACCAGGATTCAAGCCACTAATCATATTGAACTCATAAATATATTTAAATAAAACTTTCATTCATTAACATAAGGTGTTATAAACGTTGCATATCATTCATTGTATACAGCGAAAGCATAACTTATTTGTTAAGTGTTTCGTAAACCATGTGTACATAAACCATTAAGCTTGTATTGAGATTCCATGTATCGACCACTCCAGCATCCCAGACGGCAAGTCCCAATGATATAAACCTACAAACCTGCAAGCATGCAGACAAGTGTGTCAGACGACGCTGGTGAGTTCAAAGTTTTGTTAACGCGTTTAGTTACTCGGTATGTGTATAAAACAGTTCAATAGTTCAAAAATTTGATTTGATGTTGTTATTAACTTGATTACCGCAGATGGCTACATGATGTATTTGCCCAACCCCAATGTCTCTATCAAAACATTGGTCATGCTTTAAGGAAATTAGTTCATGGTCGTCCTCCCCGGTACGGTGTGAGGGTGTGACAACTCGAGTTTCCAAGATTTCTATCTTCGCATTTAGTGCACGTTAATTTTTTTTATTATTTATGTGTTTGTTTACACGACTCGTTGTTTCGCAACGCTTACCTTTGTAATACGTTATATCGTATTTCGACTGATATTTATACTTGGGATCCATAATATTTATTATATGTGATTGTATGTTAATAAGGTGTTGTATTAATTAACATATGTTAAGTAAAGAGGAACTCTTACTGAAAACAATACCCATGAAATCACCCAAGTGATGAAAACACTTTAGTGTTTTCGTCCAGCATAGTTTGACGAAATCAGAGATGGGCCTTGGCCCAGTTTTGAGATATTAGATATTATATATATTTATTTAATCATAATCTTCTCTGAGACGTTTCCCATTTACCAAACCTTATCACTTTGTTCTCTCTCTCTCTACATCTGAAACCCACAAACTGAATTCCTCATCTTGAAGCCAAACCCCTGTTAAATCTACGGTTAGTGACTTACATGATTAAGATGATATCTTATATTGACTGCTACTGTGAGATATTGTAATCTTATGATCTGATTTTGATTGATGATTTAATGTTTAGATCATTGTTCTCTATGAATGGTGATTGTTAATCTTCGAGATAAAGTGATCGTAGATAGTTATTTGATAAATGCATAACTAGATCTCCTGTTAAATGATGAATACTATGATGTTGTTGGATGTTAATTCTGAAAATACAGATGAGTAGATATCTAATCAAATGTTTTATGCTTTTGTTTGATTGATTGTTTGTACAAAAAGGGTTGAATCTGAGAAGAAATGGGATTAGAATTGCTGGGTTTTATGTTACAGTAAGTATTGTTGATGATGATAAATAGTAACGAAATCACCCCCCACATCTAAAGTGGACGAAATCACCTTAGGTGATTTCGGCCCACATAGAGATTTCGGCCCACATAAGGGATTTCGCCCATATATGTGTTTTCGGCCCATGTGTAATTTCGGCAACCATAGGGATTTCGGCCCATGAGTGTTTTCGCCAACTTGGGGATTTCGGCTCATGTGGATTTCGAACATAAAGGGTTTTCGGCCTTAGAGTGATTTCGCAACTTATGTGTTTTGGCAACTTGGTTTACTTGTTTACTGATTAACTTGTTAACTTTGTTAAGTTGGTAATTCTGTTAAGTAAGTAACCCTGTTAGCTTATTTTCTCATATGTTAGTAAGATAAATATATTTGGACAACATTTAGTTCTGTTAAATATATTAGTTATTTTAATAAGTTAACTGGGTTATGTTAACTAGGTTAAGTATGTCAACCTCATTATATATGATAACTCTGTTATGGCTGTTAAAAGGTTAACCCTGTTAAATATTAACTGTGTTATAAATGTCAGTTATGTTATGTATGTTAACTGGGTTACGTTAACTATACAAACTCTTTATACATGATAACTCTGTTATGATACACTGTATATGATAAGTGGGTTAACTTAACTATACATGTTAGTTCTATTGATCCTAGTTAAAGTTGTTAGCACAGTTAAGTGTAGCAAGACTGTTAATAAATAACTATGGTTAGTACAAACTTTGAATGACATTCCTATGAAACATGAACTGTACTGCTTTGATAATTTTCTTATGTGATACGTGCTGATTGTTTAAGCACACTCTGTGACATAAATGGCATGTGAAACTTTACGAACTTGAACTGACTGAACATACGTGCACTATAGGACTTGACTGATTAATTGTGAGCACTTAACTTAGCATACCGAGCAAACAAGGTGAGTTCACACTCTTACCAAGGCATGGGATTCCCCGGTGGGTTGGGAATGGGATTGAATAATTACTTGTACTTACATCACTACTAGACTACTTACCACGGTCCTCGGATTGGGAAGGATGCCTGTGCCAAACTCTACGTAAAGCCTACGTACTGTCCTCGGATTGGGAAGGACACTAGTGTTTAGACCTACGTAAAACCTACGTACTACCGTCCTCGGATTGGGAAGGACGCCAGCGCTAAATCTACGTACTCGCTACGTACCACTGTCCTCGGTTGTGAAGGGCACTTACGTAAAACCTACGTAAAATTATACTTACTACTATCCTCGGATTGGGAAGGATACTTATGGTTACGAATAGTCTAGTGGATATACAACATGGGAAGCCCCTACCAATAGAACGTACTATCGGCCCAGTAGAGCCACATGTTACATACGAACTTACTATTACGCATTTACTTTCTGTGAACTCGCTCAACTAGTTGTTGATCCTCTGTTACATGCCTTGCAGGACCTTAGGTACTTTTGGAGCTTGCACGGGAGGCACAGTCGTTGTGGACATGGATCGTGAATGTGTTGTTAAACATTATGACATTTTATACTTAAACTTATGTTGGGATTTACATTATTGCTTCCGCTACACACTTGTTTATATTTGGTTTTGGAAACACCTATCGTATTGATGAATGACTTTTACTGTATACTTATGTTCAATATGATTGGTGGCTTGATCCTGGTCATGTCACGCCTCCAAGCGGTGGTACTCCGCGTGTGGATTTTGGGGGTGTGACATATTGGTATCAGAGCCATTGGTTATAGAGAACTCGGTTTTAATAAGGGGAAAACGATTTTGTTAAAACCAGACTATAACCAGAACAGTGCTCAACGATCCACAACGACGCTTCGCTCCACGTGCAAGGCTCAGCATCATAGGTACTACTATCCATGTTACCTTACCTACTTGTTAGAATTACATAGAACTTTGCTCGTGGTATGCTTAGATTACAGAACCTACTATTCGTTACTGCTTGAGAATACTTGTGTGCTCACTCTCTTCGCACTATTCGCGAACCTCTCATCCACATGTTCTCCTTGATGCCAAGATCATGAGTGGACGCGTTAACCTAACTCAAGCCCAGTTGGCGGCTTCGATCACCGAACAAGTTACTGCAGCACTCGCAGCTGCCCAGGCAGGAGGTGTAACCTGCCATCACCACTTACTCTAGGATCTTTAGATCCTACTCTCGTAACTCAACACTTGTGCTTAATTTTGATTACTCTTACGCACACGACAAGTCAACACGCTTAGCCACCTGTGTGCACATACAAGACTTTTATGGACTGTCGTCCTACTACTTTCAGCGACACGGAAGGAGCTATTGGACTCCTCCATTAGTTCGAGGAACTCGAATCGGTCTTCGAATGTGCGAATGACCTGAGGCTCGTAAGGTGAAATATGCCACTGATACTCTCGAAGGCACCGCGCTAACTTGGTGGAGCGCGCAAGTTCAAAGGCTGGGGCTGGCGGCTGCTAATGCCACCCCATGGAATGATATTAAGAAACTGATCAAACGTGAATACTATAGTCGTGATGACATTCACAAGCTGGAAGTGGAATTCTTTAACCTGAAGATGACGGGATCAGAGATAGAAGCGTACACGAAACGATCCAACGGACTGGCAGTGTTATGTCCATCTATGGTGGATCCTCCCATCAAACGCATTGAGCTGTACCTCAAGGGATTAGTATCAGGGATTCAAAGTCATGTGACTACTCCTAACCTTATTACTATTCAAGATGTTACTCGTCTTCCTCATCGTCTCGCAGAACAGGCAGTGGAACAGAACAAGCTGCCTCAACGTATCAGCGCTACTACTACCACTACTATTTCAACTACTTCTGCTACCCTCAGTGACAACAAAAGGAAGTGGGATGGAACCCCTAGCAAGGGTTCGACTACGGTTCCGTCCCAGGCACAGCAGCGGAAGATCGATGACAACCAAAGTTCTGGTCAGCAACCTGTTAGTAGTCAAGGGCGGGGTGGATACAGGTGAAACCACCCTAAGTGCAAACGCTGTAACTTGCACCACAGCGGGCAGTGCAACCGAAATCATTGTCAATGATGCAACAAGCTTGGTCATGGAGCCAAAGATGGTAGAAACTCACGTCCTGCAAACCAGAACCAACAACAACAGCCACAATATCTATAGAATCAGCAGCAACAGCAGGGTAACAAGGATGTTATCAGGTGGTGCTGAAGGTCACTTCAAAAGACACTGCCCACAGTGGAACCAGAACCAGAATCAGAACCACAACCAAGGAAACAGGAACAATAATGGAGGCAACAATGGGGGTAATAACGACAGCAATGGTGCCAGGGGTCAAGTGTTCGTGATTAGTTAGGGTGATATTAGGAATGACCCCAGCATTGTGATGGTTTCGACATCGATATTGGTACGGATGGGCTACCTCAGCATCGAGCAGAGATTCTTTGAAAAGAAAAGATTATCCGCATTCCTCGTACTGGTTGAGAACCTTTGGTAGCTCATAGTAACAAGCTCCTGGACCAGCACCCATAGCTCGAGCGCCTTACTGCTTAGCTCCAACTGAACTGGAAGAACTGTCTAAGCAATTGCAAGAACTCTTAGAAAAGGGTTTCATACGTCCTAGCTCTTCGCCCTGGGGAGCTCCAGTATTATTTGTAAAGAAGAAGGGAGGTACCTTCCGCATGTGAATAGATTACCGCGAACCAAACAAGGTGACTGTGAAGAATCGCTATCCTCTTCCACGCATCGACGACTTATTCGACCAGTTGCAAGGGTCGAGCTATTACTCAAAGATTGACTTGAGGTCAGGTTACCATCAACTGAGAGTCCGGGATGAGGACGTCTCCAAAACAGCATTCAGAACTCGCTACGGCCATTACGAGTTTTTGGTCATGCCATTCGGGCTAACGAACGCGCCTGCGGTTTTCATGGATCTTATGAACAGGGTGTGCAAACCTTATCTTGACAAGTTTGTTATTGTTTTTATTGATGACATTCTGATCTACTAGAAGAGTCGGGAGGAACATGAGCAGCATTTACGACTTATTCTGGAACTCCTTCGAACGAAACAACTGTACGCTAAGTTTTCAAAATGCGACTTCTGGCTTCGTGAAGTTCACTTTCTAGGCCACGTGGTAACCAAGGATGGGATTCATGTCGATCCATCCAAAGTAGATTCGATCAAGAACTGGCCTGCACCTCGTACACCAACCGAAATACGCCAATTCTTGGGTTTGGCGGGTTATTACAGACGGTTCATCAAAGACATCTCAAAGATTGCACAACCACTTACATTACTGACACAGAAAGGTGTGGCTTACCGTTGGGGTAATACACAGGAGACAGCGTTTCAGCACTTAAAGGATAGACTCTGTAGCGCACCTATCCTCTCATTGCCTGAAGGCACGAACGATTTTGTAGTCTACTGCGATGCATCTATTCAAGGTCTTGGATGTGTGTTGATGCAACGGGATAAAGTTATTGCTTATGCTTCACGCCAACTTAAGATACACGAACGGAATTACACTACGCACGATTTAGAGCTGGGAGCTGTTGCTTTTGCGCTCAAAATATGGAGACATTACCTGTACGGTACCAAGTGCACCATCTACACCGATCACAATAGTCTCGAGCATATATCTTCAAGCAGAAAGAATTGAACATGCGACAACGTCTATGGGTCGAGCTACTGAACGATTACGAATGTGCTATAAAGTACCATTCGGGCAAAGCCAATGTGGTGGCCGACGCCCTCAGTCGAAAGGATACCACACCTAGGCGTGTACGAGCGTTGCAACTCACTATTCTGTCTAGTCTTCCTTCACAGATACGAGATGCTCAGGTAGAAGCATTGAAACCAGGAAACGTCAGGGTTGAAGCCCTACGCGGCTCAAGGCAACTGTTAGAACAAAAGGCAGACGGCGCCTACTATGTAACAGGACGCATCTGGGTCCCACTCTATGGTAATTTACGCGAGCTTGTAATGGATGAAGCTCATAAGTCTCGCTACTCAGTACATCCTGGTTCGGATAAGATGTACCACGACCTCAGAACTACATATTGGTGGCCTAGCATGAAGGCCCACATAGCAACTTACATTAGCAAGTGTTTGACTTGTGCGAGAGTCAAAGCGGAATATCAGAAACCATCAGGCCCACTCCAACAACCTGAGATACCACAATGGAAATGGGAACAAATTTCCATGGATTTTGTTACTGGCCTACCTAAATCTCAACGTGGGAATGATACTATTTGGGTGATCGTGGATCGACTCACAAAGTCTGCTCACTTCTTGGCTATCAAGGAAACGGATAAGTTCTCCACTCTAGCAGACGTATACCTTAAGGAAGTTGTCTCGAGGCACGGGGTGCCCACATCTATTATTCCTGATCGTGACGCACGTTTTACTTCAGAACTGTGGCAGGCAATGCACAAATCTTTTGGCTCTCGTTTAGATATGAGCACAGCTTATCATCCTCAGACAGACGGACAGTCTGAGCGCACTATTCAAACTCTAGAAGACATGCTTCGGGCGTGCGTAATTGACTTTGGCAAAGGCTGGGAAAAACATCTGCCACTTGTGGAATTTTCGTACAACAATAGTTACCACACCAGCATTAAAGCTGCTCCATTTGAGGCATTGTACGGGCGTAAATGCCGATCACCTCTTTGTTGGGCAGAGGTGGGTGACAGTCAGATCACAGGTCCAGAAATGGTAGTTGATACTACTGAAAAGATTGCTCAAATACGACAACGCATGGCGGCAGTTCGTGACCGTCAGAAAGCATATGCGGATAAAGACAGGAAACTACTCGAGTTCCAGGTTGGGGATCGAGCACTACTCAAAGTTTCACCCTGGAAGGGTGTTGTTCGTTTTGGCAAACGAGGCAAACTCAATCCACGATACGTTGGACCATTTGAAGTCATAGAGAAGATAGGCAAAGTGGCCTACAGACTGAACTTACCAGCTGAACTCAGTGCAGTTCACAACGTTTTCCACGTGTCGAATCTGAAGAAGTGTCTGTCAGATGAGACCCACATAGTTCCTCTGAAGGAGATCACTATCGATGAACGGTTGCATTTCGTCGAGGAACCAGTTGAAATCAGGGACCGGGATGTTAAGGTCCTCAAGAACACCAGGATACCTCTTGTTCGAGTTCGTTGGAACTCCCATCGCGGCCCAGAGTTCACCTGGGAACGCGAAGACCAAATGGAACTCAAATATCCCCAGTTGTTCGAAAACAATGCAACTACTACTGAGGCTGAAGCTACTACAGAATTTCGGGAAGAAATTCCAAATCAACGGGGGGATGTTGTTACACCCCAGGAAAACCAGTAAACGATAACTTACCTAGCTTTCTCAGTAACCGCATGCTAAATTTCGGGACGAAATTTCTTTCAAGTTGGGGATAATGTGACAACTCGAGTTTCCAAGATTTCTATCTTCGCATTTAGTGCACGTTAATTTTTTTTATTATTTATGTGTTTGTTTACACGACTCGTTGTTTCGCAACGCTTACCTTTGTAATACGTTATATCGTATTTCGACTGATATTTATACTTGGGATCCATAATATTTATTATATGTGATTGTATGTTAATAAGGTGTTGTATTAATTAACATATGTTAAGTAAAGAGGAACTCTTACTGAAAACAATACCCATGGTTCGCTTACTCTGTCTGCCTGTCCCATGGTGATAAGCAATGCTCATGTCTAGACGTGAACCAAGAGTGTTGTGCATTGCTTGCCATAAATCAGGTATAGTTCAAAATCAGAGGTAACAGGGGTTGGCACCTCGTGCCTAAAAGCCGCCTCTCTGAGAGGAACATTCACAGCTGTGAAGACTCATCAGTTTCCGTGCTAGTAACGTGGGACAATCTACGATCACTCAGTTGATATTGTTTCTGTTTCGAGTTGTAAGTAGACTAGTGCCAGAATCCACGGCAGTCTGTTCTCATTTCCATATGGGTGTTTCTGGTTGCTGATACTTTACCTTGACTTTCCGATTAGTCGAACATCATTCCCTTGCATAACTAGGTGGGCCTTCATGCCCGATTACCAGTACAAGGCGTATACATCCTAATGTCTCTCATCAAACCCCAGATGACTAGAATATCGAGGCCGGGGTGCTTTACTCAACACAAATTTCCTACAGTTACTGTATAATGAGATCCACATTCGTTCCATGAGTTAGCGAATATCGTCTGGCCTGCCAAGGTTGCTTCTCCATGCCCCGCATGGGTTCAACTTAAAAATTCTCTTCCTTCAGTTGAACAGAGCGAGTCTGATCAGGTAAGTTAGAGTCGATAGTGAGCTACAAAGCTCATACACGTTCAAGTTCCACAGTCGTAATCCTCCCAAAAGTTCCATCCAACGATGCCATTTACTGATTTAGCACTTTCGAAACCAAAGTACACGGGAGGCCCTTGTGATCGGTCAAAGTAACGCATTCGGTACCATCCAAGTAATGCCTCCAAGTAAATCCAAAGACTATGGCTTCCACCGTCGGTCGTGACTCGTGCAATTCTTCTTGTAAGTCTACTACATAAGCTATCACCTTCTCGTGTTGCATCGGCGTGTAACTGGGACTCTGATTCGAACCATCATGATATGCCACTAAATCACCCGCACCCTCAGGTGAAGGCGATGCTCAGTGTATTGCAGAGTTGGGATTCGAAAGCTGAAAAGACGTCCTCCTGTTCTGTCTTTCACGAACACAGCACCTGGCTGTGCTAAAGAGATTTAAGCTACGCGACCCTCGGAAATCCTGCGATTAATCTGCGATAAAATCGAGCAGGACCAAGAAATTACTGTACCCATGAAGGACTCTTTGGTGTCGATCAGTTTCCAACCAAAAAGGACCTTAGCGAGATCCACGTGCATTCCCACTTCGTTGATTATATGACCCAAAAAGGGTACTCTCGAATCCAGAAGTTACATTTACCAAGACTTCGCGCGTAACGGCTCCTCCCTCGGGAGTGCTAAAATAAGATACAGATGTCGTCGTCCATGATGTTCCTTTCTCCTAGAAATGATTTAAAACGTCCTCCATAAATACGGTCGATTCATGTGGTCCATAAAGCTGCGGGTGTGTTGATTAACCCAATGGTCATGGTATACAAAGTCGCAATGGCTGTATTGCGTTTGATATGCCGTTTCAGGAACATTCTCCTCTTGGTCTTCCGTCAATACATGGTTGAGGCAAACAATTCTTGATTGTTACCTTGCTGAGTTCTTGATAATCCGTACACATATGAAAAGGCTTTATCTTCCCGAATATAACTGCGGCTCCTCAAAGCGAACAAAAACTATGTTCAATAAAACTCATGTCCAACAGTTCATGTAGATAGTTCTTGCAACCCTCCTGGTGCAAGACGGTATATAGCATGAGTAATCAGAGCTGCCCCTGTCGTGAGATCAAACTGAGATTCTGCCTAACCGTGGTGGAAGTAAGTCTGAAAGCTCCTCGGGTAGCACACTGAGAGGAATCACGAACAATTGGTGGATCCTCGATCCTCTTTTCCTTAGCCTCACATCAATAACGGTTGTTAACGTAGCGGGGTGATCCCTCCATAGACACTTCTGGGCCTTCATAGTTGAAATGGCGCTAACCTTTGCACCACTTTGTTGCTTTAGAACAGACAACGGTTCTCCACACAAACTTTCTCCTCACTGGTATATCTGCGCGATCTTTGGATAACCAATCCACACTAATTGCTGTATTGTAGCCATCAAGGGTAGTAGAAGGAAGGTCAATGTCGGACGCTTGTCCCACAAGGTCGAGTTTGCATCCCAACAAACATATGAGGTTTCCTTTATCTTGTTGTCGGCCGATTCCACAACAGGTTCGGTTTCAAGAAGCATCAGGGTTAAGTAGAATAAAGACGAAGCGATTCGTTACCAAAAACGTGTAGGCCACCATGTGGTTATGATCCTGGCGTCGCCCACGCCAATCCTAAATGCCCTTCCATGAGCATCATTTCCCGTGTTGTTGTTATCTTTACGAGGATTTCCAGTACTTACGTCGTGTCTTTGATTGTTGTCTTCTTGATCTAACCATGGCCAATCCATGTTGTTGGCACCTCCATTTCCATACCGTTAGTTACAATTACGAGTATCCTGATGTTGCCGTGACTGTTTCCTCTAATGCTGTTGTTTGAAACGGAGCTCTACGATCTTTCACTGACAGGGCCCACCTCTTCACATTCCATTCTACAGTCAGTTGTCATTGCTTATGTCCTGATTGGTTCATAAAGGTTGACTCCCATCAGTCGCTGACTAGGGTTGGAGATTCGATTGCAGTCACTTTGCTGGTCTTCGTTGTTGGTAATCAGGGTCATCCAGATGCTGAAGTCGGTATAGTACTACTATCATCCTTTTGTCCACCGATGCTGCAAGTTGCTTGAGTAACACACGGTTTGTTTCGACAGTGTTGCAGAGGTGTTCGCACTTCGGGATATAAGACGTGAATACATTAAGTTCCAGTAAACAGAGAGAAGTGAGGGAGATATAGACCAATCATTCGACGCTGTGACATCCAACTCAGGGACGTCCGTACAAGCACCTAGCATTCTACACAGTTCGCTGGACGTTCAGATGGGTGTTCAGGTGATACTCGATAACATCGAGATTCGAAAGGATTCAGAGAGGAATGAGAAGATCACGTTCGAGTATGAGATAATCACTTCTATAACTCCTATAGACTGTTGTGTTTCACATCAACCAAATAACGGAACGGAACCCCTTTTTCACTTGTTAAGTCTCACTGGGACTCGCATGCCCCCCACATTATTATTATGTGTGCACCCAATAATATTGTGATTTGCATGCTCATCTCAGCTCCTCCTAACTCATGTCAAATGATTCCTCAAACTCGAGTAGCAAACAAAGAGCATCACGAAACGTAAGTCACGAATGTTTAGGGAAACACCACCCTATCAGTCATATAACACATGCAAGTAATACGTGAATTCATACTGTTGTGCTAAACGTGCAATCACATGCAATATCATATGTAAGTGTTCACTAGTTACGCAGTACAATGAGTATACGAGAGACGAACCTTGCAATCTGGAGCTGAGTGTCATGGTCGTATTCACGTTTTCAAAATTGTTTGGTTATAGTCTGGTTTTATAAAAATGTTTTAAAACCAAGTTCACTATAACCAATGGCTCTGATACCAAACTGTCACACCCCCAAAATACCACATGCGGAAACCCTCGCGAGGCGTGTGACGTACCAGGATTCAAGCCACTAATCATATTGAACTCATAAATATATTTAAATAAAACTTTCATTCATTAACATAAGGTGTTATAAACGTTGCATATCATTCATTGTATACAGCGAAAGCATAACTTATTTGTTAAGTGTTTCGTAAACCATGTGTACATAAACCATTAAGCTTGTATTGAGATTCCATGTATCGACCACTCCAGCATCCCAGACGGCAAGTCCCAATGATATAAACCTACAAACCTGCAAGCATGCAGACAAGTGTGTCAGACGACGCTGGTGAGTTCAAAGTTTTGTTAACGCGTTTAGTTACTCGGTATGTGTATAAAACAGTTCAATAGTTCAAAAATTTGATTTGATGTTGTTATTAACTTGATTACCGCAGATGGCTACATGATGTATTTGCCCAACCCCAATGTCTCTATCAAAACATTGGTCATGCTTTAAGGAAATTAGTTCATGGTCGTCCTCCCCGGTACGGTGTGAGGGTGTGACAACTCGAGTTTCCAAGATTTCTATCTTCGCATTTAGTGCACGTTAATTTTTTTTATTATTTATGTGTTTGTTTACACGACTCGTTGTTTCGCAACGCTTACCTTTGTAATACGTTATATCGTATTTCGACTGATATTTATACTTGGGATCCATAATATTTATTATATGTGATTGTATGTTAATAAGGTGTTGTATTAATTAACATATGTTAAGTAAAGAGGAACTCTTACTGAAAACAATACCCATGAAATCACCCAAGTGATGAAAACACTTTAGTGTTTTCGTCCAGCATAGTTTGACGAAATCAGAGATGGGCCTTGGCCCAGTTTTGAGATATTAGATATTATATATATTTATTTAATCATAATCTTCTCTGAGACGTTTCCCATTTACCAAACCTTATCACTTTGTTCTCTCTCTCTCTACATCTGAAACCCACAAACTGAATTCCTCATCTTGAAGCCAAACCCCTGTTAAATCTACGGTTAGTGACTTACATGATTAAGATGATATCTTATATTGACTGCTACTGTGAGATATTGTAATCTTATGATCTGATTTTGATTGATGATTTAATGTTTAGATCATTGTTCTCTATGAATGGTGATTGTTAATCTTCGAGATAAAGTGATCGTAGATAGTTATTTGATAAATGCATAACTAGATCTCCTGTTAAATGATGAATACTATGATGTTGTTGGATGTTAATTCTGAAAATACAGATGAGTAGATATCTAATCAAATGTTTTATGCTTTTGTTTGATTGATTGTTTGTACAAAAAGGGTTGAATCTGATAAGAAATGGGATTAGAATTGCTGGGTTTTATGTTACAGTAAGTATTGTTGATGATGATAAATAGTAACGAAATCACCCCCCACATCTAAAGTGGCGAAATCACCTTAGGTGATTTCGGCCCACATAGAGATTTCGGCCCACATAAGGGATTTCGCCCATATATGTGTTTTCGGCCCATGTGTAATTTCGGCAACCATAGGGATTTCGGCCCATGAGTGTTTTCGCCAACTTGGGGATTTCGGCTCATGTGGATTTCGAACATAAAGGGTTTTCGGCCTTAGAGTGATTTCGCAACTTATGTGTTTTGGCAACTTGGTTTACTTGTTTACTGATTAACTTGTTAACTTTGTTAAGTTGGCAATTCTGTTAAGTAAGTAACCCTGTTAGCTTATTTTCTCATATGTTAGTAAGATAAATATATTTGGACAACATTTAGTTCTGTTAAATATATTAGTTATTTTAATAAGTTAACTGGGTTATGTTAACTAGGTTAAGTATGTCAACCTCATTATATATGATAACTCTGTTATGGCTGTTAAAAGGTTAACCCTGTTAAATATTAACTGTGTTATAAATGTCAGTTATGTTATGTATGTTAACTGGGTTACGTTAACTATACAAACTCTTTATACATGATAACTCTGTTATGATACACTGTATATGATAAGTGGGTTAACTTAACTATACATGTTAGTTCTATTGATCCTAGTTAAAGTTGTTAGCACAGTTAAGTGTAGCAAGACTGTTAATAAATAACTATGGTTAGTACAAACTTTGAATGACATTCCTATGAAACATGAACTGTACTGCTTTGATAATTTTCTTATGTGATACGTGCTGATTGTTTAAGCACACTCTGTGACATAAATGGCATGTGAAACTTTACGAACTTGAACTGACTGAACATACGTGCACTATAGGACTTGACTGATTAATTGTGAGCACTTAACTTAGCATACCGAGCAAACAAGGTGAGTTCACACTCTTACCAAGGCATGGGATTCCCCGGTGGGTTGGGAATGGGATTGAATAATTACTTGTACTTACATCACTACTAGACTACTTACCACGGTCCTCGGATTGGGAAGGATGCCTGTGCCAAACTCTACGTAAAGCCTACGTACTGTCCTCGGATTGGGAAGGACACTAGTGTTTAGACCTACGTAAAACCTACGTACTACCGTCCTCGGATTGGGAAGGACGCCAGCGCTAAATCTACGTACTCGCTACGTACCACTGTCCTCGGTTGTGAAGGGCACTTACGTAAAACCTACGTAAAATTATACTTACTACTATCCTCGGATTGGGAAGGATACTTATGGTTACGAATAGTCTAGTGGATATACAACATGGGAAGCCCCTACCAATAGAACGTACTATCGGCCCAGTAGAGCCACATGTTACATACGAACTTACTATTACGCATTTACTTTCTGTGAACTCGCTCAACTAGTTGTTGATCCTCTGTTACATGCCTTGCAGGACCTTAGGTACTTTTGGAGCTTGCACGGGAGGCACAGTCGTTGTGGACATGGATCGTGAATGTGTTGTTAAACATTATGACATTTTATACTTAAACTTATGTTGGGATTTACATTATTGCTTCCGCTACACACTTGTTTATATTTGGTTTTGGAAACACCTATCGTATTGATGAATGACTTTTACTATATACTTATGTTCAATATGATTGGTGGCTTGATCCTGGTCATGTCACGCCTCCAAGCGGTGGTACTCCGCGTGTGGATTTTGGGGGTGTGACAGAGGGTGCCAAACCTAATAGCGCTATCAACTAATAACCACGTTGCCTACCCGGCAACCTTTTCGGTAGAAGATGGGACTTAAGGTGATAGGAGTGAGTGTATTATCCAACATTCCGGTTTCACATTCCAGTCAAACCCATTACCCAATATTCCTCCCCGGAATATTTACCAGATGTCCCTCCCCGGGACGCATGCTTGAAAAAGAGTAGTGAACTCACCTTAGATTGCTCGGCGTGTTACGTTACGATACATTACCCGTTCCCAGTTGGTCAATCAAACCCTACTGTGGTTACCAAAGACAGTTAGTTCGCATGTACATAGATCACGTATTCCACATTTATGTTATGTACAAGAAGAAGCACTCGTATAACACATGTTATCCTAGTTAATATAGCAGCCTATTCTCATCAAGTAGTTTCACAGCGTGCATTCAATTCTCATATAAATTTACACCAAGATTCCAATATGGTCATCAATAATAATCAATTTCTTATGTAATAAATCACATTCTTTTCACTTATCTTAAACAAGTGTCGAACACGCATTTATACATAGATCACACATCGTAACAATAAGTAAGCATTCATAGCATTCAACACGTAATGTGCGGCCCCTCTAAATTCAGGCCCAAATCTGAATATGCAGCCCATTACCTATCACGTTACCCGGTCCGAACTATTGCCCCTTAACCCTACAGGCCGATCCAATAACCCCCAAGCCCACTCAACTTGGCCTTAGGTAAATGTGTGTGTGATTCGGTGACTGAAGGGCCCAAGTAACAAACTAAATGCACACAAGGTATGGACTCAGCTGGTGACCCGGAGTCACGCAGACCAGCTGCATACGTGTTGACTAAACAGCCCAACAAGTCCCTCGGCCCAACAACTAGAATATTACATCCTGATGTGCTGTAACGGTTTGCATATTCTAAGGGATTTCATAGTTTCTCATGACCTGTTAACATAATCCTTGTACAAAATCAAAACATCCCTATATCTATTCACGTTTGTTATTCATTATGGCTTACTAATTCTTGATTTCATCAACAATTAAAATGCATATAGATATATGTGTAGGGGCCTTAACTTCACATAGTCCGATTACGAGTTCATATTAACATAAGATGATCACTAAAACACATGTTCAAGGGACTTACCAATTAACAATTACATTTCATAAAGCTTTAAGGTTTAATCTAATGTTACCTATGCCCCTTTGATTTCGTCCTTAACGACACCCGATTTCTCATCACATACAAGAAGTCTTAATCGTTTAACAAAACACATGAATCAAATCATCAATCAATTAATACGTACATATTTATATACACACAGCACTCATCAGATAAATGATCATATCGACATCAAGACTCTCACCTTTTATAACACCTATGTACACTATTTTACGCACACAATACAACCCAAATAATCTGAGGATTAATATAGTTATAGATTCACTAACCAAGATCTCGATCAATAGGTTGATGCCTCGAGGGGGGGGGGCGTCTGCCATCAAGTGAGAGGGAGTAGGGTTTGTCGTTTGTGATTTAGAGATTTACAAGAAGTTTACGTACAAGTGCACAAATAAAGCTAACAACTAAAACAAGTGGGCCGATATACATGTTACCTTGGGCTATACAACTTAGGCCGACATAATCACATGGGCCACCACACAATTAACAGGATTCCGAACTTACTAAATTCCTATTGGACCGAGATCTAATATAAGTATCGAGTATTGGGCTGAGATTTGATCTGAGCAACATGGTCGCTGATTAATATGAAGTCTCCTAAAATCCTATTGGACCGTTTATATCATGATCAGATGGTCGATGATAAACTTGAGCCTCTCAATCCTGATAACACAAAACTAACAACAAATTTAATTGGACCGTTTTAGAAGTGGGCTGACAACCGATGAATTGGACCAATACATTATCTTTGACAATCACATGAATTTTCAATTAGATCATGCAACTTATGTCGGATAAATTAGACATTAATGGGCCGCCACAACTGTTACATTAAATGAACCACACATGGGCCGATTCAACTAGACATTACATTCAACAAACATTAAATGAACTTGCATGAAACAATTAAAGTTGTCGGATGAGTTATGTTAATGGTTCGAAATTTCGGGTTGTCACAAGCTGAGAGTCCGAGATGAGGACATCTCCAAAACAGCATTCAGGACTCGTTACGGGCATTACAAGTTTCTGGTTATGCCTTTCGGACTGATAAACGCACATGCGGTCTTCATGGATCTCATGAACCGAGTGTGCAAACCCTATCTGGATAAGTTCGTTATTGTTTTCATTGACGGCATTCTGATCTATTCTAAGAGTCAGGAGGAACACGAGCATCATCTGCGACTTATTCTGGAACTTCTTCGAACAGAGCAGCTGTATGCTAAGTTTTCGAAATGCGACTTTTGACTTCGTGAAGTCCATTTCCTAGGTCATGTGGTAAACGAGGATGGGATTCATGTGGATCCATCCAAGGTTGACTCGATCAAGAACTGGCCTGCAGAAGATTCATCAAAGATTTCTTGAAGATTGCGCAACCTATCACTTCACTAACTCAGAAGGGTGTCACCTATCGTTGGGGTGATGCATAGGAATCCGCATTTCAGCACTTAAAGGAGAGGCTTTGTAGCGCACCTGTTCTCTCGTTTTTGGGTAAAGGGTTACCCCGGTGATTCTATTAAAACAACCGCAATTAAGTACAAGTAGTGAGGATGATCCAAACTAGTTCTCATATACGGGACATGCCCCATATATGTAAACCACTAAAACAAAATACCTATGACACCACATAACCTAGTCTACTTTACATCATGAAAAAATGTCCAGTAGACAAACAAAACGAAACCAACAAAAGTCATTATCCTCCATCATCAAAAATGAAATTGCAACGAAACAGCATCCCCATAACACGAACCAAAATCTGACTAGCCATTGGAGAGCTTTGTGGAAGAGGTGCTTGCCCCTGCTTTTGAAAACAAAGGATGTGTACCCGACGTCAAAAAGGATGTGTAGCAACAGTGCGTGCGAAATTATTGTCGTTCAAGTATAAGCGAAGTGCTAGAGTTATTAAGTACTTGGAGGAATGGAAGCTTGATGGAGTGGAGAGCTTTGGCGAAGACTAAAGGCGTTCTTTAACTCTTGGTTCTTTTGTTTTTTGATTGTTTAGTTGGCAGTGTTCTTGTTAAATCTCTAGTGGTATGCCATTAGAGGTAACTAGAGGGTATTTTTGCCTTTCTACTTGTATTTTTTGATGATATGATATAAAATCACCGGGGTAACCCTTCACCCAAAAAAAAAGACTTCCACAACCTCCTCATCATCAAAATCACCTATATCATCCCTCATCCCCTTACCCGTTTGACGGACCGTTCCCTGCTCCTCCCTTAGAGCATCAAACGGGTTCTGGGACACTACACTAGCCGACGGATCCAACTTTTTTACCCCTCCATTCGATTTGAATCCAACCGGCCTGTACTCAAATTTTGGCTTAGCTTTGTTAACATGAAAACCAGATCTCCTGGCCGCTTCTTTACCATCCGCATCCATAAAACCATCTTCATCCACTTCTGGAATCTTCACCGGACCTCGAGATTGCTTTCCAACGTTCTGTTTCGGGGGTTTAGGTACAACCTTAGGAGATTTCCTAGGCTGTCTCGGGCAAGACTCATCAGAATGTCCAAAGACCTTACAATGGTCACAGCTATATGGACTCCATTCATATTCCACAGCCATCTTCACTTTAATAAAACCTTCACCTTCTAGCTCAGGCACCGCAATAACTACTTCCTCTTTAAAGGCATTCTCGGCTGAAATTTCTATCAAGGCTCTTGCATAACTGCTCCTTCCCCAAGCATCCGTGCACATTGAGGTAGTATACGAATCCAACAATTTTGGCTCACCAATAGCCGTAGCAATCATACTCAAACCATCTTCCGTATAGGCAACTTTAGGAACATCATGAATTTTAACCCAAACTAGAATCTTTTTAACTTCCTTCTTCTCTAGTCTCGTAGTAGGCGACCACACACTAAGGAAGAGAGGTTGAGAACGAATAATCCAGGGTCCCTCTTTAAGAACATTCAACATACCGTCTTTATCCGCAAATTTGAAAAAGAAAAACCCATTTGCATTCATCATAGACTTTTGCAAACCAAACTTCTTCCAATTGTTTCTCACAAAGTACTCAACCACCGGATAAGCAACACGATCCCCCAAGAAGTACCCATACAGTGTATTAGCTAACCTGTTTTGAACTAGTTTAACAGATTCCCAGGAAAGCACCACATCACAACCATCCTGCAAAACCGGACTCGCAAGAGTTCTGAAGTGTACCTGTTTGGTCTTGGCTGTCACAACGGATTCAGCATAAGACCTTGGCTTCGATGCAATACCCATATCAGATCGAACTTGGAAACTTCCCTGATCTTCCCTATTTTCCGAAACCCTAGTGTTAGGATGCACATTATCCACAGGAACTTAAACCTTAGACTTGAGTAATTCATCAATGATATTGGATTTCCTAGGTTCCGATTGAGATGTCTGCACTATACCCCGACGAGGCATCCATGTATTGCCATCAACATCAATCACACGGCTGGCTAAACTCTCAAAGGAGAGTGAAGGTTTTACTCGATCATCATGAGAGGTGACCCCATCTGTTTTACAGTCATCCATTCGACAGAAACCCTAATCTGATGTCGCAACAGACTAGGACAGCAAAACCGCTGTATGCGTGACCCTAATCTGATGTAACACCCAAACCAATCAGAAAACAAGGAAGAATCAGCGCCAAAGAATTGCCGAAACCCTAATCTGAATATGGATTGTCGCTGAATATGGATTGCCGAACCCTAAGTAGTAGCCGCACACCCCTTCAATAATTAGAAAACAAAGAAAAACAAAGAAAAACGAAACCCTAAATACAAAAACCTAATCTGATTTCAACTGATTATCTTCTAAGGATCGAATGGAAAAACCCTAAGATGATAACCAAGATCAATCGAGAATAGGAGGAGCAAGAATATGTTAGGGTTTCACAAGAATGCCAATGTCGCCAAATTCGCCCAGAGAACCTTCATTATGTGCTA
This sequence comes from Helianthus tuberosus, assembly GCA_030545235.1. Taxonomy (NCBI): domain Eukaryota; kingdom Viridiplantae; phylum Streptophyta; class Magnoliopsida; order Asterales; family Asteraceae; genus Helianthus; species Helianthus tuberosus. Next base: position 124,243,290 of record CM060408.1, read on the forward strand.
CCAAGTAGAAGCAACGGATTGTTCACCTATTCTCTCGTTACCTGAAGGCACCGATGATTTTGTGGTTTATTACGACGCGTCAATCCAAGGACTTGATTGTGTGTTGATGCAACGTGAGAAAGCCATTGCTTATGCATCACGCCAACTTAAGGTTCACGAAAGGAACTATACTACTCACGATTTGGAGCTGGGAGCCGTTGTTTTTGCACTCAAGATATGGTGGCATTGCCTGTATGGTACCAAGTGCACCATTTACACCGATCACAGGAGTCTCCAGCATATCCTCGAACAGAAGGAGTTGTGTGACAACTCGAGTTTCCAAGATTCCATCTTCGCATTTAGTGCACGTTAATTTTTGTTTATGTTGTTTGTTTACACGACTCGTTGTTTCACAACGCTTACATTTGTAATACGTTATATCGTATTTCGATTGATATTTTATACTTGGGATCCATAATAATTATTATATGTGAGTGTATGTTAATAAGGTTTTGTATAAATTAACATATGTTAAATAGATGGAACTCTTACTGAAAACAAGTACCCATGAAATCACCCAAGTGATGAAAACACTTTGGTGTTTTCATCCAGCCATGTTTGGCGAAAACAGAGATGGGCTTTGGCCCATGGCCCAGTTTTGAGATATTATATATTTATTTTATCACAATCTTCTCTGATAAGTTTCCCATTTACCAAACCTTATCACTTTGTTCTCTCTCTACCTCTGAAAACCCAACAAACAGAATTCTTCTTTTGAAGCCAAAACCCCTGTTTAATCTACGGTTAGTGATTTACATGTTAAGATGATATCTTATATTGACTGCTACTGTGAGATATTATAATCTTATGATCTGATTTTGGTTGATGATTTAATGTTTAGATCATTGTTTTCTATGAATGGTGATTGTTAATCTTCGAGATAAAGTGATCGTAGATAGTCAGTTGATAAATGCATAACTAGATCTCCTGTTAAATGTTAAAAACTATGATGATTGTTGGATGTTAATCCTGATTATTTAGATGAGTAAGTATCTAAATGAATGTTTTAGCTTTTGTTGGATTGATTGTTCCTACAAATGATTAATCATGTAACTGTAATGAGATTTAGTTGCTGGGTTTAAGTTACAGTGAGTATTGTTGAAGAAGATGATAACTGGACGAAATCACCCACAACTTTAAAGTGGACGAAATCACCTAAGTGATTTCGGCCCACATACATGTTTTCGGCCCACAAAGAGTTCGGCCCAAGGGAGGTTTTCGGCTCTAAAGGGTTTTCGGCAATATAAGGGTTTTCGGCCCAATGAGTGATTTCGGCCACATGAGGGATTTCGGCCACTTAAGTGATTTCGACCAATATGGTGTTTTCGGCTCTTGTGTTTTATTAACCTGTTAGTGTATAATTTCTGTTAAGTGTGCACTTCTGTTAGTTCAGCAACACAGTTAGTATATTAAGTTCTGTTAATATGTTAACTGGGTTATGTTAACTGGGTTACATATGTAAAGCTTGAATTACATGAATGTGACTAACTGTTTGTGTGTTGCATCATATTAACTGTCAAACACTTCCGTTAGTCTGTTAATGTATAACCTTGTCAAAATGGACTGTGAAAGCCTTTATGTGAAACATGAATTGCATAAGTTGGATTAACTGTTTACATGGTACAAGATGCAAATTGCTAGGCACACTTTGTGATATTACTGTGATGATAGTTACATGTGAAATATTACGAATGTGAACTGATTGAGTATACGTGCACTATAGGACTTGACTGATTTATTGTGAGCACTTAACTTAGCATACCGAGCAAAACAAGGTGAGTTCACACTCTTACCAAGGCATGGGATTCCCGGGGTTGGGAATGGGATTGAAGGAATGGATTTGTACTTAGAATGTTACTAGACTATCTACCATCGTCCTCGGATGCGCAGGATACATACGTAAAACCTACGTATACTTGTACACATCACTGTCCTCAGGTTGCGAAGGACACTTACGTAAAACCTACGTAAACTTATACTCATTACTGCCTCGGGTTGTGTCAGGCACTTACGTAAAACCTACGTAAACCCCCGCGTACCCCTGTCCTCGGTTGTGAAGGACACTTACGTAAAACCTACGTAAATTTTGTACGTACTACTGTTCTCGGTAAGAAGAACACTTATGGTTGCAAATAGTCTAGTTTATATGCAAACATGGGAAGCCCCCACTAATAGAACATACTATCGGCCCAGTAGAGCCACACGTTACGAAACGAACTTGCTTTTACGAACTTACTTACTGTGAACTCGCTCAACTAGTTGTTGACTCTCTGTTACATGCCTTGCAGGTCGTTAGATTTACATGGAGCTTGCACGGGAGGCACGGTCGTTGTGGACATGGATCGTGAATGTGTGGTTAAACATTATGACATTTTGTACTTAATCTTATGTTGGGTTTTACATTATTGCTTCCGCTACACACTTGTTTATGTTTGGTTTTGAGAACACCTATCGTATTGATGAATGACTTTTACTATTTATTTATATGTTCAATATGATTGGTGGCTTGATCCTGGTCAGTCACGCCTCCAAGCGGTGGTACTCCGCGTGTGGATTTTGGGGGTGTGACAGATTGGTATCAGAGCCATTGGTTATAGTGAACTAGGTTTTAATAAGGGAAAACTTTTTGTTAAAACCATACTATAACCTGAACAGTGCTCAACGATCCACAACGACGCCTCGCTCCACGTGCAAGACTCAACATCCTAGGTAATATGGTATATGTTTTATTGCCTACTTGCTAGAATTGCATAGAACTTTGCTCAGGGTATGCTTAGATTAACGTAACACTATTGCATGAGAACACTTGTGTGCTTACTCTCTTCTGTCATCGCACTACTCGCGAACCTCTCTCACTTATGTCATATTTGCTATGAAGATCATGGCTGGACGCATTAACATGACACAAGCCCAGTTGACGACTCTTATTAACGAACGAGTTGCGGCGGCACTTGCAGCCGCACAAGAAGGAGGTATACCCTGCCGTTGTAACTCACACTAGGATCTTTAGATCCTACACTCCTAAAACAACTCTTGTGCTTAATCTTGTCCTGGTTCTTATACACAACAGGTCAGCACGCTCAGCCACCTGTTTGCACCTTCAAAACTTTCATGGACTGTCGTCCTACTACTTGTAGTGGCACGGAAGGAGCAGTTGGGCTCCTCCATTGGTTTGAAAAGCTCGAGTCCGTATTTGAAATGTGTGAATGCCCTGAGGCTCGCAGGGTGAAGTACGCCACTGGTACTCTAGAAGGCATTGCGCTGACTTGGTGGAATGCGCAAGTTCAGATGTTAGGGTTGGTTGTTGCTAACGCCACACCCTGGAATGATTTTAAGGAATTGATCAAGGAGGAATATTGTAGCCGTGATGACATTCATAAGCTGGAGGTAGAGTTTTACCATTTGAAAATGACGGGGTCAGAAATTGAAGCGTACACCAGAAGATCGAATGAGTTAGCTATTTTGTGTCCTACTATGGTGGACCCTCCCATTAAGCGTATCGAACTGTATCTCAATGGTCTGGTGCCGGAGATTCAAAGTCACGTAACCTCAGCAAATCTTGGCACCATTCAACAGATCGTCAAGTTAGCTCATCGCCTCACAGATCAGGCAGTGGAACAGAACAGGCTGCCTAAACGTATCAGCGCTACTACTACCGCTGCCACTCCAATTACTCCTGCTACTCCCAGTGACAACAAGCGGAAATGGGAAGGGGATTCCAGCAAAGGTTCAGCTTCAGTACATTCTCAAGTTCAGCAGCGAAAGACTGACAACTATCAGAGCCCTAGTCAGCAATCTTCGGGCAGTCACAGGCAGGGTGGTTATCGAGGGAACCTCCCAAGGTGTAACAACTGTAACAGGCATCACAGTGGCCAGTGCAACAAGGGTCGTTGTCAGAGGTGCCTCAAGATGGGCCATGAGGCCAAGGATTGTAGGAGTCCGCGGCCTGCGAATCAGAATCAGCAGCAGCAGCAAGCACCGCAGAATCAGCAACAGGGCAACAAAGGATGTTTTCATTGTGGTGCTGAAGGTCACTTCAAAAGACACTGCCCTCGGTTAAACCGAAACCAGAACAACAACAACAACCAGGGCAATGGGAACAACAACAACGGGGGAAACAACAATGATGGGAACAACGGCGCTAGGGGTCGAGCATTTGTGATTGGTCAGGCTGATGCAAGGAACGATCCTAATGTGGTTATGGGTAAGTTTCTTCTCGACGGCTTTTATGTTACTGTATTATTTGATTCGGGTGCGGATACCAGTTACATGTCTCTGAAGGTTAGTAAAATGCTTAAGCGCGCACCAACACTTTTGAACACCAAACATGTCGTAGAGCTAGCTAACGGTAAAAGTCTAGAAGCCACACACATAGTTCAGGGTTGTAATCTTATCCTCGCTGGTCAGACTTTCTCTATCGATCTCATTCCTATAACTCTGAGTAGTTTTGATGTCGTCATTGGTATGGATTGGTTATCCCAACAACAAGCAGAGATCCTATGCAAGGAGAAGATCATTCGTATTCCCCGTACTGGCAAAGAACCTCTCGAAGTTCAAGGCGACAAGAGTGGTGTCGTGAGTGGCATCATCTCCTTCTTGAAGGCTCAGAAGTGTTTGCGGAAGGGCCACACTGCTATACTAGCACTTGTTACAGATACATCGACGTCAGAGAAAAAGATTGGGGATATTCCTGTAGTACGCGACTTTTCTCAAGTGTTTCCTGAAGAGTTACCTGGGTTACCGCCCCATCGCCAGGTCGAGTTTCAAATTGAGCTAGCTCCTGGAGCAGCACCCATAGCTCGAGCGCCTTACCGCTTAGCTCCAACTGAACTGAAAGAACTGTCTAAGCAATTGCAAGAACTCTTGGAAAAGGGTTTCATACGTCCTAGCTCTTCACCCTGGGGAGCTCCAGTATTATTTGTAAAGAAGAAAGACGGTACCTTTCGTATGTGCATAGATTACCGCGAACTGAACAAGGTGACTGTGAAGAATCGCTATCCTCTTCCACGCATCGACGACTTATTCGACCAGTTGCAAGGGTCGAGCTATTACTCGAAGATTGATCTGAGATCAGGTTACCATCAACTGAGAGTCCGGGATGAGGACGTCTCCAAAACAGCATTCAGAACTCGCTACGGCCATTACGAGTTTTTGGTCATGCCATTCGGGCTAACGAACGCGCCTGCGGTTTTCATGGATCTTATGAACAGGGTGTGCAAACCTTATCTTGACAAGTTTGTTATTGTTTTTATTGATGACATCCTGATCTACTCGAAGAGTCGGGAGGAACACGAGCAGCATTTACGACTTATTCTGGAACTCCTTCGAACGGAACAGCTATACGCTAAGTTTTCAAAATGCGACTTCTGGCTTCGTGAAGTCCACTTTCTAGGCCACGTGGTAAACACGGATGGGATTCATGTCGATCCATCCAAGGTAGATTCGATCAAGAACTGGCCTGCACCTCGCACACCAACCGAAATACGCCAATTCTTGGGTCTGGCGGGTTATTACAGACGGTTCATCAAAGACTTCTCAAAGATTGCACAGCCGCTTACATTACTGACACAGAAAGGTGTTGCTTACTGTTGGAGTGATACACAGGAAACAGCGTTTCAGCACTTAAAGGATAGACTTTGTAGTGCACCTATCCTCTCATTGCCTGAAGGCACGGACGATTTTGTAGTCTACTGTGACGCATCTATCCAAGGTCTTGGATGTGTGTTGATGCAACGGGATAAAGTCATTGCTTATGCTTCACGCCAACTTAAGATTCACGAACGGAATTACACTACACATGATTTAGAGCTGGGAGCTGTTGTTTTTGCGCTCAAGATATGGCGACACTACCTGTACGGCACCAAGTGCACCATCTACACAGATCACAGGAGTCTTGAGCATATCTTCAAGCAGAAAGAGTTGAACATGCGACAACGTCGATGGGTCGAGTTACTGAACGATTACGAATGTGCTATAAAGTACCATCCGGGCAAAGCCAATGTGGTGGCCGACGCCCTCAGTAGAAAGGATACTACACCTAGGCGTGTACGAGCGTTGCAACTCACTATTCAGTCTAGTCTTCCTTCACAGATACGAGATGCTCAGGTAGAAGCATTGAAACCAGAAAACGTCAGGGCTGAAGCCCTACGCGGCTCAAGGCAACGGTTAGAACAAAGGGCAGACGGCGCCTATTATGTAACCGGACACATCTGGGTCCCACACTATGGCAACCTACGCGAGCTTGTAATGGAAGAAGCTCATAAGTCTCGCTACTCAGTACATCCTGGTTCAGATAAGATGTACCACGACCTCAGAACTACATATTGGTGGCCTAGCATGAAGGCCCACATAGCAACTTACGTTAGCAAGTGCTTGACTTGTGCGAGAGTTAAAGCGGAATATCAGAAACCATCAGGGCCACTCCAACAACCTGAGATACCACAATGGAAATGGGAGCAAATTTCCATGGATTTTGTTACTGGCCTGCCTAGATCTCAACGTGGGAATGATACTATTTTGGTGATCGTGGATCGACTCACAAAGTCTGCTCACTTCTTGGCTATCAAGGAAACGGATAAGTTCACCACTCTAGCAGACGTATACCTTAAGGAAGTTGTCTCGAGGCACGGGGTGCCCACCTCTATTATCTCTGATCGTGACGCACGTTTTACTTCAGAACTGTGGCAAGCAATGCATAAATCTTTTGGCTCTCGATTAGACATGAGCACAGCTTATCATCCTCAGACAGACGGGCAGTCTGAGCGCACTATTCAAACTCTAGAAGACATGCTTCGGGCGTGCGTAATTGACTTTGGCAAGGGCTGGGAAAAACATCTGCCACTCGTGGAATTTTCGTACAACAACAGCTACCACACCAGCATAAAAGCTGCTCCGTTTGAGGCATTGTACGGGCGTAAATGCCGATCACCTCTTTGTTGGGCAGAGGTGGGTGACAGTCAGATCACAGGTCCAGAAATGGTAGTTGATACTACTGAAAAGATTGCTCAAATACGACAACGCATGGCGGCAGCTCGTGACCGTCAGAAAGCATACGCCGATAAAGACAGGAAACTACTCGAGTTCCAGGTTGGGGATCGAGCACTACTCAAGGTTTCACCCTGGAAGGGTGTTGTTCGTTTTGGCAAAAGGGGCAAACTCAATCCACGATACGTTGGACCATTTGAAGTCATTGAGAAAATAGGCAAAGTGGCCTACAGATTGAACTTACCAGCTGAACTCAGTGCAGTTCACAACGTCTTTCACGTGTCGAATCTGAAGAAGTGTCTGTCAGATGAGACCTTCATAGTTCCTTTGAAGGAGCTCACTATCGACGAACGGTTGCGTTTCGTCGAAGAACCAGTTGAAATCACGGACCGGGATGTTAAGGTCCTCAAGAACACCAGAATACCTCTTGTTCGAGTTCGTTGGAACTCCCGTCGTGGCCCAGAGTTCACCTGGGAACGCGAAGACCAAATGGAACTCAAATATCCCCAGTTGTTCGAAAACAATGCAACTACTACTGAGGCTGAAGCTACTACACAATTTCGGGAAGAAATTCCAAATCAACGGGGGGATGATGTGACACCCCAGGAAAACCAGTAAATGATAACTTACCTAGCTTCCTCAGTAACCGCATGCTAAATTTCGGGACGAAATTTCTTTCAAGTTGGGGATAATGTGACAACTCGAGTTTCCAAGATTCCATCTTCGCATTTAGTGCACGTTAATTTTTTTTTATGTTGTTTGTTTATACGACTCGTTGTTTCACAACGCTTACATTTGTAATACGTTATATCGTATTTCGATTGATATTTTATACTTGGGATCCATAATAATTATTATATGTGAGTGTATGTTAATAAGGTTTTGTATAAATTAACATATGTTAAATAGATGGAACTCTTACTGAAAACAAGTACCCATGAAATCACCCAAGTGATGAAAACACTTTGGTGTTTTCGTCCAGCCATGTTTGGCGAAAACAGAGATGGGCTTTGGCCCATGGCCCAGTTTTGAGATATTATATATTTATTTTATCACAATCTTCTCCGATAAGTTTCCCATTTACCAAACCTTATCACTTTGTTCTCTCTCTACCTCTGAAAACCCAACAAACAGAATTCTTCTTTTGAAGCCAAAACCCCTGTTTAATCTACGGTTAGTGATTTACATGTTAAGATGATATCTTATATTGACTGCTACTGTGAGATATTATAATCTTATGATCTGATTTTGGTTGATGATTTAATGTTTAGATCATTGTTTTCTATGAATGGTGATTGTTAATCTTCGAGATAAAGTGATCGTAGATAGTCAGTTGATAAATGCATAACTAGATCTCCTGTTAAATGTTAAAAACTATGATGATTGTTGGATGTTAATCCTGTTAATATGTTAACTGGGTTATGTTAACTGGGTTACATATGTAAAGCTTGAATTACATGAATGTGACTAACTGTTTGTGTGTTGCATCATATTAACTGTCAAACACTTCCGTTAGTCTGTTAATGTATAACCTTGTCAAAATGGACTGTGAAAGCCTTTATGTGAAACATGAATTGCATAAGTTGGATTAACTGTTTACATGGTACAAGATGCAAATTGCTAGGCACACTTTGTGATATTACTGTGATGATAGTTACATGTGAAATATTACGAATGTGAACTGATTGAGTATACGTGCACTATAGGACTTGACTGATTTATTGTGAGCACTTAACTTAGCATACCGAGCAAAACAAGGTGAGTTCACACTCTTACCAAGGCATGGGATTCCCGGGGTTGGGAATGGGATTGAAGGAATGGATTTGTACTTAGAATGTTACTAGACTATCTACCATCGTCCTCGGATGCGCAGGATACATACGTAAAACCTACGTATACTTGTACACATCACTGTCCTCAGGTTGCGAAGGACACTTACGTAAAACCTACGTAAACTTATACTCATTACTGCCTCGGGTTGTGTCAGGCACTTACGTAAAACCTACGTAAACCCCCGCGTACCCCTGTCCTCGGTTGTGAAGGACACTTACGTAAAACCTACGTAAATTTTGTACGTACTACTGTTCTCGGTAAGAAGAACACTTATGGTTGCAAATAGTCTAGTTTATATGCAAATATGGGAAGCCCCCACTAATAGAACATACTATCGGCCCAGTAGAGCCACACGTTACGAAACGAACTTGCTTTTACGAACTTACTTACTGTGAACCCGCTCAACTAGTTGTTGACTCTCTGTTACATGCCTTGCAGGTCGTTAGATTTACATGGAGCTTGCACGGGAGGCACGGTCGTTGTGGACATGGATCGTGAATGTGTGGTTAAACATTATGACATTTTGTACTTAATCTTATGTTGGGTTTTACATTATTGCTTCCACTACACACTTGTTTATGTTTGGTTTTGAGAACACCTATCGTATTGATGAATGCCTTTTACTATTTATTTATATGTTCAATATGATTGGTGGCTTGATCCTGGTCAGTCACGCCTCCAAGCGGTGGTACTCCGCATGTGGATTTTGGGGGTGTGACAAGTTGAACATGCGACAGCGTCGATGGGTCGAACTCCTGAATGATTATGAATGCGTGATCAAGTACCATCCGGGCAAAGCCAATGTTGTGGCCGACGCCCTCAGCCGGAAGGAGTCTAAACCTAAGCGTGTACGTGCATTGCAGCTTACCATTCACTCTAGTCTTCCCACTCAGATACGAGATGCTCGGATTGAAGCATTGAAAGCAGAAAACATCAGAGCTGAGTCCTTGCGAGGATCGAGGAAACGGTTAGAGCAAAAGGAAGACGACGCTTATTACGTGACAGGGCGCATCTGGGTTCCACTCTATGGTAATCTACGTGAGCTTGTGATGGATGAAGCACACAAGTCACATTACTCGATACATCCTGGTTCGGATAAGATGTATCACGATCTCAAGACTATGTATTGGTGGCCTAGTATGAAAGCCAACATAGCAACCTACGTTAGTAAATGCTTGACTTGTACGAGAGTCAAAATCGAGTACCAGAAACCATCACGCCTACTTCAACAACCAGAGATACCGATATGGAAATGGGAGCAAATTTCCATGGATTTCGTTACTGGCCTGCCTAGATCTCAACGCGGAAATTATACCATTTGGGTGATCGTGGATCGACTGACCAAGTCTGCACATTTTCTGGCTATCAAGGAAACGGATAAGTTTTCTACTCTAGCAGACATCTACCTAAAGGAAGTAGTTGCGAGGCACGGGGTGCCAACCTCCATCATTTCTGATCGTGACTCACGTTTTACATCTGAATTGTGGCAAGCTATGCACAAGTCCTTTGGCTCTCGATTAGACATGAGCACGGCATATCATCCACAGACGGATGGGCAGTCTGAACGCACCATCCAATCCCTTGAAGACATGCTTAGGGCATGTGTGATCGACTTTGGTAATGGCTGGGAAAAATATCTCCCGTTAGTGGAGTTTTCGTATAACAACAGTTACCACACCAGTATCCAGGCTGCTCCGTTTGAGGCATTGTATGGGCGTAAGTGCCGATCACCACTCTGTTGGGCAGAGGTTGGCGACAGCCAAATCACTGGCCCAGAACTCGTCGTAGACACAACCGAGAAGATTGCTCAGATTCGACAACGAATGGCGGCAGCTCGTGACCGTCAGAAAAGTTATGCTGATAAGAGAAGGAAACCACTCGAGTTCCAGGTTGGGGATCTAGTACTACTCAAAGTCTCACCTTGGAAAGGTGTAGTATGTTTTGGTAAGCGAGGCAAACTCAACCCGCGATATGTCGGACCTTTCGAAATCATAGAGAAAATAGGTAAGGTGGCCTACAAACCGAACCTACCCAAATAACTCAGTGGAGTTCACAACGTATTTCACGTGTCAAATCTGAAGAAGTGTCTGTCAGATGAGACCCTCATAGTTCCTCTCAAGGAGCTCACTATCGACGATCAGCTGTGATTTATCAAGGAACCAGTAGAGATTACTGACCGAGACTTAAAGGTTCTCAAGCGCACCAGAATACCTCTTGTTCGGGTTCGTTGGAACTCCCGTCGTGGCCCAGAGTTTACCTGAGAACGAGAAGACCAAATGAAGCTCAAGTCTCCCCAGTTATTCGAGAAAAGTGCAACCACTACTGAGGCTGAAGCTACTGCGGAATTTCGGGACGAAATTCCAAACCAACGGGTGGATGATGTGACACCCCAGGAAAATCAGGAAAACACACAACATAACTAGCTTCATCAGTAACCACGTGCTAAATTTCGGGACGAAATTTCTTTCAAGTTGGGGATGATGTGATAACCCGAGTTTTCAAGGTCTTTCCTCTACACGTTATTTGTTCACAATTGTGTTTGCATAACTTGTTTGCTTTATAATTGTGCATGATTGTTATATGTTTGAGTTATTGTTATATTGTTTAGTTAAATAATGAAAACCTACTAAAAGTTTGGCTAAGAGTTAATATACTAAACACAATTGGTTCTCACCACTGTGACCACGAAACCTAACCACGAAACCCAGGAGTTTCGTCAAGCCCATCACGACGAAACATGAGGTTTCGTCGCCCCCTTTGAGGTTTCGTGGATATGGGCTTTCGGCCCAGGAGTGGCCCACACTAGAATCAGTTATAAACCTCTTATACGTGAAACCTTAATTAGAAATCATAATCGGCAAACCCTAGAGCATTTCCTTTCCTCTCCCTGCAAGCGACGGCAACCATCATTTTCCCCGAATTCTTGCTAGTCTCGTCTTACAACCGGTTAGTATGCGGTTAGATTAATCGACTAAATCTACTTGATTCCTTGTTGATGATTATTACGCAATAATTATAATCTGTTGTGAACCTAGGGGATTGCTAGAAGCTGTGCTCTCTTTTGTATCAGTTAGGGTTCGATATCCTGTTGCTAAACTATTGGGCTAGCTAATGTTGTGATTGTATTCATCCATGATTTACCGCCCAGAACTTATGTTTCCTGTTTGATGTTTACATAGTATGTTATTCGTTGTTCATGTGTACTTAAAGAATCGGGGTATGAAAAGGTGATAATGATAATCCAGTAAGCTAGGGTTCATGCTAGATGTATCTGGAATGATGATAAGCAGCGTTAATGTTTATTGTGTTTGGACGATAACTGTATGATTGATGGTAGTGGTGAAACCGTCGCTGATGATTAGGGTTCTGGAGAATGAAAAACTAAAACAACGTAAATCTGTAACTGATTCACCAACTGTTGAGAGGCGACAAAACTTCAGGTGTGACGAAACATGATGAGTGACAAAACCCTAGAGGTTTCGCCACATTTCACCTCGACGAAACCCTATAAGTTTCGCCACGTTACATCTCGACGAAACCCTATGTGTTTCGTCGTTGGAGTTTCGCCGCCCAGTGTTTGATTCACAGCTGATTGTGTCTATCTTGTGTATGAAACCTGAATGCTCCTAAATGACTGTTTGTGGTGTTGATCATGATTAAGGAAATATGAGTTTGCATGCAAAACACAATTGTGAACGGTGACTTGATATGAACTAGAATGACTGTTAAGTGTTATGTGATAGTGTTTCCTGAATACACATTATGAACATGAATTATGCGCGAACAATGTGGATGTCAACTGATTATGTGTGTATGATTACTATAGGCTTTGACTGAAACTATTTGTGAACAAGTAGTTAACCATACCGAGCAAACCGAGGCGAGTTCACATTTTTATAAGGCATGGGATTCCCGGTGGGTTGGGAATGGGTTAAGAAGCTAAAACGAAACCTACATATTCATCTCTAACAAAATATGTACCTCCATCCTCGGTTGGGAAGGATGACTACATTTAACCTGCGTATTCTCGGTTGGGTAGAGTACGTACCTCCGTCCTCGGTTGGGAAGGACGACAACATATAACTTACTAGACAAAACTCTATCATGAAGTCCCTCATTTTTATATCAACTTAATTGCCGAGCCAATGAAGAGCGGGTCATTAGTAATAGCGCTATTAGGGTTGACAGGCCTCACACCGTGCCGGTAGGACGGGCGTGTACTAATGGATCTGGGCACTTAGTCAATGATGATAGACATTGACGTAGGGCACAACTTCCTCAATCAGTTGTCGATATGGTAACGGTCTAGTGGTTTACAACATGGGGTAGCTCCCACTGGTTATGGTTTGGGAAACAAGGAACTAATTAACTACTGGTTTTCGAATGAACTTATGGTTTTTGAAAACAACTTTAAAGTGGACAACCAACTGTGAACTCGCTCAACTTTGTTGTTGACTCATTGTTACATGCCTTGCAGGTCGATAGGTACTTAGCAGGAGCTTGCATGGGAGGTGTCGTTGTGGAGCATGGACATTGAGTGTTCATGATGAACTTAAACACTTTTAACTAATGATTTGGGTTTTGAACTACTTGCTTCCGCTGATTACTTAGACTTTTTAAATTGTTTTAGAACACCAATTATATTGTGTGGTTGGACTTTTATTTACTTTATTATATCGTTCAATATGATTGGTCACTTGATCCTGGTCAGTCGCGCCTCCTGCGATGATACTCCGCTTGTGGAATTTGGGGGTGTGACATTGATACTGTGACACCCCAGGAAAACCAGTAAACCACGCAACTTAACTCACTTCCTCAGTAACCGCATGCTAATTTTCGGGACGGAATTTCTTTCAAGTTGGGGATAATGTGACAACTCGAATTTCCAAAGCCCTTCTTCGACACGTTATTTGTTTCACAACTATATTTGCAAAACTTGTTTGCTCTGTATCTGTACATGCTTGATTATGCTTGATTTATGGTGTTTCTGTTTGATTAACGAATGTTAGAAATTTATTAACTATTTGAACTCATAAACCCACAATCTATGAAACCTTGTGAGCCACACATACATCACGACGAAACGTATGGAGTTTCATCAACACCCTCACGAAACCTCAGGGTTTCGCCATTCATCTTTCGACGAAACTAGAGAGTTTCGCCATAGTGGGTTTCGGCCCAAGCAAAGCCCAACCGAGAGAGTTTCGCCATAGTGGGTTTCGGCCCAAGTAAAGCCCAACCGAAACATAGTTATGTTATATATTGCACACACACCACCATTTGTGAAACCCTAGGCTTCCTCTCTCAAAACAACTTGACGGCAACCATTCTCTCTCTCTAGAAGTTCTTGCTTAACCCATCGCACATCCGGTTAGTCTTATGATAATCTGACTTGATCAAATTATTAGATTATTTGTGTAAATGCTTGATATCATAACTTGATTTCATTGACTGATTCATGATGATTGTCACGATGAGTATGTATATCGGGATTTAGTTGTTGATGAGAAGGATACTTGTAATAGTGGATTCGATAGCCTGCAATGTGATGCCTAGATGATTTGTCTATGATATATGCTTAACTTGGGAATCATGTAATTAGGGTTTCGGGTGTTCCAGTGCAAATCAATGTGTTTAGAAACTACAGGATGAAAATCCATGGAACTGTATTCATACATGTTTGCTAACTGGAGCCTATGTGTCTGTTGATATTGTACATGTGTTGAATGGATCATGTTATCGAATACATACATGTGTAAACTAGATCGTATACGGTTGTGTTGTGATTTAGGGTTCATGCTAGATGTTAAGTGCCATGATGTAATTGGAATGATGTTAGGTAGCATTAACGTTTACTATGTTTGGACGACAATTGCATGATTGACGATAGTGGTGATACGGATTAGGGTTTTCTGTGTGTATGTATGCTGAAACTATTAGCATAGTCGACGAAACACCAGGAGGTTTTGCCGCTTTGTTATCGACGAAACTCTTGGGAGTTTCGCCACCTGGATGCCGACGAAACACAAGGGATTTCATCATTGCCTTGTCGACGAAACAGGTGGGGGTTTCGTCACTCGGGGGTTTCGCCGTAAGGGTCTTTGCATGATCAGTGGGTTAGTATGTCATGACTACTGTGTGAATATTAGTGGTTGTCTATGTGATTAAGATTGTTATGATTGTAGTCAAATGATATAAGATGGTTCTTGCAATCAATACACTCAACCGCTAAATATTGTTACGTATCATACATGTGAACTATGGACTGATATGAACTAGAACAACTGTTAAGTGCTATGTGATAGTATTGCCTGGGTATACATCCATGATCATGACCTATATGCAAACAATGTGGATGCCAACTGATTATGTATGTATGATTGCTATAGGCTTTGACTGAATATTTGTGAGCACATAAATTAGCAAACCAAGCAAACCGAGGTGAGTTCACACTTTCTACAAGGCATGGGATTCCCAAGGGTTGGGAATGGGTTAAAGAACTAAAACGGAAACTACATATTCTCCTTGGGTAGGATATGTACGGCTATCCTCCATGGGTTGGATGCCAAGATTAAACCTCACGTATTCTCCTTGAGTAGATACGTACGTTCGTCCTCCTTGGGTAGGACAACAAGATTAAACATACTGGACCAAAACTCTATCATAAGTCCCTCATTTTATATCGACTTAATCGCCGAGGCCGATGGCGAGCGGGTCATTAGTTAATAGCGCTATTAGGTTTAACAAACCTCACACCGTGCCGGTAGGACGGGCGTGTACTAATGGACTAAGGCAAAAGGGTCAATGATGATAGACATTGTCTTAGGGCACAACTTATTTTCGTTAGTGGTCGATATGGTATGGTCTGGTAATTCACATGGGAAGCCCTACACTAATTATTGAGAAGGTTTGGGAAATCAAGGTACGGGTTATGGTATTGGAAAAGAAGAAACTGGTTAAACATATTTTCAACTATGGGGTAACCCCCACGGCAAGTAAGCCAACTAAAGACAAACTGTGTTTTCGTAAACAACTTAAAACGAGCAGCCAGCTGTGAACTCGCTCAACTTTGTTGTTGATTCGTTGTTACATGCCTTGCGGGCCTTTAGGTGCTTAACATTGGAACTTGCTGTCTGGGAAGCTGGAGTGGTCATGGGTCGAGTTACAAGGAAATACGATACAAGACTAATGGCTCTTTACATGTGGTTTATAAACAATTAACGAATGATTTATGCTTCCGCTGTAAACTAAGAATTAAAGTAACGTTGTAACCCTTACTGTTAATTAATGAAAGTTTTATTTACATGTAACTATGAGTTCAATGTGATTGATGGCTAAGATCCTGGTATGTCACACGCCTCGCGGGGGTTTTTCGCAAGTGGTATTTTTGGGGTGTGACAGATTGGTATCAGAGCCATTGGTTATAGTGAACTTGGTTATAAAAAGGGGAAAATGTTTTGTAAAACCAGACTATAACCGTACAGTTCTAAAGACATGAATACGACCATGACACTCAGCTCCAGATTGCAAGGTTCGACTCTCATATACTCCTTGTACTACATAACTAGTGAACACCTACATATGATATTGCATGTGATTGCACGTTTAGCACAACAGTATGAATTCATGTACACTTGCACGTATGATGTGACTGATAGGGTGGTAATTCCCTAAACCTTCATGACTTATGCTTCGTGATACTCTTCGTTTGCTACTTGAGTTGGAGGAACCATTTGACATGAGTTCAGGGGAGCTGAGATGGGGATACAACTCACAATATTATTGTGGGTGCACACATAATAATACTGTGGGGTGCATGTGAATCCCAGTGAGACTTAACAAGTGGAAAAGGGGTTCCGTCCCGTTAATTGAACAACGTGAAACACAACAAACCTATAGGGGTCATAGCAGTAATTGTCCCCTACATAAACTCAAACGTGAATTTTTCATTTATCTTTGGATCCCTTCGAAACTCGATGCTATCGAGTGTTACCTGAACACCCCTCTGAGCTCAGCGAACCATGTAGAATGTTAGGTGCTATTACGAACGTCCAGGTGCTGGATGTCACAACGTCGAATGATTGATCGATATCTTTCTCACCTTTCTTTGCTTGCTGGAACTTAACGTATTGACGCCTCAGATTCTGAAGTGCGATCACTTCTGCAACACTCCCGCAACATACTGTGTATTACTCGAACCACTTGCAACATCGATGGACAAGAGGATAAGTGTAGTACCTCACTGACCTCAGTATTAGAACGGCCCTGGTTACCAGCAACGAACACCGGCGAATTGGCTTCAATCGAATCCTTAACCCTTGTCAGCAACCCGTGAGAGTCAACTCCCACGAATCGACCGAGGCATAATTGGTGATATTTGACCTTAGTGTAGTATGCGTAATTGTCAGCACAATGAGTAGAGCTTTAGGATGCGGCTCGGGATTTGAAAGATGGACTAGGGTGGTGAAGAATCGTAGGGCTCGTTTCGAGCAACGACATTGGAGTCAGCAGTTGCAACGACAACAAGGTGCTCGTAACCCTAGCTTTCAGTAAGGAAATAAAGGTGCCTACATCATGGATTGGCCATAGTTAAGATAAGAGGACAACGTTCAAAGGAACAATGATAGTACTTGGAATCCTAGTAATGAAAACAGCAAAACCAGAAATAATGCTCTTGGAGGGGGCACTTAGAATTGGCGTGGGCGACGTCAAGACTTTAACGACATGGTAGCTAGTATGAGCAGCAATCTGTTTCGTCTCTATTCCGTTTTACCCTGATACTCCTAAAAATTTGAACCTGTTGTGGAATCGACTGATGGCAAGATAATAGAAACCTCATATGATCGTTGGGATGCAGACATAACCTTGTGGGACAACTGTTCGACATCGACCTTTCTTCTGTTATTTTTGATAGGTGTACCCTGTGAGGAGACAATTCTACGTATCCCTCTCCTTCGTGGAGGATTGTTAACTGTTCTAACACGTCTGGGTGGCGCAATGGTTAGTAGAGTGTCAGCATTGAGAGCCAGAAGTGTCTATGGAGGGATTACCCCGCTATGTGACAACTGTTATAGACATAAGGTTAGGAAAAGAGGATCGAGGATCCACCAGCTGTTCGTGATTACCCTCCATGTGCTGCTAGAGGAACTTCCAGGATCATCTCTACAGCTGCTAGGGAGGAACTCAGTTTGACCTCGCACCGGAGGCAGTTCTAACTACTCGTACTCCTTACCGTTTTGCACCAGGAAGGCTGCAGTAGTTGTTTAACCGACTACAGGGACTGTCGGATAGGAGTTTTCGCTTTAAGGAGCCCTCGCTATACCCATAAAGAGAAGCCTTTTCGTATGTGTACTGATTATCGAGAACTCAACATGGTGACAGTCAAGAACAGTTTGCCTCGACCACGTATTAAAAACCTGTCGACCAGTTGCGAGGAACAAGCTTCCATTCGGGGATTGGCTAGTGAACGAACTATCGTCAGATGGTAGTCCAAGGGGAGAATGCTCTTAGAACAGCATGTCGAATGTAATGCCGTCATTTCAACGTTAAGCACCATAATCATCAAGTTGACCAACACACCAGCAGCTTCAGGGATCACATGAATCGACCGCATTTGTTGACAACATTCTGAATCCTGACCAGGAGAATGGAACGCCATGGGTGGCATTTATATCTTAGAACTCCTAAGGGAGGGGCCACTCCGCTCAAAGTCTTGTTAAATGTAATTTTCGGGGTTCGAGGGGTACATTTTGGATATATAATCAGCAAAGTGGAAATGTACGTGGAGCTCGCTAAGATCCGACTTGATTGGAAACTGATCGACACCAAAGAGTTCTTCGTGGATACAGCAATTTCTTGGTCTCACTTGATACTATCGCAGATAAATTGCGGGAAGTTCGAAGGTCGCGCAGCTTAAATCTCCCTGGCATAGCAGGGTGCTGTGTTCGTAAAAGACAGAACAGGAGGACGCGTATTCAGCTTTTGAATCCCGACTCTGCAATGCTCCGAGCATCGTTTTACCCGAGGATGCGGGTGATTCGGTGGTATACCATTATGGTCCGAATCAGCGTCCCAGCCGCACAACGACGCAACACTAGAGTGATGACATACGTGAAAGAGTCACAAAGAGGAACTGTGCGACACACTCGACTGACGGTGAAAAACCATGGCCTTTGGATTTTGGATGGAGGCGTCACTTGGACGGTACCAGATGCGTTATTTAGACCGATCGCAAGGGCCTCCCATGTTATGTTCGAAAGGACTAAAGCACACAATGACATCGCTGGATGGAACTTTTGGATTAACACGACTGCGAAACCTGAACGTACACGAGCTCTGCAGCTCGCTATTGACTCTAACTTACCAGTATCAGACTCGCTCTGTTCAAACTAGAGAACTGAAGGGAGAGGAATCTTCAAGTTGAACCCATGCGGGGCATGGAGAGGCAACCTTTGACTAGTCGGACGATACTCGTTACGTCACAAAACGAATGTGGGTCTCATTACACGGCAACTGTAGAGAACTCACGTTGAGCGAGCACACCAGCTTCGACATTCTAGCCGCCTGGGTTTTGATGAGAGGCATTAGGATTTACAAACCTTGTACTGGTAATCGGACATGAAGGCTAATCTAGTTAAGTACGTGAATGATGGATCGACTTATGGAAAGTCAAGGTGTAGTATCAGCAACCAGCAATACCCACATGGAAATAAAAACAATAAAAACGGACTGCCATGGATTTGGTCGATAGTCTACTTACAACTCAAGACGGAAACAACAACACCTGGATACTCATTGATTGCCTTGCGCAACCAGCACACTTACAAACCACCAAAGAAACGGATAAGTTTCTACACTTGCAGTCATCTATCTAATGGAAGCAGTTGCTAGGCACGGGGTGCCAACCTTCATTACCTCTAATCGCAACCCACGATTTGCATCTGTTTTATGGCAAGCAGTGCACAAATCCTTTGGCTCGCGTTTAGGCATGAGCACAGTATATCATCCCCAGACGGATGGGCAGACGGAACGCACTATCCAAACTCTTGAAGACATGCTTCGAGCACATGAAATCGACTTTGGAAACGGTCGGAGAAGACACCTCCCTTTAGTGGAGCTTTCGTATAACAACAGTTACCACACCAGCATTCTGGCTGCTCCGTTCGAGGCATTGTACGGACGAAGGTGCCAATCCTTCCTTTGTTGGACAGAAGTCGGAAATGGCCAAATCACCGGCCCAGAACTCGTCATACACACATTAGAGGAGATTGCTCTGATACAACAACGAATGACAGCAGTTCGTGACCTCCAGAAAAGCTACGTTGTTAAGCGCAAGAAACCACTCGAGTTCCAAGTTGGGGATCGAGTACTATCTAAAGTCTCACCTTGGGAAGGTGTACTTCGATTTGGTATGCGAGACGAAACTCAAACCGCGATATGTTAAACCTTTCGAAATCACGGAGAGATAGGCGAAGTGGCCTACAAACTAAACCTACCCACAGAACTCAGTGGAGTTCACAACGTATTCCACATGTCAAATCTGAAGAAGTGTCTGTCAGATGAAACCCTCATAGTTCCTTTGAAGGAGCTCACTATCGACGATCAGCTATGATTCGTCGAGGAACCAGTTGAAATCACAGACCGAGACGTTAAGGTTCTCAAGCACACCAGAATACCTCTTGTTCGAGTTCGTTGGAACTCCCGTCGTGGCCCAGAGTTTACCTGGGAACAAGAAGACCAAATGAAACTCAAGTATCCCTAGTTGTTCGAGAAAAGTACAACCACTACTGAGGCTGAAGCTACTGTGGAATTCGGGACGAAATTCCAAACCAACGGGGGGATGATGTGACACCCCAGGAAAACCAGTAAACCACGCAACTTAACTAGCTTCCTCAGTAACCGCATGCTAAATTTCGGGATGAAATTTCTTTCAAGTTGGGGATAATGTGACAACTCCAATTTCCAAGGCCCTTCTTCGACACATTATTTGTTTCACAACTATATTTGCAAAACTTGTTTGCTCTGTATCTGTACATGCTTGATTATACTTGATTTATGGTGTTTTTGTTTGATTAACGAATGTTAGAAATTTATTAAATGTTTGAACTCATAAACCCACAATCTATGAAACCTTGTGAGCCACACATACACCACGACGAAACGTATGGAGTTTCTTCAACACCCTCACGAAACCTCGGGGTTTCGCCATTCATCTTTCGATGAAACTAGAGAGTTTCGCCATAGTGGGTTTCGGACCAAGCAAAGCCCAACCGAGAGAGTTTCGCCATAGTGGGTTTCGGCCCAAGTAAAGCCCAACCGAAACGATAGTTACGTTATATATTGCACACACACCACCATTCGTGAAACCCTAGGCTTCCTCTCTCAAAACAACTTGACGGCAACCATTCCCTCTCTCTAGAAGTTCTTGCTTAACCCATCGCACATCAGGTTAGTCTTATGATAATCTGACTCGATCAAATTATTAGATTATTTGTGTAAATGTTTGATATCATAACTTGATTTCATTGACTGATTCATGATGATTGTCACGATGAGTATGTATATCGGGATTTAGTTGTTGATGAGAAGGATACTTGTAATAGTGGATTCGATAGCCTGCAATGTGATGCCTAGATGATTTGTCTTTGATATATGCTTAACTTGGGAATCATGTAATTAGGGTTTCGGGTGATCCAGTGCAAATCAATGTGTTTAGAAACTACAGGATGAAAATCCATGGAACTGTATTCATACATGTTTGCTAACTGGAGCCTATGTGTCTGTTGATATTGTATATGTGTTGAATGGATCACGTTATCGAATACATACATGTGTAAACTAGATCGTATACGGTTGCTTTGTGATTTAGGGTTTATGCTAGACGTTAAGTGCCATGATGTAATTGGAATGATGTTAGGTAGCATTAACGTTTACTATGTTTGGACGACAATTGCATGATTGACGATAGTGGTGATACGGATTAGGGTTTTCTGTGTGTATGTATGCTGAAACTGTTAGCATAGTCGACGAAACACCAGGGGGTTTCGCCGCTTTGTTATCGACGAAACTCTTGGGAGTTTCGCCACCTGGATGCCGACGAAACACAAGGGGTTTCGTCATTGCCTTGTCGACGAAACAGGTGGGGGTTTCGTCACTCTGGGGTTTCGCCGTAAGGGTGTTTGCATGATCAGTGGGTTAGTATGTCATGACTACTGTGTGAATATTAGTGGTTGTCTATGTGATTAAGATTGTTATGATTGTAGTCAAATGATATAAGATGGTTCTTGCAATCAATACACTCAACCGCTAAATATTGTTACGTATCATACATGTGAACTATGGACTGATATGAACTAGAACAACTGTTAAGTGCTATGTGATAGTATTGCCTGGGTATACATCCATGATCATGACCTATATGCAAACAATGTGGATGCCAACTGATTATGTATGTATGATTGCTATAGGCTTTGACTGAATATTTGTGAGCACATAAATTAGCAAACCGAGCAAACCGAGGTGAGTTCACACTTTCTACAAGGCATGGGATTCCCAAGGGTTGGGAATGGTTTAAAGAACTAAAACGGAAACTACATATTCTACTTGGGTAGGATATGTACGGCCATCCTCCATGGGTAGGATGCCAAGATTAAACTTCGCGTATTCTCCTTGGGTAGGTGGATACGTACGTTCGTCCTCCTTGGGTAGGACAACAAGATTAAACATACTGCACTAAAACTCTATCATAAGTCCCTCATTTTATATCGACTTAATCGCTGAGGCCGATGGCGAGCGGGTCATTAGTTAATAGCGCTATTAGGTTTAATAAACCTCACACCATGCCGGTAGGACGGGCGTGTACTAATGGACTAAGGCAAAAGGGTCAATGATGATAGACATTGACTTAGGGCACAACTTACTTTCGTTAGTAGTCGATATGGTATGGTCTGGTAATTCACATGGGAAGCCCCCACTAATTATTGAGAAGGTTTGGGAAATCAAGGTACGGGTTATGGTATTGGAAAAGAAGAAACTGGTTAAACATATTTTCAACTATGGGGTAACCCCCACGGCAAGTAAGCCAACTAAAGACAAACTGTGTTTTCGTAAACAACTTAAAACGAACACCCAACTGTGAACTCGCTCAACTTTGTTGTTGATTCGTTGTTACATGCCTTGCAGGCCTTTAGGTGCTTAACATTGGAACTTGCTGTCTGGGAAGCTGGAGTGGTCATGGGTCGAGTTACAAGGAAATACGATACAAGACTAATGGCTCTTTACATGTGGTTTATAAACACTTAACGAATGATTTATGCTTCCGCTGTAAACTAAGAATTAAAGTCACGTTGTAACCCTTACTGTTAATCAATGAAAGTTTTATTTACATGTAACTATGAGTTCAATGTGATTTATGGCTAAGATCCTGGTATGTCACACGCCTCGCGGGGGTTTTCCGCAAGTGGTATTTTGGGGGTGTGACAGATACAATACCTGCACTTTGATCAAAAGGAATAAGTAGGTTATTCATTTCCATACATTTCTTGGGGACTATGTCCTCCAGTACAAGATTTTACAAAAGATCTTCCTTGGGGTAACCCCCTAACTAGCGGTTAATTTTTTTTACAAAAGTGGATCCCTGGCCGTTTTCCCTTGAAGGCATCTTTATCTTTCACATGTGGTATTTCCTGAGTTGCATAAGATTCCATGTCCTTGGAACTTCCTTGCCTTGAAGTGTCACACCCCGACCACATAGAACATACAAAACGTGGCGGAAACATCGGGGAGTGTTGTAACAGAATTAATTGTTTCAAATCCATGGCAATTGAAGTTTCGTTTTATTGATCAAAGTGTTACAATGTCTTAACAAACAAGGAAATACAACATAATTAACTAGTCTGCATCTTTTATTGTCACTAAAGCCCAAGTCTGCCTATATGTATCTTGATCATCTTATGCAACAGTTCCTGAAAAACACATGTGAAAATAGGTACGTCAGCATAAAAATGCCAGTGAGATACATAGGTTTTGTGAAAATAGGTTTCATGACTTATGTTTGAGAAAATGTTTAGTCATGAACCTTGTAATTTGCTTTGTCTTGTAAATCGTTTGAAAATCAATAAGTTCAAATGATATGTATAGATAAAAGAATAATGTATGGTTAAATGAATAACCATGTAGACTGAGTTTGTATAAGATAAGTTGTTTTGTAAAACAATGTCTTGTGAAAAGTATGTTATTTGTATAAAATGTTATATGTATCAAACTGAAATGATTCAAATAACGCTACGATATGTAATACCATACAAACACTTATATATAGGAAGTACCAGCGGCGTATCCACCATGTTTGTATCATATTACACACGCGTCGTTACTTAATCACTTAATCAAACCAAACCACCAAAGTAATGTTCATGTCTAATGTAAATCATGTAATGGATACAAACGGTTCAATAGTTACAAACGGTTCATATGGTTCAACGGTTACAAACGGTTCACGTGGTTCAACGGTTACAAACGGTTCACGTGGTTCAACGGTTACAAATACAAACGGTTCACAGATATCAACGGATCACATAGTCAAATGATTACAACGGTTCAAAATGTAGTATAATGTGTTCATACACTAGATAAGCATATGCAACAGAAAGGCAATGTAAAACAATGTACTAAGTAATGCACACAATGGGCACACCTAGCATGAGATGAAATGTAAAACGATGTACTAAGTAATGCACACAATGGGCACACCTAGCATGAAATGTAATGTAAAACGATGTACTAAGTAATGCACACAATGGGCACACCTAGCATAAGATGTAATGAAATCATGTACTATAATGTACTAACGAACATAGCATGTATATGATGTGAAAACAGGAAAGCATGAAAGTAACAAGTAGGCACATGTGTTCCACCCCAAAACAGTTTGGAAAAACAGTAAAAGAGGGGTCTATGTACTCACATGAGATTGCTCAGAAGTCCTAGGATAACCACCAAGCAATGCTAGAGATCGCGGAATATCCAACGGCACCTAATATAGGTAACTACATTAATAAACCGGACCTAAATCGGAAGACTGGGAAGCATGAGGGTTTGTAAACCAAATGAGTGTAGGAACTCATGTGATATGGTTAATCAAAGCCTACATACTAAATGAAACTTAACCTAAGTGTCTACGACCCATTACGACCCGTTTAGGTAGCTTATGCTACTTTAACGCGTCGTTCGCGTGGAACGCGTTCGGATCGCCTAACTAGTCCTATGACAAGTGTTATATGCCTAAACATGTTACAAAATCAGTTATGTGACAAAAGTTTAGGTTACATATGCTTAATTACCAATTATACATGAAAAGGGTATTTTGGTAATTTACCTAAGGCATATAAACTACCTATCATACAACTACTTAAACGATGTGACCATAGGGTATAACCTCGGAAGGTTATTCCCTACACTATGGTCACCTAATGTATTTGGTCGGATCCTAATGATCGACCAAACTGGGTCGGGTTCGAAGGTATAAGCGATTTATTAGATCGCTTACCCTACGACCCTAGACAACGTGGTAATCAGTAGGCATAGTCCCAAGGGACTATAACCAACGTGATTACACTCACGTTGCGAAGTTCAAACGAACTTCGCATTGACCATTACTGGTCAATGCTGAAAGTCAAACAAAGTTTGACTTTCTGACTCGAAAAGCAGTAAAAATAAGGAAAAGAACGAAGGAATACTTACGAAGGGTCCCCGAATGCTAATCCCGATCCAAGAACTCAGGTATGAAACAATGGTTTCAACTTAGAGCTCTCAAATTAGAATTCTTGTGCAAAATGAGGTTGTGTGGGTTGGGTATTTATAGGAATACCCGAACCGTTAGGATCGTTCCATGGAAAACGTGCCATGAATCCAACCCGTACACTTGTCGGAACCTTATGGTGGCTGGAAATCCATCCTTATCAGATGACTAGATAATTAGGAATGTGTGGTTGTGGTTAATCCAGCTGAAAACAGGCTGTTAAGTACATTGCATCTGGTCTGCAGACCCCTAGCGCACCGCTACGCTAAAAGTGTAGCGCACCGCTAGGCTTAAGTTTGGCAGATTTACACTTTTGGTCCCTGTCATGCATTCAGCCCATTTTCGACACGTTTAAGGCCCGTTAACCCCATTTCAAAGCTCTAAAATGAAGTTAAAGTATAGGGAACTTAAAATGTGTTCAAAAATATCTCGGATGTCGGTTCGTTTGGCCGTACGAACGCGATGTTCGCTTAATTACGACGGAATGCGCACAAGCGCGAAAAACGATCCAAATGACGCGACGAATGGATTTTTCTTAAGGCGAACAATAAAATATAATGTAGTCATGCTTACATAAATTTTTGGATGTCCGGATGTATTCAGAACGTAAGTTATGCGCGAAAATGCAAACTTGTGCACTTTTTGACGCTTTTAGTCCCTGAATGACACAAAAGTTTATTTTAGCATACCGAACACCTCAAAGCCTATTTCTAAGCTATGTAAAGGATATTTATGGTATGTTTAACTTATGGTCATGTTCCGGAAGGTCTGTTACAGTTCAAATTGGCATACTTTCGCAGTTTGTCAACTTTAGTCCCTGTAAGCGATTAAACTTTGATTTCACCACACCAAACCTTTCAAAACTTATATCTAAGTTATGTAAAGGTTATTTAAGGTATGTTAAGCCTATTTCACTATTCCGGAATGTTCGTTGGATTAAACTGGTTATATTTACGCATCAGTGCGTGTATAACCTTCCAGAAAGCGATTTAGAGCTTGAAATCGAACAAGAGTTGATATGTGCAAAAGATACACATATTTATACAAGTCCAAAGTATGAAATACAATATTTCATTGGCTTGGTATTTGTTTGATGGCCGTGGAGACACAGGTGTTACAGTCTCCCCTACTTTAGGAAATTTCGTCCCGAAATTTATTCGTAGGAGTCTGTCTATGACTTTGTGTCAAATAGTCATCAAAGATATGTAAAGCATAATCTGATTATTTTCCTCAACGGATATTTTTCAGAAGCGAAAATGATCGAACAGAGTCATTTTCTTCAACGGGTTCTTCGGAAATGGAAAATAAAGGAATTAACTAAACGGATATACATTTCCCTCAACGGATATTCTTCAGAAGTGAGAATGAATGGATGATTCATTCTTTCTCAACGGATTCTTCGTCAGAAATGGGAATGAAGGAATAATCCACGGATATTCATTTCTCTCAACGGATATTCTTCAGAACGAAAATGAACAAACGGGGTCATTTTCCTCAACGGTTTGTTCTTCAGAATTTGAAATGAAAGAAAAATCAACGGATATTCATTTCCTCAACGGATAATCTTCAGAAACGAAAATGAAATAACGGAGTCATTTTCAACGGTTGTTTCCTCAGGTACGGAAATGAAGGACTACACAACGGATATTCATCTCCTCAACGGATAAATCTTCAGAAACGAAAATGAACTAACGGAGTCATTTTCAACGGTTATTTCCTCAGAGTTGGAAATGAAGGATTACACAACGGATATTCATCTCCTCAACGGATAAATCTTCAGAAACGAAAATGAACAAACAGAATCATTTTCAACGGTTGTCTCTTCAGAACTGGAAATGATAAGGATAAACAACGGATATTCATTTCCTCAACGGAAAATCTTCAGAAACGAAAATGAACAAACAGAATCATTTTCAACGGTTGTCTCTTCAGAACGGGAAATGATAAGGATAAACAACGGATATTCATTTCCTCAACGGACAATCTTCAGAAACGAAAATGAACAAACAGAATCATTTTCAACGGTTGTCTCCTCAGAAAGGGAAATGAAAGATTACGCAACGGATATTTATTTCCTCAACGGATAAATCCTCAGAAACGAAAATGAACTAACGGAGTCATTTTCAACGGTTGCTTCCTCAGAGTTGGAAATAAAAGATAAACAACGGGTATTCATTTCCTCAACGGATATTCTTCAGAATGAAAATGAATGGATAATTCATTTTTCTCAACGGTTATTCTTCAGAATGGAAATGAAAAGATAAACAACGGATATTCATTTCCTCAACGGATATTCTTCAGAAGTGAAAAATGAATAGCTAGTTCATTTTTCCTCAACGGATGCTTCATCAGAATTGGAAATGAATAGGGTTTACTCTAGATACATGATAGAACTTGCTGTGATTTCTGTGCACCAAATTCCATAATTATGTATGCATCCATAATTACGTAATTCCTTGCACAGTCCGCACAGTTTGTTTTGTAATGTTGTGGGGAAAGATATCAAACTTGAGATGAGAGTGACTAGACTACCATAGGGTCCTTTTAATTAGATCAACAGAGGATCTTCTTAATTAGGCCACTAAGGAGTCCTTTCAGCTATATCATCACATGATATCCCTAACTAGATTTTTGGATCAATCTGTTTAACTAGACCACTAAAGGGGTCTAATTATGAAGTAGTACATTAAAATCCAAGGGACTTTAACTACAACGTAGAAGTCCATTAAGGATTTTAGGTAGTACCTTTGGGTATCCTACTAGGAATCTCTTGCACAAGGATATGTAAGATTTTACGAGGATTTGGATAACATAATTTGAATTACATGACACATAAAAGGGAACACATAAGCACATAACCACATAATTGTTTAATTGTTATCATCTTGTTATTGATTGCTATTAAATTGGCGCCCCGTACATCGTTTCTCTTGGAAGAAACGGGTACTTAGGATTTTCGTGGAAACGCAAGAGATCGTAAAATGGAAGAAATTTGGGGGTAGTCTGTTCTTCAAGGAATGCGGTTCCTTGATTGTCGGTATTGTAGAGGATATGTTGTTTATACATACAATCACATAAATACATTGCGATGTAAATAAAAGATTTATTTATAAACAATGATAACAACAACCGTTTCATGGATCGTGACAACAAAAGAAAATAATACATAAGACGTGATTATTTCTAAACGATGTTGTCTTCTGGTTGGTCATATGCTCATCCCTATGCTGGATTTGCATTAGCAAGTCTTGGGCAATTCCTACTAAAATGGCCCATCTCGCCACAGTTGTAGCAAGACCCCGGTGGAAAACGAGCTTGAGCAGGATTGTTGTTAATCTGATTTGGTGCTGCTGCTGTTGGGAAAACCCTCGCTATATGACCTATAAGTCCGCAAACTTGGCATATGCGGCACTTCACACCAGCATGATGATGTAGGCCACATTGGTTGCACAAGGGTGCAGTTCCGTTGTAGGGTTTCCTGGCAAGGGGTTGAGCTGGTTGGTTGGGGACGGCTTGATCATTGTGAGCGACCACGGCGAAGTTCTGAGAAGCCTTTCGCTTCTTTGACTTCTTAGAGGATCCAGTCTGTTCATCCATGGTCTTTGATTCCTCGATTGGTTTCGATTCCTCGACCAGTTTCTTGTCACCCTTTCGGAAAAGCTTACGTTTCCTGATCTGCGATTCAGTCAAGGTTGCAGATAGCTCAATGGCCTGTCTAACTGTAGTAGGGTTGCTACCAGTCAAAATGTCTTGTATTGAGTCAGGGAGGCCATCAATGTACTTTTCGATTGCCTTATCCAAAGGCGTGACCATGTTTGGGCATAACAGACTCAACTCCTCGTAACGGTCCGTATAGGCTCTATGCTCACCGCTGTCTTGCTCAAGATTGTCGAATTCCCTTTCCAAGGCCCTGATCTCGTGACGAGGACAGAACTCCTTCATCATGAGAGCCCTAAGTTCGGCCCATGTCTGTGCTAGAGCAACTTCTGCACCACGATCCCTCATAACCCCGTTCCACCACGTAAGGGCTCTCTTCTGGAACACACTCGAAGCAAACTCGACCTTGCGATTGTCAGGACACTGCACGTGGCGGAAAGTATTCTCAATGCTCTCGAACCATTGAAGAAGCCCAGTCGCTCCCTCAGAACCACTAAACTTGAGTGGTTTCGCCGAGTTAAAACTCTTGAAATTGCATGGACCATTGTTGTTGTTGTTGGCTTGATTCCATTGAGCAAAGAGGTTTGGGAATTGAGCAGCCATTTGCTGCGCAATAATTTCTGCCAGTTCGGCAGTCGCTATCTGGTTTTCGCGTCGAGGAGGCATTCTAAAAGAGGAAACATGAAAGGAAACGAGTGAGAGAATTAGACGAAAAGAATGAGATGAAACAAATCTGAAGAAAGCAAGGATAGTGGTCATTTGTTTGTTACTACAAAGCAACAAACGACACACAGTGACCAATCAAAGTAAATAGGTCAAAAATAATGTATCGCGAAGACATGCTCGCCTATAAGTGAACACTCATCCCAAGAATTCCCAGGTAAGCACAACTGGTCTCGCGTCTGATGAGATGTATACGAAGTGCTTGCCTAGCCAGAAAACCCAGAATACAGGCATTCACCCTTCCAGTTTGCACGTGTTCACATTATTTAAAACCCAAAACCTTGACGAAAGTTTTGAAAACTCAAAGGGGTTCAAAACCATATAACAGAGGATTCAAAACCTTACAATAGAGGGTTCAAAACCTAGTAATAAATCATCCTAGAATAGATGATTAGTTTTCAAAGCGGTTTTGAAATTTATGTTCTTGTTGTGGTAGTCGCCTAAGGATAGGTGACGGTATTGTTTTATGACTAAACGCAAGTAAACTCGCATTAGGGTCCTAAGAAGGTTATAGACTAGGTCAAAGCATTACTAAAAACCTAATTCCCTATAACCATTAGCTCTGATACCATCTTTTCTGTCACACCCCGACCACATAGAACATACAAAACGTGGCGGAAACATCGGGGAGTGTTGTAACAGAATTAATTGTTTCAAATCCATGGCAATTGAAGTTTCGTTTTATTGATCAAAGTGTTACAATGTCTTAACAAACAAGGAAATACAACATAATTAACTAGTCTGCATCTTTTATTGTCACTAAAGCCCAAGTCTGCCTATATGTATCTTGATCATCTTATGCAACAGTTCCTGAAAAACACATGTGAAAATAGGTACGTCAGCATAAAAATGCCGGTGAGATACATAGGTTTTGTGAAAATAGGTTTCATGACTTATGTTTGAGAAAATGTTTAGTCATGAACCTTGTAATTTGCTTTGTCTTGTAAATCGTTTGAAAATCAATAAGTTCAAATGATATGTATAGATAAAAGAATAATGTATGGTTAAATGAATAACCATGTAGACTGAGTTTGTATAAGATAAGTTGTTTTGTAAAACAATGTCTTGTGAAAAGTATGTTATTTGTATAAAATGTTATATGTATCAAACTGAAATGATTCAAATAACGCTACGATATGTAATACCATACAAACACTTATATATAGGAAGTACCAGCGGCGTATCCACCATGTTTGTATCATATTACACACGCGTCGTTACTTAATCACTTAATCAAACCAAACCACCAAAGTAATGTTCATGTCTAATGTAAATCATGTAATGGATACAAACGGTTCAATAGTTACAAACGGTTCATATGGTTCAACGGTTACAAACGGTTCACGTGGTTCAACGGTTACAAACGGTTCACGTGGTTCAACGGTTACAAATACAAACGGTTCACAGATATCAACGGATCACATAGTCAAATGATTACAACGGTTCAAAATGTAGTATAATGTGTTCATACGCTGGATAAGCATATGCAACAGAAAGGCAATGTAAAACAATGTACTAAGTAATGCACACAATGGGCACACCTAGCATGAGATGAAATGTAAAACGATGTACTAAGTAATGCACACAATGGGCACACCTAGCATGAAATGTAATGTAAAACGATGTACTAAGTAATGCACACAATGGGCACACCTAGCATAAGATGTAATGAAATCATGTACTATAATGTACTAACGAACATAGCATGTATATGATGTGAAAACAGGAAAGCATGAAAGTAACAAGTAGGCACATGTGTTCCACCCCAAAACAGTTTGGAAAAACAGTAAAAGAGGGGTCTATGTACTCACATGAGATTGCTCAGAAGTCCTAGGATAACCACCAAGCAATGCTAGAGATCGCGGAATATCCAACGGCACCTAATATAGGTAACTACATTAATAAACCGGACCTAAATCGGAAGACTGGGTAGCATGAGGGTTTGTAAACCAAATGAGTGTAGGAACTCATGTGATATGGTTAATCAAAGCCTACATACTAAATGAAACTTAACCTAAGTGTCTACGACCCATTACGACCCGTTTAGGTAGCTTATGCTACTTTAACGCGTCGTTCGCGTGGAACGCGTTCGGATCGCCTAACTAGTCCTATGACAAGTGTTATATGCCTAAACATGTTACAAAATTAGTTATGTGACAAAAGTTTAGGTTACATATGCTTAATTACCAATTATACATGAAAAGGGTATTTTGGTAATTTACCTAAGGCATATAAACTACCTATCATACAACTACTTAAACGATGTGACCATAGGGTATAACCTCGGAAGGTTATTCCCTACACTATGGTCACCTAATGTATTTGGTCGGATCCTAATGATCGACCAAACTGGGTCGGGTTCGAAGGTATAAGCGATTTATTAGATCGCTTACCCTACGACCCTAGACAACGTGGTAATCAGTAGGCATAGTCCCAAGGGACTATAACCAACGTGATTACACTCACGTTGCGAAGTTCAAACGAACTTCGCATTGACCATTACTGGTCAATGCTGAAAGTCAAACAAAGTTTGACTTTCTGACTCGAAAAGCAGTAAAAATAAGGAAAAGAACGAAGGAATACTTACGAAGGGTCCCCGAATGCTAATCCCGATCCAAGAACTCAGGTATGAAACAATGGTTTCAACTTAGAGCTCTCAAATCAGAATTCTTGTGCAAAATGAGGTTGTGTGGGTTGGGTATTTATAGGAATACCCGAACCGTTAGGATCGTTCCATGGAAAACGTGCCATGAATCCAACCCGTACACTTGTCGGAACCTTATGGTGGCTGGAAATCCATCCTTATCAGATGACTAGATAATTAGGAATGTGTGGTTGTGGTTAATCCAGCTGAAAACAGGCTGTTAAGTACATTGCATCTGGTCTGCAGACCCCTAGCGCACCGCTACGCTAAAAGTGTAGCGCACCGCTAGGCTTAAGTTTGGCAGATTTACACTTTTGGTCCCTGTCATGCATTCAGCCCATTTTCGACACGTTTAAGGCCCGTTAACCCCATTTCAAAGCTCTAAAATGAAGTTAAAGTATAGGGAACTTAAAATGTGTTCAAAAATATCTCGGATGTCGGTTCGTTTGGCCGTACGAACGCGATGTTCGCTTAATTACGACGGAATGCGCACAAGCGCGAAAAACGATCCAAATGACGCGACGAATGGATTTTTCTTAAGGCGAACAATAAAATATAATGTAGTCATGCTTACATAAATTTTTGGATGTCCGGATGTATTCAGAACGTAAGTTATGCGCGAAAATGCAAACTTGTGCACTTTTTGACGCTTTTAGTCCCTGAATGACACAAAAGTTTATTTTAGCATACCGAACACCTCAAAGCCTATTTCTAAGCTATGTAAAGGATATTTATGGTATGTTTAACTTATGGTCATGTTCCGGAAGGTCTGTTACAGTTCAAATTGGCATACTTTCGCAGTTTGTCAACTTTAGTCCCTGTAAGCGATTAAACTTTGATTTCACCACACCAAACCTTTCAAAACTTATATCTAAGTTATGTAAAGGTTATTTAAGGTATGTTAAGCCTATTTCACTATTCCGGAATGTTCGTTGGATTAAACTGGTTATATTTACGCATCAGTGCGTGTATAACCTTCCAGAAAGCGATTTAGAGCTTGAAATCGAACAAGAGTTGATATGTGCAAAAGATACACATATTTATACAAGTCCAAAGTATGAAATACAATATTTCATTGGCTTGGTATTTGTTTGATGGCCGTGGAGACACAGGTGTTACATGAAGTGTTTCCAGTTTGCAACTTCCCTTCCCGTTTGCCCAGGTAACCCAGTAGGGCCCTTCCCAGTTAGGCCCTAGTTTGCCGGTGCTCTCTTGTAGGCTAGCTTCGTTTGCTCTCAGGACCAAGTCTCCCGGAACAAGATTGCGCTTTTTCAACTTGGCATTGTAGTAGTTTTCAAGCTGCTTTTTGTACTTGGCCTCCTTGACTACTGCTATTTCCCTTCTTTCTTCAAGCAAATTCAGGTTTTTTCGACGGTCTTGCTCGTTTTCGGCTTCCCTGAGCTTCATCCTCACGGTTGGGGATCCTATCTCGGCGGGAATAACAGCCTCCGTCCTGTAGGTTAGGCTGAAAGGGGTTTCTCCATTGCAGTCCTTGGGGGTGGTTCTATATGCCCATAGAACAAAAGGCAGTTCCTCCAACAATCCATTTTGCTTCCTCCCGTGCCTCCCCTTCATTCCCTTAATAAACTCTGATTTGCCCTTTCCACCAGTCCATTGCTCTGAGCATGGGTGACGGAGGTGAACACCTGGTGTATGTGCATCTGCTCGCACCATGGTCTGAAGGGCTTTCTTGCAAATTGAACCCCGTTGTCACTGACCAGCTCCTTTGGTACCCCATATCTGCATATGATGTTATCCATCACGAATTGCCACATCTGTTCTCCCGTAATCTTTGCCAGGGGCCTGGCTTCGACCCATTTGGTGAAATAATCTATAGCGACTACCTACCACATACTTGACCCCTCCTGGACCCTCGGGGAATGGACCTATAATGTCGATGGCCCATTTCTGGAAGGGCCAAGACGTTGATACAGGTATTATTGGGTGTTTGTGGCGATGCGTCATGGGTGCATGGACTTGGAAATTGTCACACTTCTTGATCTCCTATGATGTTGTTTCGTACATTCTAGGCCAATAAAATCCCGCATTCATTACTTTTGCCACCACCGTCCTTGTCCCAGAATGCATGCCACAAGTACCTTCGTGTATTTCTCTAATAACATACTTGGCTTCTTCACTGTCGACACATTTTAGTGATGGGCCCAGGTATGACCTTCGGTAAAGTTCCCCGTCGACTAACTCATATTGTAGTAGTCCTTCAGGTAGTACTCCATCCTTGAGGAACTTTACAATCGGTGTCATCCACGTTTCTTGTGCATTCTCAATTGTAGCTACCTCTTCTGTGTCAAGGGAGGGGGAGGTTAAGACTTCCACCATGACTTCCCTTGCTAGGTGGTCAAACGCTATGGAAGCTAGCTTGCTTAGAGCGTCCGATTTCCTGTTCCTCCCCCGGGGGATGTATTCCAACTTGAAGGTCCTGAAAGCCTTGGCTGTCTCTTTTACTTTTGCCATGTATTGAGCCGTTATGCTGTCCTTAGCCTTGTACTCCCCGTGGTACTGCCTGACCACTAACTGGGAGTCGGTACTGGCTTCCACATGTTTTGCTTTCATCCTTTTGGCTAGTCTCAACCCTGCCAAAAGGTATTATGCAGTGTTGTTGGTATTCTCGAAGTCTAGCCTGATGGCATAGGTTAGCTCAACTCCCTCAGGACTGATCAACGTAATGCCCGCTCCACTGCCTTCTTCGCTGGAGGCCCCATCTGTGAGTAGTTTCCATATTGCCTCGTCCTCCTTCTCTTTTTCTTCCCTCTCCAGGGCTTCCCACTTTAAGAGCTCTTTCTCCTCATCCTCCAGGACCTCCACCAAGAAGTCGGCCAGTATTTGTCCCTTCATGGCAGTTCTGCCTTTGTATTCTAAGGAGTGCTCTCCCAACTCAACTGCCCATTTGGCCAATCGGCCTGATAATTCTGGTCTCCTGAGGACTTTTTGGAGAGGTTAATCCGTCATTATGGTGACCTTGTGCGTCTGGAAGTATCTTCTAAGTCTTCTGGATGCAAAGACAAGGGCCAGAGCTAACTTTTCCAGAGGCATATAGCGTTCCTCAGGACCTTTGAGGGTCCTGCTAATGAAGTATATGGGTATCTGTCTTCCCTCCCATTGCACCATCATTACCGCACTTATGGTTGTTTTTTAGGCTAACAGATACAAAAGAAGGTCCTCCCCAGGGACTGGAGTGGCTAAGGTTGGGAGCTTGCAGATGTAATTCTTCATTTCTTGGAAAGTGGTTTCCTCTTTCGGGGTCCATCTGAACTTATCTGTCTGAAGATAGTCCTTCAGCACCTTTATGAAGGGGAGAGTTCTATCGGCTACCTTTGAGAGGAAACGGTTTAGGGCAATCAACCTTCCGTTCAGCTGTTGAATATCTTTTAAAGACCGGGGGATCGCATTTCGGCTACTGCTTGAGTTTTTTCTAGATTAGCCTTGATCCCGCCCTTGGTGACCACTACCCCCAAGAATTTTCCCTCTTCTACCCCGAAGCAACACTTCCTAGGATTCAACTTCATATTCACATCTTGCATGGTTCAGATGGTCTCGGCTATATCGTCTATCATAGCCATTTCAGTTAAGCTTTATATAATAATGTCATCAACGTATACCTCCAAATTCCGTCCCCGCTGCTCTCTGAAGAGGGTATTCATGAACCTTTGGTAAGTGGTCCCCCAGCATTTTTTAGTCCGAAGGGCATTTTGGTGTAGCAAAAGGTTCCCTCGTCTGTAATGAAGGCAGTCTTCTCCTCATCTTCCATTAACATTTGTATTTGATGATACCCTTTGTAAGCATCCAAGAAGCACTTTAGGGATTATTGAGACAAGGAGTCCACTTGGACGTCTATCTCCGGGAGGGGGTAGCAGTCCTTGGGGCATGCTTTATTCAGATCTTGAAAGTCGATGCACATCCTCCACCTCCCCTTCTTTTTTCTTGACTGTGACCGGGTTAGCAACCCAGGACGGATATTTTACCTCTCTTACTATTCCCGCTCTAAGCAGCTTTCTGGTCTCTTCGCAGGCTGCCCTTCTCTTGTCAGGACCCATGCTTTGTTTCTTTTGCTTTACCGGCCTTGCCCAGGTGTATGCATTGAGTCGATGCTCGGTTAGACTTCTTGGGATTCCTGTCATGTCTCCGTGCTGAAATACAAACACATCTATGTTGATGAGAATCAGCTCCTTGAGGGCACTCTTACATTTATCACTTAGGTGGCTCCCCACCTTGACCGTCTGCTCCGGGAACCTGTCGCAAAGGACCCATTCTTCTACCCCTTCTTTTTGGGGTTTCTCAGACACTTCCCCCTCAGAAACAGAAGACACTACCTCGTATGAAGATTTTACCCAAGCCAAGCCTTTTGGCGTTTGGAACACTAAGGCCCCATGTGGGGTTGACGCCTGTGCTTGCAAATCGCTGATCCCAGGTCTTCCCAGGATCGCATTGTATTTTGAGGGTGCTCGGACCACTGTTAAAGTTAAATTTATGGTTCGGACACGATCCCCTACCCCGACTATAAATGGGAGTCTGATCTTTCCCAAGGGGTGTGACACACTGTTGTTGAAACCCACTAGGGGGATAGTATCTTCCTCGAGCCGATCCCTCACATCCCTGTCAAACCTTAGGAAACAGTGTTCATATATTACCTCTACTCCGCTTCCCCCGTCCACGTGTATTCTGGCTACCTTTTGCCCAGCTATTATGGCTGAAATGTTGAGGGGGAGCCGCTGTACCTCGTTCTCCTCCAGGTGTGGCATTAAGATGGGAGCTTTCATGCGCTCTGGGGGGCCCAGGACTCTAGCTTTTACACTCCTGGTAGTATTAAATTCATCCCTTCTCCTAATCATGTCTACATATGCCCTTCCAGGCTCCCTCACGTCTTTCCCCTTGCGGTCCCCTCCTCCTTCCTTAATCTCCTTAACAAAATGAGCCAGTTTACCCGTTTTTACCGCGACCTCTATTTCCCTCTTTAGATACATACAATCATCAGTTTTATGACCGAATCCCCTGTGGAAGTCACAGTATTCGTTCGGTTGTGCCTTTGGCCCTGGCTTTATGGGTGGTGGTCTTGGAAAGGAATTATTCACCCTCTCAGTGGCCAGTATTTCACTTGCAGTCTTAGTGAGATGGGTGAAGCTGTCAGAGTAGGGGAATGAGCCTCTCCCCCGAGGCCTATATGGGGAGTATGAGGGTCTCGCCCTATCATGCAACATTTTATCAAAAGCTGGTTTTCATGAGTAAGGTGTACATATTTCTGGAGGTTTTGGAGCTGGGTTGATCCTTCGGGGCTGGGTGTCCATTTCTTTAGCTTTGCTGACCTTGTCTTTGCCCCTGACGAAGGCCCTGACCCTGTCCATGAGATTATCGAATGAATGTGGGAACTCCTCCCCTAGCTTTTCACATAGTTGTGCATGCTTTAGTCCGTTGATGAAACTGCTGATCTTCATGACCTCCGGGACATCCTTGATGTTCATACTTTCTTTGACGAACCTCTCCATGTATTGGTCTATCTGTTCATTGTCCTTTTGCCTTATATGCATGATCTCGTTTGGGTTTTGGATCACTTTTCTTTGTTGACCAAAGTTCCTCAGGAACTTCTCACTTAACTCCTCGTAGCTGTCAATTCCTCCTGGGGGAAGGCTGTCAAACTAGAGCCTGGCTCCCTCCGTTAGAGTCTGTACAAACATGTGGCACCAAACCGGCATAGGCCACCGCCCCAGTTGTCCTGCACCCTTGAAAGCATGGAGATGATCCTCAGGATCTCTTGTCCTGTCATACCTGTCGAAGTTCGGAGGTAGCTTTGTCTTGGGGGCATGGGCGCCTCAGCGCTCCTCCTAGTGAACTTTGAAATCTCGGCCAAGGGAGGTAAGGCTGATCCAGACCATCATCACTTTGATTCTCCTTTTTCCTTTTCCTTTCCTTTCTGTTTCTTCCCTGTAATGAGATCCTCTCTCTCCTCCGAGGACATCTGCCTGAGGGCTGTCATGAAGGTTTCTAGAGGGTCAGTGCCATCGTATTTGCTTTGTGGATCCACCCCTTCCTGGTTGGATGGCGTGTCAAAGGATAGTCTAGCCCTGAGGCTATCAAGTCTCTCCCGTCTTTATAGATCCTCGAGATGTTTTTTCAACTTCTCCCTGTGCATGGCAACGAAATCTGGAGTGATGGCTTCCTCCTTTTCCAGGGCTTCCACCTGGTTTTCATTTTCTTCCTCGTGAGTGATGTCTTCCACTGTGACCTTATCATGATCGTTCTGCACCGTTTGGATGGTTCGTGAGGTTGGTGGAGTTGCCATGTTGTTTCTCATTGAATGGGTTATTACAACGTCGGTTTTTTGGAGTGAGAATACCAGCTAGGCTAAATAGTCCCACGGATGGCGCCAATGTCGAATACCAAAATCCCTGATGACGTTAAAAGGGTCTTCGTTGATGTCGGAATATCGCAACCTTTGTTTGCTACAAAAAGGAAACCGTTAGCCTCACCACAGAGAGCCCCGGGGGGGGGGGGGGGACCGTGACCAAGCTCCGGCGTGAGAGTAAGTAAACTTGCCTGAGGATAAGAGAGTAGCTTATTCTGATGAGTGTGGTCACCGAAACAATCTCTATGGTGTGAATCTAATAAATATGTGTGTGTATATTTAATGTAGAGGAATTATGGTCGGAAATAAATGCGAGAGCATTTAGTGTGATACCTTAAACTTGCCTTTGAGATCATCCTTTACCTTCCTTATTTAGTGTGATACCGAGACGATCCAACGGGTTCTATCAGACTTTGGAGGACTCAGACACGTGTCTGAGCCCCAACGGTAAGATCGTTCCCTCATTTAATGGTGTCGGCTCGATAGTATAGTGCCAACCAGAGATACCATTCTTGTCATGCATTTAA
This sequence comes from Helianthus tuberosus, assembly GCA_030545235.1. Lineage (NCBI taxonomy): Eukaryota > Viridiplantae > Streptophyta > Magnoliopsida > Asterales > Asteraceae > Helianthus > Helianthus tuberosus. Next base: position 124,282,850 of record CM060408.1, read on the forward strand.
TGTTCTCTTTCCCTTGTTAAATATCTCTGTTTCCCGCTCAATAAGTGAGAAAGTCCCTTAATGGGCCAGTTTCAGCGTTTGGGCTTTTACTTGTTGGGCCCATGTGATAATAGCCCAAGACGGGTAAATGGGGCAACCCATGCGCCTTATACTGGAACTTCTTCGAGCAGAACAACTTTATGCCAAGTTTTCGAAATGCGACTTTTGGCTTCGAGAAGTACATTTCTCAGGCCACGTGGTAAACGAGGATGGGATTCATGTTGATCCATCCAAGGTTGACTCGATCAAGAACTGGCCGGTGCCCCATACACCAACAGAAATCCGCCAATTCCTGGGTTTGGCAGGTTACTACAGAAGATTCATCAAGGATTTCTCAAAAATTGCGCAACCTCTCACTTCACTAACTCAGAAGGGCGTCACCTATAGTTGGGGTGATGCACAGGAATCCGCGTTTCAGCACTTAAAGGAGAGACTTTGTAGCGCGCCTATTCTCTCATTACCTGAAGGCACCGATGATTTTGTGGTTTATTGCGACTCATCAATCCAAGGACTGGGTTATGTGTTGATGCAACAGGATAAAGTCATTGCTTATGCATCACGCCAACTTAAGGTTCACGAAAGGAACTACACTACTAATGATCTGGAGCTGGGAGCTGTTGTTTTTGCACTCAAGATATGGAGGCATTACCTGTACGGTACCAAGTGCACCATTTACACTGATCACAGGAGTATCCAGCATATCCTCGAACAGAAGGAGTTGAACATGCGACAGCGTCGATGGGTCGAACTCCTGAATGATTATGAATGCGCAATCAAGTACTATCCGGGCAAAGCCAATGTTGTGGCCAACGCCCTCAGCCGGAAGGAGTCTAAACCTAAGTGTGTACGTGCGTTACAACTTACCATTCACTCTAGTCTTCCCGCTCGGATATGAGATGCTCAGGTTGAAGCATTGAAGGCAGAGAACATCAGGGCTGAGTCTCTGCAAGGATCGAGGAAACGGTTAGAACAAAAGGAAGACGGTGCTTATTACGTAACAGGGCGCATCTGGGTTCCACTCTATGGTAACCTACGTGAGCTTGTGATGGATGAAGCACACAAGTCTCGTTACTCGGTACATCCTCGTTCGGATAAGATGTACCACGATCTCAAGACTACGTACTGGTGGCCCCACATGAAAGCCAACATAGCAACCTACGTTAGTACATGTTTGACTTGTGCGAGAGTCAAAATCGAGTACCAAAAACCATCAGGCCTACTTCAACAATCAGAGATACCGACATGGAAATGGGAGCAAATTTCAATGGATTTCGTTACTGGCCTGCCTAGATCTCAACGTGGAAATGATACCATTTGGGTGATCGTGGATCGACTGATTAAGTCTGCACACTTTTTGGCTATCAAAGAAACGGATAAGTTCTCTACTCTAGCAGATGTCTATCTTAAGGAAGTAGTATCGAGGCACGGGGTGCCAACCTCCATCATTTCTGATCGTGACTCACGTTTTACATCTGAGTTGTGGCAAGCTATGCACAAGTCCTTTGGCTCTCGACTAGACATGACCACGGCGTATCATCCACAGACGGATGGGCAGTCTGAGTGCACCATCCAAACCTTGGAAGACATGCTTAGGGCATGTGTGATTGACTTTGGTAACGGCTGGGAAAAGCATCTCCCGTTAGTGGAGTTTTTCGTATAACAACAGTTACCACACTAGTATCCAGGCTGCTCCGTTAGAGGCATTATACGGGCGTAAGTGCCGATCACCTCTTTGTTGGGCAGAGGTAGGCGACAGCCAAATCACTGGCCCAGAACTCATCATAGACACAACCGAGAAGATTGCTCAGATACGGCAACGATTGGAAGCGGCTCGTGATCGTCAGAAAAGCTACGCTGATAAGCTCAGGAAACCACTCGAGTTCCAGGTTCGGGATCGAGTGCTACTCAAAGTCTCACCTTGGAAAGGTGTTGTTCGTTTTGGCAAATGAGGCAAACTCAACCCGCGATACGTCAGACCTTTCGAAATCATAGAGAAAATAGGCAAAGTGGCCTACAAACTGAACCTACCCGAAGAACTCAGCGAAGTTCACAATGTTTTCCACGTGTCGAATCTGAAGAAGTGTCTGTCAGATGAGACCCTCATAGTTCCTCTCAAGGAGCTCACTATCGACGATCAGCTGTGATTTGTCGAGGAACCAGTAGAGATTACTGACCGAGACGTTAAGGTTCTCAAACGCACCAGAATTCCTCTTGTTCGAGTTCGTTGGAACTCCCGTCGTGGCCCAGAGTTTACCTAGGAACGAGAAGACCAGATGAAACACAAGTATCCCCATTTGTTCGAAAGCAGTGAAACCACTACTGAGGCTGAAGCTACTGCGGAATTTCGGGACGAAATTCCAAACCAACGGGGGAAGGATGTGACACCCCAGGAAAACCAGGAGAACCATGCAACTTAACTAGCTTCCTCAGTGAGTACGTGCAAAATTTCAGGACGAAATTTCTTTCAACTTGGGGATGATGTGACAACTCGTATTTCTGGACCTATCTTTGTGTTTAATGTAACGTGTATGCACTCTATGTGGCAAGTTGATATGTTAGTTTTAATGAATAAGTGCTACGTGTTATGTGATTTTGTGTAACGTATGTATGTAATGTAATCGCACAAGCCCATTCGGGCCACACTATTTGTACTCGAAACCCAATGGCAACCCATGAAGGGTTCGGCCCACTCCCTTATCTTGCATAACACCTAGGGTGTTAGTATAAATCCTGCACTTCACCAAATCACACAAAGTTTAGCAAACCCTAAATCTCTCCTCTCTCTCCCTCTCAAAGCCAACGGCAACACACCCCTCTTCATCGAAGCTTTTGTGCTCGGATCAATCTTTGCTCTCTTCTCTAACTGGTTAGTGTTTTAACTACTGATTGTATGTTACATGATGTTGTGATCTATATGTTCTACATGATGATTTAGGGATGATATGTGATTGATTGTGATGTAAACTATTAAGGTTTGGTGTTCATATAATCGGGGCACATGTGTAGATATACGGATCAATATAGGGTTTGATGATGCTATGATTTGAATGATGATATAAAACTGAAAGCATGATAATCGGCTGTGATGTATTTATGTTCGGATGATTGGTTGGGTTGTCATGATTAGGATGCATGCTAGTAATCAAGAACATAAATCGTGTTAATATAGTTGATGTTACGTTTTGAACATGTTTAGGGTTCATAAGAAATTGGTGTTAAAACTCTAATTTGATCGATTTTGGTATGATTGGAAACTATTAACTGGATCGTGCGAATTAATTGGAGTTAGTAACTGATTGCATGATTTAAAGAAATTCATAATTAAGCGCACAAGTCCGCCAGTCGAACAAGAGCTAGTCGCACAAGCTCTGGTCGCACAAGCTGGGTACAATCACATAAAGCACAGTGTACAACTACAGATTGCATGATCGCACAAGATCTGTGGATCGCACAAGACAGTGCCGATTGCACAACTTTACTGGATCGCACAAGTTATCCGGATCGCACAAGGACTTTTCAATCGCACAAGTCCATCCGGACCGCACAAGTTATTGGGCTTATTCCTAAACTGGGTCGGGTTTATGTTGGATCGCACAACATGTTGTGGATCGCACAAGGTTGTGCCGAACGCACAACATGTTGGGCCGGGGTGTTTAGTTGGGCTACGTTAGTAAATTGCACAAATGGTTCGGCCCAAACCATTTGGATCGCACAAGTTGAACTTTGGGTTCGTTTAACTGATTTGCTTAACATGTTCAATGTGTATGCCATGATCATTATGTATTCTTGACTTGTTAGTTCTGTGTAAACTTACGTGCACTACTTGAACCTAGACCTGACTTATATGGTAACCATGTTAGGACGTGGTTGACCACTTATAGCTCAAGTGACCTTTTCGTGTATCTGCCGAGCAAACCAAGGTGAGTTCACACCCTTAAGGCATGGGATTCCCGGTGGGTTGGGAATGGGATTAAGAAGCTAAGATGAAACCTGTATATTCACCACTAATTGACTACATTTAATCATGCGTATTCTCGGATTGGGAAGAATACGTACCTCCGTCCTTGGATTGGGAAGGACGCCTACACTAAACCTGCGTATTCTCGGATTGGGAAGAATGCGTACCTCTGTCCTCGGATTGGGAAGGACGCCTACATTTAACCTGCGTATTCTCGGTTGGGTAGAATACGTACCTCCGTCCTCGGATTGGGAAGGACGCCAATATATATCCAACTAGTCTAGTGGTTTACAACATGGGGTAGCCCCCACTGATTTTGGAATGGAAAACAAGGAAAGCTGGTTAACATGTAGTTGCACATAAACTCATGGTTTTTGAAACAACTTTAAAACGAACACCAACAGTGAACTCGCTCAACTTTGTTGTTGACTCGTTGTTACATGCCTTGCAGGTCGTTAGGTATCTATGGAGCTTGCACGAGTGGAAGGAGTCGTTGTGGGACATGGACAGTGTGTGCCATGTTAAACTTGCTAAACTTATAACTTATGTTTTGGTTTTACATTCGATGCTTCCGCTGTCTAACTTGAAATTGATAACTTATGTTTTGAACACCAATTGTATTGTGTGGTTGGATTTTATTTACTTTGTATACATTGTTCAATATGATTGGTGGCTTGATCCTGGTCATGTCACACCTCCTGCGGTGATACTCCGCTTGTGGAGTTTGGGGGTGTGACAAATTGGTATCAGAGCCATTGGTAGTGAACTCGGTTTTAAAAAGGAAAAGCTTTTTGATAAAACTAGACTATAACCTGTACAGTGCTCAACGATCCACAACGACGCTTTGCTCCACGTGCAAGACTCATAGTGCATTGTTCATAGCATGCTTAGTTAACCTGTACATTATAGGTGATATGGTTTGTGTTTATATTGCCTGCCTGTTAGTTTACATAGTGCATTATTCATAGCATGCTTAGTTAACGTAACGACTGTGGTTTTAAACCCACGTGTGCTTGCTCTCTTTTGTCTTCTCACACTTATGCACTTTCGCGACACTCCTCTCACTTATGCTTCTCTTTGATGTGAAGATCATGTGTGGACGTTTGAACTTGACTCAAGCCCAGCTGACGGCTCTTATCAATGAACAAGTTGCTGAGGCCCTCGCAACAGTCCCTGCAGGAGGTATAACCTGCCATTTCGACCTATCTTAGATTGTTTAGATCCCACTCTCGCGAACCAACTCTCATGTATAACCTTGTCCTTTCTCTCTCGCGCAACAGGTCAACATGCTCAGCCTCCTGTATGTACGTTCAAGACCTTTATGGATTGCCGACCCAGTACTTTCAACGGCACAGAAGGAGCAGTAGGCCTCCTCCACTGAGGCTCGTAGGGTAAAGTTTGCTACTGGAACACTCGAAGGTGCTGCACTAACCTGGTGGAAAGCACAGGTTCAAATGTTAGGGCTGGCAGCTGCTAATGCCACGCCATGGAACGACTTCAAAGACTTGATCAAAGAAGAGTACTATAATCGTGATGACATCCACAAGCTAGAGGTGGAGTTTTTCAATTTGAAGATGACGGGGTCCGAAATCGAGGCATATACGAAGAGATCAAATGAATTAGCTATCTTGTGTCCTATTATGGTGGATCCTCCTATCAAGCGTATCGAGCTGTACCTCAAGGGTCTAGTGCCAGAAATCCAGAGTCATGTGACTGCGGCTAACCTCGGCACTATCCAGCAAGTTATTCGTCTAGCCCATCGCCTCACTGATCAGGCAGTAGAGCAGAACAAGCTGCCTAAGCGTACTGGTACTACTACTACTTCTGAAGCTACTAGCGACAACAAGCGCAAGTGGGATGGAAATTCAAGCAAGGGGTCTACTTCTGTTCAGTCCCAGTCTCAGCAGCGAAGGACTGACGACTTCAAGAGCCCTAGTCAGCAATCCTCGGGCAATCAGAACCAGGGTCAAGGTGGATACAGGGGAAATCACCCTAAGTGCAATCGATGTAATTTGCACCATAGCGGGCCGTGCAACAAGGGTCGTTGTCAGAGATGTAACAAGCTGGGTCATGAAGCCAAGGATTGCAGGAGCTCACGTGCTGCGAATCAGAATCGCCAACAGCAGCCACAAGCTCCACAGAACCAACAGCAGCACCAGCAGGGTAATAAGGGATGTTATCAGTGCGGTGCTGAGGGTCACTTTAAGAGACATTGTTCGTAGTTGAATCTTAATCAGAACAACAACAACAACAAAGGAAATGGGGGCAACAATGGGGGCAACAATGATGGTAATGGTGCCCGGGGTCGTGCCTTCGTGATTGGACAGGGTGATGCTAGGAACGATCCCAATGTTGTGATGGGTAAGTTTCTACTGGATGACTTCTTTGTTTCAGTTTTATTTGATTCAGGTGCCGATACTAGTTATGTGTCCTTAAAAGTTAATCAGATGCTTAAACGTACTCCAACACTTTTGAACACCAAGCACATTGTAGAACTAGCAAATGGTAAAAGTTTAGAGACCACACACATAGTTAAGGGTTGTAAGCTTGTTCTTGCTGGTCAGACCTTCTCTATCGACCTCATTCCGATCGTTCTGGGTAGTTTCGACGTTGTTATTGGGATGGATTGGTTATCTCAACATCAGGCGGAAATTCTTTGCAACGAGAAAATTGTCCGCATCCCTGAGCAAAGAACCTCTCATGATTCGTGGTGACAAGAGTGGTGCAGTTGTAAGCATCATCTCTTTCCTTAAGGCCCAGAAGTGCTTGCGAAAGGGCCACACTGCTGTCCTAGCCCTCTTTACTGACGCATCAACGAAAGAGAAGAAAATTGAAGACATTCCTATCATACGCGACTTCCCTGAGGAATTACCTGGTCTCCCGCCTCACCGTTAGGTCAAGTTTTAAATCGAGCTAGCTCCTGGAGCAGCGCCAATAGCCCGTGCACCTTATCGCTTAGCCCTATCAGAACTAGAAGAGTTGTCCACACAACTACAAGAGCTTTTGGACAAGGGTTTCATTCGTCCTAGCTCTTCGCCCTGGGGAGCTCTAGTCTTGTTTGTGAAGAAGAAGGACGGTACATTTCGAATGTGTATAGACTATCGAGAACTCAACAAGGTGACTGTGAAGAATCGTTATCCTCTTCCTCGCATTGATGACCTGTTCGACCAGCTGCAAGGGTCGAGCTTTTACTCAAAGATTGATCTGAGATCGGGATATCATCAGCTAAGGGTCCGAGGCAAGGACATCTCCAAAACAGCATTCAGGACTCGCTACGGGCACTACGAGTTTCTGGTTATGCCTTTCGAATTGACAAACGCACCTGCAGTCTTCATGGATCTCATGAACCGAGTATGCAAGCCTTACCTGGATAAGTTCGTTATTGTTTTCATTGACGACATCCTGATTTATTCCAAGAGTCAGGAGGAACACGAGCACCATCTGCGCCTTATGCTGGAACTTCTTCGAGCAGAACAGCTTTATGCCAAGTTTTTGAAATGCGACTTTTGGCTTCGAGAAGTACATTTCTTAGGCCACGTGGTAAACGAGGATGGGATTCATGTTGATCCATCCAAGGTTGACTCGATCAAGAACTGGCCGGTGCCCCGTACACCAACAGAAATCCGCCAATTCTTTGGTTTGGCGGGTTACTACAGAAGATTCATCAAGGATTTCTCGAAAATTGCGCAACCTCTCACTTCACTAACTCAGAAGGGCATCACCTATCATTGGGGTGATACATAGGAATCCGCGTTTCAGCACTTAAAGGAGAGACTTTGTCGCGCGCCTATTCTCTCATTACCTGAAGGCACCGATGATTTTGCGGTTTATTGCGACGCATCAATCCAAGGACTGGGTTGTGTGTTGATGCAACGGGATAAAGTCATTGCTTATGCATCACGCTAACTTAAGGTTCACGAAAGGAACTACACTACTCATGATCTGGAGCTGGGAGCTGTTGTTTTTGCACTCAAGATATGGAGGCATTACCTGTACGGTACCAAGTCCACCAATTACACCGATCACAGGAGTCTCCAGCATATCCTCAAACAGAAGGAGTTAAACATGCGACAGCGTCGATGGGTCGAACTCCTGAATGATTATGAATGCGCAATTAAGTATCATCCGGGCAAAGCCAATGTTGTGGCCAACGCCCTCAGCCGGAAGGAGTCTAAACCTAAGTGTGTACATGTGTTACAACTTACCATTCACTCTAGTCTTCCTGCTCGGATACGAGATGCTCAGGTTGAAGCATTGAAGGCAGAGAACATCAGGGCTGAGTCTTTGCGAGGATCGAGGAAACGGTTAGAACAAAAGGAAGACGGTGCTTATTACGTAACAGGGCGCATCTGGGTTCTACTCTATGGTAACCTACGTGAGCTTGTAATGGATGAAGCACACAAGTCTCGTTACACGGTACATCCTCGTTCGGATAAGATGTACCACGATCTCAAGACTACGTACTGGTGGCCCCACATGAAAGCCAACATAGCAACCTACTTAGTAAATGTTTGACTTGTGTGAGAGTCAAAATCGAGTACCAGAAACCATCAGGCCTACTTCAACAATCAGAGATACCAACATGGAAATGGGAGCAAATTTCCATGGATTTCATTACTGGCCTGCCTAGATCTCAACGTGGAAATGATACCATTTGGGTGATCGTGGATCGACTGACCAAGTCTGCACACTTTTTGGCTATCAAAGAAACGGATAAGTTCTCTACTCTAGCAGATGTCTATCTTAAGGAAGTAGTCTTAAGGCACGGGGTGCCAACCTCCATCATTTCTGATCGTGACTCACGTTTTACATCTGAGTTGTGGCAAGCTATGCACAAGTCCTTTGGCTCTCGACTAGACATGAGCACGGCGTATCATCCAAACCCTGGAAGACATGCTTAGGGCATGTGTGATTGACTTTGGTAACGGCTGGGAAAAGCATCTCCCGTTAGTGGAGTTTTCGTATAACAACAGTTACCACACCAGTATCCAGGCTGCTCCGTTTGAGGCATTGTACGGGCGTAAGTGCTGATCACCTCTTTGTTGGGAAGAGGTAGGCGACAGCCAAATCACTGGCCCAGAACTCGTCGTAGACACAACCGAGAAGATTGCTCAGATACGGCAACGAATGGCGGCGGTTCGTGATCGTCAGAAAAGCTACGTTGATAAGCGCAGGAAACCACTCGAGTTCTAGGTTGGGGATCGAGTGCTACTCAAAGTCTTACCTTGGAAAGGTGTTGTTTGTTTTGGCAAACGAGGCAAACTCAACCCGCGATACGTCGGACCTTTCGAAATCATAGAGAAAATAGGCAAAGTGGCCTACAAACTGAACCTACCCGAAGAACTCAGCAAAGTTCACAACGTTTTCCACGTGTTGAATCTGAAGAAGTGTCTGTCAGATGAGACCCTCATAGTTCCTCTCAAGGAGCTCACTATCGACGAACAGCTGCGATTTATCGAGGAACCAGTAGAGATTATTGACCGAGACGTTAAGGTTCTCAAACGCACCAGAATTCCTCTTGTTCGAGTTCGTTGGAACTCCCGTCGTGGCCCAGAGTTTACCTGGGAACGAGAAGACCAGATGAAACACAAGTATTCCCAGTTGTTTGAAAGTAGTGAAACCACTACTGAGGCTGAAGCTACTGTGGAATTTCGGGACGAAATTCCAAACCAACGGGGGAAGGATGTAACACCCCAGGAAAACCAGGAGAACCATGCAACTTAACTAGCTTCCTCAGTGAGTACGTGCTAAATTTCGGGATGAAATTTCTTTCAACTTGGGGATGATGTGACAACTCGTATTTCTGGACCTATATTTGTGTTTAATGTAACGTGTATGAACTCTATGTGGCAAGTTGATATGTTAGTTTTAATGAATAAGTGCTACGTGTTATGTGATTTTGTGTAACGTATGTATGTAATGTAATCGCACAAGCCCATTCGGGCCACACTATTTGTACTCGAAACCCAAGGGCAACCCATGAAGGGTTTGGCCCACTCCCTTATCGCAGCTGTTCCTCGGGCAAAGTTCACAACGTTTTCCACGTGTCGAATCTGAAGAAGTGTCTGTCAGATGAGACCCTCATAGTTCCTCTCAAGGAGCTCACTATCGACGAACAGCTGCGATTTATCGAGGAACCAGTAGAGATTATTGACCGAGACGTTAAGGTTCTCAAACGCACCAGAATTCCTCTTGTTCGAGTTCGTTGGAACTCCCGTCGTGGCCCAGAGTTTACATGGGAACGAGAAGACCAGATGAAACACAAGTATTCCCAGTTGTTTGAAAGTAGTGAAACCACTACTGAGGCTGAAGCTACTGTGGAATTTCGGGACGAAATTCCAAACCAACGGGGGAAGGATGTAACACCCCAGGAAAACCAGGAGAACCATGCAACTTAACTAGCTTCCTCAGTGAGTACGTGCTAAATTTCGGGATGAAATTTCTTTCAACTTGGGGATGATGTGACAACTCGTATTTCTGGACCTATATTTGTGTTTAATGTAACGTGTATGAACTCTATGTGGCAAGTTGATATGTTAGTTTTAATGAATAAGTGCTACGTGTTATGTGATTTTGTGTAACGTATGTATGTAATGTAATCGCACAAGCCCATTCGGGCCACACTATTTGTACTCGAAACCCAAGGGCAACCCATGAAGGGTTTGGCCCACTCCCTTATCTCGCATAACACCTAGGGTGTTAGTATAAATCTTGCACTTCACCAAATCACACAAAGTTTAGCAAACCCTAAATCTCTCCTCTCTCTCCCTCTCAAAGCCGACGGCAACACACCCGTCATCATCGAAGCTTTTGTGCTCGGATCAATCTTTTCTCTCTTCTCTAACCGGTTAGTGTTTTAACTACTGATTGTATGTTACATGATGTTGTGATCTATATGTTCTACATGATGATTTAGGGATGATATGTGATTGATTGTGATGTAAACTGTTAAGGTTTGGTGTTCATATAATCGGCGCACATGTGTAGATATACGGATCAATATAGGGTTTGATGATGCTATGATTTGAATGATGATATAAAACCGAAAGCATGATAATCGGCTATGATGTATTTATGTTCGGATGATTGGTTGGGTTGTCATGATTAGGATGCATGCTAGTAATCAAGAACATAAATCATGTTAATATAGTTGATGTTACGTTTTGAACATGTTTAGGGTTCATAAGAAATTGGTGTTAAAACTCTAATTCGATCGATTTTGGTATGATTGGAAACTGTTAACTGGATCGTGCGAATTAATTGGAGTTAGTAACTGATTGCATGATTTAAGGAAATTCATAATTAAGCGCACAAGTCCGCCAGTCGCACAAGAGCTAGTTGCACAAGCTCTGGTCGCAAAAGCTGGGTACAATCACATAAAGCACAGTGTACAACTACAGATTGCATGATCGCACAAGATCTGTGGATCGCACAAGACAGTGCCGATCGCACAAGTCTTGGGCCACACACAGTAGTTAAAATTGACATATATTATTGGGCCGAATGGCCCAACCCAGTCGCACAACTTAACTGGATCGCACAAGTTATCCGGATCGCACAAGGATTTTTCAATCGCACAAGTCCATCCGGACCGCACAAGTTATTGGGCTTATTCATAAACTGGGCCGGGTTTATGTTGGATCGCACAACATGTTGTGGATCGCACAAGGTTGGGCCGAACGCACAACATGTTGGGCCGGGGTGTTTTTTTTTTGGTAAAGGGTTACCCCGGTGATTCTATATATTCACAACCAAACAAGCACAAGTAGTGTAGAGAATCTACACTAGTTCAAACATGGGACATGCCCCATGAAAGTAACAACCAGAAACACAAAAACACCACCAAAAGGACAAAAAACAACTAGACTAGGCTCTAGACAAAACAAAGAAAAAACATATAAATTTAATCAGCCGCCTTCATCATGTAGCTCAGTTCCACTAATCTCCCAATCACCAAGAAGCCTTCGCACATTGTCACAGTTCTTCAGCTTTGCTCCCATCAATTTGTAACGAACCTGTTGAATGATAATTTCACTTATAGTTTCCGGAGGTCTCAACTGGTTCTTAAATAATCTAGCATTACGCTCTTGCCATATCAAGTAGGCACTGGCCGCCACCAACAATCTTGCCACGTAGTTAGCCACTGACTTTGACTTGGAACGCACAAGGAGCCAATTAACAATATCGTCCCACTTAGGTTGAACCGAATCCATACCCACTTTATGCCTAACCATATGCCAAACTTGAGTAGAGAACTTACATTCGAAAAACAGATGACTATGAGAGTCGTGATTAGCATAACATAACAAATAGCACATCATATTCATATTCTTTCTACGCTAAGTATCCCAATTCAAAATCTTATCCTGTGTAAGTAATTTCTGCCTCATGATAAGCCACATTAAAAAAGCATGACGCGGGATGCACTGAACGAACCAAACAATACGACACCAACCTATCTCTAATTCATGATGTCTAACCGAATCCCAAGCACGAGACGTAGAAAAATCAAGGGTTAGGGTAATGCTAGATTAGGGTTTCTTTTTGTTTCGGTCTTGTTCGTTGACATCTTTGTTGCTCGGAGTTCTTGTTGCATGATCGGCTGTGTTCGTGATTATTGGAGAGAGGTGTATTTTTCTGAATGGATGAGAATAAGGCACATGGGGTCTTTCACCATGATGACGGCGGCAGATCTTCATTCTCGTTTGAAGGTTTGGCTAGCCGAGTTATGGATGTTGAGGGTAATACATGGTTACCTCGACGGGGAACAGTTCAATCTCCAACTGAACCCCGTAAGGTTAATATAATTGATGAATTGTCAAAGGTTTCTGCGCCAATCTCTGTGGAGAAGCTGCGTTCAGGTTCGGATTCTGCAGGAACTGTTCATACGACAATGGGGTATGTGCCAACATCAGAATACATTGGAGCATCTATTTCGGCTGACAAGGGGAAACCAACAGTTTCGGGATCTACGGAACGATTATCTTTTGCTAATGTAGTGAAGGATACTAAAGAGAATGTTAAGGTGAACTTTAGGGTGATGGAACCGAGTGAAGCTGTTGACGGAGCTGACGTTGTTATTCCTTTGTCTTCAGTCAAACAAGTCACTGACAGGTATGCGAACACTTTGTATGATTACTTTCTGGGTAAACGACTGGCTTTTCCTGTGGTGGATTTCTTTGCAAAGAACAATTGGGTAAAATATGGGCTGTCAAGACTTATGATGAATGCACACGGTTTCTTTTTCTTTAAGTTCAAAACTAAAGAAGGGATGGACCAAATATTAGAGGATGGACCATGGATGATAAGAAATGTTCCAATAATTTTGAAAGAGTGGTCGGCCTCTATCAAGTTGGAAAAAGAGGATATAAAATCTATTCCAGTATGGGTCAAGATGCATGATGTGCCTTTAGCGGCATTTACTGAGGATGGGCTTAGTTTACTTGCATCTAAGATTGGGGTACCTAAGATGTTGAATTCGTATACTGCCACAATGTGTGCAGAGTCTTGGGGGAGAAGCAGCTATGCTAGAGCACTTGTTGAAGTTCAGGCAGGGGTTGATTTAAAGAAGACTGTTACTGTTGCAATCCCATCTTTGGATGGTAATGGTCATTCAATGGTGGAGGTTAAAATTGAGTATGATTGGGAGCCTTTAAGGTGTTCATCTTGTTGTGTTTTTGGTCATGAAGACAGCTCGTGTCCAAAGAACCCTCAGGTTAGTTTGATTGGGGATGCTGAGAAGAAGAATAATGATGACTTTCAGGTTGTGGGTGCCAAAAAGAAGAAAGCTAATAATCAAGGGCTTCATATGAAAAATCAGAAGCCTAAATTAGTCTATAGACCAGTTGTCAAACCTAAACCGAAATCGTCTTTGAGGAATCCGATGATTAATCTGGTCTCAACGTCGAACTCATTTGGTATCCTTAACGATGATGAGGGTAATCAAGGAGGTAGCACTGTGGGTCGAGTGGAGAAGAAGGAGAAACAGTCGAGTGACAGGCAGGAATCGGATGAGGAGGAGGTCGTTGAAGTCTACAATGAAACTAGTGAATTTATGACATCGGGTACTCATTCTTTTTCTTCGAAAGCAGGGGCAAGCACCTCTTCCACAAAATTCTCAAATGGATAGGTTGTTTTTGGTTCGTTTGAAGGGGTTGCTGGTTTGTGGCAGCTTTATTTTTGATGATGGCGGTTGAGGATTATGTTTTTGTTTTGCATTGTTTTGTCTACTAGAAATCTTTTCATGATGTATAGTAGGCTAGGTTATGGGGTGTTATAGGTCTTTTGTTTTTTTTTTTGTCATACATATATGGGGCATGTCTTGTATATGAACTAGTGTGGAACACATCCTCACTACTTGTTCTTATTTGCGGTTGCATTTTAATAGAATCATCGGGGTAACCCTTTACCCAAAAAAAAAAATCATGTTTATGATCCCCTTGGCGCCACATGAGTTTATCAGACTTGTTCGGATCAATAGACATCTGATCCAGTTGGATAAGAACATGATATGTATCCCTCCAAGCGACTGGCGACCTCCAAGAATTATCCGAATAAACATCAGAAACCTTAGACTCCATATTAAACCCCGCATTGGTTGCTGTTCGGATCAATAGACATCTGATCCAGTTGTTGCTGGTTCTGCGGTGCTTGCTGTTGCTGCTGACGATTCTGATGTGCGGGTTGTGAACTCCTGAAATCTTTAGCTTCATGACCCATCTTGAAACACCTCTGGCAACGACCCCTGTTGCACTGACCACTGTGGTGTCTGTTGCATCTATTGCACTTTGGGCGATTTCCTCGATATTCACCCTGCCCTTGACCACCAGAAGATTGCTGACCAGGACTCTGGTAGTCATCAGTCCTTCGCTGTTGTACCTGAGACTGAACCGTAGTCGAACCCTTGCTAGAGGTTCTGTCCCACTTTCGCTTTTTTTTTTGGGTAAAGGGTTACCCCGGTGAAATTTTATATCAACCAACAATAAAAAACAGGGTGTGTTAAGACAAGAACACACACTTCTAGGCTTGGCATACCAAACCTAGCAACACAAACAAAGAAACAAACCCGACAACCGTCAAAACCAAAAGAAAAAATAAAAACAAAGGATCACAGCCCAACACAAGACACACAGCCGAAGTTAGAAACACCTCCTTATCCCGGCTCCAAATCCATATTCTTCGAGATCAGCCACCTTTCCAGAATCTTGTCATACTTTGGTTCCCCACTCACCTTGAATCCCATAATTCTAAGCCGAACCGTATCAATAATGATCTTCGAGAGAGCCTCAGCATTTCGAACAAGAGTAGAAAATAGACGGTTGTTTCTTTCCTGCCAAATAAAATACGTGGTAGCCGCAACCAGGATCTTGCAGATAATATGCTCTAGCGTTCTAGAATTAGAAACAAGCTCCATCCATTGAATAATCGACGACCAGGTGTCCAATACACCCCCCATGTCAACGTATTTCCTAACCGATCCCCAAACCTCCGATGAAAAATGACATTGGAAGAAAAGATGATCTCTAGAGTCACGATCACATTTACATAATGGACAGCACATAAGCTGTAAGTTAGTAGCACTGCCAGCTTCCCAAACGGTCAACCTGTCTTGAGTCTTTAGCTTGTTTTTTATAACCAGCCACAAGTGGAATGAATGTCTAGGAATACATTGAGCGAACCAAACCGATTTAACCCATAAAACCTTATCCTCTCTATTCCGTAAGCTATTCCAAACCTCCTTCATTTCAAAATGCTGAAGATTACCATCCAGATCTTTCCACCCTAGCCGATCATGCTCACCAGCTATAATTTGGGGAGTGTCAATATTTATAAGAACCGGATATATGTCATACCAAGCCTCGGGCCACAACCATTGACCATCATCATCCGCCACAAGATCAGCAACCATAGAAGATAGAGTGAAACCCGCATTAGCGATCGCTCTAGGCGAGATAAAAGATCGAAGTGGACTTAACGGGCACCAATTGTCACTCCAAATATTAGTTTGCCTTCCACTCCTAATAGACATCCAGAAAAACGATCGCACTTTATCACGGATAGATAGTAGCTTTCTCCAACCCCAACTCTCTGCACCTCTACATTGAACATCCCAAAAGTTCTTACCTCGCAACTTGTGAGAGTGAATCCATTGAACCCAAAGCGACTTACGTTTAGAAAGAATGCTCCAAATATGTGCTGTCAAAAGAGCGTTATTTACATCCGTAATGCTTCTAATGCCCAATCCACCCTCATCTTTAGGAGTGCACACAAGTTTCCAGGCCACTTTAGCTCTAGCCGAGCCTTGGTATCCTCCATTCCATAAGAACGTTCGTAACCTCTTCTCCAAATCTTTTATAACACCTTGCGGAAGCATAAAAACCGAGGCCCAATAAGAGTACATGGCAGCCAAAACCGAATTGATAAGCTGAAGTCTACCTGCAAAAGACAAGGATTTAGACATCCAATTATCTATTCGCCGTTCTACACGTTCCACAAGAATACGACAGTCACGAGCAGCCAATCTCGTAGAAATCAAAGGAACACCAAGATACCGAACCGGTAAAGTACCCTCTTGAAAGGGCATGATCTCCAAGATCTGGTCTTTAACATATCGAGGAACATTGTCATCATTGGGAGTAGCAGGAGTAGTAGTAGTAGTAGCACCGATACGTTTAAGCAGCTTGTTCTGTTCCACTGCTTGGTCTGTGAGACGATGAGCAAGACGAGTAACATCCTGAATGGTAGCAAGGTTGGCAGAAGTCACATGACTTTGAATTTCTGGTACTAAGCCTTTGAGGTACCGCTCTCGGTGCGCTTGATGGGAGGTTCCACCATAGTAGGGCACAAAGTTGCCAGTTCGTTAGATCGCTTCGTATACGCCTCTATATCTGACCCCGTCATCTTCAGGTTAAAGAACTCCACTTCCAGTTTGTGGATGTTATCATAGTTACAGTATTCTAGTTTGATCAGTTCCCTAAAATCATTCCATGGGGTGGCATTAGCAGCAACCAACCCCAGCATTTGGACTTGAGCTTTCCACCATGTGAGGGCTAAACCCTCGAGAGTACTGGTAGCATACTTCACCCTGCGTGCCTCAGGGCATTCACACATTTCGAACACAGACTCTAGTTTCTCAAACCAGTGGAGGAGACCTACGGCTCCTTCAGTGCCGTTGAAAGTAGTCGGTCGGCAGTCCATAAAGGTTTTGAAGGTGCAAACAGGTGGCTCAGCGTGTTGACCTGTCGTGTGCGTAAGAGTAAACATACTTGAGCACGAGTGTTGGTTACGAGTGTAGGATCTAAAGATCCTAGAGTAAGTGGTGATGGCAGGTTACACCTCCTGCCTAGGCAGCTGCGAGTGCTGCAGTAACTTATTCAGTGATCGAAGCCGCCAACTGGGCTTGAGTTATGTTAACGCGTCCACTCATAATCTTGATATCAAGGAGAACATGAGTGAGAGAGGTTTGCGAATAGTGCGATGACAGAAGAGAGTAAGCACATAAGTATTCTCAAGAAATAAGGGTTATGTATATCTAAGCATACCATGAGCAAAGTTCTACGCAATTCTAGCAAGTAGGCAATAAGACATGTACCATATTACCTAGGATGATGAGTCTTGCACGTGGAGCGAGGCGTCGTTGTGGATCGTTGAGCACTGTTCTGGTTATAGTCTGGTTTTAATAAAAACGTTTTCCCCTTATTAAAACCGAGTTCTCTATAACCAATGGCTCTGATACCAATCTGTCACACCCCCAAAATCCACACGCGGAGCACCACCGCTTGGAGGCGTGACATGACCAGGATCAAGCCACCAATCATATTGAACATATAAGTAATCAGTAAAGTAAACGTGATCCATCACAACACAATTGGTACTAAATCAAAAGCATAGCATAGGTAGCGGAAGCATAGTTATGAACATCCAACACAAGTGTTTAGTTTAAAGAGTCATTAAGTTTTTATCAAAGCATCCACAATCCGTGCCCACAACGACCGCGCCTCCCGTGCAAGCTCCAAGAGTACCTATGGTCCTGCAAGGCATGTAACAGAGAGTCAACAACTAGTTGAGCGAGTTCACAGTTGGTTATTCAGTTATAGAATTCGTTTCGTAAATCAGTTGTTCGTTTTGTAAACCATGTTTCTTATTAATTCCCATCGCGGTCCTCCAGACATCTGTGCGAAGGTTAGTGGCCGTATCGCGGTCCTCCAGACATCTGTGCGAAGGTTAGTGGCCGTATCGCGGCCTTTTCAGGCATCTGTGCGAAGATTAGTGGGGCTTCCCCTGTGTAGACTAGTCGTGTTTGTACGTGCCCTTCTTGATCCAAGGACCGTAGCGAGTGTGAGTGTACGTAGGTTTTACGTACGTTAAGGTTGTTGTCCTACCCAAGGAGGACGAACGTACGTATTCTACCCAAGGAGAATACGCAGGATTAATATTGGCATCCTACCCATGGAGGATGGCGGTACATATCCTACCCAAGGAGGATATGTAGGTTCCATTATAGTTTCTTAACCCATTCCCAACCCACCGGGAATCCCATGCCTTGGTAAGAGTGTGAACTCACCTTGTTTTGCTCGGTATGCTAAAGTATGTGCTCACGGTTAATCAATCACGTCCTAAGGTATGCACGTATACATAATCAGTTCACGTTCGTAATATTTCACATGTAACTATCATCACAGTAATATCATGGAGTGTTTGACAGTTCATATCATGCCACACAAGCAATTAATTGCATCCATACATTTAACAGAGTTGGCATCTAGCAGAACTAACAAGTTAACTGAGTGAATAAAGTTAACAGATTTCATGAAATAATAGAATTAATCCACTTTATTGGAATAATAAATAAACAAAGTAAGTCAGTTAACCCAGTTAACAACTTAACAGAATTGTCATCTAACAGAGTTACTCAAACAATGAAGTTATCAACTTACATATTTAACAGAGTTAAATAATCTAACTGAGTTATTCAAGTGATTAACTTAGTTGAATAACATAATTAAAGATATTAATAATTACAGTATACTTGTTGCCGAAAACACCTAAGTGGATGAAAACACTATGTGGCCGAAAACCCTATGTGTGGACGAAATCACCCCTTTGGGCCGAATACACTATTTTGCCGAAAACACATTTGGTTTTTATTTGAACAGTAACGAAATCCCTTTGCCAAAAACACATATGCCGAAAACACTAGTGGGCCGAAAACCAACTGGGTCGAAATCATCCTTGGGCCAAACACACTTGGGCCGAAATCACATAAGTGATTTCGTCCAGTTTAAAGATATGGGGGTGTTTTCGTTGGTACTTCAGTCATCTTCATCATCACTTACAGTAACTTAAACCCAGCAAATTCGATCATTCATATAAGTTTGAAATCGTTGATTATTATAACAGAAACATTGGGTCTCTACTCAATTAATATATGATCACATATCCTTCCATATTAATCCAACATCATATAAACAAAATCATCATAAAATCATTGTGTAACCAGGTTTACCATACACTTTAACCTTTCGATATATATATATATATATCATTCAGTCATACTTGAGCAGTAGTATTATTATTTAGATCTAGTCTAACAATCTAACCATGATTCATATACAAATATATATATACTGATCGATCACAAGCAACAACATAACAATATAATTAGATCTGAAACAACTAATTGTGAAAATCACTAACCGAAAATTTAACAGAGGTTTGGCTTCCTGTTGTTGGGTTTCAGAGGTAGAGAGAGAGAGTGTGTGAGTTGTGATTTGGGTAAAGGTTAAACAGATATTTATCAAGATATTTATCAAATTAGAACTGGGCCAAAGCCCATTTACGCCCACTTTTGATTTGTTGCCTCATGTGGACGAAAACACTTGGGGTGTTTTCATGAGTAGGTGTTTGGCATGACTTTATTAAACAACAGAATGTTAATTCTAAATATAATATTAACCTTCACTACAATTATAATGCACACCACATATATAACATATCGATCACAGTACGAATTAACATATTACAACGTCTACAGTTGTGAAACAAACAAGTCGTGTCAACAAACAATCTAAAAAAATTAACGTGCAATTAATGCGAAGATGGAATCTTGGAAACTCGAGTTGTCACATTATCCCCAACTTGAAAGAAATTTCGTCCCGAAATTTAGCATGCGGTTACTGAGGAAGCTAGGTAAGTTATATCGTTTACTGGTTTTCCTGGGGTGTCACATCATCCCCCCGTTGATTTGGAATTTCATCCCGAAATTCTGTAGTAGCTTCAGCCTCAGTAGTTGCATTGTTTTCGAACAACTGGGGATATTTGAGTTCCATTTGGTCTTCTCGTTCCCAGGTAAACTCTGGGCCACGACGGGAGTTCCAACGAACTCGAACAAGAGGTATTCTGGTGTTCTTGAGGACCTTAACATTCCGGTCCGTGATTTCAACAGGTTCCTCGACGAAATGCAACCGTTCGTCGATAGTGAGCTCCTTCAAAGGAACTATGAAGGTCTCCTCTGACAGACACTTCTTCAGATTCGACACGTGAAAGACGTTGTGAATTGCACTGAGTTCAGCTGGTAAGTTCAGTCTGTAGGCCACTTTGCCTATTTTCTCTATGACTTCGAACGGTCCGACGTATCGCGGATTGAGCTTGCCTCGTTTGCCAAAACGAACAACACCCTTCCAGGGTGAAACTTTGAGTAGCGCTCGATCCCCAACCTGGAATTCGAGTAGTTTCCTGTCTTTATCGGCGTATGCTTTCTGACGGTCACGAGCTGACGCCATGCGTTGTCGTATTTGAGCAATCTTTTCAGTAGTATCAACTACCATTTCTGGACCTGTGATCTGACTGTCACCCACCTCTGCCCAGCAAAGAGGTGATCGGCATTTACGCCCGTACAATGCCTCAAACGGAGCAGCTTTTATGCTGGTGTGGTAGCTGTTGTTGTACGAAATTTCCACGAGTGGCAGATGTTTTTCCCAGCCCTTGCCAAAGTCAATTACGCACGCCCGAAGCATGTCTTCTAGAGTTTGAATAGTACGCTCAGATTGCCCATCTGTCTGAGGGTGATAGGCTGTGCTCATGTCTAAACGAGAGCTAAAAGATTTGTGCATTGTTTGCCACAGTTCTGAAGTAAAACGTGCGTCACGATCAGAGATAATAGAGGTGGGCACCCCGTGCCTCGAGACAACTTCCTTAAGGTATGTCTGCTAGAGTGGAGAACTTATTCGTTTCCTTGATAGCCAAGAGTGAGTAGACTTTGTGAGTCGATCCACGATCACTCAAATAGTATCATTTCCGCGCTGAGATCTAGGCAGGCCAGTAACAAAATCCATGGAAATTTGTTCCCATTTCCATTGTGGTATCTCAGGTTGTTGGAGTGGGCCTGATGGTTTCTGATATTCCGCTTTGACTCTCGCACAAGTCAAACACTTGCTAACGTAAGTTGCTAGGTGAGCTTTCATGCTAGGCCACCAGTATGTAGTTCTGAGGTCGTGGTACATCTTGTCCGAACCAGGATGTACTGAGTAGCGAGACTTATGAGCTTCATCTATTACAAGCTCGCGTAAGTTGCCGTAGAGTGGGACCCAAAAGCGTCCTGTTACATAGTAGGCGCCGTCTGCCTTTTGTTCTAACCGTTGTCTTGAACCGCGTAGGGCTTCAGCCCTAACGTTTTCTGGTTTCAATGCTTCTACTTGAGCATCTCGTATCTAAGAAGGAAGACTAGACTGAATAGTGAGTTGCAACGCTCGTACACGCCTAGGTGTAGTATCCTTTCGACTGAGGGCGTCGGCCACCACATTGGCTTTGCCCGGATGGTACTTTATAGCACATTCGTAATCGTTCAGTAGTTCAACCCATCTACGTTGTCTCATGTTCAATTCTTTCTGTTTGAAGACATGCTCAAGACTCCTGTGATCTGTGTAGATGGTGCACTTGGTGCCGTACAGGTAGTGTCGCCATATCTTGAGCGCAAAAACAACGGCTCCCAGCTCTAAATCGTGTGTAGTGTAATTTCGTTCGTGAATCTTAAGTTGGCGCGAAGCATAAGCAATAACTTTATCCCGTTGCATCAACACACATCCAAGACCTTGAATGGATGCGTCACAGTAGACTACAAAATCGTCCGTGCCTTCAGGCAATGAGAGGATAGGTGCGCTACAAAGTCTATCCTTTAAGTGCTGAAACGCTGTTTCCTGTGTAGTACCCCAACGGTAAGCAACACCTTTCTGTGTCAGTAACGTAAGCGGCTGTGCAATCTTTGAGAAGTCTTTGATGAACCGTCTATAATGACCCGCCAAACCCAAGAATTGGCGTATTTCGGTTGGTGTGCGAGGTGCAGGCCAGTTCTTGATCGAATCTACCTTGGATGGATCGACATGAATCCCATCCTTGTTCACCACGTGGCCTAGAAAGTGGACTTCACGAAGCCAGAAGTCGCATTTTGAAAACTTAGCGTACAGCTGTTCCGTTCGTAAGAGTTCCAAAATAAGTCGTAAGTGATGCTCGTGTTCCTCCTGACTCTTCAAATAGATCAGGATGTCGTCAATGAAAACAATAACAAACTTGTCAAGATAAGGTTTGCACACCCTGTTCATAAGATCCATGAAGACCGCAGGCGCGTTCGTTAGCCCGAATGGCATGACTAGAAACTCGTAGTGGCCATAGCGAGTTCTGAATGCTGTTTTGGAGACGTCCTCATCCCGGACTCTCAATTGATGATAGCCTGACCTCAGGTCAATCTTCGAGTAATAGCTCGACCCTTGCAACTGGTCGAATAAGTCGTCGATGCGTGGAAGTGGATAGCGATTCTTCACGGTCACCTTGTTTAGTTCGCGGTAATCTATGCACATACGAAAGGTACCGTCTTTCTTCTTCACAAATAATACTGGAGCTCCCCAGGGAGAAGAGCTAGGACGTATGAAACCCTTTTCCAAGAGTTCTTACAATTGCTTAGACAGTTCTTCCAGTTCAGTTGGAGCTAAGCGGTAAGGCGCTCGAGCTATGGGTGCTGCTCCAGGAGCTAGCTCGATCTGAAATTCGACTTGGCGATTAGGCGGTAACCCAGGTAAATCTTCAGGAAACACTTGAGGAAAGTCGCGTACAACAGGAATATCCTCTAACTCCTTCTCTTTCGTCGATGTATCAGTAACGAGTGCTAAAATAGCTGTGTGGCCCTTTCGCAAACACTTCTGTGCCTTCAAGAAGGAGATGATGCCACTCACGACACCACTCTTGTCGCCTTGAACTTCGAGAGGTTCTTTTCCAGTACGGGGAATACAAATCATCTTCTCCTTGCATAAGATCTCTGCTTGCTGTTGGGATAACCAATCCATACCAATAACGATGTCGAAACTATCACAATGTTGGGGTCATTCCTATCATCACCCCGACCATTCACGAACACTCGACCCCTGGCACCATTTCCGTTGTTGTTTCCCCCATTGTTGCTCCCGTTGCCCTGATTATTGTTGTTGCTGGTTCTGCGGTGCTTGCTGTTGCTGCTGACGATTCTGATGTGCGGGTTGTGAACTCCTGAAATCTTTAGCTTCATGACCCATCTTGAAACACCTCTGGCAACGACCCCTGTTGCACTGACCACTGTGGTGTCTGTTGCATCTATTGCACTTTGGGCGATTTCCTCGATATTCACCCTGCCCTTGACCACCAGAAGATTGCTGACCAGGACTCTGGTAGTCATCAGTCCTTCGCTGTTGTACCTGAGACTGAACCGTAGTCGAACCCTTGCTAGAGGTTCTGTCCCACTTTCGCTTGTCATCATTGGGAGTAGCAGGAGTAGTAGTAGTAGTAGCACCGATACGTTTAAGCAGCTTGTTCTGTTCCACTGCTTGGTCTGTGAGACGATGAGCAAGACGAGTAACATCCTGAATGGTAGCAAGGTTGGCAGAAGTCACATGACTTTGAATTTCTGGTACTAAGCCTTTGAGGTACCGCTCTCGGTGCGCTTGATGGGAGGTTCCACCATAGTAGGGCACAAAGTTGCCAGTTCGTTAGATCGCTTCGTATACGCCTCTATATCTGACCCCGTCATCTTCAGGTTAAAGAACTCCACTTCCAATTTGTGGATGTTATCATAGTTACAGTATTCTAGTTTGATCAGTTCCCTAAAATCATTCCATGGGGTGGCATTAGCAGCAACCAACCCCAGCATTTGGACTTGAGCTTTCCACCATGTGAGGGCTAAACCCTCGAGAGTACTGGTAGCATACTTCACCCTGCGTGCCTCAGGGCATTCACACATTTCGAACACAGACTCTAGTTTCTCAAACCAGTGGAGGAGACCTACGGCTCCTTCAGTGCCGTTGAAAGTAGTCGGTCGGCAGTCCATAAAGGTTTTGAAGGTGCAAACAGGTGGCTCAGCGTGTTGACCTGTCGTGTGCGTAAGAGTAAACATACTTGAGCACGAGTGTTGGTTACGAGTGTAGGATCTAAAGATCCTAGAGTAAGTGGTGATGGCAGGTTACACCTCCTGCCTAGGCAGCTGCGAGTGCTGCAGTAACTTATTCAGTGATCGAAGCCGCCAACTGGGCTTGAGTTATGTTAACGCGTCCACTCATAATCTTGATATCAAGGAGAACATGAGTGAGAGAGGTTTGCGAATAGTGCGATGACAGAAGAGAGTAAGCACATAAGTATTCTCAAGAAATAAGGGTTATGTATATCTAAGCATACCATGAGCAAAGTTCTACGCAATTCTAGCAAGTAGGCAATAAGACATGTACCATATTACCTAGGATGATGAGTCTTGCACGTGGAGCGAGGCGTCGTTGTGGATCGTTGAGCACTGTTCTGGTTATAGTCTGGTTTTAATAAAAACGTTTTCCCCTTATTAAAACCGAGTTCTCTATAACCAATGGCTCTGATACCAATCTGTCACACCCCCAAAATCCACACGCGGAGCACCACCGCTTGGAGGCGTGACATGACCAGGATCAAGCCACCAATCATATTGAACATATAAGTAATCAGTAAAGTAAACGTGATCCATCACAACACAATTGGTACTAAATCAAAAGCATAGCATAGGTAGCGGAAGCATAGTTATGAACATCCAACACAAGTGTTTAGTTTAAAGAGTCATTAAGTTTTTATCAAAGCATCCACAATCCGTGCCCACAACGACCGCGCCTCCCGTGCAAGCTCCAAGAGTACCTATGGTCCTGCAAGGCATGTAACAGAGAGTCAACAACTAGTTGAGCGAGTTCACAGTTGGTTATTCAGTTATAGAATTCGTTTCGTAAATCAGTTGTTCGTTTTGTAAACCATGTTTCTTATTAATTCCCATCGCGGTCCTCCAGACATCTGTGCGAAGGTTAGTGGCCGTATCGCGGTCCTCCAGACATCTGTGCGAAGGTTAGTGGCCGTATCGCGGCCTTTTCAGGCATCTGTGCGAAGATTAGTGGGGCTTCCCCTGTGTAGACTAGTCGTGTTTGTACGTGCCCTTCTTGATCCAAGGACCGTAGCGAGTGTGAGTGTACGTAGGTTTTACGTACGTTAAGGTTGTTGTCCTACCCAAGGAGGACGAACGTACGTATTCTACCCAAGGAGAATACGCAGGATTAATATTGGCATCCTACCCATGGAGGATGGCGGTACATATCCTACCCAAGGAGGATATGTAGGTTCCATTATAGTTTCTTAACCCATTCCCAACCCACCGGGAATCCCATGCCTTGGTAAGAGTGTGAACTCACCTTGTTTTGCTCGGTATGCTAAAGTATGTGCTCACGGTTAATCAATCACGTCCTAAGGTATGCACGTATACATAATCAGTTCACGTTCGTAATATTTCACATGTAACTATCATCACAGTAATATCATGGAGTGTTTGACAGTTCATATCATGCCACACAAGCAATTAATTGCATCCATACATTTAACAGAGTTGGCATCTAGCAGAACTAACAAGTTAACTGAGTGAATAAAGTTAACAGATTTCATGAAATAATAGAATTAATCCACTTTATTGGAATAATAAATAAACAAAGTAAGTCAGTTAACCCAGTTAACAACTTAACAGAATTGTCATCTAACAGAGTTACTCAAACAATGAAGTTATCAACTTACATATTTAACAGAGTTAAATAATCTAACTGAGTTATTCAAGTGATTAACTTAGTTGAATAACATAATTAAAGATATTAATAATTACAGTATACTTGTTGCCGAAAACACCTAAGTGGATGAAAACACTATGTGGCCGAAAACCCTATGTGTGGACGAAATCACCCCTTTGGGCCGAATACACTATTTTGCCGAAAACACATTTGGTTTTTATTTAAACAGTAACGAAATCCCTTTGCCAAAAACACATATGCCGAAAACACTAGTGGGCCGAAAACCAACTGGGTCGAAATCATCCTTGGGCCAAACACACTTGGGCCGAAATCACATAAGTGATTTCGTCAAGTTTAAAGATATGGGGGTGTTTTCGTTGGTACTTCAGTCATCTTCATCATCACTTACAGTAACTTAAACCCAGCAAATTCGATCATTCATATAAGTTTGAAATCGTTGATTATTATAACAGAAACATTGGGTCTCTACTCAATTAATATATGATCACATATCCTTCCATATTAATCCAACATCATATAAACAGAATCATCATAAAATCATTGTGTAACCAGGTTTACCATACACTTTAACCTTTCGATATATATATATATATATATATCATTCAGTCATACTTGAGCAGTAGTATTATTATTTAGATCTAGTCTAACAATCTAACCATGATTCATATACAAATATATATATACTGATCGATCACAAGCAACAACATAACAATATAATTAGATCTGAAACAACTAATTGTGAAAATCACTAACCGAAAATTTAACAGAGGTTTGGCTTCCTGTTGTTGGGTTTCAGAGGTAGAGAGAGAGAGTGTGTGAGTTGTGATTTGGGTAAAGGTTAAACAGATATTTATCAAGATATTTATCAAATTAGAACTGGGCCAAAGCCCATTTACGCCCACTTTTGATTTGTTGCCTCATGTGGACGAAAACACTTGGGGTGTTTTCATGAGTAGGTGTTTGGCATGACTTTATTAAACAACAGAATGTTAATTCTAAATATAATATTAACCTTCACTACAATTATAATGCACACCACATATATAACATATCGATCACAGTACGAATTAACATATTACAACGTCTACAGTTGTGAAACAAACAAGTCGTGTCAACAAACAATCTAAAAAAATTAACGTGCAATTAATGCGAAGATGGAATCTTGGAAACTCGAGTTGTCACACCTCCGTCCTCGGATTGGGAAGGGCTCCTACATTTAACCAACGTATTCTCGGTTGGGTAGAATACGTACCTCCGTGCTCGGATTGGGAAGGACGCCAATATATATACAACTAGTCTAGTGGTTTACAACATGGGGTAGCCCCACTGATTTTGGATTGGAAAACAAGGAAAGCTGGTTAACATGTAGTTGCACATAAACTCATGGTTTTTGAAACAACTTTAAAACGAACACCAACAGTGAACTCACTCAACTTTTTTGTTGACTCGTTGTTACATGCCTTGCATGTCGTTAGGTATCTATGGAGCTTTCACGAGTGGAAGGAGTCGTTGTGGGACATGGACAGTGTGTGTGCCATGTTAAACTTGCTAAACTTATAACTAATGTTTTGGTTTTACACTCGATGCTTCCGCTGTTTAACTTGAAATTGATAACTTATGTTTTGAACACCAATTGTATTATGTGGTTGGATTTTATTTACTTTATATACATTGTTCAATATGATTGGTGGCTTGATCCTGGTCATGTCACGCCTCCTGCGGTGATACTCCGCTTGTGGAATTTGGGGGTGTGACATGTTTGGGCCGTGTACATGTTGGGTTACTTATGATATTAGGCCGGGTATGTTTTGGATCGCACATCCCGTTGTGAGTGGCACAAGGTTGTGCTGGACGCAAAATAGGTTGGGCCGGTTACTATTGGGCTTCAATTAGAGAAT
This sequence comes from Helianthus tuberosus, assembly GCA_030545235.1. Classification (NCBI taxonomy): domain Eukaryota; kingdom Viridiplantae; phylum Streptophyta; class Magnoliopsida; order Asterales; family Asteraceae; genus Helianthus; species Helianthus tuberosus. Next base: position 124,310,842 of record CM060408.1, read on the forward strand.
CGCACAAGGCTGTTGGGTCATTAAACTTGTGCGAGCCCAATCATCTGAGTCGCACAAGTTCGGATATGATATGTAGTGACTGTTAACGTGTTGAATATGTTTGCCATGATCATTACGTGTTGTAACCTGTTAGTTTATGTGTAAAACTGTCACACCCCGATTTGCAGCGGAAGAAAAACGTGGGATGCAACAGATACCTCTGGTACATGCACATTGTTTATAAAGACACTACAATTTATTAATTACAAAATGTTGATTACATACTACATGTATGTTACAACTGCGTGTTCCCATGAACTACATAAGTCTTCTAAGTCGCATGTGTCTATCTCAATATTTGCCAATAAACACGTCTTGAACAACATACACGGATCACATCAGTCTCAAATTACCTGAAATGCATGTTAGTTTAAAAAGGGGTCAGCTAAACGCTGCTGGTGAGTTCCACTGGTTTGGTTTTTTCGATTCAAAATGTATCAACATGTTTAATTGCACATATTACGGTTCATAGATGGAATTACACGAATGTCACAAGTGAAACCTAGACTGTTCTAATCGTACCGTGTCACACAGACACGTACTAGCACCACCTGCAACTCATGAAGTTCAATGCCCTCGGGTAGTTATGTCTAACAACATAACCTGGTTACGGATGAGTGCAGACCTTGTTGCCGACATTCTGTCAGGCGTGGCCTAGGTTTGTCAAACCAATAATACTATCCACTGCCCACGACTTACGTTAATCACTTGTATCGGGGCTAATATCGTGTGTTAGATAATTCACATCATACAGTTTGAGCAATTAACACAGTTTGTAACACGCAATTCACCCCAGAAAACAGGAAAACAGTTTAAAAGTGGGGGAAGGGAACTCACAGTGCAAATAGTAGTCTCGGCTAAAAAGTGTTTAATCAACGAAATCAGCTTTAATAGCACACATGCAAGTAAGGACTCAAATCAGTATCTAAGTCGGTAATGGTTATAACTTGGATTTGGTCAGGAGTTTTCACTCCGGATTGAGTCTATAGGACACGGGTATGGTGATGGAGGTCAGGGTAGTATTAGTTTTCAGTTTGGCTTCCGGGCACCGGTTCGCGTGCCAGTCAATGTCAGTAGTTTAACGTGTTCGGATAATGGTATGGGAATACCAATAGTGCCAACACGTTGTTATTTAAGAATGATTAATTTTTTATTAAGGGAGTTTGGGTGTTTGGGGAGTCCAGGTTGCCCAATTTTGAGTTTCCGTTTCCACCGTCGGGAATTTTCCCGAACCGGTATTGGACACACCCCAAGTGTCCACTCCGCCCTGGAATCTTCCAAAATATTCCCCGTGTTCCAATTATAGTATTTTTCGGGTTGGGTCAGTTCGTACTTCCGGCAGGTTCGTTACATGGTAAACTGCCGAAATAGATTTAAAATAACTCATTTTTAATCTAAAAATTCCCATTTTATCTATAAATTGAATAAAATTCTGAAAATTTTTATATAACTCAATAAAAATCTGTATAATATGGAAAAATTTCTGGGAATTTATTTTGTCATTTTACTTGTCTAAATAAATTATTTATAAAACCATATTTAACCATATAATTAACATTAATTACCATTAGTGATCCAAAAATTCCCAAACAATTCCTGGACATCCCTTATGTTTCCACAAACATCTCCAAAAATTTTAAGATTTTTCCAATTTTGTTTCGGTGCGTTTCCGGCTACCGCAAATTCGCAAAAACGCGGATTTTTAACCCAAATCAAAACTCAACCAATGGACTGAAATTTTCCCAGAACATTTCACATATATTCCTTAGTGTGTCTGTAAAATTTGGTGATTTATTGCATCCGTTTGGTATTTTTTCCAGAATTCTTTTTGTAAAATAGTCAAAAATTCACCAAAAATCATAGAAAATTCTAAAAATTATAAAATTTTACGTGAACCTTCCTGACACTACCCTTCATCACCACAGAAGGTTTCAGCTCAATATAAGTATCACGGACTAAGTTATAGTCCGAACAATATTCTGCCTAGTCTAGATTCAAGTTTCGGAACATATGCCTAGCGATTCCTTCGATTCCGAGCGTTCCTTGTGAGTCCAGAAGTATGTGTGGGATATATTCAGTACCTACACATCAAGTACAATCCAAATATGCTAGAACTTAGATCAATCAAGCTTTGATTCATTGTTTTTCGGTTAATCGAATAGTTAGGCAATTTTTGTCGAATAAGTGTTGATTAGGGTATCAAAACCCAAAGATTTATAACCATGGCTGCCATATAACACCAGGGTATTCATATGGTGTTCATATTCAGCCCCTAAACTTGTGTAAAACTCCAAAAATTCATGGATTAAAAAGGGTTTTCATGGTCTAAACCATGTTTAATCAAGAAACCAAGCCTAAACACTTAAAGATTTGAGTTAATACCTTGGATTTGTTGAAGTATATGGTGAAATCAGCTGATTGTTCTTGAGAGAAACCAGAATTTTGAGAGTATTTTGTGTTAAGTAAAAGGAAAATGAAAGTAAAAACAATATAAAAAGGAAAAAAACATTAAAATAGGGGGGGTGCCCCTACCCCACCCTCGCTTTGTCGTGCTTCGTTTAGTGCGCTAAAAGATGATGTTTATCTTCCGTTGAGTGTTAGGTTCGTTTACGGGTCCCGTGCGCGTTCTTGATTTATGTGACGGACTCCGTTTCGCGCGTAATTAGTGTCAAAAGATTCGTTTTTAAAAATCATGCATAACCGTCTTAAAATCCGAACCCAGTTACATTTTAATCATAAAAGACTCGTATTAGAGTGGTTTAAGTGTTTTTAAGCTTGATCGATCGTTCCTTGCACGTTTGATTGCCTTATGTTATGCCTAAAACGAAGGCGTTTCCCTAACCGGGCTGCTGCTTCGATTTACGTGCCCGATATCTGACTGGCCTCAAACCTTATGTCATAGTCTCTGGCACAAAATTAAGATGTCCTGGAACTCGGAATCTTAAGTAATGCTACGGATAACCTAATAATGAACGTCAAAGGTTTAAAGCGCTGTTAAATGGAAAGCTCCGGTTTAACACGTGTTTAAAGTCTAAGGACACCGATTTCACATCATGGGTCCTTATTAGTGTCATGTCATTCATAACGTGTTCTCGGATTCCTCCGAGACATAACAGATATCATTTATTCAAGCATACAAGTCACACATGTTTTTAGGGTTTTCGCGCAATTAAAGTGTTAAGTGTGCTTTACAGTTTTAGACCGTTTAGGGTGTACCTGGTTTCGTCATTGGTGTCACAAAAACTTATTTGCACTACTTGAACCTAGACATGACTTGTATGGTAACCATGTTAGGACGTGGTTAATCAAATATAGTTCAAGTGACCTTTTCGTGTATCTGCCGAGCTAACCTAAGGTGAGTTCACACTTTCTCCAAGGCATGGGATTCCCGGTGGTTTGGGAATGGGTTAAGAAACTAAAACGAAACTGCATACTCTCCTTGGGTAGAATATGTACCTCCATCCTCCATGGGAAGATGCCAACATTAAACCTGCGTATTCTCCTTGGGTAGATTACGTACCTCCATCCTCCATAGGAAGGATGACAACATATAACTTACTAGACAAAACTCTATCATGAAGTCCCTCATTTTTATATTGACTTAATCGCCGGGCCAATGGCGAGCGGGTCATTAGTTAAATAGCGCTGTTAGGTTTGAAAAGCCTCACACCGTGTCGCAGAGGACGGGAGTGGACTAATGGATCTGGGCACTTAGTCAATGATGATAGACATTGACATAGGGCACATAAACATGACTCTAGTCAGTTGTCGATATGGTAAAGGGTCTAGTGGTTAACATGTGGTAGCCCCCACTGGTTATGGTTTGGGAATCAAGGAATTGGTTAACTCGTGGTTTTCGAAAGAACTTATGGTTTTTGGAACAACTTAAAAATGGACAACCAACTGTGAACTCGCTCAACTTTGTTGTTGATTCGTTACTATATGCCTTGCAGGTCGTTAGGTGTTTAGATGGAGCTTGCATGAGAAGGAGGGGTCGTTGTGGGACATGGACTGACTGAGTTCCATGTAAAACATTTGAACTTTAAAACTTATGTTTTGGTTTTACACTTTATGCTTCCACTGATAACTTGAATTTGGTTAAATTGTTTTGGACACTAATTATATTGTGGTTGGTTTTATCTTTATTATTACACATCGTTCAATATGATTAGTGGCTTGATCCTGGTCATGTCACGCCTCCTGCGGTGATACTCCGCTTGTGGATTTTGGAGGTGTGACAGATTGGTATCAGAGCCATTGGTTATAGTGAACTTGGTTTTAAAAAGAGAAAAAGCTTTTTGACAAAACCAGACTATAACCTGTACAGTGCTCAACGATCCACAACGACACTTCGCTCCACGTGCAAGACTCAACACTATAGGTAATATGGTTTATGTTTGTATTGCCTGCCTGTTAGTTTAAGTAGTGCATTTGGACATGATATGTATAGTTAGAGTAACTACTATTGCTTGAACCCTGTGTGCTTGCTCTTTTCTGTCATACCACACTTACACACTTTCGCGACACCTTTCTCACTTATGTTTACTTTGATGTGAAGATCATGAGTGGACGCCTGAACTTGACTCAAGCCCAGCTGATGGCTTTAATCAACGAACGAGTTGCTGAGGCACTCGCAGCAGTTCCAGCAGGAGGTATAACCTGCCATATCGACCTATCCTAGGATGTTTAGATCCTACTCTCGCAAACCAACTCTCGTGCTCAATCTTGTCTTTTCTTTCTCGCACAACAGGTCAGCATGCTCAGCCCCCTGTGTGTACGTTCAAAACTTTCGTGGATTACCGACCCAGTACCTTCAACGGCACAGAAGGAGCTTTAGGTCTTCTCTACTGGTTCGAGAAGATCGAATCCATTTTCGAGATGTGTGAATGCCCTGAAGCTCGTAGGGTGAAATTTGCTACTGGAACACTTGAAGGCGGTGCGTTAACTTGGTGGAACGCACAGGTTCAAATGTTAGGGTTGGCAGCTGCTAATGCCACCCCATGGAACGACTTCAAAGATCTGATCAAAGAGGAGTACTGTCAACACGAAGACATTCACAAGCTAGAGGTGGAGTTTTACAATTTGAAGATGACGGGGTCTGAAATCGAGGCGTATACGAAGAGATCGAACGAATTGGTTGTATTGTGCCCTACTATGGGGGATCTTCCTATCAAACGTATCGAGCTGTACCTCAAGGGTTTAGTACCAGAGATTCAGAGCCATGTGACTGCAGCTAACCTCCCTACGATCCAGCAAGTCATAGGACTGTCTCATCGTCTCACTGATCAGGCAGTTGAGCAGAACATGATGCGAAAGCGTATTAGCGCCACTACTTTTGATGCTCCTAGCGACAACAAGCGCAAATGGGATGGGAATTCAAGCAAAGGTTCAACTTCTATTCAGTCTCAGTTTCAGCAGCGAAGGACTGACGACTACAAGAGCCCTGGTCACAATCTTCAGGTAATCCGAGTCAAGGAGGGTATAAGGGAAATCAGCCTAAGTGCAACCGTTGTAACTTGCACCACAGTTGGCCGTGTAGCAAGGGTCGCTGTCATAGATGCAACAAGCTTGGTCACGCAGCCAAGGATTGCAGGAGCCCATATCCTGCGAATCAGAATCGTCAACAGCAGCCACAAGCTCCACAGAACCAGCAGCAGCAATAACAACAGGGTAATAAGGGATGTTTTTAGTGTGGTGCTGAATGTCACTTTAAGAGAAACTGTCCACAACTGAACCAGAATCAGAACAACAACAATAACCAAGGAAATGGAAACAACAATGGGAGTAAAGACTTTTCAAGAACCAGTTGAGGCCCCCGGAGCAAGTATTTGAATCGATAGTCAAGACTGTGCGATACAAGCTTATGGGAGTAAAGATGAAGCGGACGGAAAGAGTGAAAAAGCTCCTAGGTTAATGGGAGATTCTTGATGCTTATAGTAACGGTGATGGAGGATGATTAGTGTTTTGGTTCGTTGGTTTTCTAGATTATAGTCTAGTTGTCGGTTCCTTTTGTGTTGTTTCGTTTGGTTTGTTTTTGCTTACTCTCATGGGGCATGTCTCATGATTGAACTAGTGTAGATACACTACGCTACTTGTTTTGTTTGGTTGTGAATATATAGAATCACCAGGGTAACCCTTTACCAAAAAAAAAAAACAAAAAACAATGGGGGTAACAATGATGGTAATGGTGCCAGGGGACGTGCTTTTGTGATTGGTCAAGGTGATGCGAGGAACGATCCCAGCGTTGTGACGGGTAAGTTCCTACTGGACGACTTCTATATTTCTATTTTATTTGATTCGGGTGCCGATACTAGTTATGTCTCTCTAAAAGTTAGTCAGATGCTTATGCATACCCCACTTCCCTTAAACACCAAGCATGTTGTAGAACTAGCGAATGGTAAAAGTCTTGAAGCCACACACATAGTTAAGGGTTGTAATCTCACTTTAGCTGGTCAGATCTTCTCTATCGACCTTATCCCCATCATTCTTGGTAGCTTCGACATCGTCATTGGGATGGATTGGTTATCCCAACACCGAGTAGAGATTCTTTGCAAGGAGAAAATCGTCCACATTCCTCGTTCGGGTGAAGAACCTCTCGTTATTCGTGGCGACAAGAGTGGTGCTGTTGTGAGCATCATCTCTTTCCTTAAGTCCCAGAAGTGTTTGCGAAAGGGCCACACTGCTATTCTAGCTCTCGTTACTGACACTTCAACGAAGGAAAAGAAGATAGAAGATATCCCGATTGTACGCGACTTTCCTGAGGTATTTCCTGAGGAATTACCTGGTCTTCCGCCTCATCGCCAGGTCGAGTTTCAAATCGAGCTAGCTCCTGGAGCAGCACCTATAGCTCGTGCAGCATATCGCTTAGCCCCATCAGAACTAGAAGAGCGGTCAATGCAACTACAAGAGCTTTTGGACAAGGGTTTCATTCGTCCTTGCTCTTCGCCCTGGGGAGCTCCAGTCTTGTTTGTGAAGAAAAAGGACGGTACCTTTCGAATGTGTATTGACTATCGTGAACTCAACAAGGTGACCGTGAAGAATCGTTGTCCTCTTCCTCGTATTGATGATTGTTCGACCAGTTGCAAGGGTCGAGCTTCTACTCTAAAATTGATCTGAGATCGGGCTATCATCAGCTGAGAGTCCGAGATGAGGACATCTCTAAGACAGCGTTCAGGACTCGTTACGGCCACTACGAGTTTCTGGTTATGCCTTTTGGGTTGACGAACGCACCTGCGGTCTTCAGGGATCTTATGAACCGAGTGTTCAAACCTTACTTGGATAAGTTTGTTATTGTGTTTATCGACGACATCCTAATCTATTCCAAGAGTCAGGAGGAACACGAGCGTCACCTGCGACTCATTTTGGAACTTCTTCGGACAGAACAACTTTACGCTAAGTTCTCGAAATGTGACTTCTGGCTTCGTGAAGTCCATTTTCTAGGCCACGTGGTTAACGAGGATGGGATTCACGTTGATCCATCCAAGGTTGACTCAATCAGAAATTGGCCTGCACCTCATACACCAACTGAAATCCGTCAATTCTTGGGTTTGGCGGGTTACTACAGAAGGTTCATCAAGGACTTCTCCAAGATTGCGTAGCCTCTTATTTTTCTTACTCAGAAGGGTGTCACCTACCATTGGGGTGATGCTCAGGAATCCGATTTTCAGCAGCTGAAGTTGAAGCTTTGTAGCGCAACTATTCTCTCGTTGCCTGAGGGCACAGAAGATTTCGTGGTTTATTGTGACGCGTCAATCCAGGGATTGGGTTGTGTGTTGATACACCGTGAGAAAGTCATTGCTTACGCATCACGCCAACTTAAGGTTCACGAAAAGAACTACACTACTCACGACTTGCAGTTGGGAGCAGTGGTGTTTGCTCTTAAGATATGGAGACATTACTTGTACGGTAGCAAGTGCACCATTTACACCTATCACAGGAGTCTCCAGTATATCTTCGATCAGAAGGAGTTGAGCATGCGACAACGTTGATGGATCGAACTTCTTAGCGACTACGAATGCGCCATTAAGTACCATCCCGGCAAAGCCAACGTTGTGGCTGACGCCCTCAGTCGTAAGGAAACAAAACCTAAGCGTGTACGTGCGTTACAGCTTACCATTCACTCTAGTCTCCCTGCCCAAATTCGTGATGCTCAGGTTGAAGCATTGAAGGAAGAGAACATCAGGGCTGAGTCTTTATGAGGATCGAAGAAACGGTTAGAACAAAGGGAAGATGGTGCTTACTACGTGGCGGGGTGCATCTGGGTTCCACTTTATTGTAATTTACGTGAGCTCGTGATGGATGAAGCTCACAAGTCTCGTTACTCAGTACATCCTAGTTCGGATAAGATGTACAACGATCTCAAGACTACGTACTGGTGGCCCCACATGAAAGCTAACATAGCAACCTATGTCAGCAAATGTTTGACCTGTGCTAGGGTCAAGGTCGAATACCAGAAACCATCAGGCCTACTTCAGCAACCAGAGATCCCGACATGGAAATGGGAGCAAATTTCCATGGACTTCGTAACTGGCTTACCTAGATCTCAACGAGGAAACGATACCATTTGGGTGATAGTGGATCGATTAACCAAGTTTGCACACTTCCTGGCTATCAAAGAAACGGATAAATTTTCCACCCTAGCAGACGTCTACTTGAAGGAAGTAGTTTCGAGGCACGGGGTGCCAACCTCCATCATTTCCGACCGTGATTCACATTTTACCTCTGAACCGTGGCAAGCAATGCACAAATCTTTTGGCTCACGTTTTTTTTTGGGTAAAGGGTTACCCCGGTGATTTTATATATTCACAAAACATAAACATAAGTAGTAAGGAGAGCCCTTACTAGTTCAAACATGAGACATGCATCATGAGAGTGGGACCAAAAACAAAACAAAAACCAAGCCTAAGCAACAACCACTAGACAAAACATCTAGAATTAAAATAAACAAAATAAACACTTCAATCAGCTTCCATCATCGACAACCGAATCTCTATGGATCTCCCACTTTCGAAGAAGAGTCCTCACTCTAGGCGTATTCTTGGCTCACGTTTAGACATGAGCACAGCATATCATCCACAGACGGATGGGCAGTCTGAACGCACCATCCAAACCCTCGAAGACATGCTTCGAGCATGTGTAATTGACTTTGGTAACGGCTGGGAAAGGCACCTACCCTTGGTAGAGTTTTCATATAACAACAGTTACCACACCAGCATCCAGGCTGCTCCATTTGAGGCATTGTATGGACGAAAATGCCGATCACCCCTCTGTTGGGCAGAAGTTGGTGACAGCCAAATCACTGGCCCAGAACTCGTCGTCGACATGACAGAAAAGATTGCCCAATACGACAACGAATGGCGGCAGTTCGTGACTGTCAGAAAAGCTATGCTGATAGCAGGAAACCACTCGAGTTCCAGGTTGGGGATCGAGTGCTACTTAAAGTCTCACCTTGGAAGGGTGTAGTTCGCTTTGGCAAGCGAGGCAAGCTGAATCCACGTTATGTTGGGCCTTTCGAAATCATTGAGAAAATAGGCAAGGTGGCCTACAAACTGAACCTACCTGAAGAACTCAGTGGAGTTCACAACGTATTCCATGTGTCGAATCTGAAGAAGTGTCTGTCAGATGAGACCCTCATAGTTCCTCTCAAGGAACTCACTATCGACGATCAGCTACGATTCGTCAAGGAACCAGTCGATATTACAGACCTAGACGTTAAGGTCCTCAAACGTACCAGAATACCCCTTGTTCGAGTTCATTGGAACTCCCGTCGTGGCCCAGAGTTTTCCTGGGTACGAGAAGATGAAATGAAAGACAAGTATCCCCAATTGTTTGAGAAAAGTGAAACCACTACTGAGGCTGAAGCTACTGCGGAATTTCGGGACGAAATTCCGAACCAACGGGGGAAGGATGTGACACCCCAGGAAAACCAGGAAACCACGCAACCTAACTAGCTCCCTCAGTAACTACATGCTAAATTTCAGGACGAAATTTCTTTCAACTTGGGGATGATGTGACAACTCGTGTTTCAGGACCTATCTTTGTGTTTAATGTAACGTGTATGAGCTCTATGTGACAAATTGATATGTTGGTTTTAATGAATAAGTGTTACGTGTTATGTGATTTTGTGTAGTGTATGTATGTAATGTAATCGCACAAGCCCATTCGGGCCACACACTTTGCACTCGAACACAAGGGCAGCCATAATGGGTTCGGCCCATTCCATTTGTTGCGCATAACCTCATGAGGAGGGAGTATACTCCTCATTACTTGCAAAACACAACACACACCAAACCCTAGTTCTCTCCTCCCTCTCTCTCGAAGCCGACGGCATCACACCCCTCTTCCTTGAAGCTTTCTTGATTCGGATTATCCTTGTTTTACCTTCTAACCGGTTAGTGTTTCATGATTATTTTTTGTTAGATGATAGTGTGATTTACATGTTTCCGCATAAAGATTTAGGGATGATATATGATTGACTATGATGTAAATTGTGAAGGTTGTTCATGTAGATCGATTCACTTGTGTAGTATGTTTAGATTAATTTAGAGTCGATAATCATGTGATGTTGATAACCGGCTGTGATATGTTCATATTCGAATGGATTGTGGGGATTGTCATGTTAGTATGCATGCTAGTGATCAAGAACATGAACCCTGTTAATATGTTTAAGTGTTATGATTATTGTTTATGTTTTATACATGATTAGGGTTTATAAGAATGTGATGTTGAATCTCTAATTTGATTGATTTTGGTATGATTGGAAACTGTTAATTTGATCAAGCGAATTAATTGGAATTAGTAACTGACTTGCATGATTTAAGGAGATGTATTACGAGTCGTACAAGTTTGTCGGTTGCACAAGATCAGATCGCACAAGATCTGATCTGATCTGATCGAGCAAGCCCTGTCGCCCAAGTGTAGTCGCACAAGCTAGGTACAGCCAATAAAGCACAGTGTACAACCTAGAACTGCATGATCGCACAAGACAATTGGATCGCACAAGGTGGTGCCGATCGCACAAGTCTTGGGCTACACACATCCGTTGTACCTTATTATGCTGTTGGGCCTTAAAGCCCAAAACTCAATCGCACAAGCTGTCTTGGATCGCACAAGATTAAATGGGTCGCACAAGTTGATTTCTGTTATTTGTTTGGGCCGTGTACATGTTGGGTTACTTATGATATTGGGCCGGGTATGTTTTGGATCGCTCAACCCATTGTGAGTCGCACAAGGTTGTGCTGTGTCACACCCCCAAAATCCACAAGCGGAGTAACACCGCAGGAGGCGTGACTGACTAGGATCAAGCCACCAATCATATTGAACAATGTAAGTAAGTAAATAAAAATCAAACCCAAACAATATAATTGGTGTCACAAATAAAAAGTAAAGTTTAAGTGATTCAGCGGAAGCATAAAGTTTAAAAAACCCAAGCACAAGTTTAATAGTTCAAATGTTGACATGGAACTCAACAGTCCATGTCCCACAACGACTCCTGCTCCCATGCAAGCTCCAGCTAAACATCTAACGACCTGCAAGGCATGTAATAACGAGTCAACAACAAAGTTGAGCGAGTTCACAGTTGGTTGTCCAGTTTAAAGTTGTTTCAAAAACCACGTGTTCATTCAAAACCCATGAGTTATCCAATACATTGTTTCCCAAATCATAATTAGTGGGGGCTACCTCATGTAACAACTAGACCGTTACCATATCGACAACTGACTGGAGTATATGTTGTGCCCGACGTCAATGTCTATCATCATTGACTAAGTGCCCAGATCCATTAGTCCACTCTCGTCCTCTGCGGCACGGTGTGAGGCTTGTCAAACCTAATAACGCTATTTAACTAATGACCCGCTCGCCATTGGCCCGACGTTTAAGTTGATATAAAAATGAGGGACTTAATGATAGAGTTTTGTCTAGTAAGTTATACGTTGTCATTCTTCCAAACGAGAATGGAGGTACGTAATCTACCCAAGGAGAATACGAAGGTTTAATGTTGTCATCCTTCCCAACGAGGATGGAGGTACGTATTCTACCCAAGGAGAATATGCAGGATTTCATTTTAGTTACTTAACCCATTCCCAACCACGGGAATCCCATGCCTTATGGAAAGTGTGAACTCACCTTGGTTTGCTCGGTTGGTTAATCTACTTGTTCACAGTTAATCAGTCAAAGCCAAGAGTATGCATACATACGTAATCAGCTTGCATTCACAAGGTTCACGTGTAAATACAAATCACAATGGTTATTCAATCAGTGATCACCAGGTAGCACATTGCAGTTACACAACTTGTTCAATTTCACAGTTCACATGTATGTTTAGTAACAGTGCTTAACAGTCAAGTATGTTAATCAAAACTGAATCATGTTTCCTCATGCATATCTTCAATAGACAAAAGTCAGCATATAATCATACATCATTACACTTGTACCAAACTACATTCTGTTTGTGAGGTTCTGACCTACGGCGAAACCCCTAGGCGACGAAACCCCAAGGTGACGAAACCTCTCATGTTTCGTCGGCGTGGACTTGTGACGAAACCTCTCATGTTTCGTCGGCTTGAGAGTACGACGAAACTCTGCTATGTTTCGTCGACCAGAGTGTTTCGTCGGGGTGGGACTTCCGTCGTCAATGCAATGCAACAGTTAAGCATACACACACTGAAAACCCTAATCATCAACCATCGTTTCACCACTATCATCAATCATACAGTTATCGTCAAAATACAATAAACATTAATGCTACTTATCATCATTCCAAATACATCACAGCACTTAACATCTAGCATGAACCCTAAATCATAAAGTAACCATATTTGATCTAGATTTCAACATGAATGTATTCGATGATCAGATCCATTCAACATGAGTACAATATCAAACAGAAGCATGGGCTCCAATTAGCAAACATGAATGAATACAGTTCCATAAGTTATCATCCTGCAGTTTCTAAATAAATTGATTTGCACCAGAACACCAAAACCCTAATTACAAGATTTCCAATTCAAGCATTAATCATAGCCAAATCGTTTAGCAAACAAACTCTCCTATTATGATAGATATCTACGCACACAGTAACAAGTAGATCGAATCGGTTATCGTGACTAACCGGTTGTGAGATGAAACATAAGAACTTCTAGAGAGATGATGGTTGCTGTCGGGTGCCAAAAAGAGAAAGAGAGTCTAGGGTTTCGTGAATTGTGGTGTGTGCAATATATATCGTAACTTCTGATTTAATTTGGGCTACACCTGGGCCGAAAGCCCATATCCATGAAACATCAAAGGGAGGCGACGAAACTCCATGTTTCGTCATGATGGACATGACGAAACTCCAAGGTTTCGTCAGTGTGGTGTGGTGAAACTCTAACTTGTTTCATCAACATGGTTTTTAACTTTTTAAACAGTTCACAAGTTTCTATAACTTAAACACATAAACACATAAATCGTACACTAATTAATAACACAATATCTCAACATAAAACAAGCATGCACAATTACAAGGCAAACAAATTGTGCAAACACACTTGTGAAACAAATAACGTGTCAAGGAGAGACCTTGAAAACTCGGGTTGTCACATCATCCCCAACTTGAAGGAAATTTCGTCCCGAAATTCAGCACGTGGTTACTAAGGAAGCTAGTTAGGTTGCGTGGTTTCCTGGTTTTCTTGGGGTGTCACATCATCCCCCCGTTGGTCTGGAATTTCGTCCCGAAATTCTGCAGTAGCTTCAGCCTCAGTAGTGGTTTCGCTTTTCCCGAACAACTGGGGATATTCGAGTTTCATTTGGTCTTCTCGTTCCCAGGTGAACTCTGGGCCACGGCGGGAGTTCCAACGAACTCGAACAATTGGCATCCTGGTACGCTTGAGAATCTTAACGTCTCGGTCTGTAATCTCTACTGGTTCCTCGACGAATCGCAGCTGATCGTCGATAGTGAGCTCCTTGAGAGGAACTATGAGGGTCTCATCTGACAGACACTTCTTCAGATTTGACACATGGAATACGTTATGAACTTCACTGAGTTCTTCAGGTAGATTCAATCTGTAGGCTACCCTGCCAATTTTCTCGGTGATTTCGAAAGGTCCAAGATATCGCGGGTTGAGTTTGCCCCGCTTACCAAAACAAACTACACCTTTCCAAGGTGAGACTTTAAGTAGTACTCGATCCCTAACCTGGAACTCGAGTGGTTTCCTTCACTTATCAGCGTAGCTTTTTTGACGGTCACGAGTTGCCGCCATTCGTTGTCGGATCTGAGCAATTTTCTCTGTTGTGTCTACGATGAGTTCTGGGCCAGTGATTTGGCTGTCGCCAATCTCTGCCCAACAAAGAGGTGATCGACACTTCCGTTCATTATGTAATATGATGAAAACACTTATATATAAGAAGTACCAGCGGCGTATCTACCATGTTTTCATCACATTACACCCGTCTCGTTATCTAAACACTAACCAAAAACCAATCGTTTACCCAAATCGTTTAACTCGTTAAAATCGCTTCAGTCGTTTAAATCATTCTCGTTTTAACTGTGAAAACTACTTTTGGTCGTCTCGCTAATAACATCCAAACCTTCGTGACTCGACTATCTCAAAACTCGCATTAATAAACCACCAAAGGGTAAATTAACAATCACAAATTCAGTCGTTACCCACAACCCCCACACATAACCATGGGTGCAGTCTGATAACGGGATTTGTCAGATCCTATGGTACCATAACCTAATACTGGTCGGTTCGGCCAAAACTAATGAATGTTATTCGTTATGTAATTACAACCAACAAGTTTATCCACATTATCGAAATCGTTATTAATTTAATATAAACCATTTTAATCATTTTCGAAACCATCGTTAAAAACATCGAAATCATTTAACACATATGAATCACCCCAAAACAATCGAAAACAGTAAAATAGGGGAACTATGTACTCACTTCGAAGTGCAAAGTATCCTCAATCAAAAGAACTCAACAAGCTCAGGCAAAAAAATGTTGGCTTTTCTCTGGTCCCTTAGGCGATTTTGGCGACTACACTAGAAACCCAAGTTCTTGATCTTCTACCTTAGTTTCGATTGATCTGGGTTAGGTATTGGGGTGTTGTCGATCCTTCTGAGTAAGGTTTCTAGACTTCTACCCTGGTTTCTAATCTTTTGAAATTGGTATTAAGGTTTTTTTTCGTTTCGTTTCGTTTCTTTCTAGGGTTTCTGTCGTTTTCAGTCGTTGTGGGTTTTGCTTTTTTCTGTTCGATTCTTGTTGCATGTTTATGCCATCTGGTTATTTTCTACGTTCTTGTGCATGGATAATAATCGTGATAGGGGTTTGGAGGATCTAGGGTTTCACGCGTTTTCGGAAAAGTTGCATGAGCATGTGTTCATTACGTCAAAGGGTTCAATGAATGTCCAGGATATGCGTGATAAATCATCTATGTTCAGTAAGCCGATAACGATTGATGGGAATCCATGGATGCCTCGTCGGGGTGTTGTGCAAAAAGATCATAAGGTCATCAATGTTATTGATGAGTTAAAGAAAATCACGGTTCCAGTTCAACCAGTAACTACTCAGGATGAACAGCATGTGGTGCCGTCAGAGCCAGTATCTTATGCGGAAAAACTTCAGTCTACTGTTCATAATAAGAGAGAAATCAATTTTAGACTTATGAAGCCGTTAGAAACTAGAGAAGACGCTGATATAGTTATTCCAAAAGAGGTTGTTCAACAGGTACAAGAAAAATTTGAAAATGTTCTTTATGGTTATTTTTTAGGAAGTCGTTTACCGTTTCCTGTAGTAGAGTACTATGCGAAGAATGTTTGGGCAAAGTTTGGGTTTCTAAAGCTTATGATGAACTCAACTGGTTTCTTTTTCTTCAAGTTTGATTCAAGGGATGGGTTATTGAAGGTTCTGGAAGGAGGACCTTGGTTGATAAGAAAAGTCCCGTTATTTCTAAACATATGGTCACCGAAGGTTAGCTTGAAGAAGGATGGTGTAAAAGCAGTTCCCCTATGGGTTAAACTGCATAATGTTCCGATTTCGGTTTACACGTATGATGGGTTAAGTTTGTTGGCTTCTAAATTAGGTGTTCCGAAAAGGCTTGACTCATATACGGCTGATATGTGTGTGGAGAATTGGGGCAGGAGTAGCTTTGCTCGTGCAATGATTGAGGTGAATGCGGATAATGATCTTAAAGACTACATTACTCTAGCTATTCCCAAGATGGATGAGGAGGGATACATTATGGAACGAGTAAAAGTTGAATATGAATGGAAGCCTTTACGTTGTCCCACATGTTGCTTATTTGGACATGATCATTCTACGTGTAGCAAAACTGTCAAGGACAAGGCAAAACAGGTTATGGTAGATGAGGAAGGTTTTGTAACTGATCGGAGGCGAGTGGCTAAACAAGGTTTCCCTCAAAAGAAACAAAAAACTAGGTTTATGTATAAACCAAAGGTTAACAAAGATGGACCTAGTACATCTGGAACGAAGACGGATGGTTATCCTAACAACGGACCACCAACAGTTAAAGTGGCTAACTCGTTTCAGGTGATAGCTAAGGATAATAATGATGATGAGAGACCAGAAGCTGGTAATGGTTCAGCCCAAGTAGATGGAGGTATAGAGAAGATAACTATGTTGCAGGATGAGGTTTTAGAAACCAATCCTACTGAAATGTCGAGATTTATGGGTAGTAATCTAAATGACAGTCAATCTGAGGGGGCAAGCACTCCCGGTTCTATGGGTCTCAATGGGTAGTGTCGCTGCTTGGAACATAAGGGGTTTGAATCGTCCCCTGAAACAAAATGAGGTCCGTGTACTTATTGCTGAAAATCAGTTGAGTGTTTGTGCTATTTTAGAGACGCATGTTAATGTTAACAATCTTTTCAAAGTTTGTAAGGGAGTCTTTCGTAGGTGGAGTTGGACATCTAATGGGGGTTTATGTCAGCGAGGCACAAGAATTATTCTGGGGTGGAATACGGATGATGTTGATCTCATGGTGCTCTCCCAATCTGATCAGGTCGTTCACACACAGATCCGGTTAAAAAATTGATTCCAAGGTTTTCTTTTGCTCCTTTGTATATGCTGAAAATAAGTATCAAGATCGTCGAGTTTTGTGGGAGGATTTATGTAAACATAGTACCGTAGCTAATGGTCATCCTTGGGTGGTGCTTGGGGGCTTTAACATAGCCCTTAATATGGAAGATTGTCTTTATGGTCCTTCCAGTCACACTATAGGAATGAGAGAGTTCTTTGACTGTATCCAAGTTGCGGAACTTATAGATATTAAACATCATGGGTGTCATTACACTTGGAACCAGAAGCCTAAAGAAGGAATTGGAGTTTTTAAAAAAATTGATCGTGTAATGGGTAATCTTAAGTTTATAGACTTGTTTTCGGATGTGTATGCGATATTTCAGCCTGCTCGTTCTTCTGACTACTCTCCATGTGTCCTAAAGCTGCCGTCTATCACTCATACAAAACCAAAGCCTTTTAAATTTGCAAACTTTCTGACCACTAAAGCAGAATTTAAGCAGTATGTTGCTACTGAATGGGCTAAAGGAGTACAAGGATACGCTATGTTTTCGGTGGTTAAGAAAATGAGGAACCTGAAACCTTGCTTTCGTAAGCTATTGCACCAGCAAGGTAATCTCCATGATAAGGTGTCTAGGCTTCGTAGTGAGTTGGATGTGCTCCAGCAGCTGGTTGATGCAAATCCCCTAGATACTGAAGCTCGAGACTCGGCTGCCAAATGTCTCCATGACTTTCAAGAGGCAGCTTATGATGAAGAATGTTTTCTTAAGCAAAAATCAAAGGTGGAGTGGCTTTGTGCGGGTGACTCGAATACTTCCTATTTTCACAACTCTGTGAAAAGCAGGAATGCTAGAAGCAAGATCCATTGTATTAATGATGTGCATGGTAATCGATTTGAGGGTAATGATGTCCCAGCTGCTGTGACAACTCGTGTTTCCGAACCTATCTTTGTACCTTGATGTAGCGAACGTAAACATTATGTGACTGTGAATTGGATGATTTGATGGAATGTGATGTTATTGAATGTTATGTGAATATGTGTTGTGTTTGTTTATATGTATGTATTATCACACGAAAGAAACCGATCACACAATAGACACCCGAACGCACAAGCCAATGGGCTTCGACTCATGCAACTCTCGGCCCACTTCTCCTTGAACTCGGAACACATAGGCAGCCCATGATGGGTTCGGCCTACTCCTCATACGCATAGCCTAATGAGTATGTAAACACTTTTCATTATTTGCAAGCACACAACAAAGCAAAACCCTAGCTCTCTCATTCTCTCTCTCCCTCACGAACCCGACGGCAGCCACAAACACATCCTCTCTAGCGAAGATCTTTTCTTGTTCGGATCAATCGTCTATTCCATCCGCTTCTCAATCGGTTAGTGTTCATGATGTTATGATTCCATAATTGATATAATGATTTGATGTGGTATATATGACGAACAATGATGTTTAGGCGATTATGCTTAGGTGGATCGGATGTTATAATGTTAATGTAAAGAACCGAATAGATGTTATAGATCATCATGTCTTGTTTTCAGATTGTTGTTTAATGATTTGGAGAATGTTATATGATTGCTTATAATTGCAAATCACTAGGGGTTGCTTATGTAGATTGAATCACTTGCGTAGGATGCTTAAACCGAATTAGAATGGATGTTGATGTGATGATAATTTTAATTCAGATGCATGTAATCGGCTGTATGTTCATGAGATCGGACCAAGCAATAGGAGTTGATAGATTGTTGTTTTAAATATGATATTAGGGTTTATGTGAATCACTTGTTAAAAATAATGTTTTGATTGATTTCTGTTTGATATGGAAGTTGTTAGCATTTATTAATAAAAATTGAGAATTTGGAAACCACTAAATGTTTGTAACTGATATGCATGAAAAACGGAAACTTAAAACCATTCAAACAAGACCTCTTGGTCGCACAAGAGGTTCAGTCACACAAGGCATGTCCAATCGCACAAGGCATGTTCAGTAGCACAAGGCATGTCCAGTCGCACAAGGCATGTCCAGTCGCACAAGTTGTGATGTTAATTGACAGTTGGGCCGGGTATATGTTTGGGCCGGATTAGTCCAATCGCACAAGGGATCTATGTTTAATCGTTTGGGCCGGTTACTTATGTTATTTGGGTCGGGTATCTAACGGAGTCGCACAACATGTTGTGGATCGCACAAGGCCGTGCTGAACGCACAACATGTTGGGCCGACTACTATTGGGCCATATCTTTCGGATCGTACAAGTTAGACATGAGGAGTGCTTGACTGTTACTATTAAGATGTTAACGTGTATTATGTGTTGCCATGATCAACTTGTGTTCATAATCTGCTACTTATGTGTTATCATACGTGCACCTAAACCTGACTTGTATGGTAACCATGTTAGGACGTGGTTGACCACTAGCTGCTAGACTTAACCTTTCTGTGTATCTGCCGAGCAAACCAAGGTGAGTTCACACTCTACAAAGCATGGGATTCCCAGGGGTTGGGAATGGGGTTAAGGAATATGGATTCCTCGTCCTTTCTTGGGTAGGACAGTAATGGTTCAGGAATGTAATTCCTCGTCCTTACGGACAAATAACTTTACTAGACCAAAACTCTATCACGAAGTCCCTCCTTTTTATATCGACTTCATCGCCGGGCCAATGGCGAGCGGGTCATTAGTTAGATAGCGCTATTTAGGTCTGACAAGCCTCACACTGTGCCGCAGAGGACAGGCGTGAACTAATGGATCTGGGCACGTCAATGATGATAGACATTGACAGTTCAGGGCACTTAAACATGACTTTCATCAGTAGTCGATATGGTAACGAGTCTAGTGTATACATGGGGTAGCCCCCATGGCCGAAATGCTAGATAACTATCATGGGGTAGCCCCCACGGCTGGATTGCCAGAGTTAATGGGTTTAACTAATCACGTTTTCAAATATGGGGTAACCCCCACGGCAGGGAAGCCAGTTAAAGGAACTATTTTTGGAACAACTAAAACCAACACCCAACTGTGAACTCGCTCAAAATTATTGTTGACTCGTTACTACATGCTTTGCAGGTCAATAGGTACTTAGCTGGAGCTTGCACAAGGAAGAGTCGTTGTGGGACATGGACAGCTGTGTGCCATGTTAAACCTTTGGATACTTGAACTTATGTTTTGGTTTTGAACATTATGCTTCCGCTCATAACTTAAACTATGTTTGTTTTGGACACTAACTGTGTTGGTTGGACTTTTATAATTTAATTACTTGCTTGTTCAATATGATTAATGGTTTGATCCTGGTCAGTCACGCCTCCAAGCGGTGATACAACGCGTGTGGATTTTTGGGGGTGTGACAGATTGGTATCAGAGCCATTGGTTATAGAGAACTTGATTTTAATAAGAGGAAAATGATTTTTGTTAAAACCAGACTATAACCTGTACGGTGCTCTACGATCCACAACGACGCTTCACTCCACATGCAAGGCTCGACATTCTAGGTGATATGGTTTATGTTTTATTACCTACATGCTAGATATCGTAGAACTTTGCTCATGATATGCTTAGTTAGTATAGCTACTGTTGCTTGAACACATGTGTGCTTACTCTCTTCTGTCATCGCACTCTCGCGAACCCTTCTCATTCATGTTTCCTTTGATATGAAGATCATGTCTGGACGCATTAACATGACTCAAGCCCAGTTGACGGCTCTGATTAACGAACAGGTTGCTGCGGCACTTGCAGCCGCACAGGCAGGAGGTATACCCTGCAGTTTAAAACTCATTCTAGGATCTTTAGATCCTACTCTCATGAACCTATCTTTGTGTTAAAATTTGTCCTTTCTTACACCCACAACAGGTCAGCATGCTCAGCCACCTGTGTGCACCTTCAAAACCTTTATGGACTGCCGACCAACTAATTTTAGCGGCACTGAAGGAGCAGTAGGTCTCCTCCACTGGTTTGAGAAACTAGAATCTGTGTTCGAAATGTGTGAATGCCCTGAGGCACGCAGGGTGAAGTATGCTACCGGCACTCTCGAGGGTTTAGCCCTCACATGGTGGAACGCGCAGGTCCAAATGCTGGGGTTGGTTGCTGCTAACGCCACCCCATGGAACAATTTTAAGGAGATGATCAAGGAGGAATACTGCAGTCGTGACGACATTCATAAGCTGGAAGTCGAGTTCTACAACCTCAAGATGACGGGGTCAGAAATTGAGGCGTACACTAAGAGATCGAATGAGCTTGCATTATTGTGTCCTACCATGCTGGACCCTCCAATTAAGCGTGTTGAACTTTTTCTCAAGGGCTTAGTGCCAGAAATCCAAAGTCATGTGACTTCAGCAAACCTCGCCACCATCCAGCAGGTTGTTCAGTTGGCTCACCGTCTCATTGATCAGGCGGTGGAGCAGAATAGGTTACCAAAGCGTATAAGTGCTACAGCTACTTCGGATGCTCCTAGCGACAACAAGAGAAAATGGGACGGAGCTTCAAGCAAAGGTTCAACTTCTGTGCAATCTCAGTCTCAGCAGAGAAGGACTGACGACTATAGGAGTCCTGGTCAGCAATCATCTGGCAGCCAAAGTCGTGGTGTGTACAAGGGGAATCACCCTAAATGTAGTCGCTGTAACCTACATCACAGCGGGCCATGCACCAGGGGTAACTGTCATCAGTGCAACAAGCCAGGCCACGCAGCGAAGGATTGTAGAAGTTATTACCCCGCAAACCAGAATCGTCAGCAACAACAAGCTCAACAGGATCAACGCCAGCAACAGCAGCCGCAGGGTAACAACAAAGGGTGCTTTCAGTGTGGAGCTAAAGGCCACTTCAAGAGAGATTGTCCCCAACTGAACAGGAACGAGAACAACAATAACAACAACAATCAGGGGAATGGGAACAACGTGGGTAACAATGGCAATGGGGCAAGGGGTCGTGTGTTCGTTATTAGCCAGGGAGAAGCTAGGAATGATCCCAATGTTGTGACGGGTAAGTTCCTTCTCGACGACTTTTACGTTACTGTCTTATTTGATTCGGGTGCTGATACTAGTTATGTGTCCCTAAAAGTTAGTCAACTGCTTAAGCGTACCCCAACACCTTTGAACCCCAAGCACGCTGTAGAGTTAGCTAATGGTAAAAGTATAGAGGTCACACACGTAGTCAAAGGTTGTAATCTTGTTCTTGCTGATCATACTTTCTCGATCGACCTCCTTCCTATCACTCTGGGTAGTTTCGACGTTGTCATTGGGATGGACTGGTTATCCCAACACCAAGCAGAGATTCTGTGCAACGAAAAGATTGTCCGTATTCCTCGCCCAGGTGATGAACCCCTTATGATTCGTGGCGACAGGAGTGGTGCGGTTGTGAGCATCATCTCTTTCCTTAAGGCCCAAAAGTGTTTGCGTAAGGGCCATACTGCTATTCTGGCTCTCGTTACTGACACCTCGAAGAAAGAGAAAAAGATAGAAGACTTTCCGATTGTACGCGACTATCCTGAGGTATTTCCTGAGGAACTACCTGGCTTCCCGCCTCATCGCCAGGTCGAATTTCAAATTGAGCTAGCTCCTGGAGCAGCGCCCATAGCTCGTGCACCGTATCGTTTAGCTCCATCAGAGTTGAAGGAACTCTCTACGCAACTACAAGAACTCTTGGATAAGGGTTTTATTCGTCCTAGCTCATCGCCTTGGGGAGCTCTAGTGCTATTCGTAAAGAAGAAGGATGGTACTTTCAGAATGTGCATCGACTACCGTGAACTTAACAAGGTGACTGTGAAGAATCGCTACCCTCTTCCACGCATTGACGACTTGTTCGACCAGCTGCAAGGGTCGAGCTACTATTCAAAGATTGATTTGAGATCAGGATATCACCAGCTGAGAGTCCGAGAAGAGGACGTCTCTAAAACAGCCTTTAGAACTCGTTATGGACACTATGAGTTTATGGTCATGCCTTTTGGGCTGACAAACGCACCTGCGGTCTTTATGGACTTGATGAATCGAGTGTGCAAGCCGTACCTAGACAAATTCGTTATTGTATTCATCGACGACATCCTGATCTATTCTAAGAGTCAGGAGGAACACGAACAACATTTACGACTCATTTTGGAACTCCTTCGAGCAGAACAGTTGTACGCCAAGTTTTCAAAATGTGACTTCTGGCTTCGTGAAGTCCATTTCTTAGGCCATGTAGTGAACAAGGATGGGATTCACGTTGATCCATCCAAGGTGGAGTCGATCAAGAGCTGGCCTGCACCTCGTACACCAACGGAAATTCGCCAATTCTTGGGATTGGCAGGTTACTACAGGAGGTTTATTAAGGATTTTTCCAAGATTGCACAGCCTCTTACTTCACTAACGCAGAAGGGTGTTGTTTATCGTTGGGGAAATGCACAGGAATTAGCGTTTCAGCACTTAAAGGATAGACTTTGCAGTGCACCTATCCTTTCATTGCCAGAGGGCACAGACGACTTCGTGGTTTACTGCGACGCATCCATTCAGGGTCTTGGTTGTGTATTGATGCAGCGGGATAAAGTTATAGCCTACGCCTCACGCCAACTCAAAGTTCACGAAAAGAACTACACCACACACGACTTAGAGCTGGGAGCTGTTGTTTTTGCACTTAAGATATGGAGACACTACTTGTATGGTACCAAATGTGCTATCTACACTGATCACAGGAGCCTCGAGCATATCTTCAAACAGAAGGAACTCAATATGCGACAGCGACGATGGGTCGAGCTACTGAATGACTACGAATGCTCGATAAGATACCACCCGGGCAAAGCCAATGTTGTGGCCGACGCCCTCAGTCGAAAGGACACTGCGCCCAAGCGCGTACGAGCTTTACAACTCACTATACAGTCTGGTCTTCCTTCTCAGATACGAGATGCTCAGGTAGAAGCATTGAAACCAGAAAACGTCAGGGCTGAAGCCCTACGCGGCTCAAGGCAACGCTTAGAACAAAAGGAAGACGGTGCTTACTATGTCACAGGACGCATTTGGGTCCCACTTTATGGCAACCTACTAGTGCTTGTGATGGATGAGGCACACAAGTCTCGCTACTCCGTACATCCTGGTTCGGATAAAATGTACCACGATATTAAAACTACATATTGGTGGCCTAGCATGAAGGCCCACATAGCCACTTACGTTAGCAAGTGCTTGACTTGTGCGAGAGTCAAGGCGGAATACCAGAAACCTTCAGGCCCACTTCAACAACCAGAGATACCACAATGGAAATGGGAGCAAATTTCCATGGATTTTGTTACTGGCCTGCCTAGATCTCAACGTGGTAACGATACTATTTGGGTGATCGTGGATCGACTCACAAAGTCTGCTCACTTCTTAGCTATAAAGGAAACGGATAAGTTCTCCACCCTAGCAGACGTATATCTTAAGGAAGTTGTCTCGAGGCACGGGGTGCCCACCTCTATTATCTCGAATCGAGATGCACGTTTTACATCAGAACTGTGGCAAGCAATGCACAAGTCTTTTGGCTCAAGATTAGATATGAGCACAACCTATCACCCGCAAACGGATGGGAAATCCGAACGCACCATCCAGACTCTAGAAGACATGCTTAGGGCATGTGTAATTGACTTTGGCAACGGCTGGGAAAGGCATCTGCCACTTGTGGAATTTTCGTACAATAATAGTTACCACCCAGCATTAAAGCTGCTCCGTTTGAGGCATTGTACGGGCGTAAATGCCGGTCACCTCTTTGTTGGGCAGAGGTGGGGGATAGTCAGATTACTGGTCCAAAACTTGTGGTAGACACAATAGAACTAATTGCTCAGATACGACAACAAATGGCGGCAGCTCGTGACCGTCAGAAAGTCTACACCGATAAGGGCAGAAAACCACTAGAGCTCCAGGTTGGGGAGCGTGTACTACTCAAAGTTTCACCGTGGAAGGGTGTGGTTCGTTTTGGTAAACGGGGCAAACTTAACCCACGATACGTTGGACCTTTCGAAGTCATTGAGAAAATAGGCAAGGTGGCCTACAGACTGAACTTACCAGCAGAACTCAGTGCAGTTCACAATGTTTTCCACGTGTCGAATCTGAAGAAGTGTCTGTCGGATGAGACCCACATAGTTCCTTTGAAGGAGCTCACTATCGACGAACAGTTGCGATTCGTCGAGGAACTAGTCAAAATCACGGATCGGGATGTTAAGGTCCTCAAGCGTACTAGAATACCTCTCGTTCGAGTTCGTTGGAACTCACGTCGCGGCCCAGAGTTCACCTGGGAACGCGAAGATCAGATGAAACAAAAGTATCCCCAACTATTCGCAACCGGTACAACCACTACTGAGGCTGAAGCTACGGAATTTCGGGACGAAATTCCAGATCA
Organism: Helianthus tuberosus; assembly: GCA_030545235.1. Classification (NCBI taxonomy): domain Eukaryota; kingdom Viridiplantae; phylum Streptophyta; class Magnoliopsida; order Asterales; family Asteraceae; genus Helianthus; species Helianthus tuberosus. The sequence goes on from CM060408.1 coordinate 124,336,225, forward strand.
ACGGGGGGAGGATGTGACACCCCAGGAAAACCATGCAACTTAACTAGCTTCCTCAGTGAGTACGTACAAAATTTCGAGACGAAATTTCTTTCAACTTGGGGATAATGTGACAACTCGTGTTTCCGAACCTATCTTTGTACCTTGATGTAGCGAATGTAAACATTATGTGACTGTGAATTGTATGATTTGATGGAATGTGATGTTATTGAATGTTATGTGAATATGTGTTGTGTTTGTTTATATGTATGTATTATCACACGAAAGAAACCGATCACACAATAGACACCCGAATGCACAAGCCAATGGGCTTCGACTCATGCAACTCTCGGCCCACTTCTCCTTGAACTCGGAACACATAGGCAGCCCATGATGGGTTCGGCCTACTCCTCATACGCATAGCCTAATGAGTAGGTAAACACTTTTCATTATTTGCAATCACACAACATAGCAAAACCCTAGCTCTCTCATTCTCTCTCTCCCTCACGAACTCGACGGCAGCCATAAACACATCCTCTCTAGCGAAGATCTTTTCTTGTTCGGATCAATCGTCTATTCCATCCTCTTCTCAATCGGTTAGTGTTCATGATGTTATGATTCCATAATTGATATAATGATTTGATGTGGTATATATGATGAACAATAATGTTTAGGCGATTATGCTTAGGTGGATCGGATGTTATAATGTTAATGTAAAGAACCGAATAGATGTTATAGATCATCATGTCTTGTTTTCAGATTGTTGTTTAATGATTTGGAGAATGTTATATGATTGCTTATAATTGCAAATCACTAGGGGTTGCTTATGTAGATCGAATCACTTGCGTAGGATGCTTAAACCGAATTAGAATGGATGTTTATGTGATGATAATTTTAATTCAGATGCATGTAATCGGCTGTATGTTCATGAGATCGGACCAAGCAATAGGAGTTGATAGGTTGTTGTTTTTAAATATGATATTAGGGTTTTTGTGAATCACTTGTTAAAAATAATGTTTTGATCGATTTCTGTTTGATATGGAAGTTGTTAGCATTTATTAATAAAAATTGAGAATTTGGAAACCACTAAATGTTTGTAACTGATATGCATGAAAAACGGAAACTTAAAACCATTCGCACAAGACCTCTTGGTCGCACAAGAGGTTCAGTCGCACAAGGCATGTCCAGTCGCACAAGGCATGTTCAGTCGCACAAGTTGTGATGTTAATTGACAGTTGGGCCGGGTATATGTTTGGGCCGGATTAGTCCAATCGCACAAGGGATCTATGTTTAATCGTTTGGGCCGGTTACTTATGTTATTTGGGTCGGGTATCTAACAGAGTCGCACAACATGTTGTGGATCGCACAAGGCCGTGCTGAACGCACAACATGTTGGGCCGACTACTATTGGGCCATATCTTTCGGATCATACAAGTTAGACATGAGGAGTGCTTGACTGTTACTGTTAAGATGTTAACGTGTATTATGTGTTGCCATGATCAACTTGTGTTCATAATCTGCTACTTATGTGTTATCATACGTGCACCTAAACCTGACTTGTATGGTAACCATGTTAGGACGTGGTTGACCACTAGCTGCTAGACTTAACCTTTCTGTGTATCTGCCGAGCAAACCAAGGTGAGTACACACTCTACAAAGCATGGGATTCCCAGGGGTTGGGAATGGGGTTAAGGAATATGGATTCCTCGTCCTTTCTTGGGTAGGACAGTAATGGTTCAGGAATGTAATTCCTCGTCCTTACGGACAGATAACTTTACTAGACCAAAACTCTATCACGAAGTCCCTCCTTTTTATATCGACTTAATCGCCGGGCCAATGGCGAGCGGGTCATTAGTTAGATAGCGCTATTTAGGTCTGACAAGCCTCACACCGTGCCGCAGAGGATGGGCGTGAACTAATGGATCTGGGCACGTCAATGATGATAGACATTGACAGTTCAGGGCACTTAAACATGACTTTCGTCAGTAGTCGATATGGTAACGAGTCTAGTGTATACAAGGGGTAGCCCCCACGGCCGAAATGCCAGATAACTATCATGGGGTAGCCCCCACGGCTGGATTGCCAGAGTTAATGGGTTAAACTAATCACGTTTTCAAATATGGGGTAACCCCCACGGCAGGGATGCCAGTTAAAGGAACTATTTTTGGAACAACTAAAACCAACACCCAACTGTGAACTCGCTCAACATTATAGTTGACTCGTTACTACATGCTTTGCAGGTCAATAGGTACTTAGCTGGAGCTTGCACAAGGAAGAGTCGTTGTGGGACATGGACAGCTGTGTGCCATGTTAAACCTTTGGATACTTAAACTTATGTTTTGGTTTTGAACATTATGCTTCCGCTCATAACTTAAACTATGTTTGTTTTGGACACTAACTGTGTTGGTTGGACTTTTATAATTTAATTACTTGCTTGTTCAATATGATTAATGGTTTGATCCTGGTCAGTCACGCCTCCAAGTGGTGATACTCCGCGTGTGGATTTTTGGGGGTGTGACAGCTGCTCTTTTGGACCATTACTTGAAGTTTTTGGGTACCGATCCACCTGTTCATACTCTTAATGGTGAAGATTTGTTTATTAACACTCTTAGCCAAGATACGGCGGCCCATATGGTTAGACAAGTGACTCGAGAAGAAGTTAAAAAAGCCATGTTTAACATTGGTGAGAATAAGGCTCCTGGGCCAGATGGATTCACGTCTGCGTTCTTTAAGAATGCTTGGGATATTGTGGGTGATGAGGTGACAAATGCGGTGCTTGATTTCTTTGATAATGGCAAACTTCTAAAACAGGTTAATCACACCATTCTTGCTCTGGTTCCTAAAAAGGATACTCCTAATTCTATTATAGACTATCGGCCTATTTCTTGTTGTAATGTTTTGTTTAAGTGTATTAGCAAGATTATAACAGATAGGATTAAGGGAAGTTTGAATAAATTGGTCAGCATAAATCAGTCGGCCTTTATTCCGGGTAGGAAAATATCCGACAATATTCTCCTCACTCAGGAACTAGTGCACAATTATCATATTAATAGAGGGCCCCCAAGATGTGCTTTCAAGATCGATATTCAAAAGGCGTATGATACAGTCAGCTGGCAGTTTCTTGAGTGCATTTTGCATAGCTTTGGGTTTCATCATAAAATGGTTAATTGGATTATGACATGTGTTACAACGGTGTCATATTCGTTAAGCATTAATGGAGAGCTTCATGGTTATTTTGCGGGTAAGCGTGGGCTTAGACAAGGGGATCCTATGTCCCCTTATTTGTTTACACTAGTCATGGAAGTCTTAACTCTTCTATTGCATCAAATCTCGTCACAAATGTCGTTTAAATTTCATGCTCGATGCTCTAAACAGAAGATCATTAGTGTTTCATTTGCTGATGATTTGTTTCTATTTTCTCATGGTGATAGTGGTTCAGTTAAGCATCTAAGAGAGGCCCTTGATAAGTTTTCTCTAGTCTCGGGTCTGCTTCCTAGCCTGGCTAAAAGTACCGTATACTTCAGTAATGTTCCTCGGGCCGTAAAAGATCAGATTATGAATATTATGCCTTTTCAAGAGGGTTCATTTCCGGTTCATTATCTTGGGGTTCCGTTGATTTCTACGAGATTGGCTGCCAAGGATTGCAAGATCCTTTTGGAGTGTATGGATAGACGAGTTGATAATTGGATGTCAAAATCCCTTTCATTTGCAGGGAGACTCCAACTCATCAATTCTGTTCTTACGGCTTTATACTCCTATTGGGCATCGGTTATGATGCTTCCCTCTAGTATTTTAAAGGACTTGGAGAAACGTCTTCGTAGATTCCTGTGGAATGGTGGTAATCCAGGTTCGGTTCGTGCTAAAGTAGCCTGGAAGGATGTTTGTATGCCTAAAGATGAGGGTGGCTTAGGTATTCGGAGCATAGTGGATGTTAATAAGGCTCTTTTAACATCTCATATATGGAGCTTAGTCACTAATCATTCTTCTCTTTGGGTCCAGTGGATTCACTCATACAAATTGAAAGGTAAAAGTTTTTGGGAAGTGCAATGTCAGGGTAATGTTAGTTGGGGATGGAGGAAACTATTATCTATCCGTTCGAGTGTTCGTTCATTTTTTTGAATGTCCATTCGAAGTGGCCGCCAAACTAATGTATGGAGTGACAACTGGTGTACATGCAGTCTGATTCGGTCATTCATCTCCCCTAGAGCTATTGCTAATGCTGGCTTTTCTTTAAACGCAACGGTGGCCGATATTGTTGCGGAGGATGGCCATTGGTTATGGCCCCAGGCCTGGTATGATCTTTACCCAGTCCTTATAAACATCGATTCTATTCAGATTACTCCTAATATGAATGACCGATTTTGCTGGAAAGACTTGGAAGGTAATCTTCAAGTATTTAACTCTTGGGAGGTTTGGAATTGTTTGCGGAATAGACATAATAAGGTCTTTTGGACCAATTCGGTTTGGTACAGCCAATGTATTCCTCGACATTTTTTCACTTGTGGTTGGTTATCAAAAACAAGTTGAAAACGCAAGACAGGATGGCCATTTGGGAAGCGGGTAGTGCTACTAATTTGCAGCTTATGTGTTGCCCTTTATGCAAGTTTGATTGTGACTCAAGAGATCACCTGTTTTTTCAATGTTCCTATGCTTCAGAGGTTTGGAGATTGGTCAGGAATATGGTCGACATGGAGAATGTTACGGATACATGGGATTCAATCATGCAATGGGTGGAGCTTAATGCTAATTCTAGAACTATGGATCATATTATTTGCAATATTCTGGTGGCGGCTTCCACGTACTTTGTTTGGCAGGAAAGAAATAACAGGTTATTTTCTCAAAGTCAGCGGAGTGCTAGTGTGCTTGCTAAGGTTATCATAGATACGGTGCGGCTCAGAATAATGGGTTTCAGGTTCGGTAGAGACCCGAAACAAAAGAAGATTTTGGATAGGTGGCTGATCTCGAAGAAGAACATAGAGGTTGAACCCGGCTAGAGCGGTTTTTGTAGTTTTAGTCTAGTCTGTGTTCGGGGTTGTGTTTGATTTCTTGTTGTTTTGTTTGTTTTTTTTTTTGTTGTGACTTATGTCGGGTTTGTTGGTTTTTGTGGTCCTAGTCTTGGTATGCCAAGTCTAGTAGTGTGTATCGGCTTCTTGATGCACCCTGTTTTGTTTGTTTTGGTTGATATAAAATTTCACCAGGGTAACCCTTTACCCAAAAAAAAAAAAACAAGTAAATCAAGTAGCACCTAATAAACAGATCACCTAGATAAATAAACGACACCTAAATCGGAAGATCGGATAGAATGAGGTCTTGTAAACCAAATGAGTGTTGGAACTCATGTGATATGGTTTAACAAAGCCTACATTCTAGATCGAAACCTATCCTAAGTGCTTTTGACCCGTTACGACCCATTAAGGTAGCTTACGCTACTTTAACGCGTCGTTCGCGCAAACGCTCGTTCGAGACGTCTAACTAGTCCTGTGACAAGTATTATATGCCTAAACATCTTTAAATATGTTGCATATTCAGTTAAGTGACAAAATTTTATGTTACATATGCTTAAAATTCAATTATGCATAAAAAGGGCATTTTGCTCATTTTACCTAAGGCATATAAACTACCTATCATACAACCACTTAAACTAAGTGACCATAAGGTATAACCTCGAAAGGTTATTCCCTATACAACTATGGTCACTAAACATGCTTGGTCGGATCTTAAGGATTGACCAAACGGGTCTAGTTCGAAAGTCTAAGCGTTTGTTTAGACCGCTTATCTTACGACCTTATATAAGCACTAATCTAAAAGTGACGAGCTAAACATGTTAAAACATGTTTAGTTAAGTTAGAAAACAGGTTTTGATATCAAAACAAAGGGTTTTGATACCCAAGAATAGTTTGTTTGCAAAATACGCATGAACGCGCATTTTGACCGAAACTATGACCCGTCACTACACCTAATCAACGTGGTAATCAGTAGGTATAGTCACTAGGGACTATAACCATCGTGATTACGCTCACGTTGCAAAGTTCAAACGAACTTTGTGTTGACCAAAAACTGGTCAAAGCAGAAAGTCAAACACTGTTTGACTTTCGTGATAAAAACGCATAAAAGCATGAAAGAATACTTACAAAGGGTCTAAGCAAGGAAATCTTGATTCAAATTGCTCAGGTATGAAGTGCTAGACCCCAACTTAGAGCTATTTGAATTAGATTGTGAGGAAAGAATGAAAATGAGTTGGGTATTTATAGAAAACCCACAACCGTTAGGATCGTTCCTCGTAAAACATGCTTCGATCTTGACCCTCCATGTGGGCACATGGTATTGTAATACAAGGGGCACACTAAAAACCATCAAAATTAGCCCAAAGTATCCCAAATCAGCTGCCAAAACCATCAAAAATAGGCTGGAAAGCCAGATTCATTGTTTCTGTCTTATGGGCTCTCATGAGCCGCATAAGAAATAAGCTTGTCTTACGCGGCCGCCTAAGCAAGTTTGGCAGATTTACACTTTTAGTCCCTGCAGCCCAGAAACTTGTATTTTGATGCATATTTGACACTTATAAGCCCCGTTAACCTCATTTCAAAGCTCTAAAATGATGTTAAAGTATAGGGAACTTAAAATATGCTCAAAAATATCTCGGATGTTAGTTCGTTTGGTCATACGGTTGCGTTATTCGTGTAATTATGACGGAAGTCGTAACGAACGCAAAAACGATCCAAATTGAGCGACGAATGGAATTTTATCATGCCAATCACTAAAATATAATATTTTAATGATTACATAAATTTTTGGATCTCTGGATATATTCTGAACGTAAGATATGCGCGAAAATACAAACTTATGCACTTTTGACGCTTTTAGTCCCTATTGATCAATAAGTTTATTTTTGCGCATTAAAACACCTCAAAGCCTATTTCTAAGCTATGTAAAGGATATTTAGGGCATGTTTAACTTATGGTCATATTCCAGAAGGTTCGTTACAGTACGAATCGGCATACTTTCGCAGTTTGTCGAAATTAGTCCCTGTAAGCGAATAAACTTGATTTCGACACACCAAACCCTCCAAAACTTATTTCTAAGTTAGGTAAAGGTTATTTAAGGTATGTTAAGCCTATGTCACTATTCTGAAGTGTTTGTCACGTTAAACTGATTATGTTTACGCATCAGTTCGAGTATAACTTTCTAGAAAGCGATTTAGAGCTCGAAATCGAACAAGAATTGATATGTGCAAACGATACACATATTTATACAAAACCCAAGTATGAAATACAACATTTCATTGATTTGGTATTTGTTTGATGGCCGTGGAGGCACAGATGTCACATAGATTTTTTAAATCAAAAGTTTATTGCAAACCTTTACCCAATGAATCTGGCAGGATTTGATGTTTTATTAGGAATGGATTGGTTAATAGCCAATAAAGCCAGTATTTTATGTGATCAAAAGTCAATCCAAGTAAATTCACCAAGAGGTGAAAAGATCACAATTAAAGGAGATAAACCATCTAGATCCACAAAATTCATCTCTGTGATGAAAACAGCAAGTTATATAAGAAAAGGATCTATAGTGTATTTGATTTCTATAATCACTAACACTAAAGGAAAAGAACTAAAGGATATTCCAGTAGTATCCCAGTTTTCAGATATATTCCCAGAAGAATTACCAAGACTACCGCCGGACAGGGAAGTCGAATTCAGAATCCATCTGCTACCAGGAACGGCACCAATTGCCAAATCGCCTTACCGTTTGGCACCCACCGAAATGCAGGAACTGAAGAAACAATTAGACGAATTGTTGGAGAAAGGATTCATACAGCCAAGCTCATCGCCATAGGGAGCACCGATTTTATTCCTTAAAAAGAAGGACAGATCAATGCGTATGTGCATTGACTACCGTGAATTGAACAAGGTCACGATTAAAAATCGGTATCCATTACCAAGAATCGATGATCTGTTCGATCAACTGCAAGGAGCTCGAATTTTCTCTAAAATCGATTTAAGGTCAGGATATCATCAATTAAAGGTACAGGAAGAGGACATTCCTAAGACCGCATTCAGAACAAGGTACGGCCATTATGAATTTACTGTCATGCCATTTGGTTTAACCAATGCCCCAGCCGCATTTATGGACATGATGAACCAAATATGTAAGCCATATTTGGATAAATTCATAATTGTCTTTATAGATGATATTCTTATATATTCTAAAAGTAAAGAGGATCATGCAAAGCATTTGCACGCACTTTTAAGTTTACTAAGAAAGGAAAAGCTTTATGCTAAGTTTTCAAAATGCGAATTTTGGTTAGAACAGGTACAGTTTCTTGGACACTTAGTCGACCATGAAGGAATTCATGTGGATCCCACCAAGATCGAGGCGATTACCAAATGGAAATCCCCTGAGTCACCAACCGAGGTTAGAAGTTTCTTAGGATTGGCCGGTTATTATAGAAGATTTATTCGAGATTTCTCTAGAATAGCCATTCCCTTAACTAAGTTAACCTGTAAATCTGTTAAGTTTGAATGGGGACCAAAACAAGAAGAAGCCTTTAGAATTCTTAAGCAAAGATTAACCCACGCACCCATACTAGTGTTACCAGAAGGAACTGAAGATTTTGTAGTATATTGTGACGCTTCTAAGTTAGGTTATAGATGTGTATTGATGCAACGCCAAAAAGTTATAGCCTATGCGTCTAGACAACTTAAGAATCATGAAGAGAATTATTCCACCCATGATTTGGAATTATGAGCTATAATTTTTGCCCTGAAGATTTGGAGACATTACCTTTATGGTAGTAAGTTTACCATTTTTACCGACCACAAGAGTTTAAGGTATGTCTTTGGACAAAAAGAGTTGAACATGAGGCAAAGACGCTGGATGGAAATTCTTAGTGATTGTGATCGTAATATCCAGTATCATGCAGGAAAAGCCAATGTAGTGGCTAATGCTTTAAGTCGAAAGTATCATGAAAAGCCAAAAAGAGTGCGTTCTCTTAAATTAAATCTACAAGTAGATTTAAATGATCAAATTAGAGAAGCACAAGAATCAGTAATCAAGGATGATACTAAAAAGTTAAAAGGAATGATTAAGGAATTAGAACAAGGAACAGATGGAATTTGGAGATTCCATAAGAAAAGAATGTGGATACCTAAATTAAGAAACCTACGCCACCGTATATTTGAAGAAGCACATAAATCTAAGTATACAATGCATCCAGGAAGTGATAAAATGTACCAGGATTTAAGGATGAATTTCTGGTGGATAGGAATGAAGAAGGATATAGCAGCTTATGTTTCTAAGTGTTTAACTTGTTCACAAGTTAAAGCTGAACATCAGAAACCCTCAGGATTGCTGCAACAACTAGAAATGCCCGTATGGAAATGGGAATTAATAACAATGGATTTTGTTACCAAATTACCCAAGACAAGGAAAGGTAATGATACAATCTGGGTGATTGTAGACAGGCTAACTAAGTCAGCTCATTTTCTACCAATGAAGGAAACTTTCAGTATGGAACAGTTAGCTAAGTTATATGTAAATGAAATAGTTTCATTACATGGAATTCCTTTATCAATTGTCTCTGATAGGGATAGCCGTGCTACCTCTCATTTTTGGGCAAGTTTCCAAAAAGCAATGGGAACCAAGTTGAATCTAAGTACAACTTATCATCCTCAAACGGACGGACAAAGCGAAAGAACGATTCAGACCATGGAGGACATGCTTAGAGCTTGTGTAATTGATTTTGGGGGTAATTGGGACGAGCACTTACCATTACTAGAATTTTCTTATAATAATAGTTATCACACCAGTATCAATGCTGCACCCTTCGAAGCACTTTATGGACGAAAGTGCCGAACCCTAGTCTGTTGGGCAGAAATTGGGGAAAATCAACTATCTGGACTTGAGAAAGTGCAAGAAACAACTGACAAGATCATTGAAGTCAAAGAATGACTGAAAGCAGCGCGTGATCGACAAAAGAGCTATGCAGATAATAGGCGAAAACCGTTGGAATTTCAGGTAGGAGACAAAGTGTTTTTGAAAGTCTCTCCTTGGAAAGGAGTGGTAAGATTCATAAAAATCGGAAAGCTAAGTCCCAGGTATGTTGGACCTTTTGAGATTATTAGAAGAATAGGACCTGTAGCCTATCAGCTACAACTGCCAGAGGAAATGGCAGGAATACATGGTATATTTCATGTATCTAATCTCAAGAAATGCTTAGCTGATGAATCACTGGTGGTACCTCTAAAGGATATAGAGGTAAATGAACAACTTAAATCTGTAGAGAGACCTCTACAGATTGAAGACAGGAAAGTCAAGAACCTCAAGCACAAGAGATTAGTTCTGGTCAAAGTAAAATGGAACTCCAAAAGAGGACTAGAGTACACATGAGAACTTGAATCAGAAATGCAAAGGAAATATCCACACTTGTTTCAGTAGACCTCGAGGACGAGCTCTAAAACAAGGTAGGGAGGATATAACAACCCTAAAATAAACCGACACCCTCCTAAATTTTTTTTCGACACCCTAAAAATATTTAAAATATCCCAATATTCCCTAAAATACACCTCATACACGAAAACATTGCCCGGATACCCTTAATATTATTAAAATTAATTAAAAACAAGAAAAATGGGGTCCTCGCGGGGCGCGTAGCCTTTGGCTACTGCCTACGCGGGTCGCGACGGCAAGAGATTAGAGCGACACCCGGTGCCGCCATGTGTCGGGTCACGTGTGGAGTCTACGGGCTGACTCGGCAACCCTAGGGCCTACCCTAGGGAGCCTCGCGGGCCGCGAATGCCTTGGCCTGAGTTTACGCGGGGCGCGACGAACCCAAAATCAGCCCTATAAATTGCACGCATCGGGTCTTCAGTCTGTTCGTTCATTTCTCGACTTTCTCTCTCAATTTTCTTATAGTAGGCACTATACTCGGGTATAATATCCCCCTAAATAACGAAGTTCTGCTCCGTTGTAAGTATCATAACCCCTAGATACGTATTAGATACGCTGCCCGATTGATGTAGGGTTCCGTAACGGCTGTCGTGGTTCTGCCCGACGTAGTCATTGGAATGCCGTCTCGGGGTATTACTAATGTTAAAATGGGTTATTATACTAACACGTGTGCATTTGTGTAATTTATAGATTTTCACCAGGAAACCCTTACAGAAAATCTAAGATAGCAATGTGAGTAATCTCCTTTTTGCAAATTGTTTTTACAAAACTTCACACGATTAATTATACATTAAGCAGTTATTGAGTATTTGTAAGGATACAATAATCGTCGGTATGTTGGGGTTTTGTATACAAAATTTGTTACTGCCTTGTGAGGGGTAACATTTCCACAAGTCGGGTTAACAGTACCGTGGGTGGTAATTGGTATGACTTGGAAACAAATGTAATTGCGAGACCGCCCTCAATACTGTACAATGGTTTTTATTTAAATTTGATTAAACTGGGATTCACTCACCAGTATTTCCCATTGACCAAAATATTTTTAAACGCGTTTCAGGTAACAATATGTGAAAGCCAAATAGAAGCCAACTGTACAGCACTGAAGGCTTGGAAAAGTGGCAATAAAGTTACCTAAAATAAATAGATGTTTGTTAAATAAAAATAGGATTTATTCCTATGAAAATGTGTGTACTTAAAACTTGGGTTTTATCCCATATGTTTAATATTATGAAATTGTGTTATTTTACTCTGATAAAATATTTCCTAACTACGATCCTGATGTAAATTCCGCTGCCAAAATGGATAAACAACAAATACCACCGAAACTGGTCGTGGCCGCCCGTTCCCGGGTTTGTACAGGGGACGGGGGTTGCGACACAAGGCGCGGAGATTATCTTGACTTGGGACCCACAAATGGTCCATAAAATAATACAACCCATTGTCTTTCAGTTCAAGATCAGGCTTAATATGATACGGTAATTCCTTACCCATCAAGTCTTGTGAAACACAAGTATGTTGAGCCTGAGAAATGCGGGTTTGAATATCAGATCAAACCTGAACACAATGAAGCTTGACACGCTCTTTACGAATCAATGCGTCAGCCACAACATTCGCCTTACCAGGATGGTAGCGAATTTCGCAATCGTAGTCGTTTAGAAGTTCAACCCAATGTCGTTGCCTCATGTTAAGCTTTTTCTGATTGAAAATGTGCTGAAGGCTTTTGTGGTCAGTGAAAACCACACATTTTGTACCATAAAGGTAGTGTCTCCAGATTTGGGAGCAAAAACTACTGCACCTAACTCAAGATCATGAGTCGTGTAGTTCTTCTCGTGTATCTTCAACTATCTCGATGCATAAGCTATGACTTTGTTTCTTTGCATGAGAACACAGCCAAGGCTTAAATTGGATGCATCACAATATACGACAAAATCGTCGTTGCCCTCAGGTAAAGATAGAATAGGTGCATTGCAGAGTTTCTGTTTCAAGGTCTGAAAAGCTTCTTCCTGTTTGGATCCCCACTCAAAAGGTTTATTCTTCTGAGTTAAAGCAGTGAGAGGAACTGCAATCTTGGAGAAGTTTTCAATAAAGCGACGGTAATAACCTGTGAGACCAAGAAATGAACGAACCTCAGTAGGAGTAGTAGGTGTATCCCAATCCTTAATCACACTGATTTTGGCGGGATCTACATGAATACCTTGTTCGTTGATGATATGTCCCAAAAATTGAACTACCTTAAGCCAAAATTCGCACTTGGAGAATTTGGTGAAAAGTTGTTCTTTCTTCAGGAGTTAGTAAGACGGAGATGTTGTTCATGATCGACTCATGTCTTAGAATATATCAAAATGTCATCAATGAAAACGATGATGAACTTGTCCAAATAAGGCTTACAAACCCTATTCATCAAGTCCATGAAAACAGCAGGAGCATTTGTTAATCTGAAGGGCATAACAGTGAACTCATAATGACCATATCTTGTACGAAAAGCTGTCTTGGGAATATCTTCCTCGAGTACATGAAGCTGATGATACCCAGAACATAGATCAATCTTTGAAAAGCAAGTAGCACCCTGTAACTGATCAAAGAGATCATCAATGCGAGGTATGGGATATCAATTCTTGATGGTGAGTTTGTTGAGCTCACGATAATCGATACACATCCTGAAAGATCTATCTTTCTTCTTAACAAAAAGAACGGGAGCACCCCATGGTGAAAAGCTCGGACGAATAAATCCTTTGTCAGAAAGCTCCTAAAGCTGTTTAGATAACTCTTGCATCTCAGACGGTGCAAGCCGATAAGAAGATTTAGCAATAGGATTAGCACCAGGTATAAGATCAATACGGAACTCAACTTGGCGTGCTGGGGGTAAACCAGGTAGTTCTTCAGGAAATACTTCAGGATAATCCCGAACAACAGGGATGTCTTGAATAGACTTACCTTTGTCTTTTTCCTCTACGATATGTGCCAAAAATGTAACACCCGTGTCACTCCAACCATCAGACAAATGCCAAACCAATGAAATATAGTATTTCATACTTGGGATTTGTAAAAATATGTGTATCGTTTACACATATCAATTCCTGTTCGATTTCAAGCTTTAAATCGCTTTCTGGAGGGTTATACGCGCTCTGATGTGTAAATATAACCAGTTTAATCCAACGAACACTCCGGAATAGTGAAATAGGCTTAACATACCTTAAATAACCTTTACATAACTTAGATATAAGTTTTGAAAGGTTTGGTGTGGTGAAATCAAAGTTTAATCGCTTACAGGGACTAAAGTTGACAAACTGCGAAATTATGCCAATTTGAACTGTAACAGACCTTCCGGAGCATGACCATAAGTTAAACATACCACAAATATCCTTTACATAGCTTAGAAATAGGCTTTGAGGTGTTCGGTATGCTAAAATAAACTTTTGTGTCATTCAGGGACTAAAAGCGTCAAAAAGTGCACAAGTTTGCATTTTTACGCGTAACTTACGTTCTGAATACATCCGGACATCCAAAAATTTATGTGAGCATGACTACATTATATTTTAGTGTTCGCCTTAATAAAAATCCATTCGTCGCGTCATTTGGATCGTTTTTCGCACTTGTGCGCATTCCGTCGTAATTAAGCGAACATCGCGTTCGTACGGCCAAACGAACCGACATCCGAGATATTTTTGAGCACATTTTAAGTTCCCTATATTTTAACTTCATTTTAGAGCTTTGAAATGGGGTTAACGGGCCTTAAACGTGTCGAAAATGGCCTAAATACAGTTCAGGGACCAAAAGTGTAATTCTGCCGAAATAGTGCCTAGCGGTGCGCTACACTTTAAGCGTAGCGGTGCGCTAGGGGTCTGCAGACCAGATGCAGAGTACCAAACAGCCTGTTTTCAGCTGATTAACCACAACCACATGTTTGCAACTTGCTTAATCACTAAGATAAGAAGCATATGTGGCTCCATAACCTTTGTGACAAGTGTACGGCTCGGATCGTGGCACGATATTCAAGAAACGATCCTAGCGGCTCTACTTTATCTATAAATACCCACCAACATCACACCCAAAAACCCACACCTTTGAATCTGAACTTGCTCTCTAAGTTGTCGTGTTTAACACTTCATACCTGAGAGTGTTCGGGTTCAAACCTTCCATTCTTGGACCCTGGGTTAGTATTCTTTCGTTCTTTTCCTTATTTTTACTGCTTTTCGAGTCCGAAAGTCAAACTTTGTTTGACTTTCAGCGTTGACCAGTAATGGTCAATGCGAAGTTCGTTTGAACTTCGCAACGTGAGTGTAATCACGTTGGTCATAGTCCCTTGGGACTATGCCCACTGATTACCACGTTGTCTAGAGTCGTAGGGTAGGCGATCTAATAAATCGCCTATACCTTCGAACTCGACCCATTTGGTCGATCATTAGGATCCGACCAAACACATTAGGTGACCATAGTAGGTAGGGAATAACCTTCCGAGGTTATACCCTATGGTCACATCGTTTAAGTAGTTGTATGATAGGTAGTTTATATGCCTTAGGTAAATTACCAGAATGCCCTTTTCATGTATAATTGGTAATTAAGCATATGTAACCTAAACTTTTGTCACATAACTGATTATGTAACATGTTTAGGCATATAACACTTGTCATAGGGCTAGTTAGGCGGTCCGAACGCGTTTCACGCGAACGACGCGTTAAAGTAGCATCAGCTTCCTAAACGGGTCGTAATGGGTCGATAAGACTTAGGTTAAGTTTCATTTAGTATGTAGGCTTTGTTAAACCATATCATATGAGTTCCTACACTCATTTGGTTTACAAACCCTAATGCTACCCAATCTTCCGATTTAGGTCCGGTTTATTAATGTAGTTACCTATATTAGGTGCCGTTTGATATTCCGCGATCTCTAGCATTGCTTGGTGGTTATCCTAGGACTTCTGAGCAATCTCAAGTGAGTACATAGACCCCTATTTTACTGTTTTCCAAACTGTTTTGGGGTGGAACACATGTGCCTACTTGTTACTTTCATGCTTTCCTGTTTTCAAATCATATACTTCCTATGTTCATTAGTACATTATAGTACATGATTTCATTACATTTCATACTAGGTGTGCCATTGTGTGCATTACTTAGTACATTGTTTTACATTACATCACATGCTACGTATGTCTATTGTTGCATACTTAGTACAGGTCGCATGCTACGTATGTATGTTGTTGCATACTTAGTACAGATATTTCAGTTCACATGCTATGTATGTTTGTTGTAGCATACTTAGTACATTTCTTATTCATCATATACTTACATTTTGGACGCATATTACATGATTTACATTGATCATGCATTTACTACATAAAACATAACTTTGATTTAAACCAAGTTTTACTTCAATACTTTGTTTTGTGCATATGGTTTAGTTGAGACCTTTCACTTGCTATACATGACATATTTGACATAGACATTTAACATGGATATTTGACATAGACAATTTGACATGATTTACATCTTGACATGAACATTTTACATTGTTTGGTTTGGTTTGATTAAGTGATTAAGTAACGATGCGTGTGTAATATGATACAAGCATGGTGGATACGCCGCTGGTACTTCCTATATATAAGTGTTTGTATGGTATTACATGTCGTAACGTTATTTGAATCATTTCAGTTTGAGACATAAAACATTTTATACAAATAACATATTTTTCACAAGACATTGATTTACAAACAACTTATCTAATACAAACTCATTTTACATGGTTATTCATTTAACCATACATTATACATTATTTATACATATCATCTGGTCTTATCGATTTTCAAATGATTTACAAAACAAAGCAAATAACAAGGTTCATGACTAAACATTTTCTCAAACATAAGTCATGAAACCTATTTTCACAAAACCTATGTATCTCACCGGCATTTTTATGCTGACGTACCATATTTTCACATGTGTTTTTCAGGAACTGTTGCATAAGATGATCAAGATATACATAGGCAGACTTGGGCTTTAGTGACAATAAAAGATGCAAGACTAGTTAATTATGTTGTATTCCTTTGTTTATTGAGACATTGTAACACTTTTATCAATAAAACGAAACTTCAATTGCCATGGATTTGAAACATTAATTCTGTTACAACACTCCCCGACATTTCCGCCACGTTTTGTATGTTCCACGTGGTCGGGGTGTGACAGAAAAGATGGTATCAGAGCCAATGGTTATAGGGAATTAGGTTATTAGTAATGCTTTGACCTAGTCTATAACTTTCTTAGGACCCTAACGCGAGTTTACTTGCGTTTAGTCATAAAACAATACCGTCACCTATCCTTAGGCGACTACCACAACAAGAATATGAATTTCAAAACCGCTTTGAAAACTAATCATCTGTTCTAGGATGATTTATTACAAGGTTTTGAACCCTCTATTGTAAGGTTTTGAACCCCTTTGAATTTTCAAAATCTCGTCAAGGTTTTGGGTTTTAAATAATGTGAACACGTGCAAACTGGAAGGGTGAATGCCTGTATTCTGGGTTTTCTGTCTAGGCAAGCACTTCGTATACATCTCATCAGACGCGAGACCAGTTGTGCTTACCTGGGAATTCTTGGGATGAGTGTTCACTTATAGGCGAGCATGTCTTCATGATACATTATTTTTGATTCATCTACTTTGATTTGTCACTGTGTGTCGTTTGTTGCTTTGTAGTAACAAAAAAAAATGACCACTATCCTTGCTTTCAGCAGATTTGTTCATCTCATTCTTTTCGTCTAGTTCTCTCACTCGTTTCCTTTCATGTTTCCTCTTTTAGAATGCCTCCTCGACGCGAGAACCAGATAGCGACTGCCGAACTGGCAGAAATCATTGCGCAGCAAATGGCTGCTCAATTCCCAAACCTCTTTGCTCAATGGAATCAAGCCAACAACAACAATGTTACATGCAAATACAAGGATTTTAACCAGGCTAAACCACTCAAGTTTAGTGGTTCTGAAGGGGCGACTGGGCTTCTTCAATGGTTCGAGAGCATTGAGAATACTTTCCGCCATGTGCAGTGTCCTGACAATCGCAAGGTCGAGTTTGCCTCGAGTGTGTTCCAGAAGAGAGCCCTTACGTGGTGGAACGGGGTTATGAGGGATCGTGGTGCAGAGGTTGCTCTAGCACAGACATGGGCCGAACTTAGGGCTCTCATGATGAAGGAGTTTTGTCCTCGTCACGAGATCAGGGCTTTGGAAAGGGAATTTGATGATCTTAAGCAAGACAGCGGTGAGCATCGAGCCTACACGGACCGTTATGAGGAGTTAAGTCTGTTATGCCCAAACATGGTCACGCCTTTGGATAAGGCAATCGAAAAGTACATTGATGGTCTCCCTGACATAGTTCAAGACATTGTTACGGGTAGTAACCCCACTACGGTTAGGCAGGCCATTGAGCTATCTGCAACGTTGACTGAATCTCAGATCAGGAAACGTAAGCTTTTCCGAAATGGTGACAAGAAACCGCTAGAGGAATCAAAGACCATGGATGAGCGGACTGGATCCCTTGAGCGGTCAAAGAAGAAAAAGGTTTCTCAGAACTTCGCCATGGTCGCTCACAATGGTCAAGCCGCCCCCAACCAACCAGCTAAACTCCGTGCTAGGAAACCATACAATGGAACTTCACCCTTGTGCAACCAATGTGGCCTACATCATCATGCTAATATGAAGTGCCGCGAATGTCAAATTTGTGGACTTAAAGGTCATGTGGCAAAAGTTTGCGTTGCAGCAGTTGCACCGAATCAAGCTAACAACAAACCTATTCGAGCTCGCTTTCCACCAGGTTCTTGCAACAAGTGTGGTAAGATGGGACATTTCCGAAGAAATTGCCCAAAGCTTGCTAATGCTAATCCAGCACAGAGATGAGCATCTGATCGACTAGAAGACAACACTCTTTAGAAATAATCATATCTTATGTATTATTTTCTTTTGTTGTCAAGGTCCATGAAACAGTTGTTATCATTGTTAATAAATAAATCTTTTTATTTACATTACAATGTATATTATGTGGTTGTATGCATAAACAACATATCCCCTATAATACCGACAATCAAGGAATCGTATTACTTGAAAAGCAAACTACCCCCAAAATTCTTCCATTTTACAATCTCTTGCGTTTTCCACAAAGATCCTAAGTACCCGTCTCTTGCAAAGAAACGAAGTACAAGGTACAAGTTATAACTCTGTACGAATACCCCAAGTACCACTATGAATTCTTAATAGGGTACCTAAGGGTATTTCCGTATGTCCTAGATTATTGTGTACCTTAATTCGAATATTGTGTTTTCCTGAAAACGAAAATCGAATTTTTGGTAGATCATCCTATCTTCATGAATGGATTCTTGAAATGATTAAAGTGCCAAATGGAATCTACGAATTGGATTCCTGGTGTGCTTTAAGTATCCGCGTCCAAAGATAACAAATTAATAAACAAGTCAAACAACTATGTGATTATGTGCTTATGTGTTTCCTTTTATGTTTTTGTGTGATCCAAGTTTTGTCATCCAAATCCTCGTAGAATCTTCCATATCTTCGTATAAGGAATTCATAGTAGGATATCCAAAGGTACTATATTAGATCCTCAATGGGCTTCTACGTAGTAGTAAAGACCCTTGGATTATATTGTACCATTCCATAATTAGACCCCTGAGTGGTCTAGGTAATCAGATTGATCCAAAAATCTGGTTAGGAATATCATGTGATGATATAGTTGAAAGGACTCCTTGGTGGCCTAATTTAAAAGGATCCTTTGTAGATCTATTTAAAAGGACCCTATGGTAGTCTAGTCACACTCATCACAGGTTTGATTTTCCTCCCCTTCACATTACAAACAAATTGTGCGGACTATGCAAGGAATTGCGTAATTATGGATGCATACATAATTATGAAATTCAGTGCACAGAAACCACAGCAAATTTTGTCATGTGTCTAGAGACTATTCCGTTCATTTTTGTTTCTGAAGATGTAAAATGACTATTCCGTTCATTTTTGTTTCTGAAGATGTAAAATGACCATTCCGTTCATTTTTGTTTCTGAAGATGTAAAATGACCATTCCGTTCATTTTTGTTTCTGAAGATGTAAAATGACCATTCCGTTCATTTTTGTTTCTGAAGATGTAAAATGACTATTCCGTTCATTTTTGTTTCTGAAGATGTAAAATGACTATTCCGTTCATTTTTGTTTCTGAAGATGTAAAATGACAATTCTGTTCATTTTTGTTTCTGAAGATGTAAAATGACCATTCTGTTCATTTTTGTTTCTGAAGATGTAAAATGACTATTCTGTTCATTTTTGTTTCTGAATAATGCCTGTTGAAAATAACTCCGTTCATTTTTCAATTCTGAAAAATGTCCGTTAAAGAGAAATAACAGGGTTATGCCTTTCATATCTCTGGTGGTTATTTGACACAAAGCCACAGTTAGACTCCTACGAATTAATTTCGGGACGAAATTTCCTAAAGTAGGGGAGACTGTAACACCCGTGTCACTCCAACCATCAGACAAATGCCAAACCAATGAAATATAGTATTTCATACTTGGGATTTGTAAAAATATGTGTATCGTTTACACATATCAATTCCTGTTCGATTTCAAGCTTTAAATCGCTTTCTGGAGGGTTATACGCGCTCTGATGTGTAAATATAACCAGTTTAATCCAACGAACACTCCGGAATAGTGAAATAGGCTTAACATACCTTAAATAACCTTTACATAACTTAGATATAAGTTTTGAAAGGTTTGGTGTGGTGAAATCAAAGTTTAATCGCTTACAGGGACTAAAGTTGACAAACTGCGAAATTATGCCAATTTGAACTGTAACAGACCTTCCGGAGCATGACCATAAGTTAAACATACCACAAATATCCTTTACATAGCTTAGAAATAGGCTTTGAGGTGTTCGGTATGCTAAAATAAACTTTTGTGTCATTCAGGGACTAAAAGCGTCAAAAAGTGCACAAGTTTGCATTTTTACGCGTAACTTACGTTCTGAATACATCCGGACATCCAAAAATTTATGTGAGCATGACTACATTATATTTTAGTGTTCGCCTTAATAAAAATCCATTCGTCGCGTCATTTGGATCGTTTTTCGCACTTGTGCGCATTCCGTCGTAATTAAGCGAACATCGCGTTCGTACGGCCAAACGAACCGACATCCGAGATATTTTTGAGCACATTTTAAGTTCCCTATATTTTAACTTCATTTTAGAGCTTTGAAATGGGGTTAACGGGCCTTAAACGTGTCGAAAATGGCCTAAATACAGTTCAGGGACCAAAAGTGTAATTCTGCCGAAATAGTGCCTAGCGGTGCGCTACACTTTAAGCGTAGCGGTGCGCTAGGGGTCTGCAGACCAGATGCAGAGTACCAAACAGCCTGTTTTCAGCTGATTAACCACAACCACATGTTTGCAACTTGCTTAATCACTAAGATAAGAAGCATATGTGGCTCCATAACCTTTGTGACAAGTGTACGGCTCGGATCGTGGCACGATATTCAAGAAACGATCCTAGCGGCTCTACTTTATCTATAAATACCCACCAACATCACACCCAAAAACCCACACCTTTGAATCTGAACTTGCTCTCTAAGTTGTCGTGTTTAACACTTCATACCTGAGAGTGTTCGGGTTCAAACCTTCCATTCTTGGACCCTGGGTTAGTATTCTTTCGTTCTTTTCCTTATTTTTACTGCTTTTCGAGTCCGAAAGTCAAACTTTGTTTGACTTTCAGCGTTGACCAGTAATGGTCAATGCGAAGTTCGTTTGAACTTCGCAACGTGAGTGTAATCACGTTGGTCATAGTCCCTTGGGACTATGCCCACTGATTACCACGTTGTCTAGAGTCGTAGGGTAGGCGATCTAATAAATCGCCTATACCTTCGAACTCGACCCATTTGGTCGATCATTAGGATCCGACCAAACACATTAGGTGACCATAGTAGGTAGGGAATAACCTTCCGAGGTTATACCCTATGGTCACATCGTTTAAGTAGTTGTATGATAGGTAGTTTATATGCCTTAGGTAAATTACCAGAATGCCCTTTTCATGTATAATTGGTAATTAAGCATATGTAACCTAAACTTTTGTCACATAACTGATTATGTAACATGTTTAGGCATATAACACTTGTCATAGGGCTAGTTAGGCGGTCCGAACGCGTTTCACGCGAACGACGCGTTAAAGTAGCATCAGCTTCCTAAACGGGTCGTAATGGGTCGATAAGACTTAGGTTAAGTTTCATTTAGTATGTAGGCTTTGTTAAACCATATCATATGAGTTCCTACACTCATTTGGTTTACAAACCCTAATGCTACCCAATCTTCCGATTTAGGTCCGGTTTATTAATGTAGTTACCTATATTAGGTGCCGTTTGATATTCCGCGATCTCTAGCATTGCTTGGTGGTTATCCTAGGACTTCTGAGCAATCTCAAGTGAGTACATAGACCCCTATTTTACTGTTTTCCAAACTGTTTTGGGGTGGAACACATGTGCCTACTTGTTACTTTCATGCTTTCCTGTTTTCAAATCATATACTTCCTATGTTCATTAGTACATTATAGTACATGATTTCATTACATTTCATACTAGGTGTGCCATTGTGTGCATTACTTAGTACATTGTTTTACATTACATCACATGCTACGTATGTCTATTGTTGCATACTTAGTACAGGTCGCATGCTACGTATGTATGTTGTTGCATACTTAGTACAGATATTTCAGTTCACATGCTATGTATGTTTGTTGTAGCATACTTAGTACATTTCTTATTCATCATATACTTACATTTTGGACGCATATTACATGATTTACATTGATCATGCATTTACTACATAAAACATAACTTTGATTTAAACCAAGTTTTACTTCAATACTTTGTTTTGTGCATATGGTTTAGTTGAGACCTTTCACTTGCCATACATGACATATTTGACATAGACATTTAACATGGATATTTGACATAGACAATTTGACATGATTTACATCTTGACATGAACATTTTACATTGTTTGGTTTGGTTTGATTAAGTGATTAAGTAACGATGCGTGTGTAATATGATACAAGCATGGTGGATACGCCGCTGGTACTTCCTATATATAAGTGTTTGTATGGTATTACATGTCGTAACGTTATTTGAATCATTTCAGTTTGAGACATAAAACATTTTATACAAATAACATATTTTTCACAAGACATTGATTTACAAACAACTTATCTAATACAAACTCATTTTACATGGTTATTCATTTAACCATACATTATACATTATTTATACATATCATCTGGTCTTATCGATTTTCAAATGATTTACAAAACAAAGCAAATAACAAGGTTCATGACTAAACATTTTCTCAAACATAAGTCATGAAACCTATTTTCACAAAACCTATGTATCTCACCGGCATTTTTATGCTGACGTACCATATTTTCACATGTGTTTTTCAGGAACTGTTGCATAAGATGATCAAGATATACATAGGCAGACTTGGGCTTTAGTGACAATAAAAGATGCAAGACTAGTTAATTATGTTGTATTCCTTTGTTTATTGAGACATTGTAACACTTTTATCAATAAAACGAAACTTCAATTGCCATGGATTTGAAACATTAATTCTGTTACAACACTCCCCGACATTTCCGCCACGTTTTGTATGTTCCACGTGGTCGGGGTGTGACAAAAAAGGCCACATAGTTCTTTCGTAAGTACCTTTGAGCTTGAGTACACGTCATGAGTTTAAGACTGCTAGCAGGTTTCTCACCATCAACCTCTAAGATCTCACCAGTCGAAAGCGGCATACGAATAATCTTTTCAAAACAAACTACCTTAGCTTGGTACTTGGCTAACCAATCCATTCCCACTATAATGTCGAAACTTCCAAGTTGCATCGGCGTGAGGTCGATAGGAAAAAGATGGTTATTAAGGTTCAACTGGCAATTTCGAAGAACAGAATCGAGCACAATGGGTTCACCACTAGCTACCTCTACTGTCAAGGGCTTTCCTAGTTTTGTTCTAGTCATGCATAACAAAGGTTCAAAATATAATGACACAAAACTCTTATCGGCACCCGAATCAAAAAGAACAGAAGCAGGTTGATTGTTAAGAACGTACCATTCACTACCTCATTGTCTGCACGCGCCTCGTTTGCATTCATGTTGAAGACTCGTCCATGTTCCTGAGCCTGATTCGCATTTGCCAATCTTGGACATTGGTTTCTGTAGTGGGTCAGATCCCCACAATTGTAGCATGAACCAGGAGGATAGTGAGGTCGTGCAGCCTGTGCTGGTTTTTGAGCTGGCGGTTGAGCAGGTGGCTGAGCAAGGTTTTGTGCGGCTTGATTTTGTGTAGGAGCAAAACGGCAAGTGTTGGCGAGATGACCAGATTTCCCACAGTTGGTACAAAAACGGCACTGAACCTGCGGTTGATGGTGACTGTTACACCTGTTGCACAACGGTGCATTACCAGCATACTGTTTCTTGGCATGTGGTTGTGCGGGCTGATTGGGAGCAGCTTGGTTTGCTTGTGCCGTAACAGAATTCTTGGAAGCCTTGCGCTTCCTAGACCTCCTTGAAGACTCAGCTTTCTTACCCTTCTGTTTCTCACTCTTGTCAGACGATTTCTTGTCACCCTTTTTGTGGAGTTTACCCTTCCTGATCTGGGACTCAGTCAGGGTTGCAGCTAGCTCAATGGCCTGACAAACAGTGGTAGGATTGCTACCAGTAACGATATCTTGCACAGGGTCAGGCAGACCATTGGCATACCTTTCAATGGCTTTCTCTAGCGGGGTAACCATTGTGGGACAAAGTAAACTCAACTCCTCATATCTGTCGGTATACGCACGGTGTTCACCACTGTCTTGTTTCAAATCATCAAACTCTCTTTCTAAAGCCCTGAGTTCGTGACGAGGACAGAATTCCCTCATCATTAAAGCCCTAAGCTCTGCCCAGGTCTGTGCTAAAGCAACATCAGCACCACAATCTCTCATTACTCCATTCCACCAAGTAAGAGCCCTCTTTTGAAATACACTGGAAGCAAACTCGACTTTACGATTATCAGGACACTGAACATGGCGAAAAGTACTCTCAATACTCTCGAACCACTGTAGGAGCCCAATTGCTCATTTAGAACCATTGAACTTGAGCGGTTTAGCCGAATTAAAACTTTTAAAGTTGCACGGAGCAGGAGCATTGTTATTGTTGGCTTGGTTAATTTGAGCGATGAGATTTGGGAGTGCAGCAGCCATTTGCTGTGCAATGATAGCCGCCAGTTTGGCGTTAGGTTGTGGTTGTGCATCACGTCGAGGAGGCATTCTAAGAGAGGAAAACATGAGAGAAAACAAGTGAGATGATATGATGAAAAATGAGATGTTGCAAATATCGACAAAAAGTAAGGATGGTGGTCATTCGTTCGCTACCACAAAGCAAACAAACGGCACACAGTGACTAATCAAAGTAAATGGGTCATAATAATGTATCGCGAAGACATGCTTTAGCCTATAAGTGGACACTCACCCCAAGAGTTCCTATGTAAGAGTTACTGGTCCGATTATGTCGATTTGTACGAACACTCTAGCCTAGACAGAAAAATCGAGGAACAGGCATCCACCCTTCCAGATTGCATGTGTTCACATTATTTAGACCCAAACTTTGACGAGATTTTGAAAAGTTGGATGGCACAAGGCCAAAAGAATCATTCAAGAATGGATGATTGATTTTCAAAATCGTTTTGGAAAATTGTGTTCTTGTTTTGGTAATCACCTAAAGATAGGTGACGTGTATGTTTTAAGATCTAAACACAAGATAACTTGTGTTGGGGTCCTAGAAAGGTTGTAGTCTAGGTCAAAGCATTACTAATAACCTAATTCCCTATAACCATGAGATCTGATACCAACTCTTCTGTCACACCCCGACCGCGTAAAACAACAAACCGCGACGGAAACGTCGGGGAGTGGAGTGACAAAATTATTGTTTCACAACCATGGCATTCAAAGTTTGGTTTTATTTAGATTAAAGTGATTACATTGTCTTAAAAACAAAGTAACATAACATAATTTAAACTATTCTTGTTTCTTTTATGTCACTAAGGCCCGAGTCCGCCTAAGTGTATCCTGATCAACCCTATGCATTAGCTCCTGAAATACATGTGAAAATAAATACGTCAGCATAAAAATGCCTGTGAGATACATAGGTTTTGTTGATGCAGGATTCATGACTTGTAAGTTAAAAGAAATGTTTAACAAAAAGTATTCATGAACCTTAAAAAATGTTTTCTTTTATAAATTATAGGAAAATCGATAAGAAAATCAGATGATATAAAAGAATAATGCACGGTTAAATAATTAACCAAGTAAAAATGAATTTGTATAAAATATGTCGTTTGCCTAAAATTTATCATGTCTTTGTCGAAACGATTTAGATAACGCTGCGATATGTAATATCATAAAAGCACTTATATATAGGAAGTACTAACGGTGTATCCACCATACTTTTATCATATTACACACGTCTCGTTATATAAACCATTTACTAAATAACCACCAAAAATGTCTTGTTAACCAAATGTCAATTTGTTATATGTAAACAATGTCCAATGTTATGTGTAAACCATGCCTTGTATATTCCATTGTATTGTATGTCAAGTAAAAAGTATATACTCAAACCATATGTTTAATGTCAATGTATAATCAAATGTCATGTATGGTGAATAAAAAGTATTTACTCAACCCCACAGGTAAAATGTACAAAACAAAGTCTTTTTAAATCAAAAAGTTATGTTTTGCAAAAATAAATGCTTTATTAATACAAACATCTATGCTACTGCTTATCGCATACATTCAAGCCTTGCGACTGTCGGATAAACCCTTAACAAGATAAAGGTTTATCAATTACGTATATCGGATTCTGTCATTCCTTACGTCCAAATAAACCTAGGATTCTAAGAATGGGAGTTGTCAATTCCTATGGTACCACTACATACTACAGAGCGGCGTGATCAGTGTTAATGAATGTATTTTTGTCCCGTTAAACAAACCAAATGTCATACCAAATGTAAGCATGTTATGTGAAAACAATGTACTAAGTATGCTAAGTAAACATACGAAACAGAAATGTCATGTAAATCAATGTTCTAGCATGTTCAGTAAACATACATAGCAGAAATGTATTGTAAAACAATGCGTCCGTATGCTAAGTAAACATATGTAACAAAAATTTCTATGAAATCAATGTGCTAGCATGCTAAGTAAACATACATAGCAAAGCATAATGGAAATTATGTACTATATGCGTACTAATGAACATAGCAAGTATATGTCATGAAAGCACGGAAAGCACGAAAGTAACAAGTAGGCACATGTGTATCACCCCAAAATATTTGAAAACAGTAAAAGAGGGGACTATGTACTCACTTGATATTGTTTAGTAGTCTTGGAATAACAATCAAATAACGCTTGAAAGATCACGGAATCAAACGGCACCTAATATAGGTAACTATGTTAATAAACCGGACCTAAGTCGGAAGATCGGATAAAATGTGGTCTTGTAAACCAAATGAGTGTTGGAACTCATATAATATGGTTTAACAAAGCCTACATTCTAAGTTGGAACCTATCCTAAGTGCTTATGACCCGTTACAACTCGTTAAGGTAGTTTACACTACTTTAACGTGTCGTTCGCGCAAAAGCGCGTTCGGACCGCCTAACTAGTCCTATGACAAGTATTATATGCCTTAACATGTCTAAAAACATTGCATAATCAGTTTAGATGTCAAAATTTAGGTTACATATGCTTAAAATGGAATTATGCGTAAAAGGGCATTTTGGTCATTTTCCTAAGGCATATAAACTACCTATCATACAACTAACTAAACGAGGTGACCATAAGGTATAACCTCGGAAGGTTATTCCCTATACAACTATGGTCACAATATATGTTTGGTCGGATCCTAATGATCGACCAAACGGGTCAGGTTCGAAAGTCTAAGCGGTGGTTTAGACCGCTTAACTTACGACCTTATATAAGCATTAGACTAAAAGTGACGAGTTAAACATGTTTTACATGTTTAACTAAGTTAGAAAACAGGTTTGATATCAAAACAAAGTGTTTTGATACCCGAAAATAGCTTCGTCGCAAAATACGCATAAATACGTATTTTGACCGAAACTTTGACTCGTCACTACGCCTAATCAACGTGGTAATCAGTAGGTATAGTCACAAGGGACTATAACCATCATGATTACGCTCACGTTGCAAAGTTCAAACGAACTTTGTGTTGACCAAACATGATCAAAGTAGAAAGTCAAACACTGTTTGACTTTCATGCTTAAAATGCATAACCAAGCATGAAGGAGACTTACAAAGGGTCCAAGCTTGGATCAAGAATAAAGAGTACTGAAGATTGAAGCCTTCAACCAAGAGGGATAGCTTCAATTGAGCAGATTTGAGAGGAAATTTGAAATAAGCAAGTTGAAATGTGAAAAATTGGTGGGTATTTATAGAGAATCAAGCACCATTAGGATCATTCCATGTGTTTTTGAGTGGATCAAAGCTTGATCCTAGCCCTGCACATGTTGCCCATTGTTTTAAATACTCAAAACAAGCTCCATGTATTGAAAAACCATGTTAAAAACCAAGGAAACAGCTGCTGAAATGAAAAAAAATGGTTTCTACCCAACATCAGTTGTCACCGGCCGTGAAGACAGGAGCTTCAGGCTTCGCCCCAGGCGAGGGAGTCTGATCAGCAACTTTCACAAATTGGCAGAACAGGCCCCTGTAGCTTAAAACTTGATTTTCGACGCGTTTAAGCCCGGTTAACCCAATTTCAAGGCTCTACAAGAATGTTAAAGTATAGGGGGCATGAAATATGCTTGAAAATATCATGGATGTTGGTTCGTTTGGTCGTACGATCACGTTGTTCGGTTAATTACGACGAAACACGAACGGACGCGAAAAACGATTTAAATTGCGCGATGAATGGTATTTTAGCATTCCAATCACTGAAATAAAATATTTTAATGATTAAAAAAATTTTGGATGTCCGGATATGTTCAGAAGGTAAGATATGCGCGTCAATGCAAACTTATGCACTTTTTGACGCTTTTAGTCCCTGTTGATCAAATAAGTTTATTTTCTCACACCGAACCCCTCAAATCTTATTTCTAAGCTATGTAAAGGATATTTATGGTATGTTTAACTTATGATCATGTTCCGGAATGTATGTTACTATACGAATCGGCAGACTTTCGCAGTTTATCACAAATAGTCCCTGTAAGCGAATAAACTTGTTTTTGCCATACCCCAAAAAACAGACGAAACCCTAATTCTCTCTAGCATGGCGATTTTCACTCCTCTTGCAACCTTCGATTTTTCTTCATGATCTTTGTATAACAGTCTGATTATTGGAGTGTTGATTCATCAATACATCTAATTCGAACTTGTTAGCAATAGTGATTGAGTTGAATCTAGGGTTTCTGTCTTTCTGTTTCGTTGCCTACCTTTACTCTGTTTTTAGATCTATTGGAATAGTGATTAGGGTTTATCGGTCCTACTGGTTGGGCAGTAACCTTGATTCACCTGAGTCCCTATTTTGATTTGATTAGATGCATTCGGTAAAGTGCTAGATTAGGGTTTGCTTTGTGTGTTCTTTCTTCGGCTGGTTTCTTTGGTTTCTCGTGGTTTTGCTTGCATGGAGGGAAAAAGTGATGGTATTAAACCTGTGGATCATAGTGCTACTCCGGGGAATGATGACAACACACCACCGGTACGTGGTATTGGTTTGCGAGTAACAAATATTGAGGGTAATCCTATTATGCCTAGACGTGGTATGTATTCAACTAATAATACGTCGGTCATAGATGGCTTGTTTGAGATTTTGAAACCTCTGGAACTGAATTCTGCGTGGGGACTTGGAGGTGGGTATACGGCAGCGAAGATGGATGCCCATGCAAACCCTAGTAGTGAGTATGTACGCCAGATGGGTAGTAGTACGAGCCAAGTGGAGAATCAGGGTATCGTCGTTTCTAAACCTACTTCGTTCGCGAAGGTAGTCCAGAATCAAAAGGATCCAGTGAAAGTTAATTTCAGGAAGATGGAAACGGAGGTTAAGATGGATGGGGTGGATGTTGTTATTCCTGTTGAGTCGGTTAAACAGGTAAACGACAGATTTGCTAATACATTATACGGTTATTTCTTGGGAAAAATATGGTTTAACCAGATTAATGATGAATGCCAAGGGATTTTTCTTCTTTAAATTTAATTCAAAAGGGGGATTGGAAAAACTAATGGAAGATGGTCCATGGATGATACGGAATGTCCCTATTATTTTGAATGAATGGTCACCATCGGTGTGTTTAGGTAAAGAAGATATTAAGGCGATTCCAGTGTGGGTTAAGATGCACGATGTGCCATTGGTGGCTTTTACTGAGGATGGCTTGAGTTTGCTAGCTTCTAAAGTTGGGGACCCAAAAATGTTAGACTCGTACACGGCATCGATGTGTGCCGAATCCTGGGGTAGAGGCAGTTTTGCTAGAGCCCTTATTGAGGTGAACGCTGGTTTCGAGTTAAAAAGGAGCTTCAAGGTGGCGGTCCCAGGGTTGGAAGGAAGTGGTTTCTCGATGGCGGAGGTTAAAGTAGAATATGATTGGGAACCGCTTAGATGTGCCAGCTGCTGTGTTTTTGGTCATGAGGATAATTCTTGCCCGAAGAACCCTAAAAGGGTGGTGGAGGATGGATTTAAGAGTGATGCTGACGGATTTCAGGAGTTTAAAGGTAAGAACAAAAAAGGTGGCCAGCAAGGGATCCAGATTAATAACAAGAAGCCGAAGATGGTGTATCGACCTGTTACTAAAGCTAAATCCCATGTGGATAGAGCTTCTTCGTCTACTGCTCAGGTTCAGGTTTCTAACTCGTTTGATGTGTTGCAAGATGAGGAAGTGGTCAATCAAGCAGATGGTCCTAGTGCTAAACCGGTGAAACAAAGGAACCCGATCAAGAAAGGAAGTACTGGGTTAAGAGATGAGATTCTAACGGATGAGGTTGAGGTGGATGACTTATTATCAGAGATTCCTAAGTTCATGGATGGGAAGAGTGATGGTAAAAAACCTGAGGGTGCAAGCACACCCGGTAATGAGGTTTCCAATGGGTAGTATCGCTGCTTGGAATATTAGGGGGTTGAACCGCTCTCTTAAACAAAAGGAGGTTCGTTAGGTAATCACTGATAATCATGTGCAAGTGTGTGCTATCATGGAGACTCATGTGGATGCGTCGAATGTTTCAGATGTTTGTAGAAAAGTTTGTAGTAATTGGCAATGGTATTCAAGTGCTAGTTGTTGCTCTGGAGGGACCCGTATTATGGTCGGATGGGATGATAACAAAGTGGATGTGATGATTCTTGCTCAAACAAATCAGGTGATTCATACGCAGATTATTTTTAAGCTTGATAAGAAGTCGCTTTTTTGCTCTTTTGTGTATGCAGAAAATCATTACAAGGATAGGCGAGTTTTATGGATCGCCATCATTCGTTTATGCGGAGTAAACTGTGGGTTTTAATGGGTGATTTCAACTCCACGTTAAGCCTGGATGATACTTTAGCTGGTTCTTCTACAACGAATATTGGGTCTAGGGAGTTCAAGGATTGTGTGAATGAGATTGATGCGTTTGATGTTAATAGCTCAGGGTTTCATTACACGTGGATGAACAAACAGAAGAATGGTAATACAATTTTTAAGAAGATTGATCGAGTCCTAGGAAATGTGCATTTTACTGATGTGTTTCCTGATGCGGCGGCCCGTTTCTTGCCTTTCCGAGTCTCGGATCATACGCCCTGCATCCTTGTCCTTCCTAATGTGCCACGGGATAAAGCGAAACCTTTTAAGTTTGTTAACTTAATTGCGGATAAGAGGGGTTTTCTTGAGGAAGTTAATTGGGTTTGGGAGACTGAATGTTCGGGCTATACTATGTATAAGGTGGTCTATAAGCTTAAGCTTTTGAAGGGTCCGTTACGTAAACTTCTTTATAAACAAGGGAATCTGCACAAGAAGGTTTTAACGGCGAGGAAGCTTTTGGAGGAGTGCCAGCGTGAGTTGGTGACGAGCCCGGGTAATGATGACATATTGACTAATCATGAAAGTGTTTTACAGTTGTACAAAGAGGCTGTTCGGGATGAAGCTTTGTTTCTTCAACAGAAATCGAAGGTGGACTGGTTGTTGGGAGATCCTAATACAAAATATTTTCATAATGTTGTAAAAGCTAAGAATCATCAAAGTAGAATTTTTGCCATTCGAAATGCTGTTGGTCAGTTGTTTGAAGGCAATGATGTGCCGCAAGCTTTGGTGGATCATTATACGGAGTTCTTTGGTACTGTAGCTGATACTCTGATTCAGCCGTCTCCGGACTTATTTCATCAGAAGCTTTCGATGGATAAGGCTAACCATATGGTCCGTAATGTGATGGATGAGGAGATTAAGACTGTGATGTTTTTGCATTACGGGAAATAAAGCGCCAGGCCCGGATGGTTACACGTCTATTTTCTTTAAAAAGTCGTGGAATATTGTCGGTATGGAGGTGTGTAAGGTGATTCGGGAGTTCTTTCTTAATGGGAAATTACTTCAGCAATTGAACCACACTGTTATATCTTTAATCCCAAAGGTATCGACACCTTCTTTCATAACTGATTATAGACTGATTTCGTGTTGCAATACTCTATACAAGTGCATAAGCAGGATCATCTCTAACCATATCAAAGAAGGGTTGGGGGATATTGTGAGAATAAATCAGTCTGCGTTTGTGCCGGGCAGAAGAATATCTGATAACATCCTGTTAACTCAGGAACTTATGCACAATTATCATCGCAATATTGATCCTCTGAGATGTACGTTTAAAGTGGATATTCAGAAGGCTTATGATACAGTCGAATGGAAATTCCTAGAGACTGCATTAGTGGGGTTTGGGTTTCATTCGAAAATAGTAAAATGGGTTATGGCTTGTGTCACTTCTACATCGTTTTCGAGGGCGATTAATGGGAACCTGTATGGGTACTTTAAAGGACGACGAGGTTTGCGGCAGGGTGACCCTATGTCCCCATATCTTTTTACGTTGGTTATGGAGGTTTTGACCTTGATTCTACAAAAGCAGGTGTCGGACTCAGCGGAGTTTCGGTATCATACCAAATGTGAAAAACAAAGAATTATTAATTTATGCTTCGTGGATGACTGATGCGTGTGAAGTGTTACTTATATTAGGTGTATATTTTAAGCCCTTTTTAACACTTATTTTAGCCAAGTTTTAAATTTATAAAACACGATATTTTACTAACACTAAACACACATATGGGCAAGTGCACCCATCGTGAGCGTAGTATAGCGTTGGTAAGATACCGAGGTCGTCCAAGGACACAAGAGCTTTTAGTACCGGTTTATCCTCAACGTCTAATCAAAATAAAAAGTTTAGAAAAAGGTTTTAAACTAAGAAAAATAAAAACTAACTAAAATGCTGAAAATAAAAATAAAATAGAAAAACAGATAGACAAGATGAATCACTTGGTTCCGACTCGTATCTAGTATAACCTTTGATTATTTCCGCACTTTTGCACATAATTAAGAGATTATCTTAGTTATTGTAGTAGGCCCCTCTTTTGAAGGTGACGTTACCCTCACCCTAGTAGTTTGAGTCAGCAAGGATACAATCCTAAAAGGGTGGATTATTGGAAGATAATGAATTAAGTTATTAATGCAATATTATGGTAGGCTCCGCTTTTGGCGGTGACGTTACCCTCGACTAAGTAGTCTGAGTCAGCAGGGATACAGTCCTAAATAGCCGGGTTATAGTATTAATAGTAGTTAACTTATGAGGGGATCAAAGAGTTTGGACTCCCGCCATCCAATACCGTGAAGCATTGAAGGAGGTCCTACTAAATTTGACCCAGGTCCATTGCAGGACCTCTAAACGCTGAACAATGGCAAGACCTTTACCAAACCGTTCCCTTAACCCCCGAGCAGGTAGCCAACATACCTCCATATAGACCGTGGAGATATGAATGGTGAAAATCCTTTATTTTATATAGACTAATAAAATAATGCCAAGACACCACGGACAAATGATAAGGAAAGATCACCTTCAACATAAGTAACTAGTTATTAAAGTCATTAATACAAAACCAAATAAAAAGTGCAAAAGATTAGAAATAAAAAGTATTATACTAGACACTTTGTCTTCACCAAGTGATGTAAGAGACTTAGGCAAACATGGCCTTGATTGTCAAGAACTCTTACGATCAATCTTGGATCCCGAGACAACTCACACACTCTACGATGGACAATGGATAATGGTGGTGGATGATGGTGTTGTGATGGTGGTGGGTGGTGGATGAAGTGTGAGAGAGGTGGTGTTCCAAGGGATGAGTTGAAATGAATCCAAGCACTCCTATTTATAGGCTGAACAGAGAGCTGGGCACGGCCCCGTGTCCGCTGGGCACGGCCCCGTGTCCGCTGGGCACAGCCCCGTGCCTGTCTGACACTCTCTCTCCTCATTAATTGTAATTCGCAATTACAATTAATGCGCCTGCTGTACTTTCGACACGCCCCCGTGTTCACTGGGCAGGCCCCGTGGTGGGCAATAGAAGCTTCTATAGGTTTGTCTTTTCTGCTGCTTCTTGGGCACGGCCCCGTGCTGGCTGAGCACGGGCCGTGTTCAGTCTTCTGCCTTCTCTATTTTGCTTGGGAAGATGCCGTTGAGGGGTCGGGCAGTCCACTTATGTTCCTTTCCTTGTATTTATGTTGGATTTAGCTGTCTTTTTGCTTCTTTTGTGTTTTTGAGCTCATTTAATCCTGAAAATACAAAAGGAAGACAAAAACACTCTTTTTCCAATATTAGTACTTAAAAAGGGTTAGTTTTATGCCTCATTTGATGTAATTTATATGTTGCATTTTACACACATCAAATACCCCCACACTTGAACTTTTGCTTGTCCTCAAGCAAAACTCTTTAATATGTGGCTTACACTCCCAAATGGAATGGGTAGAAGAGAAGGTTTTTGGCTTGTCGTAGAGTGTTGGGAATCCAAGATCATTTTGGGTTTTATTTTTATCTATTTACAATCCTATTCGTAATGATTTATTTAGAACGTTTCATAGGAGAAATTACTTATTTGGGCATAACATGCCTTTTTAAAATTCCACTTATATACAAGTTCACATACCTCACGGGAGAAATCACTCACACTCGGCCGAAGGTGTATTTTTAGTGAATCACTCGAGAGCGGCATGGAACTTATTCCTACCATAAGCTTGCCAAGCAATCAATCCTCCTCCTTTTTAACTTTTATACCTTTGTAAATATCAAGAGGACTTTGGGTTAAAGGTAGGTGGTTGGGATAGTGGTTAGTAGAAAAAGGGCGAAAAGCGTAACAAGTGTCGGTTTTCGTAAGACTTTCTATTTTTGTAACTTTTTATTTTGATGAAGCTTTTATTCAAACAAAGTTATTTTTGATGAACTTGTTTGTTTATTTTCTTTTTGCTTCATCATCAACACATTTTTTTTTGATCGATCCTACGAAAAACCGAACTTGTTACTAAAACAAAGGGTTAAAAATAAAAAAGGTTTTGGTGGGTAAAAGGGTTTTTGGTTTGGGTGATGAAATGAAAAGGTTTAGGCTCAAAGGGGCTAACTAGGGGGATTTTTGGGTAGGTGGTAAAAGAAAAGGAAAAATAATGGTGTAGAAATAAAAAGGGTTAGTCCTAATGCCTCCATCATTTACTTACTCGGGTTTAAGTTGATAAGGACCGGGAATGTATCGTCATGGCAAGTTCTAGAGTTGTAAGAACCAAGCGGCTATTCACACAAGAAACGAAAAATGAGCATTTAGTCTAAAGATGTAAATTTGTATGCTCAATAAAGGCTCAAAACTCACTTTTGTGGGAATGGGTTTTTATGTGATCAAGTATATAATCAAATTTTAACTAAGTTTGCCATGCCTTTTCATAATTTTCTTATGTTGGTTCTTTTTATCACTACGCTATCGGTTGTAAATTCGTAAAAATATAACCTTTTTGAGAACTTGAATTTCCCGAGTTAAACCTAGACAAGTAAGAAAAATGAAATTTTTGAAAAATTTTGGGGTGATTAGCGGTTCCAATAGAGTTTTGTGTAAGGCTTGTATTTAGGACTTGCAAAATTCAAGGTTTTAGCATCCCCCCACACTTAAATTACACATTGTCCTCAATGTGTCCCAAAAATAAATTTTTAGGTTGATTAGATGTGTAAAATGGTGTTAAAAAGCAAAAATTTTGTGTTACTGGGCGCTGAACACGGCTCCGTGTTATCCGGGCACGGCCCCGTGTTCAAGTGCCAGTAACAAAATTAAAACAAGAGAGACAGAAGTCTGGACACGGGGGCGTGTCGGGTGAACACGGCCCGTGTCCAGGTACCTGAACTGGGCGTTTTTCTGCAGGTGGTTCAGCACGGGGCCGTGTTGGTTGGGCACGGCCCGTGTTGAACCTTCTGAAATGGAGAGAATTGTCGGGTTGCCTTGTTCTTGTGCGTGGGGTCATTTTTCTCGTTCCCTTTTTCATCCCTTACCACCATGAGTGTGTTTTATTAAAAACCATCCAAACTTTAAAAACCATCATTTCATTGCAATCATAGAGAGACCTTACATAATCCTAAATTAAGATAAAATTAAAACTTAACTAAATAGGTCAGCGGGTACACGAGGTTATCATAAAGAGTTCTACTATTTTAAGAAAATTTCGAGAATAGTTTCCCGATATAGTAGGGCTTTTAGCCGAAGGATTTCTTCCCTGAACGTTGTTTAAAGCCATTCTTCGATTTCCCTAGGAAGGAAGAATGCGGCTTCATTCTCCTCAGTAACTGGTGGCTGAGGGGGAACATTCACCGGGACTCCTTGCACCACCCTTTGCGGAGGCTCTTGGTGCATGGCGTACCATTCGGCCGGAATGATTACTTCGGGCACCACGTTCCACGCCCTTTGGGTTATTATGGGCACCAAAGGCGGGGAGGCGAGAAGGTTTAACCTCTGGTGCAAGAGGTTTACCTCTCGGAGACAACCCTCCAGCCCCACTGTTAGATGGTTGATACGGTCGACCAATGCTTCTTCCACTCCTGTCATTTCGTCAATAGCCTCCCTTAGGGCGTAAACATAGTTCACAAGAGAGTCTTCTGTTGATGATCTCCTCCCTTGTCAGTTACTTCTTGAAGATGATACGCTTGTTCTGCTTGCCATTTTCTGTGAAAGAAACCGAAGAAAGCTAAATTTTTACAAAACAGTGCCTCGGACACGGCACCGTGCTCGATGAGCACGGCCCCGTGTCCATTTATCTGCAGGATTTTAGGCTAAGGAGTCTTGAAGTTTTAAATTATTCTTATGATTTTTAGCTGGTTTTTAAGTTTAGATAATTTAAAATAAAGTTATACAACTAACTTTAAGCAAGAATCCTTAGCAAATAATCTTACAAACTTCACATAGAGGGTTGGAATCATGGGATTTCCAAGCTTCCATGGAGGAAATGTTGAAAAATTTTGAAAGAAGAGGAAATGAATAAAAGTGGAAGGGACAAGAGGGTCCTTAGGAACCTTCTTTTAGCACTTACCTAGGATGGTATGAGTGAAGATCCCAGGAATCTCTGTCAATTGAAGTGGTAAAAAATGAGCAGGAATCAGGCTGCATTTAAAGAAAACGACAGCGCACTGGACACGGCCCCGTGTCCGCTGGACACGGCCCCGTGTGCAGAGGAAATCCTGACACATTTTGTCCGTATTCTGACAAAATCAGCAGAGAATCTTTTAGGTGAGCAAGGGGGCGTGTTGACCTGGACACGGCCCCGTGTCTGGAGGCTGTCTTATGGAGTTTTGTTACTTCTAAGGATCTCGTCGACATCGGGTGGTTCCTTACTGGTTGGAACAACCCCAAAGTGCCTAAGATACC
Organism: Helianthus tuberosus; assembly: GCA_030545235.1. Lineage (NCBI taxonomy): Eukaryota > Viridiplantae > Streptophyta > Magnoliopsida > Asterales > Asteraceae > Helianthus > Helianthus tuberosus. The sequence goes on from CM060408.1 coordinate 124,373,594, forward strand.
TTAATTGTCCTAGACTAAGGCGAGAACGCAAGAGGTTGTCGGTGAGGGTAATTCCTATTTTTATTCTAGGTGGACAAGTCCAACCCTTTCCCGGGCTCTTGTTAAAGAAGGTGTATGCCGAATCGCTCAGGTCTATGTATGCATCGAACGAAGTCGATGGAGAGTCCTTCACGGCACAATCGACACAGGGACGACTATCGTCCAAGTCTTTGCTAGGTACGAAGGTATTTTCGGGAGCAACGAGGTTGTCGGAATGCGGTTCCAGCATTTCGTCATGGTCATCGTCTTGGGGTGGATCAATAAAATCCTTCCTAAGCTCTTTTAACCAATTTAGAATTAGCTTTTCTAGTTGAAATAACTCATCAAGGAGCATTTCACCTAGAATATCTGGTTGGGCGCATTCGAGGGAGAAATAGTGCTTATTTTTACTTTCGCCCCTCTTAAGGTTATAAGAAGTCGGTGGGTCCATGTAGTGGGGCCTATAATTTAGAAAGTAGCATTCTACTTCTTCATGTTTGCCACCACATAATTGACACCACGTACCATAAGAGTGCCTAAAGTAAAAACAATTACTATCACTCATGTTTATGTCAGAAATTACCAAACGCCGGGATCTAACGGTTCTGTTTTCAGTAAGTGAATCTTGGGCACGGGGGCGTGTTGAGTGAGCACGGCCCCGTGTTCAGCTTACTGTCTGACGTAAAACAGGATTGCCAGTTCCAATGATTTAGCACGGGGGCGTGTTCAGCGGGCACGGCCCGTGCTGAGCTCTGCAGAAGCTGAAAAACTAAAAAATAAAAAATAAAAAATGATTAGGCCGTTGATTCCTAACTTTCTTAAAATCCTTGTGTCCCCGGCAACGGCGCCAAAAACTTGATGCGTGTGAAGTGTTACTTATATTAGGTGTATATTTTAAGCCCTTTTTAACACTTATTTTAGCCAAGTTTTAAATTTATAAAACACGATATTTTACTAACACTAAACACACATATGGGCAAGTGCACCCATCGTGAGCGTAGTATAGCGTTGGTAAGATACCGAGGTCGTCCAAGGACACAAGAGCTTTTAGTACCGGTTTATCCTCAACGTCTAATCAAAATAAAAAGTTTAGAAAAAGGTTTTAAACTAAGAAAAATAAAAACTAACTAAAATGCTGAAAATAAAAATAAAATAGAAAAACAGATAGACAAGATGAATCACTTGGTTCCGACTCGTATCTAGTATAACCTTTGATTATTTCCGCACTTTTGCACATAATTAAGAGATTATCTTAGTTATTGTAGTAGGCCCCTCTTTTGAAGGTGACGTTACCCTCACCCTAGTAGTTTGAGTCAGCAAGGATACAATCCTAAAAGGGTGGATTATTGGAAGATAATGAATTAAGTTATTAATGCAATATTATGGTAGGCCCCGCTTTTGGCGGTGACGTTACCCTCGACTAAGTAGTCTGAGTCAGCAGGGATACAGTCCTAAATAGCCGGGTTATAGTATTAATAGTAGTTAACTTATGAGGGGATCAAAGAGTTTGGACTCCCACCATCCAATACCGTGAAGCATTGAAGGAGGTCCTACTAAATTTGACCCAGGTCCATTGCAGGACCTCTAAACGCTGAACAATGGCAAGACCTTTACCAAACCGTTCCCTTAACCCCCGAGCAGGTAGCCAACATACCTCCATATAGACCGTGGAGATATGAATGGTGAAAATCCTTTATTTTATATAGACAGTAAAATAATGCCAAGACACCACGGACAAACGATAAGGAAAGATCACCTTCAACATAAGTAACTAGTTATTAAAGTCATTAATACAAAACCAAATAAAAAGTGCAAAAGATTAGAAATAAAAAGTATTATACTAGACACTTTGTCTTCACCAAGTGATGTAAGAGACTTAGGCAAACATGGCCTTGATTGTCAAGAACTCTTACGATCAATCTTGGATCCCGAGACGACTCACACACTCTACAATGGACAATGGACAATGGATGATGGTGTTGTGATGGTGGTGGGTGGTGGATGAAGTGTGAGAGAGGTGGTGTGCCAAGGGATGAGTTGAAATGAATCCAAGCACTCCTATTTATAGGCTGAACAGAGAGCTGGGCACGGCCCCGTGTCCGCTGGGCACGGCCCCGTGCCTGTCTGACACTCTCTCTCCTCATTAATTGTAATTCACAATTACAATTAATGCGCCTGCTGTACTTTCGACACGCCCCCGTGTTCACTGGGCACGGCCCCATGGTGGGCAATAGAAGCTTCTATAGGTTTGTCTTTTCTGCTGCTTCTTGGGCACGGCCCCGTGCTGGCTGAGCACGGGCCGTGTTCAGTCTTCTGCCTTCTCTATTTTGCTTGGGAAGATGCCGTTGAGGGGTCGGGTAGTCCACTTATGTTCCTTTCCTTGTATTTATGTTGGATTTAGCTGTCTTTTTGCTTCTTTTGTGTTTTTGAGCTCATTTAATCCTGAAAATACAAAAGGAAGACAAAAACACTCTTTTTCCAATATTAGTACTTAAAAAGGGTTAGTTTTATGCCTCATTTGATGTAATTTATATGTTGCATTTTACACACATCAATGACCTGTTTCTGTTTGCTAGAGGGGACCCGAGATCGGCTAGGGTGATTCTGGATTCTCTTAATAACTTCAAAAACATGTCTAGGCTTGTTCCTAGTATGTTAAAGAGTACGGTGTTCTTTGGTAATGTGGCGGATGCAGTTAAAGCTCGTATTCTTGCTATCATGCCATTTGAGGAGGGGGTGCTTCCTGTGAAGTACCTAGGTGTTTCGCTTATTTCATCACAGTTTTATTACAAAGATTGTAAAAAACTGGTGGAGAGAATGGAAGCTAGAATTACTGATTGGAAAAATAAGAGTTTATCTTTCGCTGGCAAGTTACAGCTAATTAAATCGGTTCTATCTTCTTTGCATATTTATTGGGCTTCGGTCTTTATCCTTCCAAAACGTATTATTCATGATTTGGAGGAGCGAATGCGGATGTTTCTTTGGACTCAAGGGAACGGCATTAGAGGAAAGGTAAAGGTAAGCTGGAAAGTGCTTTGTTTGCCGAGAACTGAAGGTGGGTTCGGCATTCATAGGATTGGAGACATGAATAAAGCTCTGATGGTTACGCACATATGGAGTCTGCTCACTAACCGGGAATCATTATGGGTCAAGTGGATCCATTTGTATCGTATTCGAGAGAGAAACTTTTGGGATGTTCCGATAAAAAATAACATAACTTGGAGTTGGCGTAAGATGTTAAGCCTAAGGCCTAGTATCCGAAATCATATATGAGTCAAGCTTGGAGATGGTATGAACACATGACTTTGGTTTGATAAATGGGATATAATGTGTCCGATTGGTAGTTTTATTTCTCCTAGAAGTATTGCAAATGCGGGCTTTAGCATGAATACTCGGGTAGCTGATGTTTGCATTAATGGGGAATGGTTATGGCCGGAGTCTTGGGCTAGTCGTTTTTCGATGTTGCTTAGTTTGCAGACTCCAGAGTTACATTTGGTTCAATAGGATAAGTTGGTTTGGTATACGAACCGCGGGCTTAAACTAGATTTTAGTACGTCCACGGCCTGGGATGACTTACGGCATTCACAAAATGTGGTGCAATGGTCGAGTATAGTCTGGTTTCCTCAAGCTATTCCTCGGTATTCCTTTCTAGTTTGGCTGCTTATGCTTAAAAAGTTGAAAACTCAAGACGTTATGAGTAGTTGGAACACGGGTAATGCAAACTTTAACTTGTTATATTGCTCATTGTGTTCGAGGGGCCCTGACTCACATGAGCACTTGTTTTTTGAGTGCGACGTAGCGAAGCATATTTGGTATGGAGTTCGGGATAGAGCTGGTATGGGTGCTATTCAGATTACATGGAGTGATATTTTTTATTATCTGGTCAATATAACTAAATCGAAGAAGGCTATAAATGTTATTGCGAAGCTGGTAGTTGGTGCAACGGTCTATTTTGTGTGGGAGGAACGAAATAGAAGACTTTTCACTACCAAACGGAGAACCAAAGAGCAGCTTATAGAGGTGGTGATAGCTACGGTTCGAATGAAGCTTCATACTATGAGGTTTAAGAATTCTATTCACACGGCTCAGGTTTTGCAGGACTGGAGTTTACCCCGTGGGCTGTTGGTGGCGGATGATGATTGTGGTTAACTAGTGTTTGTCGTTTTTTGTTTTGTTAGAGATATTGAGTCTCGTGATGTATTGGTGTAGCGATTAGTTGTGTTTTGGGTCGCTTGTTTACTCTAGTATGGCCTGTCATACTTGAGAACTGGAGGTTCATTGCCTTCACTTGTTTTATTTGGTTTTGGTTGGTATAAAATTTAACCGGGGTAACCCTTTACCCAAAAAAAAAACTTGTTTTTGCCGTACCAAACCCTTTAAAACTTATTTCTAAGTTATGTAAAGGTTATTTAAGGTATGTTAAGCTTATATCTGTTGGACTCTGTATGCCCAAGACACATATTAAATTGATGTGGCTAGTACGTTATGATCCAAGTCGAGTCATACCCAATAACAAGCTAGACAAACACTTACAATATTTATTTATGATATGATCAAATAAATAAATATCAACACTTAGAATATTTAGAAATTGGTTTTCTAAATAATTGCACTTGACAAACTAATAAATTATATGGATAATTTATTTTGAGAGAATATTTTATTTTGTTATTTAATTGGTTAAATAACATAATAAAATAGCATAAGTCTTATAACATATGATGTTATATTTTATAAAAGTTATAAAATATATATGTAAGACTTATATTTTATATAAAAGAATTTGATTTTTTTTATAAAAAGGCTAGGCCGCCCCCCCCCCTTCCCAAGACATAAAGTGGCCAATAATGTTCCATGCATGTTGTCATAAGTTAGAAGTCTCTTGATTGGGAGGTCTTCTCAAGAAAAGATGGTCCAATCAAATAACATGCAAATGCATGTGTTAGAGGATCATTGATTGGGCAAATGGGGTGGCATCTTCTCTCACCTTCTTTAAGAGAATTTTGTGTCAAAAATAGAAGATGATGAACTTAAAAAATAGGAGAAAATGGCTGCACATTTTCGGAATTCACATGATCATCCAAGAGTTGATTTTAGTTGGAAAAATCAAGTGTAAGACTCTAAATAAATCGGGTCATGTATGGTTGATCTATTAGTGAGTTTCAAGTTCATACAACAAGTGCAAGAACTCCAAAACTCCTCTCATATTTTCGGCCATGAGATGGTTAACAAGAGGGTTTTTCTAGTGAGTTCATAAGTGTAGAAATCCTAGCTAAACATGAGGTGTTTGTTGGAAGCTTGGGGTATACAAGCTTGAGGTCTTCTACACTTGGAGGCAACCGTTCAAGAAGCATCACCTTCTTCATATCCATTACTCCTTGTACTTCAAGAAGGTAGTTTTCTAAACATCCTATGGTTGTGTTTGATAGCATATATCTCATATATGGATCCGGGTTTTGGGATTTTGCATAAAAAATGGTTTTATATCTTATAAAAGTAACATGTTTTAAACTTATTTTCCGCTGCGTTTTTATTTCATATGGATGAAATTACTTTGATGAACATGTTAAAATCCCATCAATGGCATCTAGAGCCGCTTATATGAATGCATGCTTCATTGGATATGAAATTTTCGGGTTTTGGGTTTGGGTAAAACCCTATGGCCGAAATTTTCACTATGGTTATCCCTTTGTTTTTCAAGATTATATTCTTACATGCATAAATGAATCTTGAAAAATTATTTCATTTGGATGATTTGTTTGTTTGGACAAAACTAACCTTTTCGGTTTTTTGGACATAGCCGAAAATGGTTATTAAAAGGGAACCATTTTTTTATGCTTCTTGAAATTAATATAAATATATATTTGGATATATATTTTGGTGCATATAACCTAGCCATGACCTTATGTTGAATGATTGTGTTGTGATTTATATTTTATTATTTCAAAGGTTGTAATAATTATTATTTTGTCTTCCATTTGTAAAGATATGTAATTTATTTATTTTCATTTGGTATGTAAAATAAATAGATTCGGTGCATTTTATTTTACTAGAAAAAATATATTAGGATATATTTTGTAAAAGAAGATGCACACAAAATGCGGTTTTGGTTTTGCCAATTTCGGGCATAAAGGACTTCATAGTTCTAAACGGGATTTTAGCCCGATAACCAAAACACATTTTTGAAGTCCAAAGGAGTTTGGAGCTGAATATAAAAGACATTTGGAAGATCAAAGAAAGTGGAGAAATCACAACACAAAAGGAAGACTTGAAGCATTTGGATGCGGGATCAAGTGGGAGTTCAACAACACATCGTTTGTGTCATTTTTCATCCTTTAGGAAGGACCTTTTGGCACACTTGTTTCGGCTAACAAGTGTTGTCAAAATAGTTGGCTATGGTTATGCACCTATTGATATGAATGTTGTGCTTGTGTGGTTGTTTATTTTATTGTTTTGATGATATTTGGACATGCATGCTTAACAAACTAATAATCAACAACAAGCTTATAATTGGTTCTTTAAAAGATCATTAAAATTGGTTAATAAAAGGTTATTAAAAATTAATGATTTTATAATAAAATGGGTTTTATTAGAAAGAACCTTGAAAATTTATTTTCACAAAAGTACCAAGGATTTGAATGCATGCAAATATATGGTACATAAAGTTTTCTAAACTAGAATTTTGAAAACTCAAAAATCCCTTTTATAAAACAAGTCAAACACCATCCTTTTATACAACACTCGAAACACTTGGGAACTCTTTCGTGGGATAAAGGTCAACTAACCACATTTGAGGGAACTTGTATATTCGAGGTGGGTTTACCATGTTTGTGGGATAAAGGTCACCTAACCACTTATGTGTATAAACTCACACGTGTGTGTAAGTTGGACGACTTGATTTGGAAACCATGAACTTAGGGTCACCGAAGCATGGCGAACAAACGGTGTTGATGGGATTAAACATGCCAACTAAACATAAAGATGTTTAACCGATCCCATATGGCTAGAAGTTGCAAAGAGTTGCAATTGTCAAACGTTGACTACCTTGTTAATTTAAATAGAGGGATAAAGGTCACCTAACCAATATTTAAATGTAACGTTGGATTCTAGATTTTGATTATTAATTGTCTATGAGACACAAAGGGTATTAATGATTAAAATATAAAAATATCGAAAATACTAAAATTGAACCTTGTTAAATTTTGTAGATGGCCGCTAACAATATTACCCAAACCGTCCGTAACCTATCACTAGAAAACGATCCTAATCCCGATGAACATCTTATGGAAGATAAGGATGCCTATAATGATTGGATTAAGTATATCGAGGATACTACGCAAGCCTCTTGCCTCATGTTAGGAATTATGATTCCCGAGATTCAAAAGGATTTTTTGAACATCATGAGCATGCGACATGATTAACCAATTGTAGGAAATGTTCCTAAGGGTTGAACGCTTTGAAACGGTTCGAACACTTCATGCATGTCGAATGGAGGAAAACCAATCGGTCTCATCTTATAGTTTTAAGATGAAAAGCCACATTGATCACCTCGAAAGGCTCAATATGGATAAAAGGGTTTTATCCATTCTAACGATCAATGAGGGTGGCAACAAGAAAGGGCATCACCCCGACACCAAAGCAAATGTTGCAAATGGAAACGGGTAATTCAAAGGGAAATAATTAGAAAGACTAAAGCGAAACCACCGAAACCAAAAGAGAAGAAGGCAAAGGTTGCCATGAACGATCCATGCTTTGAGTGTGGTGAGATAGGGCATTTAAATAGGAATTGTCCAATCTATCTCAAAGAGTTGAAAAACAAGAAGGATGCTAGGCAAACCTCAGGTACAATCTTAATAATACATATTGACCTTAATGTTATCTCTTCTAACACATGGGTATTAGATACCGGATGTGGAACTCATGTTTGCAATTCGTTGCAAAAGGTTCAAAAGAAATAAACATTACAAGAAAGGAGACTATGTTTTGAAACTTCCAAATGGTTTAGAAATTGTTTTAAAATGTTTTGAATGCTCCTAGTTTGACTAGGAACATTATTTAAGTTTCCCTTTTGAGACAATATGTTTTGATTTAAAGTTTGTAAACAATGACATTTATATTTCGATGAGTGACATGTTTTACTTTAAAACTATGCCTTCAAATGGTAGTTATGAATTGGTTCATAATAATACATCATTTGATAGTTCAATGTACCAAGCAATCACCAAGAAACTCAAAATGGATTTGAGTAAGACCTATCTTTGGCATTATCGCCTTGGTCATATAAACAGATGTCGCATATAAACACTTCGAAAGAATTGTCTTTTGGAAACAAATGAAATTGGTTCATTTGATACATGCGAATCTTATTTACAAAGTAAAATAACCAAGTAATCCCTTAGTGGGAAAGGGCAAAAGATTTATTAGGCATCATACATTCGAATGTATGTGATCCTTTTAAGCCAATGACTAGGAATGGTAAAAGATACTTCATTACTTTAACCAACAACTATAGTAGTTATGGTTATGTGTACTTGACACAAAGAAGAAGTTTTGAAACGTTCAGAATCTTCAAAAAGAGAAGTACAAAATCAACTCTTTTAAAGTTCTTCGTTTTGATAGAGGAGGAATCGAACTCTATTAGATATGGTTCGATCTATGATGGCTAGGAGCGCATTATCTCTATCACTTTGGGGTTACGCTTTGCTCTCCGTGGCCCATATGGCCCCAACCAAGAAAGTGGATACGACGTCTTTTGAAATATGACATGGAAAGGTTCCATCATTATCATATTTAAAAAGTATGGGTTGTGAAGCTTATGTGAAGCAATACACCCCAAACAAGTTGGAAGTACGATCCACTAAGTGTATCTTCGTAGGATATCCTAAAGATGATATAGGATATTATTTCTACGATCCAACAGAGCAAAAAGTATTTGTTGCTCGAAAGGCTAAGTTCTTGGAAGCTAAGTTCCTAATGGAAGGAACTGTAGAACAATGGAACTTGATGAGGATCAGGAACCAAAAGCCGATACACGTTTGGTTGATACCAGCACTCAACAAGAGGTTGTTGAAAATAATCAAATGGTTGATTAATACACACAAAACGTTCGCAGATCTGGTAGAATTAGTAGTCCACCTGAAAGATATGGATTTTTCATGGATGGATTCTACGTGGTAGTTCGGGTGAACCTGCCACATACCATGATCCAATGTCAAAATCTGATTGCGACAAATGGCTTGAGGCTATGAACGTAGAGATGCAATCCATGTTTGACAACCAAGTATGGGAATTGGTTGTGCCACCACTTAACTCTAAAGTAGTTGGAAGTAAGTGGGTTTTCATGAAGAAAACATATATGCATGGAAACTTGGATACTTGTACAGCGAGACTTGTAGCAAAAGGTTTCAATCAAACTCAAAGGTTGATTGTGATGAGACCTTATCGCCTGTGGCGATGCTAAAGTCAACTAGGATATCATTTGCCATACTTGCACAATATGATTATGAGATTTGGCAAATGGATCTCAAAACGACTTTCCTTAATAGATATCTTGAGGAAGATGTCTATATAGTTAAGCCTGAAGGTTTTGTCGATCCAAAACATCCTAACAAAGTGTGCAAGTTAAAGAAATCAATCTATGGATTGAAACAAGCATCTAAAAGTTGGAATCACCATTTAGATGAAGAGATTAGGGAATATGGATTCATCAAAAACGTTGATGAAGCTTGTGTGAATAAGAAGGCTAGTGGGAGCATTATTACTTTCTTTATGTCGATGACATTCTACTATTTGGAAATAACATTCCAACCTTGGAGGGTGTAAAAGCCTGGCTTGAAAGTTATTTTTCCATTAAGGATTTTGGTGAAATCGCCTATATTTTGGGAAAAAAAGATCTATAGGGATATATCAAGGCGCTTGACAGGTTTAAACTAAAGTGCATACATTAACAAAGTCTTGAAAGGGTTCAAGATAAAGAACTCTATGAAAGGTTTGGTACCTATTCAAAGAGAGGACAATATTGAAAGCACTTCAATGTCCAAGCTCAAAGGATGAGCAAGAAAGATTGAAAGGAATCCCATATGCGATAGCTATAGGATTCATTATGTTTGTAATGATATGTACTAGACCGGACAAGTTATGCGCTTTAAGCATGACGAGAAGATGCCAGTAAAATCCAAATAACCGTCATTGGATGACTGTTAGAAAGTATATTGAAATACCTTAGAAGGACTAAGGATATGTTTCTAATATATGGATCTGGTGGAAAAGAACTCGTTGTAAAAGGGTTACAGGGATGCGAGTTTCGGAATTCGTTGTAAAGAGTTACATGGATACGAGTTTCCAAAATGATCAAGATGGTTCTCGATCACAATCAGGGTAGCATTGTCCACTACATAATCAGAATACATCGCCGCTTCATTGATTGTGACAATTCATATGGATCTGCCACTTGAATTATTGCCGATCTAGGGGTAGTCCCCACCATTCAGGGCCCCTAGAGATCTTTGTGATAACAATGGTGCGATTGCTTAAATCAAGGAACCTCGTGTACATCGAAAGACTAGGCACATTGAGCGGACTTTCAACTACATAAGGGATGAAGTTGAAAAAGAGAAAGATATGTATTCGCAAAGTTCACACTGATCAAAATATTGCGGATCCACTCACGAAGCTCCTTGAAATGGGCAAAGCATGAAAGGGTCATACTTGTGCCTTAGGACTTCGATATTCTAGTGATTGGATTTGATCTATTTTGTATTTGGATATTGGAACAACTGTTATTATAACTCATTATGGTATTTTGAGTTATGTTCCATTTTAGCATGTTTAAATCCGTGAATAAGTTACTTATTCTAAATGTCCGTAGTCGATCATACTTGTGGGAACATATATGAATGTAAGACTATTATGAACTTGGATTGGTGGATATTCATTAGATATGAATATAGAGCAAAGTGTTGCTGCCAAGGTTCATAGATATTTGTGGGATACAAATATTGGACTGACTCGCTCTCAAATATTACTGCATGGAATCATTTGTGATTGATCATAAGTAAATTTGAGTAAAGGAGAATATCATAGTATCCTCAGACCTGAGATACATATTGGGTCTTGATATTCACCAAATATTATGCCTTGACTTATTTCTTCGCTGTCAGTAATATGACAGTACATAAGGCTAAGCTCAGGTGTGGTACAAGGTGATTGTGAGAGACATATGTAGTCAAGATGGGATTTGTTCTCTTATTCGTTGAGAGTAAGATGTCTAAGGCCTGCTAAAGTTAAATCAACAGAGAGTGATCACTCTGTGTCTCTGGATTTAACATGACATCTGTAACGAAAGGATAAATGATAGATTCACCTAAATCATGTTCAAGTAAGGGACTTGAAGGGGATGATGTTATTGAATGGCACATATAGTCATACGTATTGGGGGTAGTAAACCGTAGTTAGGCGTTATTTACTACTTGCATCAATCTTCTATGTATCTTGTGCAAGTGGGAGATTGTTGGACTCTGTATGCCCAAGACACATATTAAATTGATGTGGCTAGTACGTTATGATCCAAGTCGAGTCATACCCAATAACAAGCTAGACAAACACTCAGTGTTGTAAGAATCGCTAGGCGCTAGTCGGGCGGTGAGGTACCGCCTAGCGATTAATCGGGATTAACAGGGATTAATCGGAATTAATCGGATTGCGATTTTTATATGTAATTTTTAGTTACATATACACACACACATTTTTATATGTAGTTTTTTAAAGTAGACATGTTTTAACCCCTCATTAACCCATTTTTTAAGTAATTGGAAGGAATTTATATGGTTTGGTCAAAATTTGGCTAGCATCTCGCCAAAATTTGGCCAGAATAGGACCGTCATTGACTGCCTAGCTATTAATCGGCCATTAATCGGTGAACCACCGATTAGTGATTAATCGGCGACTAATCGGAGACTAGTCGGGATTTTTACAACCATGCAAACACTTACAATATTTATTTATGATATGATCAAATAAATAAATATCAACACTTAGAATATTTAGAATTTGGTTTTCTAAATAATTGCACTTGACAAACTAATAAATTATATGGATAATTTATTTTGAGAGAATATTTTATTTTGTTATTTAATTGGTTAAATAACATAATAAAATAGCATAAGTCTTATAACATATGATGTTATATTTTATAAAAGTTATAAAATATATATGTAAGACTTATATTTTATATAAAAGAATTTGATTTTTTTTATAAAAAGGCTAGGCCCCCCCCCCCCCCTTCCCAAGACATAAAGTGGCCAATAATGTTCCATGCATGTTGTCATAAGTTAGAAGTCTCTTGATTGGAAGGTCTTCTCAAGAAAAGATGGTCCAATCAAATAACATGCAAATGCATGTGTTAAAGGATCATTGATTGGGCAAATGGGGTGGCATCTTCTCTCACCTTCTTTAAGAGAATTTTGTGTCAAAAATAGAAGATGATGAACTTAAAAAATAGGAGAAAATGGCTGCACATTTTCGGAATTCACATGATCATCCAAGAGTTGATTTTAGTTGGAAAAATCAAGTGTAAGACTCTAAATAAATCGGGTCATGTATGGTTGATCTATTAGTGAGTTTCAAGTTCATACAACAAGTGCAAGAACTCCAAAACTCCTCTCATATTTTCGGCCATGAGATGGTTAACAAGAGGGTTTTTCTAGTGAGTTCATAAGTGTAGAAATCCTAGCTAAACATGAGGTGTTTGTTGGAAGCTTGGGGTATACAAGCTTGAGGTCTTCTACACCTGGAGGCAACCGTTCAAGAAGCATCACCTTCTTCATATCCATTACTCCTTGTACTTCAAGAAGGTAGTTTTCTAAACATCCTATGGTTGTGTTTGATAGCATATATCTCATATATGGATCCGGGTTTTGGGATTTTGCATAAAAAATGGTTTTATATCTTATAAAAGTAACATGTTTTAAACTTATTTTCCGCTGCGTTTTTATTTCATATGGATGAAATTACTTTGATGAACATGTTAAAATCCCATCAATATCACTGTTCCCGAGTGTTTGTCGCGTTAAACTGATTACGTTTACGCATCAGTTTGCGTATAACTTTCCAGAAAGCGATTTAGAATTTAAAATCGAACAAAATCAAAACATGCAAAATGTCAAACATAAATAAACAATTATTGGGATAAAATTACATTGTTTTATTGATAATTGAACTGTTCAGAGTTTATACAATGATTACACAAGCACATATGTCACAGTCTCCCCTACTTTAGGAAATTTCATCCCGAAATTTATTTAGAGGAAACTTGTGAGAATAGATGTGGATATTTCGCCTTCATTTTATCTTCACGTTCCCAAGTAAATTCTGGACCACGTTTAGATTCCCAGCGAACTTTGACAATTGGAATGTGCTTGCGTTTGAGTTTCTTGACTTCACGGTCCATGATTTCCACAGGTCTCTCAACGAAGTGCATCGTGTCATCAACACAAATTTCATCAAGTGGTATGTGGAGGTTCTCATCAGCTAAACACTTTTTAAGATTGGACATGTGGAAGGTTGGATGAACATTTCCAAGTTCAGGAGGTAATTCTAGTCTGTAGGCCACTTTTCCGATTCTTTCAATGAACTTGAATGGTCCAACATATCTGGGTGCAAGTTTTCCTTTCTTTCCAAATCTAATCACACCTTTCCAAGGTGAAACCTTGAGTAGAACGCGATCACCGACTTGAAATTCTAAGGGCTTGCATCGTCTATCCGCGTAACTCTTTTGACGGCTTCTAGCTGTCTGAAGGTTACCGCGAACTTTCTTGACCTTATCTGTAGTCTCTAGAATGAGCTCAGGTCCAGTAAGCTGAGCTTCACCGATCTCATTCCAGCAGACTGGTGAACGACATTTTTGACCGTATAAAGCTTCGAAAGGAGCCATGTTGATGCTGGAGTGATAACTATTGTTGTAGGAGAATTCAATCAACGGTAGATACGAATCCCAACTACCACCAAAATCGATCACACAAGCTCTAAGCATATCTTCCAATGTCTGGATTGTTCTTTCAGATTGACCATCTGATTGCGGATGATAAGCTGTGCTCAAATTAAGTTGGGTTTACATTGCAGATTGCATGGTTCTCCAAAAGTTTATACAATGATTACACAAGCACAGATGTCACAGTCCGGCTTCACATCTGCTTTGATTGGTCCAAATTTCCTGGTTAATGCTTTCATAAGCATATGTGTTTCATGGCATTCGTTGTCTAGAGCGATGCCAAGGGATAAGATACCCCTCTGTACCTCTTCTTCCATCTTCAAAATTGCCCTGAGCGTCTTAACATACACCTTCCTTCTTTTGTCAAAACGGAGGACGAATCGCCTGATTGCCAGAGTGTATCTCCACGAAACGATTGTTGCCATTTTTGGCGTTTTGTTTAAGTTGGCATTTTTGGTTAAAGATGTTTTTGTAGAAATGGATAGATTTAAGTGATCATGGAAGCTATGTTTTACCTCGTTTATATAATATTGTTTTTGGCGCGTAATTTAGGAGGGAATTTCTTCTAATAAATGTTAATAACTGAAATTCAGTTACTGTGTTGTTTCATCTTCCTGTAATATCCAACGTGTTTTATCACTAATTTTTGGCGTTTTGTTTTTAATGGCGTTTTATTTTTTTTTGAATGGCGTGTTATCATTTGATGGCGTTTTGAATATGAGCGGTAAAAGACCCTTTTACCCTTAATGAAGCACATCCCACATAATAAAATTGATGTTATTTACGAAAACACCACCGCGCAATCTAGTCCATGGATTGTTTTGATCGGACGACCCATAAGCGTTCTCACACTTTTCACCGTTTTCTCTAAATCCTGACCCTATATATATATATATTGAGTTGTTCCCATTGGTATTATATTACTATATTTTATAACCTTTTATGAATTTTGGACTAAACTTCCCAGGGTACATATATATACAAGTCAATTAATTAGTATAACATTCTAGCCAATTATATATAAAATAGTTTTTAAAACTATGTAAAAACGTATAAGAATAAAATGGGTCGAATAATTATATATATTAAAAAAATAAAACTAGTTACTAGTGGTATATTAATAATTTTAAACAACTTATAATTCTTATATGATGGAAACGTTACATCCTCCCCACCTTGTTTTAAATCTCATCCTCGAGATTTGGGTTACGATGTCTCCTCTAGAGTTATGTTATGTCTTAGTCTATAAGAACAGTAGTATTAAGGTAAATGACACAGGGTCAAGACATGTTCAAATGAATACAAGGGTATCATATAACAATTTTGGGAATCAATGGTTTAACTGAATTAGATCTAGAAATCGATGTCAAACGAACTAGGTGAAATGATATAATTTCCAAGGTGACTAGGTTCAAGCCAAAAGAGATTTGTGATCAATCGATGTCTAAATCGAATGTTTACAAGTTGTGATTTGTCAACTATCAAACCATGACATGAGAAAAATCAATGTGTTGACATTTATTGAATTGCAAGGATACACCTAAAATATAATAGAGCTTAGTGTATCATTGTCTTAATACATAATTGTATTAAGACTATTTTTCAAAAGACATACGTGGTTTTGAATGATTCATATGATTATGATTAGCCCAAGCTACAAGTTTATATCGATGCCGCAAGGTGTAGTAATGATTGAAATAGTTCAATAATTACGGTGACCGAACAAATTCACCGTTTTTGTAATCAACTGAAAGTTTTAGTGAAGTAAATTGGGATATTAATTTCAAATAAATATTTATAGGATTTTCAATTGATAATGAAAGAACAAATGAATATCATAGAATTTTCGATCAATGATGAAAAAAAATCTTTAGAGGTGTGTACTCTTATCTTAACACATAATTGTATTAAGACTGTTTTAAGATAATGAACCAACAGAAATTAAATAAATAAATCTACACATCAGGTGTGAAGATGAGATTAGCTCAAGCTTCGAATTAAAGAAAACGCCACCACAAGGTGTCGTAACCAAATAAATGATTCAATGAAAGTGAAGACCAAACAAGTCTATTATGGTTCTGAATAGATGAAATACTTGACAAGATGCATTTATTTATAAACTTTGATTTATACTAGAGTTAACTAATACCTTAACTTAAATATTACTTATCAGCGATTACGTCTGGAATCATTTCTGCTTCTTGCGTAGTAAGTACGAATGCTCGCGCGTTCTTTTTAGCTCCGTCTGTTGTTCTGGCCTTGTTGTCGGGTGCTTTGGTCAGTTTCGAGCAATATGGTTTGATGTGTCCTGTTTCTCTGCAATTGAAATAAATATTAGTTTTCCTTCTACATCCTTACTCTATGTGCCCGGTCATCTTGCAAAAGTTACAGTAGGGTGTTCTCCTAAAATGACATTTTCCTGAATGCTTTTTATTACAGTTTCTGCAGGTAGGTTGCTCCAATGACGGTTCAGTTCTTTTCTTCTTGAATTCTTGGAAAATTTTCTGGGCTAACTCTTTCTTCTTGTTTTCTTCTTTTGTGCGGATTAGTCAATCTGTCAGGATGTTAGCTAGTTCAACTGTTTCTTCAATAGTCTGTGGTCTAGCGGCCTTGACCATGTCTCAGATTTCACTAACTAATCCCCAAATATAACGAGAAATTAGTACGGGTTCTGTTGAAGCCAGAGTTGGTACCATTCTTGCGTATTCGAAGAACGTTGTCGTATATTCATGACAATTCACATCTATCATTTTATGATTTAGGAACTCGTTAGCCATTCGTTCCATTTCATAAAGAGGACAAAATTTCCTTTCTGCCATTTCCTTGAATTTTTCCCAGTTCATGGCATAAGCCATGTCACTTCCTTTTGCCTGAAGAATTGTATTCCACAATTCTAAGGCTTATTCTTTAAAGAGGTTGGAAGCATACATCACCTTATCTTCTTCGACATATTTGCTGATTTTAAGAATAGCTTTCGTCTTTTCCAACCATCGCAGAGCAGCCGTGGCTCCTTCACTGCATGCGAACTCAGTTGGTTTACAAGCTAGAAATTCTTTGTAGGTACACCCGAGAGTCATCGCCTTCATTTTCTTGGGAAATGGGATTTTGATAATATCATCATTGCCTCCATTGACACTATGGCTAAAACTGTCGTCACGAATATGCTTGCTACTCACAGCTTTGGTGTGTTCTACGGGGTTTTTAACAGCTTTAATCATTAAAGGTATAACATTAGCTATTCCTTGGGCTATTATATTTTCTATAGCATTTTTATCCAACGGATTTTCATTATTAGCATGAACTTCTGGATTATGTGATACTTCATTCGACATCTGAATTGCAAACATTTTCAATTATTAATATCACAAAATAATTAAAACAATACTTTCAAGAATCATATGTGCATATATATATATATACATATTTTTAAATCTACAAAAATAACACATATGTTACTTTGTATTAATTTCCTAACTTTATTGTTTAAGTTTAGGTATTAAAAGAACACCTAAATAGCTAAAACCAGTGGTTCTGATACCACCTTCTGTCACAACCCCCGACCCCACCCTGGGAGCTAGAGCCGTGAACCAGTCAAGTGGTACCGGTGTTTATTAAATACACAGCGGAATTTTTTTCATCAGGATCATAGTTAGGAAATAATTTCAGAGTTTGTAAAACACCAAACTTTTAATATTAAACAAATGGGCTAAAACTTATATTTCATTCAAATGTTTTTATATGGATAAACCCAAATAAATAAAACATAAATTTCTTCTTTTATTCAGCTATTTATAGCCACTTTATTTAAGCCTTCAGTGCTCCATAGCTGGCTTCTATTATCTTTACAGCAAGTTACCTGAAACGTGTTTTGAAGACATTTTATCAGTAATAAATACTGGCGAGTTCATTCCATTTTTATAAAAATATATCGTTATACTTTACATCATTAAGGGGTTTTATATTTGTTTATATTTACCCAAAAACTCAATCAGTATTTGTCACATGGTGGCAGTTCCGATGTGACAGTGATCATATCACTCATTGGCTAACTTTCGGTCAATAGTGAAGTTTATCAGGTAATTATATCTTACTGTTATTCAAAGGTATCTGTCACTAGGTGATTCCCATGACGGTGGTCATATCACTGTTGATCATTCTTTCAACTAGTGACTGTAGTCGTATCACTGTTGATCGTTCTTTCAACTAGTGACTTTGGTCATATCACTGTTGATCATTCTCTTAACTAGTGACTCTGGTCATATCACTGTTGATCATTCTCTCAACTAGTGACTCTGAACTAGTAGTGTATATAAAGTATATACTATATAACTTAGGATATCACTTTGTCAATGATATTGTCTATGGCACAAAACAAATTTAGCCCAGAAAATGAAATATATCATTTGCATAGGGAGGAAAAGTTAGTTTTGAAAAGTTAGTAAGGAGTGACTTTTTGAAGCAGCTTATGACTTACTGGCTTTTCCCACCCCTTTTAGTCATTTAAATGAATAAGCTAAGCCAAACACTTTTTAAAAAACAACTTATTGACTTGTTGGCTTTTCCCACCCCATAAGGCTAATCCAAACACTTTTTTTTTAAACCTTCTTTTCAAAAAGTCATAAGTCAATAAGTACTTTTAACAAAAAATTGTTTTTGAGTTAAATAAGCTTAGCCAAACATACCCGAAAACAAATAAAAGCAGATGTCCAGTACACAAATGAGGGTTTGGGGGAAACCGAAAGCTTAGACAAGAGAGAAGTGAGAAGGCAGCAGAGGGAAGGGTTGGGTGTTGCCCCCTTCTGCAGCCCATGATCTTCGATTTCCCCCCATTATTCAACACCTACCATATGTATTGCTTACGCCTTCTGTCTACCATACATTTTCGATCCTGTAATCTATGTGCTTGTTGCCTCTTTCAAATGTCATTTCCCCAAATACGATGAAACATATCGGTAGTCTTTTGGTCTTGTTTTTCGTAGAGGCTAAATTATGAAGAAAAAACAGCAATGATTTCAGAGGCAATGATGATGAGCTTCTAGTTGTTGCCTGAGCGAATCGAACAAAGGTTGAAACAGATCGTATCTTGGCAGGGTAATCTCCGGAGGCTTCTATATGAAGCAAACATGATGTTTGCAGCCATGGCGGTTTGTTCTTCTTTGTTTTGAATATTATTAACATATCTGAGCCTCTTGAGTTTTTCTTCTACAAGTTTTCGTTGATTTTTTACAAAAAAAAAATGTGTTCCAGTTTACTAAATGTAGTGCAACGATTTGTCTACAGCTATAGGAATATCATAGTCGCACACTCGCGGAGAAAGATGTGTGAATGAGCCTAACCAGTGGCGGACCCAGGATTTTGGAACAATGGGGTCCAATTTTTCCGGTGTTCAAATTTTTCAGGTTTAAAAAAAAAACACAAAAAAATGATACAAACAGGTATCGAACTTAGGATCTTTTGTGTGTAAACAAGGGGTTTTACCACTACACCAGGTTCACTTTCATTGTTACGGGGTCCAACTTAATAATTTTATGGGGTCCATAGCAAATTTTATATACCGATTCTACTACTTTTTAAAAAAAGATTGGGGTCCGGGGACCCCGGTCCGCTATACATGGGTCCGCCCCTGAGCCTAACGCTTATGAATACAACTTAAGCGGAAATATACAAGTCTTAACGATAAAAGTATTTTTCTTGTAAGTCTCTATCAACGATAAAAGTATTTTTCTTGTAAGTCTCTATCAACTTGTGATATACTCAAAATCATTGGTCCATAGCCATAAACACATTCAAAGTCTAGAGATGTAGAGATGATGCATATTCTAGAACTGGATGCCCACCAACGTGCTATTCCAACAACCAAGAAAAGGAAAAGATTGTTCATTTTACATGACTAGTTTCATGTTTCAAACTATCATACGGATGTTTGAATTACCAAAACATCAAAACCGAAATATATAAATCTCAAACTAGCGACTTGTTGAAATGATTGATTGGTATAAAGTGTTTTTAACACTCCCTTACAACAAACATAGGAAAGGTTGAAGGGTCAAAATTGAAACTTTGATTAAAATCACAAGTGAGTCATCTACAATAGAAGTCCACTGCAGAAACGAGGGTTTGGGGGAAACCGAAAGCTCAGACAACGCTAGAGAAGGAGGCAGCAGTGGGAAGGGTTGGGTGTTGCCCCCCTCCGCAGCCCATGATCTCCAATTTCTCCACGAAATTCAACACCCATTACATCTGGGATCGAACTCGGATCTTCTGATCTTCCGATTGCTTGTTGACTGGACTACTCTGTTTCTTCTGTAATCTTTTCTTTCTTTTTCTTTAACATTGTGAGTTACAACAACAATCATTAGAGGCGATGATGATGATGAATTTTCCATTGTTGTCTGAGTGAATGGAACGAAGGTTGAGACTTACCGTATCTTGGCGGGGTAATCTCCAGAGGCTTGGCGGTAGAAACTCCGTTGAAGCAGCCGTGATGTTTGCAGCCATGGCGGTTCATTATTTTTTCTTCTCCTTATTATTATTATTATTATTAACACATCTGAGCCTCTCTTAATTCTTCTTCTTTTTCATATTTTGGTTTATAGTTTTCTTACTCGTACAACTCTTGGATTTCGGGTTTTGACTTTTGATAAATACGTTTCCAGTTTACCAATTAACGATATGCAGTGCATAAATTTATCTATGGTTGGATTTGTAGTATGATGAGTAAGTGGAAAGAGTTGCCAATCTCTTGCCATTTGATCAACCTACTGGATATAAGCCCTTGATTTCGTCATATGACATGTTTGATTAAACAACTATCTTCTTTTTTTAAGCAAGTCGGAGTATGGAGATCCGATCCGTATCTTGGCGGGGCAATCCAGATGGCAATTGCGATTGTAGCCATGGCGGATTAGGGTGTCTTAAATCCAACTACAACTGATCTGAGCCTCTTATCTGTCAGCTCATTACTCGATTTATTTATTTATTTATTTTTATTTTGGCTGATGAATCAGTTGGGGTTTGCTTGTAGGAATGAGGCTCTTTTGGCTGATGAATCATTACTGTTTTATGTTGTCATATTTGTTCTGTTCTACCATGCACTATTTCGAAACTCATACTACATTGGTAGCTTCATACACATACACACACACCTCATGCTTTATTTATGTCTTTCCTGGGTCTTTCCTGGGTGTTTTGGAGCCGAGGGTCTCTCTGGAAGCAGCCTCTCTATCCCTAGGGGTAGAGGTAAGGTGTGCCTACATCCCACCCTCCCCAGACCCTACAAATAGCTTGCTATTTGTGGGATTTTTACTGGGTATGATTGATTGATTGATTGAATGAGGCTCCAGCGAGAGAATATGAGCCCATGAGTCCGTCGTATAATATGTATGATTAAACGACTCTCTCCTGTTGTTCGTTTGAAAAGGCTGTGAAATGGAAATTATTTTGAGCAAAATCGGAATTTACCGATCGGATCCGTATTTTGGCTAGGCAACTGTGATTGCAGCCATGGCGGATTTCAACATTAAATTCCGATAATAACATATCCGAGCCTCAAAAAACCATTATCCTTGGAGATAAGAACATCTATCTACCTAGAGGTGCATATTTCGGGTTTTTTCCCCAAACCGGTACCAGTTGGCAGTGGCGAAGCTTGAGATTTTCGACGCGGGGGGGGGGGGGGGGTGGGGCGAAAACGTGCCAAAAATTTCTATACGAAAGTTACATACATAACACTACTGAGCGAAAGTTCGGGGGGTCGGGCGCCCCCGGCCCCTTCTAACCTGCGCCACTGCCAGTTGAAATCGTTTCAGTTTAAGTCAACAACGGTTGAAACTGGTATTTGGTGAAACTGGTTTACAAGTGGAAAGGGATTGGTTTCAGTTTGGTTCATAAACCGGTTCTGGTTCACAAACCGGGTTTTTTGTTCACCTCTACATTTACCTATAACCAAATGATGAGCAAACTTGGAATTTACAGATTGGATCCGTATCTTGGCTGGGCAACTCGGTCGGTATGTATTTGATACTTGCAATTGTGATTGCAGCCATGACGGATTTATACAATAAATTCCGATGATAATATATCTGAGCCTCAAAACCTTTATCCTTGGAGATAAGAAAATCTATCTACCTAGAGGTGCACATTTTCCCAAACCGGTGGTCGGTTTGAAACGGGGACCAATTTCACCAAACCTGTTTCATAATCGGTTTCAGGTCGGGTCAAAACTGGTTCAAGTTCACAAATCGGTTTTTTGTTCACCTCTACATTTATGTTGTGTTATTCTCAAGTGAATCGAGACTAGGGGGAGATTTTGCTCTTGGCATTTGATCTTCCGATCAACTATGAGTTTGTGATTTTGCTTTATCTTTTTTCTGTTGGTGGTGGGGCTAATTGTTTAAAATTACGGGGAAATGATGATAAACGTAGCCTGAGCGAAATCGGAGTTTGTGGAACCGATCTGTATCTTGGCTGGGCAATCCAGATGGCAAGTGTTGTGTTTGGAGATTCTCTCATGAATACTTTGCAACTGTGATTGCAGCCATGGTGGATTGGGCAAAAACAAGTTCCATTGTTACAGATCTGAGCCTCTGTTTGTATTGTAACATTGAAAAGAGCAACTTTGATTAAAAATCACAAGTGAGTCATGTACAATAAATCAGGGTTTGGGGGAACCGAAAGCTCAGGCAACACAAGTGAGGCAGCAGAGGGAAGGGGTTTTTCATGGGGTGTTGCCCCCTCAGCAGCCCATGATCTTCCATTTGACCACAAAATTTAACACCCCTTTCTGGATAGGAACATGACATCCAGACTGAATAACATTTTTTGCACTTTCTTTTTCATTTTCTTTTTCTGGTAGTGCCAGTTGTAGCATACTTGTACCCAATCATACCAGAAGCCAGAATCATAATTACGAGAAAAAATCACCTATTGTTAGGCAATGATGATCAATTGTTTGTTGTTGTCTGAGTTGCTGATCTCTTGCCATTTAATCAACTTACTGAATACGAGTCCTTGATTTCATCATATGACATGTTTGATTAAACAACTCCCTACTTTTATGGGATTGGAGGATGATTGATCATAATGTTGTTGCTGCTGTTATTATTGTCCCAATTAACATTGCTATCATCATCATACGTAGTAAATCCCACCAATAGCAAAGCTAAGGTAGGGCCTTACCTCTACCCCATAGGAATAGATAGGTTGCTTCCAGTGAGACCCCCGGCTCAATAGTAGTTTTGCATCAAGCCTTCGACATAAGGCACATAACACTCAGCAATTGATACAAAGGCTGATTAATGCGTGTACCCACTTGTCTTTCGGCTATCAACGCCACCACATGATGCATGATTAACCATCCCCCTCTTTTAACGTTATTTTCTCGAAATTAGTAAAATAACGTTAAAATTAGTGCACTTTCACTTTTGCCCCCCGAGCGCCCACACATATCTACATTATATGCGCATACTGCAAGCGGGACGCTAATTAACATGGCTATGACGATGGAAATTATTTCCAGCAAAATAGGAATTTATAGATCTGATCCGTATCCTTGCTAGGCAACTCGGTCGGTATGTATATGATACATGCAACCGTGATTGCAGCCATGGCGGATTCGGGCCAAACAAGTTCCATTTCTTCTTATTGTTGTTGCTATCAATGTTTTAAGTCTTAATTGTTAGTGTTAAATGTTAGCGTTTTTTACCGCATTAACTGCATAGTTATGTTGATACTGCTGCTACTGCTGCTGCCGTTGTTTTATTCGAAAAGGCTATGACGATGAAATTACTTTGAGCAAAATCGGAATTTACAGATCTGATCCTTATCTTGGCTAGGCACCTCGGTCGGTATGTATATAATACATGCAGCTGTGATTGCAGCCATGGCGGATTTTGACAGTATATTCCGATGATAACATATCTGAGCCTCAAAATCTCCGCAACCCATTATTTTTTATTTTCCCCCCAAATATTCAACACCATATATAATACCCATGCCTTCTGTCTACCGTACATTTTCATTCCTGTGATCTTGTTGCTTCCTTCAAATATTATTTTCCCGCAATACAATGGAAACATATTGGTATTCTTTTGGTATTGTTCCTCAGGGACGAAAATGGCTACATGATGAGGAAAAAACAGCAATGTATAGAGGCGATTATGATGAATTTGTCGTTGTCTGAGTGGATCGAACGAAGGTTGAAACAGACCGTATCTTGGCGGGGTAACATCCGGAGGCTTCTATTTGAAGCAAACGTTATGTTTGCAGCCATGGTGGTAAAATGCCATTTTTTACACTGCATAAAAAAGAGTAAAATGCCATTTTCGTCCCTGAGGTTTGGTTAGTTTTGCGACTTTTGTCCAAAGGATTGTTTTTTCACATCTGGATCCAAAAGGTTTGAAATATTGCCATTTTCATCTGGCTCGTTAATTCCATCCATTTTTCTCGTTAAGTCAGGTATTTTCATACATAAATTGAAAAAGACCAAATTGCCCTTTGTTGCCGTTGTTGTTCCATATATAAAGGCTATGACGATGGAAATTATTTCGAGCAAAATTTGAATTTACAGGTCTGATCCGTATCTTGTCTTGGCTAGGCAACTTGGTCGGTATGTATTTGATACATGCAACTGTGATTTCAGCCATGGCGGATTTCGAAAATGAATTCCAATGATAATATATCTGAGCCTCAAAACCTTTATCCTTGGAGATAAAAGAACATCTACCTTGAGGTGCACATTTCGAGTTTTTTTTTCCCAAACAGGTTCAGGTTAAAAGCGCTTAGTTTTGGGCCAAGAACAGTCAAAACTGGTATTTGGTGTGAAACTGGTTTACATGATGTAATATGCCAAAACAGCCAATTACAAATAAGTGGCAGGTAAACGGGTAAAAAGCTATGCCGCAAACCCTTTATAATAGCAAAACCGATCCTACTAAAGAGGGAGGAGTTCTCAAACCGGTGGTCGATTTGAAACTGGACCGGTTTCGCCAAACCTGTTTCATAATCGGTTTCGGGTCGGGTCAAAACTGGTTCCGGTTCACAACCCGGTTTTTTGTTCACCTCTACATTTATAATAGCCGCCTTAAAATATGAGATGAGGTGTGATATTGTGTTATTCTCATGTGAACTGAGACTCGGGGGAGATTGAGGAGGTTTCTAAGAGTAACTTCCCTCTTGCCATTTGATATTTCCATCAACTATGTGTTGGTGATTTTGTTTTATCTTTTCTGTGTTGGTGGTGGCGGTGGTGCTAACTGTTTGAAAGTACGAGGCAATGATGACAAATGTAGGTTGAGCAAAATAGGAGTTTGTGTAACCGATCTATATCTTGGCTGGGCAATCCAGTTGGCAATTGTTGTGTTTGGAGATTCTCTCTGGAGTGAACCAAACGAAGGTTGAGATTTACCGTATCTTGGCGGGGTAAATATCGGAGGTTTCGCGGTAGAAATTGGTTTGTTTACCGTTGAAGCAGCCGTGATGTTTGCAGCCATGGCGGTCCGTTCCTCTTTGTTTTGATTATTATTAACATATTTGAGCCTCTCTTAATTCTTGTTTTTCATATTTTAGTTTCCACTTTACTCATTAACAATACGTGGTGCATCAATTTGTGTATGGTTAGATTTGAAGTATGAATAAGTTGAAAGTGAATTTGCTCAGAGGAATGAGGCTCCGGCTCTTGCCATTCGATCAACTGTTGTCCATTTAAAAAAGGTTGTGATGATGGAAATTATTTCAAGCAAAATTGGAATTTACAGGTCTGATATTCTGATCCGTATCTTGGCTTGGCAACTCGGTCTGTATGTATTTGATAATTGCAACTATGATTGCAGCCATGGCGGATTTCAACAGTAAATTCCAATGTAACATATATGAGCCTCGGAACCTTTATCCTTGGAGATGAACATCTATCTACCTAGAGGTGCACATTTCGTTTTTTTAATCCCAAACCGGTTCAGGATGAAATCGTTTCGGTTTGGGTCAACAATGGTCTAAACTGATATTTGGAGAAACCGGTTTACAAGTGGAAAAGGATCTGTTTGATTTAAAACTAGTTTTGGTTTTTTACCAGTTTCAAGGGAGGACTTCTCAAACTAATAAGCGAAAAAGAATCGGTTTCGGTTCGGGTTAAAAACTGGTTCTGGTTCTGGTTCACAAACCGGTTTTTTGTTCACCTCTGCATTTACCTACAACTGCCTTAAATGATGAGATGAGATGGTATGCTCAAGTGAATTGAGGCTCAGGTGAGATGTAGGAGGTTTCTAAGAGTAACTTCCCTCTTGCCATTTGATCCTCTGACCGCCCTAACCAACCGAGCTACTCTGTCTATCTTTCAAACAAACAAACAAACAAACACTTGATCTTCATTTTGTTTTATGTTTCCGAATCTTAATCTGGCGCCTTTGCTAGTATAATGTTCTTCTTAGGCGGTGATGATGAAATTCTTTTTAAGCAAAGTCGGAGTATGGAGATCCGATCCGTATCTTGGCGGGGCAATCCAGATGGCAACCGCGATTGTAGCCATGGCGGATTAGGGCATCTTAAATCCAACTACAACTGATCTGAGCCTCTTAACTGTCAGCTCATTACTCGATTTATTTATTTATTTATTTATTTTTAGTTTGGCTGATGAATCAGCTGGGTGTTTGCTTGTAGGAATGAGGCTCCAGCGAGAGAATATGAGCCCATGAGTCCATCGTATAATATGTATGATTAAAAAACTCTCTCCTATTATGGGAATGGACATGATGATTATGATGATGCTGTTGTTCCTTTGAAAAGGCTGTGACAATGGAAATTATTTTGAGCAAAATTGGAATTTACCGATCGGATCCGTATTTTGGCTAGGCAACTGTGATTGCAGCCATGGCGGATTTCAACGTTAAATTCCGATAATAACATATCCGAGCCTCAAAAAACCATTATCCTTGGAGATAAGAACATCTATCTACCTAGAGGTGCATATTTCGGGGTTTTTCCCCAAACCGGTACCAGTTGAAATCGTTTCAGTTTAGGTCAACAACGGTTGAAACTGGTATTTGGTGAAACCGGTTTACAAGTGGAAAGGGATTGGTTTCGATTTGGTTTGGTTCATAAACCGGTTCTGGTTCACAAACCGGGTTTTTTGTTCACCTCTACATTTACCTATAACCAAATGATGAGCAAACTTGGAATTTACAGATTGGATCCGTATCTTGGCTAGGCAACTCGGTTGGTATGTATTTGATACATGCAACTGTGATTGCAGCCATGGCGGGTTTATACAATAAATTCCAATGATAATATATCTGAGCCTCAAAACCTTTATCCTTGGAGATAAGAAAATCTATCTACCTAGAGGTGCACATTTTCCCAAACCGGTGGTCGGTTTGAAACAGGGACCAATTTCACCAAACCTGTTTCATAATCGGTTTCGGGTCGGGTCAAAACTGGTTCCAGTTCACAAATCGGTTTTTTGTTCACCTCTACATATATGTTGTGTTATTCTCAAGTGAATTGAGACTAGGGGGAGATTTTGCTCTTGGCATTTGATCTTCTGATCAACTATGAGTTGGTGATTTTGCTTTATCTTTTTTCTGTTGGTGGTGGGGCTAACTGTTTAAAAGTACGAGGCAATGATGATAAATGTTGCCTGAGCAAAATCGGAGTTTGTGGAACCGATCTGTATCTTGGCTGGGCAATCCAGATGGCAATTGTTGTGTTTGGAGATTCTGTCATGAATACTTTGCAACTGCGTTTGCAGCCATGGTGGATTGGGCAAAAACAAGTTCCATTGTTACAGATCCGAGCCTCTATTTGTATTGCAACATTGAAAAGAGCAACTTTGATTAAAAATCACAAGTGAGTCATGTACAATAAATCAGGGTTTGGGGGAACCGAAAGCTCAGGCAACACAAGTGAGGAGGCAGAGGGAAGGGGTTTTTCATGGGTTGTTGCCCCCCTCAGCAGCCCATGATCTTCCATTTGACCACAAAATTTAACACCCCTTTCTGGATAGGAACATGAACATACAGACTTAAGAACATTTTTTGCACATCAAGCCTTGGACATAACACTCAGCAATTGATACAAAGGCCGATTAGTGCGTGTACTCCCTTGTCTTTCGGCTATACACGCCACCACATGATGCATGATTAACCATCCCCCTCTTTTAAAGTTATTTTCATGAAATTAGTAAAATAACGTTAAAATTAGTGCACTTTCACTTCCCCCCCCCCCCCGAGCGCCCACACATATATACATTATATGCGCATACTGCAAGCGGGGCGTTAATTAACATGGCTATGACGATGGAACTTATTTCGAGCAAAATCGGAATTTATAGATCTGATCCGTATCCTGGCTAGGCAACTCGGTCGGTATGTATATGATACATGAAACTGTGATTGCAGCCATGGCGGATTTTGACAGTAAATTCCGATGATAACATATCTGAGCCTCAAAACCTTTGCGGCCAATTATTTTCGATTCCCCCCCCCCCCAAATATTCAACACCATATATGATACCCATGCCTTCTGTCTGTCTACCGTACATTTTCATTCCTGTGATCTTGTTGCTTCCTTCAAATATTATTTTCCCACAATACAATGGAAACATATTGGTATTCTTTTGGTATTGTTCCTCGTAGAGGCTACATTATGAGGAAAAAACAGCAATGTATAGAGGCGATTATGATGAATTTGTCGTTGTCTGAGTGGATCGAACGAAGGTTGAAACATATCGTATATTGGCAGGGAAATCCGGAGGCTTCTATTTGAAGCAAACGTGATGTTTGCAACCATGGCGGTAAAATGCCATTTTTTACACTGCATAAAAAAGAGTAAAATGCCATTTTCGCCCCTGATGTTTGCAACCATGGCGGTAAAATGCCATTTTTTACACTGCAACTTTTGTCCAAAGATTTGTTTTTTTCACATCTAGATCCAAAAGGTTTGAAATCTGGCCATTTTCATCCGGCTCGTTAATTCCATCCATTTTTCTCCGTTAAGTCAGAGTTATTTTCGTACATAAAGTGAAAAAGACCAAATTGCCCTTTGTTGTTGTTGTTCCATATATAAATACTAAGACGATATAAATTATTTCAAGCGAAATCGGAAGTTACAGATCTGATCCGTATCTTGGCTAGGCAACTTGGTCGGTATGTATTTGATACATGCAACTGTGATTGCAGCCATGGCGGATTTCGAAAATAAATTCCAATGATAATATATCTGAGCCTCAAAACCTTTATCCTTGGAGATAAAAGAACATATATCTACCTTGAGGTGCACATTTCGGGTTTTTCCCCCCAAACCGATTCAGGTTAAAATCGCTTCGTTTTGGGCCAAGAACACTCAAAACTGGTATTTGGTGAAACTGGGTTACTAGTAATATGCCAAAACAGCCAGTAGCAGGTAAACGGGCAACAAGCTATGCCGCAAACCCTTTTGAATAGCAAAACCGATCCTACTAAAGAGGGAGGAGTTCTCAAACTGGTGGTTGGTTTGAATCTGGACCAGTTTCACCAAACCTGTTTCATAATCAGTTTCGGGTCGGGTCAAAATGATTCGAGTTCACAAACCGGTGTTTTGTTCACCTATACATTTATAATAGCCGCCTTAAAATATGAGATGAGGTGTTATACCATAGTTACCTAATTCGCGGTTAGCTCCGGTACGGGTACGTGGTTCGGGTACGCAATTCGCTAGTGGTGACGTTTTCGGTACGGGGGGAGGTAGGTTCATTTCGGTACGAACCGGTACAGTGTACCATAGAGTCCGGTTCGGTATACACAAATTAAAACAGAAATTACCAAATTCCAGAATTCAAATTACCAAACATAAACATTGAAGGTTGAAGATAAAAATTGAAATTCAATAGGAGTAGAAATTGATGATGTAATTTGGTTAAATGTTATATATATAATGTTAATTTATACTTTTTATGTATAACTTTATAATTTTAAGAACCAAATGTAAACTAGTGAAGATAGAAAGGGTTAAATGTTTAAATACACAAACTACTTTTACACTTTTTATGTAAAAAACTACAAGTTTTAGGGTTTAAATGTAAACTAATAAAAATATAGGGATTAATGTTGAAATAACTAAACAAATTTAAACCCTAAAGAGCCAAAAAAATACGCAGCCGCTTTCTTCTTCCCCTTCTTCCTGGACATTGACCGAGACCCTAATACATCATTCCAGTTTGCGTTTTACAAATCAATGGAATGCGTTTTGGAACATCGAGATTGTCTATTTGGTTCGCTGAACCAGATCAATTTGGATCGCCGTACCTCCGCAAACAGGAACACTGTACCGCCGCAACTTGGTTCGCCAGACCATGCCGTTCAGGCACGCAAACGAATTCCGATTGGGTACACCACGAATTCCGATTGAGAGGTGCACAAACTGGGTTAATTTATTAAACTGGATTGGGCTTAAAACCGGTTCTAAATTTGGTCAACGAAGTTAAAACCGGATTAAACCCAAACCAGTTTTAAAAGGCAATTGTAGTCTGTGGAGGTTGATATTCACCTGCAACTACGATTGCAGCCATGACAGATTTGGGCCAAACAAGTTCCATTGCAACATATCTGAGCCTTTGATTCCCAACAGCCGCGAAATTATATTTGATCATGTGGATGTTAATTAATTGATTTTTGGAAAGCATGACCTTTAGAGTTACGATCGCCGATTGTTTGATTGACCTGCTAATTGTATACGTAATTTTACTACAGTTTAGTCTGACTGGTGCAGGCGTGGGTCAAGGTGTTTAAATTTTTATTGGTCCAGGTGTTGCAGCTTGGCTTTGGCAATTTTCTAAACTAAAGTTTGGTGTCCAGTTACATTCTGTATTTGTTTTTTGCTTTTTTTCTGTGAGTTTTGTTTTGCTTCAGCTCCCTGCCGTAGCTTTTTTCGCATGGTTTTCAATAACAAGGCTGTTTATAAAAACTAATACGTAATTTTACTAAATTTTCCGACGTCTAAATCTAGAGTTTGGCATTACTTGGTTTATAATTTTACAAGTTTTAGCTCCACCAATAATCTTGATTGTTAATTTTGGCATGATGACAATGGATAGACACGTATAAAACCTTAGCTTGGGAATGGACTCGGGACCCGGTGCAGCCTTAAGAGTGGGATGAATTGGGCCGATTAGCGTACATTCTTAACAGGTTTTCTGGACGCAATGGAGAAAATAAATGGAGCTGGATAGGGGCTGATGAAAGCCAATTCTCAGTGGCTTAAGGTCTCAAATTTTTGATGCTTCTAAAGGCAAGAACTTGTTTAGACCTTTGTGGTGATGCTTCTGAAGGGCATAGGAACTTGTATAGACCTTTGTGGAACAATTGGGTTCCACCCAAAGTGTTTTTTTGGCTGGAAGTTTTGAACAGGAGAATTTCTTTGATAATGGCGTTGAGAGCACGAGAGAATTCCACCCGAGTAGGGTATGATCGGTTTGGGTATAACTGGATATTGGAACCGGGTATGGGTTCAGCTATCAATACCCAATTCTAAAAAATAAGTTTGGTTTGTAATTTGTAAAAAAAAAAAAATAATAATAATAATAATAATAATAATATCAATTACAATAACATAAATTCTCTTAAAGTATAAATTATTTGCTTTATAATATGCATTTTTAAAAATCTTTAATAAAAAAATGTGAAGTAAATATAAAAAATGTACTTTTTAGGTATTCTATTGAGTATTAAAAAACTGGTATTGGGTATTTTCCAGTATAAAATAGGTACGGTTTTGGATACGAGTATTGATCTCAAAATGTATACTCTATCCTACCTAGGGGTAAGATAGGGTTCAGTCACGGGTATAGAAAATCCAGATAAAAATAACCCGTTCTGAGTTTTTCCTCGGGTCCAGGTATATGTTTTTTGTGCACCTATAGTCCCAGTCTAATGTATAGATCATATTCATCTTGAAACGTAAATGAACCGTAGAAGCTACAATATGAGGAAGAAACAACAATGTTTAGAGGCGATGATGATAAATTTGTCGTTGTCTAAATCGATCAAACGGAAGTTGAAACATACCGTATATTGGTGGGGTAATCTCTGGAGGCTTCTATTTGAAGCAAACGTGATGTTTGTAGCAATGGCGGTTTGTTCTTCTTTGTTTTGATTATTAACATATATGAGCCTAGAGTTCTTTTTCACGTTTCCATTTTGACTTTTTACAAAACGTTTTCGTTTGACTTTTTACAAAGAGTAAATTACAAGTTGTACCAAATTGCATGCGATGTCCTTTAACTTCAAAATTAACTGGTTTTATCCTTAACGTTTCAAAATCCTGCACGTTATGTCCTTTAACCCTAACCCAGTTAGATTTTTTGGTTAAGTATGGTCATGTGCCTTGCACATGAGGGTATTTTTATCATTTCATCTTCTTAAGGGGTATTGTGTAAAGAACTTTTAATGAGAGAATGTTTTGTACAAAACCAAAAAATAAAAGGATTTATATAAACTCTCTCTTCTCTCTCTCTCTCTCTCTCCTCTCTTAACATAATCTGAAATTCCATCCATCTCCTCTATCAAAAATCTGGTGGT
Source organism: Helianthus tuberosus (assembly GCA_030545235.1). Lineage (NCBI taxonomy): Eukaryota > Viridiplantae > Streptophyta > Magnoliopsida > Asterales > Asteraceae > Helianthus > Helianthus tuberosus. Next base: position 124,406,141 of record CM060408.1, read on the forward strand.
AGGGCGGGGTTGGTGGGTTGATGGCACTTCGGCAACACCACTGTTCAGACGCGGTGCCATCACCGACCCCCGTAAATCCATCCAATCTGATGAAACGGTGACAGATAAACTTACCTCTTTACCCCATTCGGTTTTGTCCTCGTAACCACAACTAATAACGTGGATAGCCTCTTTCAAAAGGGTAGCGGGATTCGTGGTGTGTGGAATACCTCTCATCTCCATAAAAGTACTGGAAATGAATACCGAAGACTGACCGAATCGTTTTTCTAAGCTCTTTTAAGACATGAGTAGTGACTTTTCCTCGTCATATCCTGCTAGACGACAAGAATATAAATAACAAAATGAAAAAAAACAAACAAAAACTGTAAATGGAAATGGTAAATGACGGGAAAAGAGTAAACCTTCAACACCCTCATCCATGTCCTCGATACTGAAAATGGGAATGGTGGATTTGGTTCTTTTGGCTGCTCTCTTTTTATCTATATACTTGTTACTAGAAAGTTGGTAATTGGAATTGAATTCCTCTATTTTATTTCAATTCGCACATTAGATTCCATCACACCACTTCACTCCCAACTTATTCTTAATTCCTCACCATTTCATATCACCTGCAGACTGCAGTTCATTCAGATCTCTTATTCTCTGCTAACTTGTGCAATACATAATCTCCATTTACCTGTTAACTGTGTGTTGTATGGCTTTAGTTCAGCCATCTGCTCTCTGTTTCGATTCGGTTTCGTCAAGTTTTCTACCGTCTCCATGATCCAACAGGTTCTCAAGTTCCACTGGTTCCAGATCGTGTGATGTTGTGAAAGGTTCAGGTTTAACATTAACGCCATTGGTTTATCGGTCGTCGCAGTTTTCGTCTACGAGAATTGGTATAATTGATCTTTCCTTTGAGACTTTTGTGGGAGGTGGGTTAGGGGCGGCGGTGGTCGTGGGAGGTGGGTTAAGGGCGGTGGTGGTTGTGGGAGGATGGTTAGGGGCAGCGAAGGTGGTTGTGTGAGGTGGGTTAGGGGAGACGATGGTTGTGGGAGGTGATTAGGGGCGGCGGCAGTGGTTGTGTGAGGTAGTTGGAGATCTTGATGACAGCGGTGGTGGTGGCGGCGGTGGAGGGTGGTGGCTATGGTGAGTTGGTGATGGTGGGTTGATGGTGGTGCTAGTGCTAAAGAGAGAGAGTAGGAGAGAGAGAGCTACAAAAATAACAATAATAATATTTTTAAAAATATTTTGTTTTCTTTTTTAAAATAATATTAAATAAATAGGTAAAAAGACTAAAGTGCCCTTATGTAATCTGATTTAACCAAAAAAATTAACTAGGTTAGGGCTAAAGGACATAACGTGCAGGATTTTGAAATGTTAAGGATAAAACCAGTCAGTTTTGAAGTTAAAAGGACACCGCTTGCAATTTGTTACATACATAAAGGACAAAACTTGTAATTTACTCTTTTACAAAAGAAAATTGTGTTCGAGTTAAGTAAATGTATTGCAACGATTTGTCTAAAGCTATAGGATTATCATTATAAATAAGGTGAACAAACCCTAGATGAATTATGCTAAAAAGTTAGTGAATTTGCTCAGAGGATTAAAGCTTAGGATTATCACTAACCATTTGATCATCTGGTTTGGTTTAGTTGCCTAATATGCTTGAGTGCTTGACTATAAATCACAAGTCAGTCATCTATACAATAAAGGTAGAACTCGAATAGAGAAATGAGGATTTGGGGAAACCAAAAGCTTAGACAACACATTTTATGAGAGTGACATCTATGCCCATGCTACCGGAGTGCTACCCATGAGTATTTTAGTGAGTGTCACCAAATGAATCTTTTACATAATCAAATTATTCATAATTAAGGTACTATTAGTGCATTTATTTTTAAACTTTTGGGTTTTATTAACAAACAAGGGGAACAGGTACACCCAAAATATTCATAATTAACGGAGTATTAGTGAACTTACTTTTAAACTTTTGGGTTTTATTTAGAAACAAGGGGAAAAAGTACACCCAGAATATCTAGAAATAAGTTTTAATTTGAATCAAACACCAAAATATATGATTTTCATCCGTTTTATGATGAAGATCATCAAGAATATCAAGAACACTCAAACTTTTTCTTGAATAATTTTTCAAAACTTATCTACATTTTATGTATTAATCTCATTAAAACATGTTTTTATCGATTTTAACAATCCATAAAACATAACTATGAACTTCAAAACCGAAAATTATATTAGATCCATAAAAATTCGATTTTAAAGTGGGTTTTCTTCAAATCTTTTGTTTTTTTTAACAAATATAATTGATTTATTCAACATAAGCTCCGATATCACATGTTGACCAATTCTAAACATAAAATAATAGAAACAACATGAAGGAATGTGTGTACCCGTTAAACCCGAAATGGTAGAGAAGGTTGTAGCCATGATGTTCTTGGGTTCCATTTTAGGGTGTATGATATGATGGAGTTTTAGTAAATAGAGAGGAATGATTTGTGAGTGATGTTATGAAATGATTGTGAACCAACCTTTACACCTCTCTAATGAGCTCTATTTATACACATACGGAGAAACCCTAGTCTTCTATTAAGGGCAAATACGTCTATCAAATAATTTCCAATTAAGTGAATATGGGCATTAATGTCATTGATCATTTATCATACAAATAATAATAATAGCTATATAAATATATAATTCATAATTATAACGCCCACATTTACATAGGGTCAAAACGACATGTAAAAACGTCAAAAATTAAAACCTTCACTCCATACATACAATTTTAACAAAAATACCCTTATGGTTAACTATAACATTTGCAACCATCAAAACGTTGTAGACTACACTTGTTCAAACTAGTAAACCATAACTACCAAACTAACTTACTTACAAAAGAGATTGAGTACAAAATATCATTTTACAACCCAAAAAGAGTTTTGACCCATTTGACACAAAACATAACCGGAAGCGCATAGTGGGCATGAGGAGTAGTGTGTTCGATCCAAGCTCGCCGTCATCAAAGATGAGATTTACCTAACATACATGAAGAAACACCAGATCAGAATGACCGGAATCAATCAGATCTGGGGGTGGGGTTTCTGCATAAAAGGGTTAATCCTCTCGTCGATTGCTTAGATGGAAATTACTTCGTTGGAGATCTCTGCAAAACAGAAACGCCGTTAGCCTCGTCACGGAGAGAATAGGGGTTCTCTCCGTGACCACCCTCCGGCGTGAGAATAAGTATATGATATCGAAGAAGATGAAGTAATAATAAGTGAAAGTATGTGAAAGTAGATTGGTTCCGGTGTACCTGATTTCTCATATTTATAACCAGAGTTTTGGCGCCAAAAAGGTGATGGAGGTAATGACGGGGTTAACTTTTCCGTTGTTAGTTATCTCCCCATCCATGCACACGGATCAGGAACTTGATCAACGGCTGGGGAGATGCCATGTGGAAAGTAGTTCGTTATAGATCTACCTTTAAGTTGTTGCCATCATCGTGATTTAGATGAGTGACTAGGATGCTGCCACGTCACATTCGGTTACAACCGAATGAAGCCATGCACGATGAGCACTCAAAGCCTTCTAGAAAACCTACAGCTGTAAACCATTGCACTATTGCCACGTGTCCATTCTGTTACAACAGAAAAGATTCCTTTTGTTCAAGTCTTGATTTCATGCGCGCAGATATGTTTAGGACTTTTACTTTTTACATCTTCAAGATTAACTCTACCCTTGCGCGAGCCCGCGCAAGGGTGTTGGTTGAATATTTGTCTTTTGAAGAGGTATGGTCCCAATTCCATGCAAACAAGGCAGGGACCACACCCATTTTTTATCCAACACGGCGCCTACATCAGCAAGCGTATCCAGAAGCTTCTGGAAGCTATCGCAGGTGGCACCAAAGATGCTCCTACAGACAAAAAGGACAACACGTGTCACCAATGATCGGACGCCATATGGACCTGCAGCACGATCCTAGGACAGGCCGACAGCTGCGGATACAATTCCCTTACCTGGACAAATAGCAGCGTGCCACGTCACCCACTACTCTGAGTATTATTTTGGTGAAAGACTAAAATTATATATTTCTAGAATTAGTCTTAAAAATAGATTATTTTTAAGATGATTTTTAATACCTTTTACCAAGCATAGATTATATATTCATATGGAATATATCTTAGTATATATATATATATTAAGAATACAAGATCACATATAATGAATACAAAGATATACGTATTCCTATACGTACAACTATATATTCACTTACATCACCAACACTTGGTGAAAACACAATTATACAAGAACGATACAACTCTCAAGATACAAGAATATATATATTTGGCGAAATATATATTAAACGGTTATCAATTAATACATCTAAGACATAATTCAACGAATAACAAATACATACAAGTCTTAATACATATTCAAGATCAAAGACTTGTACATGTGTAACAACCCGCACGTTGTGCGTTGTTACTACTCGCTATACTCGTTACGCCTAGCACCAGAGATTCAGATCATAACGTAGCCATATCTCTTACATCGCTATTTTGCAGTATAATCGCATATTACGCGTGTTTTATCGCTATAACACATCGCATCGCACACACTAACGCTCACGATGACGTTGAGTGAGGACCTATTCTACCCTCCTCGATAGCCGTGATGTGTGGCAACGCAACGCATATCCGAAACAAAACTCGATTGTCGTAACGCAGGCTTGGAAATGTGAATATTTATATACGACCCTTGTGATTAGTAATAATAAGTATAACTATGTATGGTTATGTGTGTACAAACTATCGCAACGCTTAACGAACGAAACAAAACATCGAAACGCAATTCGCCGGAGACCACCGATCGAATGACCATTCGATCGAATGGCCATCTGATCGGATGACCATCTGATCGGATTGCCATCCGATCCATGGCACTTCATCACCTTCACTCCTCTTCACCTATAAATAGCACTTGTCACATCACTTGAACAGTGATGTGACAGCTCTCGTTCGACCAAAGCACTTTTGGCTCTATTTCTCTCGACTCCTCGCTATTCTTGTAAGTTTTTACCTCAAATCTTGTACTTCTATGATCTACACACACTTCTTCAACTTTTTCACCTTTGAATCTTAACTTTTAACTGTGAAATCAGTGGATTTGAGGTGTTCTAGGATGATGTCATCATGAAGTTCTTATGAACTTCAAGAGTTGGCTTCATTCCACCAAGAACGACTCAGATCTGAAGGATTTGCACATGATTAAACAATGTTTTTGCACAGATCTAAACATTTTCAAAGTTAAAAGGATTGAAAGAAGCTTTTCCAGCTTTCTTTCAACTCTTTTACACTCAATGCACTCAAAAACCGATAGAATCGGAGCTCGTTCAGTCCTTCTACTCATTTCTTAGTAAAGCATCGGTCTGAGATCTGGTTTCTGTCAAAGAGACGACCGGTTTCGGGTTAAACATGAACAATCTATGACAACTGGCACTTTTCCATGCATTTCGTACAATAATTAAACAGTAATCTGTGCTTAATGGCTGTACATGATTTAGTTTACAAGACGAATGAATTTTTGATTACTGTCATATACATACAATGGCATTTCATGTTGCAAGACTTTTATCATTACTACATGCAACACAATATGGTTCTATTAATGCACAGAACAAAGTTAGCACAACTATCAGACAAACTAGAAGTACCGATGGGAGTTCAGTAATCAGACAGACACGATATTAAGACACAGAATGAGCCCCAGGAACAAGTGTTACACTAGTATAGTGTGTAGGAAAGTAAGGATTACAAAACTGCCTTCCTAGTGATAACATAGGTACCGGAAAGTGCCAGAAACACACTAAAACTACAGAATTCTGTATAAAATAAATAAATTCAGCAAAAATTCAGCTTTTAACATCTAAATATAATGCAGAAATGTGATTTAATGGTCCAGAATACTTTCCTAAGTGTCGGGAATCGAAACTATCATAAAAGACTACATAAAGCACACTAAACTGCGCAATTTAGCACTTTAACGAACCGGTAACTAACCGAACAACCAGACACTACCCGAAACATCAATTTTTACTAGAAGCTCTGTTTTTATGTTACGAAACTAGTTATGGTCACCGAACATCATATTACATCTCATAAATATTAAATACATAAAATACCTAACTAGCACCATTGAATCCTAACTAAATCAAGTAACTTACCATTAAAAGTTACACTTTACCCCCCCCCCTTTTGATGGCCGGTTAGGGGACATGGGTCCCACATGAGATTTGTTTGATATATTTTATTGGATATGTAGAGAATATGCTAAACATAATATACCATATTCTATCCTAATGTTGGAGAATTTTTATAAGAACCAGGGGACTTAACAAACTATCATACTTCATTCTCCACACCACAACTTCTCCTCCTTCTTCCTTCATAACTCACGACCAACACCCCCTTAACTACCATCAATTTTTCTAGCAAATTTTCATACATTCTAAGGCTATCCTAAGGTGATTGAAGCATAATTAAAGAGGTTGCAAGCAAGGAGAGTTGAAGGACCTTCTTGGAAAGCTATTAACCACCTATTTTCTTCACCATCCTCCATCTTGTTCTTCCCTAGCATTGTGCTAGTAGTAAGACCTTCCTAATCTCATTTTACTTCATATTATGTTGGTTAAAAGATGATATAAGTTGTTAAACATAAAGATCATGAAGAAACATAAGCTTAAACACGAACATAAAGCTCTAAATAATGAAAATCAAAGATGGTTAAGTGTATGTAATATACTTGATTGTTGATTTCTTGTGTTTATGATGTTGATCATCATAAGAAGCTTGCTATATTGTGATTAAACACATGATCTAGCAAGTATGAGGATGATTCTTGAGAAAATCATAATGATCATCCTTTAAGTTAAACATGAACTTGAAAATAAACTAGTTTTTGTGTATAATGATTTGTGATACATGTTATAAGTCTTGAAAATAAAGTATTTCAAAGATAATATTTTCAAGAGAACAAAGTTATTTACAAGATTTACAAGATCATGATTTTTAAAGAAACTAATCATATTTTTCGTGGTTAATCAAGTGTAGAAATATATATTTAACAAGAAAAATTCAAGAAGAAATATTTTTAGAAAATCACTTTACAAGTTGTGAAGATCTAAATTCTTCAAGAATGATATTTTTAAATAAATAACCACACTTTAAAGGGTAACTAAGCTTACTAAATACACTAGTAAGTTACTACAAATTTTTACAAAGTTTCAAGTTCATGTCATAGTGTAAATCTCATATTTTTGGCACATGGTAAGTCTTGAATGATTTGTTGATGAATGATGATGATTTTAAAAGAAAATGATATGCTTTGAAAGCATGGAAACCTCCGTTTTTAAGGGGAAACTATGGCAATTTTTTTTCTAAAAATATAACACTTGGAAAAATTAGTTTTAAACAAATAATTACTGTTGGATCATTTTCTGACCCAAACGAGTCGATCAGAAGAGGTCTCGTTCAATACGAAAGGCGGAAACAATCGTATCAAAGTTATTTCAGCTGGATTGCACAAGAAATCACTTTAAACTGTCTCTGTATTGATATCAGATCGTTATGCAAAGCTGGAGACACTTCGGCAGAGCTTCGCTACCGGAATCGAAAAAATTACAAATGAGATGGCACATCACATATTTATAGGTCAACTGAGTTCGCACGGAATGGTACACACGAAATCAATTTCACACGAAATAGTAATTTCGTGCGAAATGACCAAGTGATTTCGTGCGAAATAGACTCCAGTCTATTTCGTGCGAAATAGCTATAAACACCTTTTTCTCGTATTTCGTGCCCTAATCTGTCTAAACTAATACAAGACTTGATACAAGACGAAGTCGACAGACATATGCACTAACAGTCTCCCCCTTGGATGTCGACGGAGTCTTCAGCATGACTTCAGAACATCTTTTATCTTGATCAGTCTTCTATCTCTCCAAAGTTTCTCCATTATAAGTATCCTCAATCTCTATCTTCTCGTTTTCTTTCTTCAGTATTAGAATCGCAACCTGGCACTTGAGCTTTCTAATTCTCTTGATCAGGTCTCTTGATTCCTTAAGTTCATCAGCATCTTGCGTGATCCTCAGGATTCGAACCTGGCTTTTTACCATTCAAACTTCTCCTTGAATGTTGTTCCAGAATCAGAAGCTGGCTCTTACATCTTCAGACTCCCCCTTTCGATAAGCTGGGATCGCAATCTGGAATTCTCAGGAACAGGATTGTAGCCTGGCTCTCTGTAACATGCAGAATCAGGAGCCTGGCTATCCTGCACATTCTCTGTGTCAAACATAAGTTTTTCAACGATTTAAAATTCAACAATTTTAAATACTGATTATCACATGATTCATCTATTTCAAATAACCACTTGTAAAAACATCATTTTTCAAAAACAAATTCTTCCAACCCAGTGTTCATCATGTTTACCACTTGAGATTTTGAAAATCAGCTTTTCACCATCAGTTGTCGAAAATCTTTTTGTATTTTTCAAAATTTTATGCTAAAATACACTGAAAATCTTTTTGGGTTTTTGTTTTTGATCAAAAGCAGTAAAGAAATATTTACAATCAATATTTTTGTGAGTTTGTGTAAGAGGATCATATCAGATTATGAGACAAATCACTAACACCATTAAGCTTTAGACATATTAAGTTCTAAACAATTCACTTAGGCCCTCGGTATTCTGACCCTTCATTTATGGACAATCTCTCCTGAAATATCCTTGCTCACCACACTCGTAGCATCCCTCGGGTGTAACTCCTTCCGATGTACTCTTGGCATAGCACTCGCGAGTCATATGTCTAGTCCGACCACATCTGGCGCACTTTCTCCACTCATCCTCGTGAGTCTTCTTCTCAAAACTACTCCGGCCATCCCTGGCATTATCCTTTCTAGAACTGGCTACATACGCCTTCCTCGAACTCTCATACTTTCGCTTTCGCGAATCCCCAGATCTAGGCTCGGAATGCGGAATTGAATGGTCGATCCGCTGAGATGGCCCGACATCACGCATACTGTTGCCACATCATAGCATAAGGCATCAGTAAATGATCTTGGGTTACAACCCTGGATTGTTTTATGTGTACATCTATATACTGTTCACAAAGTTAATGAAAAATCAGAATTACGCTCCGATTATATCATAACACAGGAACTACTAAAACTTTCCGATCATTATATCACCTGAAGGGTTTCCGATTCTGCGTCCCACCAAAACCATGCCCATGAGCATCACTTCACGTTCCTGGCCATTATTTTGGTTAGTATCGCGCTGTTCCATGGCAGTATTAACGTGTTGGGCTATGAGTTGTACCAACTCTTTTTGGGGTAATAGGTAGTCCAGAACCCTGTCTTGCTTTTGGCGGCATTTCTTCGTTTCTATTATTTACAACAATAATAATCACACGAGACGATAACCAAAAATAGTTCAATCATTATATGTTAGTAGACCAAGCATTGCGCATGTATAGTATCCACACATTAATGAGAACAATTTTTGTACCAAAAGGAACCCATCCAATATTTATACCAGAAATTTATAAGGCCTGTTTTTAGTACTAAGACTAATCAAAATTCGGCATGTCTACATCAACACCCGCAACAAGTCTATATGAAATTTCTTCCTAAATATCTGAAAATTTGGCATGCAAGCCATAAATAGGGTTCATCAAAGGAGACATACAAAACAAACAACAGAAACAACCAACAACTAACGCTTCAATCCCTGGAAGTCCAACATCTTCCTAACAAGTTCTTCTAACTCATCATAACAGTCCATCTATCCCTCTAAGTCCTTCATCGTCTCCACGCCTCTGCGTAACGTGGCAAACTGGCAATCACAGTAAGAGCGTTTGACCCAAATCTCATTCTGCTTCTTCAAAGCGGACGCTGTCTCAGCTCTCGAGGTCAATGCGATCTCTCCAACGGGTCGATTCCTCTTCCTACGGCGTGTGTAGACCTAAAAGAGGTGTAGCAAAACACGCGACACGAATAGCAGAACAAACGATTCTGCGACGACGGGCGAAGGAATCTCAAGTGTAGGCTCGACAGTATCAATGAGCAGGTCTACTAATGGCTCTATAGGCCGAGACGTGACATATCATAACCGTACAAAGTAAGTGTGTGATCAATATGAATAGTAACACATAAGGCCCAAATAAACAGAAAATTATGTATGCACATAAACACATAAGGGTTTTCATACATGATAAATTTTTTTTCTATGTTTATTTAAAATTCTTGGCTTCGAGAATTTTGGATTTTATATTTCAAAATTCTCCGGTTGAAGTCTAGTGTTTTCCTCTGAAAACATCTAGTTCGCTAACAACCAATGGCTTTGATACCAATTTCTGTCACACCCCAAAACGTCGCAGCGGAATATAAAACGTAGTGGTGACGGAAGCTGGTGCCCATTTGTATCTTACTGAATGATGCATCATAATGTTGGACATTTCCACTTAATTAAAACATAGATTTTTAAAACATAATGTCTTTAAGTCCGTTACAATCACACCATAGTTAAATTGTTTTGATCCTTATGGATCTTATTACATTGGTCCCAGATAATTTTAAAAGTTTGTCCAAAACATTATCAAACCAAACATGCATCAACAACCACAAGATACGCCATAATTCCCGAAGCCGAACTCAAGTACCTGTAGAACACGTTAAAATCAAGTGTCAACACAAAGGAAGGCGAGTTCACATATTCACTTACAAACAATTTTATTCCAAGGAAAACTTTCTGATTAGGTGTTTATATGAAAACATCCATATAAACTTTAGAAAGTCCATTTTACTTCCTTAATAAAATCCATGGGCCTTCCGTCGGTTCATCAATCCGACAACTGTAATATATATTGCCCAGGTTTTGTATATTAAATTATTGCATCAATTTTCAGACTCGTATGTTAGCTAGACGATACGAACTATATATTAACCATGCAGGGATAATCAAAGCTAGATAATAAACAGAATTTAAATTCATCGTTTGACTTGACACGGGGCGACCTGTCACGACGGGGTTGTCAACCCGATAGTTCTACCAACAATTCATCGCGTGCAATACTTAAATGATTAAACGACATCATGGGCGCAGGGTCCTCTTGAAGGACAATATGATGTCTGCCTCACGTACAATATATATATATATATATATATATCATACTAATATGACAATTTAATACACAATGTTGTACGAATTCCCTGACACTCCATTATTTGAGACCCAGTCAAGAATTCGTCCCCAACTATACGGTCATGTTTCACTTAGGAAATACCGTACTTTCAATATTCATTCATCAAAAACGTTTTACTTCGAAACGTATGACTTATCAAATCTCATATATTTTCAATGAAAATATATATTTTATATTAAAAGGTATGTTTTATTTCGAAAACATTATTAAACCCTTTTATTGACGTGTTCTACCCCCAAAATATATACAAAGCAGTAAAAAGAGGGGTTTAGTGACACTCACCTTTGGGTGCGTATTTTAATAGCGCAATCCCAGAGATTGATTTCTACACGTCCTATTATATATATAGGAACAATTTTAAATCAATATTCATAACAGAAAAATCCTAAGTTTCTCCGTTTCTTAGAATTATCACATAACTTTGAGATTTTCTCGAAAAGTTGTCATTTTTTATTATGTTGGCACGTTAACATATATATGAGTCCATATATATATATATATATATTATGATTTTGCTACTTGAACGATTTTATTGGTGACCATTATTGTGTAAATCCGTTAACTCTCCTGTTTATATGCAATATATCTACGATTTGCGCGTTGTAATATATATATACATAAACGTTCATATAATTTATCATCAACACACGTGCAATCTTGTTAACTTATCTATTTTGTCATTTTTAAAGCAAATATACATAAAACATCTCATATGTATCAAATTTCATGCTCGACAAATAAGTTACACATTTAACGCAATTTTTACCGTTTCTACCGCACAAAACGTACAAATATATACATGCATAATCCAATCTTTAAAATCATGTTAAAACTTAACATATTTTCACATTCTCATGTTTAAATCACATAACACATAATATTTACCCAAAATTTTACCCATACTAGTGTACTTAGAAAAATGCATATTTTAGCGATTCGGTAACGTTTTCGGGCGTCGGAAATCACGTATGACCAACCAAACACCAAGTAAACTTTAAATTAGTTAAAATACTCATTTTTAAACTAAAAACATTAGTTTACTTACTGATCTAAATCAGTTTTATAAAAATCACTCGAAAAGCCGATTTTTGACCGTTTTAACGCATAGTTTTGCGTTAAACGTTACTATAATCATACCAACTCGAAACGACTTGATATTTAAAAACAATACATGTTATTTAGTGATTAAAATAGTGATCATAATCAAATTAGTGCAGTTTTTGTGTAAGTCACATAAATCATACGATTTCACGTATTTTACAACTCCTAAAGCATCAAGTACAACATGCAAGACTAGCAATCTTTATGACAAAGTTTTATATTACTTAACACTTCAAAATAATCATATTTTTAGTGTTTAGGGCCTGATTAAATATCATCTTTATTAAACCATGCTCAAATCATCATTTCTTCATCATCTTTCAACATGCATGTCCAAATATGTGCATCTAATGCACCCATATCATATCATTATCAACATGCATAAACTAAATCATATCTATCATGCACTTTATTCATGTTCAAACATTCAAGAACATCATCTTTTTCATATATCATCATCTAATCATTTAACATAAATGCAAGACATACACATTCTTACATATCTAAGACTTTTAATCATCAAAATATTACATGCATGCATACTTATACATACATACGCGGCTCATATATATACATACACTCATATGAATCCAACTTTTACTTTTACGTGTTCATTCACATGATTAAAACCCCCTTTAGAACTTTCCAAAATCACATGCACATCACTTTTCAACATTTTATCAAACATGATCAAACCAAAAATCAAAACTCATACTCTAACATACACACATGCATATGTACGACCACATATACATACATATACACATCCATTTTGCTTTTATTCAAAAACCCATTTATTATAGTTTTCAAGTTTGTGAATAATTTCAAGACTAAGAGAAACCTTCCATCATCATCGTCTCTAAAAATCAATGTTGGTGCATGCGTCTGTCAACTTTGTCTTGTATCGAGTCTTGTACTTAGAATGTTATATCAGGGCACGAAAATCAAAAAAGTGTGGTTTTAGGTAATTCCGCTTGAAATGACACTAGGTCATTTCAAACGGAATCATACTGTTAGTTCCGCTCGAGCCATCATGTTAATTTCGCTTGAGTCATGTTCAAGCGGAATCAGATCTCGCTTGGAGCAGTTTCAAGCGAAATCATGAGGCTTATAAATACCTGATGCCTTGTGTCATTTAGAGCGGAATTAGGAGTTGTGTTTTCCGACGGCGAAGCTCTGTCGAAGTGTCTACTAAACTGTAACTGTTCCAGAATCAATATATAGATAGTTAAAAGTGAATTCCAGCTGAATTGAACTTGATACGTCTGTTTTCGCCTTTCGTATTGAGCATAAACTCTTCTGAACGACTCGTTCGGGTCCGTAAACGATCCTACAAGTGGTATCAGAGCTCAGGAGGAAGAGTTCATACCAATTCAGCTGCATTTTCTGTTTTCTACACCTTATGTTTCAAATTGAAAAACTTTTCATGGTTAAAATCGGCTCATTTTCTCACATCTTATGCGTAATCATGTTTTAACAAAGCCTTGAAAGTTTCAGAATTAAAATCGATCTAAAACTTGATATTTTGGTAATTTCGTTTGAAATCTTATTCAATTTGATGACATCATCTGCATTTCAAACGGAATTAGACAGTGATTCCGCTTGAAACTCGGTATTCCGCTTGAGAAGTTGGTTAATTCTGCTTCAATAAATAATTCCGTTTGAGTAATCCCGCTTGAAATCAGTTATTCCGCTTCAATCTGTGATTTCGCTTGAAAAGGTGATAGTTCAAACGGAATTAGTGATTCCGCTTCAAAGGTTATTCGGCTTGAAGTTGATATTTCCGTTGAAGTTGCTTTGTGGTTAATTCCGTTTGTAAGGGTAATTCCGCTTCAAGGATTATTCCGCTTGAACAGTATAATTCCGCTTGAAAGACAGTTTTGTGAAATTTTTTGAAAAACTGAAACATGGAAGAGGAATTTTATAACGCCTTTGCTACCCCGATTACTGTTACTCAGCAGACAATGTTGGAAAATGAAACGGGGACTATGGAAAAACCACCTAAGCTCATGAACATCGAGGAGTATAAAGGTTGGGAAGGACATTTTGAAAATTGGGTACAAGCAAATTATTTGGATGCTTGGGAATGTATTGAAATGAAATACGTTAGACCGACGAATGATGACGAAGAGGTGGTTGCTATCAAAGATATGAGTGTTGATAATAGAAAGAAATACAAAAATGAAAAGATGATGCTCAATCTACTACAACAAGCTATTAAGGAAGAGATCTTGGTTTTATTGCAACACAATGGGAGTGCATACTCTATTTGGAAAGCATTGAGATCACAGTTTGTTGGAAGTTAAGAAATGGTTAAAAACAAAAAGTCACTTTTGAAGAAAGAATTGGATTTGTTTCGTGGTTTGAAGAATGAAAGCACAAAGCAAATTATTGAAAGATATTGCAATCTATTAGCAAACATGAAGAGGTTAAGCATCAACAAAGAAAATGAAGAGTTGATTGAAAAGCTAGCTGATGCGTTGCCACACGAGACTTGGGGCACATATCTCATGATGCTAAGGAACAAGAAAGGGTTTAGCAGTCTGACACTGAGCAAGTTCATTGAAAAGATTGAAGCTCAGGAGATGGAACAGAGAAATATCTCAAGAATGAAAGATTTCGATGGTGAACAAGACATTGGGCTTTATTACAAAGCAGGGTTAAATGACAAAACCACCAACATGTCACCAAAAGTTGAAACTGCATTCAATGCCAAGAACTCATCTGGTAGTTCATCCAAAGGATCAAACAACAACACAAGTTTTTCATCATATCCATCATTTGATCCGAACATTTCAACAACCAAGAATGGCAGAAAGTTACAGTGCAATATTGTATTGAATCTTGAGAATGATCAGGATTACTCGGAAGAGGTTGCAAAAAGCCACATGTCATTGTTGGGGACTGTTTTAGAGTCGTATGGAAGTTTTGTTGCAGGTCGAATTGGGAATTCAATGCTTACAAAAGAGGATTACGATCAGATAGATGCTGAAGAGATGGAATTAATGGATATAAAATGGTGTTTGGCGAGTGTGTTGAGGAGAGCTGAGAAATTCAAACAGATCATAGGAAGAGATGATTTACGTGATGCTAATGTTTCTACTTTGGGTTTTGATAAATCCAAAGTTACTTGTTTTCGTTGCAGGGAAAAAGGACACTTCAAGAGAGAGTGCACTAATCGCGAAGCAAGTGGAGCTCAAAATCCGTTCAACAACAATGATTACTATCAGAAAGCCATATATCATGAAGTTGCTCAACAACAACAAGAACCACAAGTGGCACATGGTAGAAAAGTAATAGAAGAGTCTTCAAAGAGAGCATGTTTGGTGAATCAAGATGATGAAAAGTTGCCAGAAGGCTTTAGCTGGGCAAATTTCAATTGGGATGATTATGATCCAAACAAAACTTCAAGTCACAAAGCTTATATTGCTCGAATTGAAGAAGATAGTGATGATGATACTGAATATTATGCAAGAAGAATGGCAGCTCATTTAAAAATGATGGAGGAGAGTGACAGTGAAGATGAAAAGGCTAAAAAGAAAAAGAAGAAAGTTAAGTCTCCAGTCAGTAGTGATGATGAAGGAGTTCCTGTGATAAGGAAGAAAATAAAAGACATTCCAGAGTTCAAAGTTGACACAGAAGTTGTTGCAAAAGAGATTCCGGTGATTTGTGAAAACTGTGAAGCAGTAAAGAAACAAAACAGTACTCTGATTCACAACATGAACAGGTTAAAGGAGTCTTATGATGTGCTAAACAAAGCCATGAATATGTACAATGAAACAAGTGAAGAACAGGCAACAACAATGAAGACACTTCAAGGAGCGTTCATGATAAAACAGAAAATTGTGAACAATTATATCGAGAAGTGTGCTGCTCTGGAACAGAAACTGGAGACTCAAAGGATTGAAACTGAGAGAGTTAATCGTTTGTTAAAAAGTTACTCATGTACTTCTTATGTTATTGACAGGATTTATCCAACTGTTGAAGGCATGAAGGCTTTTGAAGATGATGAAGTAACTGAAGAACAGAAGGCATCTAAAGAAAAGACTCCTGAAAAAAGAAAGAAAAGAAGAAGGATACTAAAGTAAAGACATCTGGTAAGAAACCAGGTGTTAGTTATAACAAGTGTCCACCCCCGCTCGAAAATGGATATTCGCCACAAAATCCAAATTCAGAAAGAGTCAAAAAGGCAACAAACTTACAGTGGGAGTCTGAGTCTGAACCATCAGTTAATTTGCCAGAAAATATTGATGTTACATTTACATTGTCTGACACTGATCAACAATCTCAATTGATGAAGAAAGTGGTGGATCATGTGTTAGATAACGATGAAACGGAGGAGTCAAAGTCGGAGTCTATGTCAGAGTCAAAGTATGAGTCCAGCACTCCGAGTCAAACCGTCAAACAGGGCAAAAGAGTTTACAATAAAGAATTCCTGTTATCAAAATCTAATTTGAATGACGAAACGTTTAAAGTTGCATATACTTTGAATGATTCTGACAAATTATATTCTGATGAGGAATTTCCAATAAGAGGTGTCAAAACCGAACTGATTAAACAGGTTTTCAAACTAACAGAAATTAATATTTCTGAAATAAAAGATATAAATCTTTCTGAAAAACCTAAAAAATACACCTCAAGAGTGCAACAAAGATTAAACAAGAAAAAAGGTTACGGTTCTGGTTCTGGTTTTCAAAAGAAACCAAACCATAACGGTAATTTCAAAAAGAAAGGTCTAGGATTTACTCCACTAGAAAATCAGAAAAATGAAAAATATGTTCGAGATTTTAAATCAAAAATGACATTTGTTTCAGGAACATCAGCAGAAGAAGAGGAAAAGAAAGAATTTTGGAGACAGTCAAACAAAGATTTCCTTGCGAAGAAGCAAGAAGAGATGCAGACTGTTGATCAGAAGAAGGAAACTCGAACCTGTTTCAAATGCGGCAAAAGTGGTCATATTGCCATGAAATGTTCACAGGCAAATCAAACCAAACAAGGAGTTTCTAAATTGAAAGAGAAAGTGATTGAGTTTGAACCACCAATTGAGAGAACTAAACTTTTCAAAAATTCAAAATTTGAAATTGGTGAATGTTCAAACAGGTTTTACAAGAAAAGAGCAAATCTTGACAAACAGAAATGGGTTGTTAAGAAATCGGATGATAATTCTAGCAATGATTCTGATTCATCAAAATCAGAGGAGCTATCTTCTGGCGATGAATCTGATTCCACAAAGTCAGAGGAGCCCCAGATTGAGGAAAAAGGTAAAAACTCAGTACCTCCAATGGATGATGCAAATTTTCCACCATTGAGGGCTGAAAATTTTAAGCAAAAAGTTGGAAAAATTGAGATTTCAAATCAATTTTTTTCTGAAAAAGAAGAATTTGATGTTGAAAAGGCATTTAACCCTAGAGTGAAACACATTTTTGGAAAAATGGTTGACAGAAAAGTCAAAGGGGTTAAAGAATTTTATGAAAAGAAAACAAAGAAACCAGGTAAGGGTGTTTCGTCCCAGGTTTGTGACTGGGATGGAACCTATTATGAACAGTAAAAATCTGGACTTGCCGGAACTCCCAGGTTGGTAATTGGGGAGTAGGAATCGGCATCTTTCTTGAGAAATTCATAGGTTGGTAACTGTGATATTTCGACTTACAAGTGGTTGAGAAAGAGGTTTTCTCCTACAAGTGGTAAATCAGGGACATTAAATTGTACTTGATTTTCTACAAATGATTGATTTTGATAAAATCGGGAAATGTTAAACCTATAAGTGGTTAATAACCATGTGATGAAATGACCCCATCCTACAAGTGGTAACAACAAAACTAATTTTTCGGAAAAATCATTTTGATTAAAACAAACTTAAGTGTTTTGAAATCATTATGAGAAAATAGTTTGTTGTAAGGGGAAGTTCTGATTGTTTATGCCGAGTGGATGGCGAATTGAAGCAATTTGAAATCAGTTGTCATTTTATTTGTACAGTTTGGTTTCAATTTTTTCCAGAAAATCAAAATTGAGATATATTTTGATTTTAGGGGGAGTAAATTTTTTTTAGAAAATTTCGAAAATTTGAAAAATCCAAAAACATTGAAAAATTCAAAAATGAGTTTGGTTGTAAAAAGAGGAAATGATAGTACATCAGTGGACTGTCACAGCATGCTAAAAAAATGGAAAGTCAAAATGTGATAAACGGTCTCACTAACGATGTGACGATATGCTCAGCTAGACTAGTAGATTTGCGATAACGATACAAACATAAATGAAAAAGCCTAGTTCTAGTGGGAAACATGGTCAAAAGCATAGTACTTAGTTTTGTCCTTCTTGATTGTGTGCCTACTCAGTAATCGCTGATTGTCGAAAGACATAAAACTGGTTAAGTTTGTGAACTTTCACAACTTTGCTGAAAAGTCGCTGTGATTGTGCATTTATTTTGCAAAGATTTAAACTTGTTTTATTTATTTATTTATTTTGTTTAAGCATTGGACATCCTCTGCGTATACGTGAGTATCGACCTGGATGTTATTGCCTAAACGTTCTGTTTTTTTTTCTTTGGTGTTTCGTTTAAGCTTTGGATCACCTCTACGTATACGGAAGTATCGACCTGGTGGTTAAAGCCTAAACAACTTCAACTTGTTTTTATTTCTTATTTTGTTTAAACATTGGACTTTCTCTGCGTATACGGAAGTATCGACCTGATTGTTAATGTTTAAACATTCTGAGTTGTTTTCGCACAAATCACAGTTGATAAAAGTTTAAAGGCATTACTTGAGTTAGTGTATTGCATGATGAGGGGATATGCTGAGATCGTGGGGTCCATAAGAATTTAGTGCAAAATTAATATACCTTAAAGTATCGGTAAGCATTTCGAAAGTTTTTAGATTGAGTTTAAGTGGACAAACATATCGTCAATCTATGTGAACTGTTTAGAGCTTAAAATGTTTAAAGCTTAACGGTGCTAGTGATTGATTTCATAAACTGATATGATCCTCTTACACAAACTCACAAAAGATTGTTTGTAAATATTTCTTTACTGCATTTCTCTATTATAATTACAAAAAGATTTTATTGTGTTTTAGCTTAAATTTTGAAAAATTCAAAAAGATTTTCGACAACTGATGTTGAAAAGCTGATTTTCAAAATTCCGAGTGCTAAACATGATGATTAATTTGAGGGGGAGTGTGTGTTTTTTGCTTACAAGTGGTGATCAGAAGCTTTTAAATGATAAATCATTCTATATTTGCAAGTGGTTCATCAGAGATTAACAGATGTAAAATCATACTTTGATTGATTTTGTTTCTATAAGTGGTAAGCAGAGAACATAAATTTGTTAGATTTTAAATTCATGAAATTTATGTTGAGGTAGAGTTTGTACAGGTACGCCAGGTTTCGATTCCTGAAAAGTCTGTGTTTAGAGAAAGCCAGGTTTCAATCCTGAGCAGAATGTGAACCAGGTCATGATCCAGACTGCGATCCCAGCTTATCGAAAGGGGAGTCTGTAGATGTTAAGAGGCAGGTTATGTTTCTGGAAGCTTGATATTCACGCAAGCTGCTGATGAACTTAAGGAATCAAGAGATCTGTTCAAGAGAATTAGAGAGGTAAGAGCCAGATCAAGATCCTGAAAAAGAGAAGAGAAAGATTTGAGGATGCTTTACAATGTAAGATACTTTGAAGAAGAGCCCAAAGACTGATAAAGACTAAAGATGTTGAAGACTCGACACTTAAGACTCGTCAACATTCGAGGGGGAGTCTGTTGGTGCATGCGTCTGTCGACTTCGTCTTGTATCGAGTCTTGTACTTAGAATGTTATATCAGGGCACGAAAATCGAAAAAGTGTGGTTTTAGGTAATTCCGCTAGAAATGACACTAGGTTATTTCAAACGGAATCATACTGTTAATTCCGCTCGAGCCATCATGTTAATTTCGCTTGAGTCATGTTCAAGCGGAATCAGATCTCGCTTGGAGCAGTTTCAAGCGGAATCATGAGGCTTATAAATACCTGATGCCTTGTGTCATTTGGAGCGGAATTAGGAGTTGTGTTTTCCTACGACGAAGCTCTGTCGAAGTGTCTACTGAACTGTAACTGTTCCAGAATCAATATATAGACAGTTAAAAGTGAATTTCAGCTGAATTGAACTTGATACGTCTGTTTCCGCCTTTTGTATTGAGCATAAACTCTTCTGAACGACTCGTTCGGGTCCGTAAACGATCCAACAATCAAGAACATGGTTTTAAAAACAAGTTTATACCTTTCAAGATTTTAGTGGGTCTTGACAAGATTTTTGATGATATGGAGCTTGTTCTTCGTGGTATTCACCTTGAAATCACTTTTGGATCTTCAAATTAACTTGGAACAAGCTTGGAATGAACTTGAATCTTGAAGAAATGCTTGGAAATTTTGAAAATTGGAGGAGAGAGTAGGGTGTTACGGTTTTGAGGAGAGAGAGAGAGGAGTGTTTTGATTTTCTTGGTTTGTGAAAGATTTGCATAATAAATGAAAGATCATGTTGTGTTTTCAAGAATGCATGCAAGATTAGTTCAACAAGTGGCATGAGTAGGTGATGGGTGGCACCATTCTCTCTCCCACATGCATGAATTCACACATATATATATGTATAACTGATGTGTGCAAAATGCAACATATAAATTACATCAATTGTGGCATAAAACTAACCCTTTTTTAGTACTAATGTTGGAAAAAGTGTGCTTTTGTCTTCCTTTTGTATTTTCAGGATTAAATGAGCTCAAATCAACAAAAGAAGCAAAAAGACTGCAAAATCTAACATAAATACAAAGAAAGGATCAAACATGACATGCCCGACCCCACGACAGCATCTTCCCAAGCAAAACAAGAGAACAGAAGGCTGAACACGCCCCGTGCTCAGCCAGCACGGGGGCGTGCCCAAGTGTCAGCAGAAAAGACAAAGTGGTAGAAGCTTCCATTGCCCACTACGGGGCCGTTGTCACACCCCCAAAATCCACCATGCGGAGTACCACCGCTTGGAGGCGTGACGTGACCAGGATTGAGCCACCAATCATATTGAACAACGTAATCTTAGTAAGTAAAACCAATCACAATACAATTGGTGACCATAAGACAGTAACCAGTTTTAAGTTAACAGCGGAAGCATAAAACGGAAGTTCAAAACATAAGTTTATAGTTCATAAGTTTAATGTTCAAAACATAGTTTAAAAAATTCAATTATTAAGTACGGGACATAACAGTCCGCATCCCACAACAACCTCCTCCTCGTGCAAGCTCCATAAGCATCTAGCGACCTGTAAGGCATGTAACAACGAGTCAACAACAAAGTTGAGTGAATTCACAGTTGGTTGTTTAGTTATAGCATACGTTTCGTAAATCATCTGTTCGTTTTGAAAACCATGTATCGTATAAATTCGTATCGCGGTCTTTCTGACATGTTTGCGAAGATTAGTGGGGGCTTCCCATGTGTTACTAGACCACGCGTATCGACTGCTACGAAAATGTAAGAGGTGCCCTAAGTCAATGTCTATCAGCATTGACCCTTTGCCCATAGTCCATTAGTACACGCCCGTCCGACTGGCACGGCGTGAGGCTTGTTAAACCTAATAGCGCTATTAACTAATGACCCGCTCGCCATAGGCCTCGGCGATTAAGTCGATAAATGAGGGACTTAAAGTGATAGAGTTGATGGTCTTATGGTCGTGTACGTAGGTTTTACGTACGTTCCCTTCAATCCGAGGACAGTAGTAAGTAGTTTAATAGTAATGATAGTTCGAGTAGCCATTCAATCCCATTCCCAACCCACCGGGAATCCCATGCCTTAGAAAGAGTGTGAACTCACCTCGGTTGCTCGGTTTGACTCTCAAATATAGCTAATGGTCGAGGTCGGTCAATCACGTCCTAGTATGATTACCACTTAGTTTATTAGTGATTTCAAATAGAACACAAAGTTCCTACACGTATCTATCACATAACATGTATCACTTTAACGGTTCATGCCAATATAACCTTCCCATCTATTCCCCACTCATAGACAAACATACAACATTGCACATAACACTTTTATTGACATATAACATGTTATATCATTCTCGGATAACCTACTCGACATTTAGACACGCAAATCACTACTTATGTCGTTTCAGCTTTATTAATCAAGACTGGACTGTTTTCGAGTATTTAAATAAAATAGTTAACCTTTTCCAAAATTTCTCAAATTTTTACAGAATGTCATATATAATCCAAAATTTATTGTGTAAAAATTTCGGAGATCAGTTCATTACCAATTTTATATAACAATTATTTTACCCGACTGCAATCAGATTTGTTACTTTCTGATTGCAGTTTTATGGAAAAATTCACTAAAAATCAATTGTAAGTCCGATCGACGAAATTCCAGTTGGAGGGTCACGGAAACAACAGTGACCATCTACAGTAAAATTTCCATGAGCTGATTCTGCTCAGGTTTTAAGTTTTGACTCTGATTACAACACACTTTTTCAGCAGAAATATTTCAGCTTGAGCTTCTGTCTAAAAATAATTCTTTAAAAATAGTAAACCATCTCGAAAAATTACGATTCCAGTTCCGTTTGTTCGGTTGTTCAAAATTACACAATTTAGACTCCAGAAAGTCAGTTTTTCGATTAAAAATGACCCTGTTACAGCCTGTTGAAGTTGGCTGGAAATTTCAATCAGCATGTTTATTTCAGGTTTAATGATTCTAAAAACATATCAACGAGTGTCCTAACCTTGATTTGTTAATAACTTAATGATCAAACATTGTGCATGTATTATCCAAACTCAAACCAACCTGATTTTAACCTCATACAAACTTTTTATGTGGGGTTTTTATGTAGAGTTCCATGTTCATATTTTTAGTGTTTTAGCTTCTTGTGATTTATCACCATGAACATTTAAACAAAACAAAACAAGAACAAGATGGAACAAGGGTGTGAAGGGACTTACTACTAGCACAAGGCTAGGGTAACAAATCTTAATGCAAGGTTGATGAAGGAATGGTAGTGCTAGAGGCTTGAACAAAGCTTCCTTGAGAGTCCTTCAACTTGTAACTATTATGGATGATCTTCAAGGCTTGGAAAGGACTTGTTAGTGAAGAAGATGAGAGTATGAGAGAGGGTGATGGTGAAATCGGTTATGGGGGAGGGGGGAGCCGAAAATAGGGAAGGAGGAGGAAGGTTGAGTGTGGGTTTAGAGAAAATGATGAGCATATCTTGGAAACATGCATCCTACAACTCCATAGCCATCATTGCTTAGATACTTGGCCAATAGAATCAAGATTGCATTAATCTATAATCTAAACAAAATATTTTAGGTGATCATGGCAGATTTTCGGTTGGGGGGGGGGTAAAGTGAAAATTTTTGTTAACTAATAGGTATTTAAATTAGAAGGTTAAGGGTATTTTCAAGAATAGTGGGTGTATGTCATGTTTACATGGCGCATGGGGATTTTTGTGACCGTAATTAATTAAGAATGATAAAATAATATTTCTGACAATATTTTTGTGTCTCAGGTATTGTTTGGTTGTTCGGTTACGTATCGTTCCGTTAAAGCGTTTAATTGTTCCGTAATGCGTCTTATACATATATTTTTGTAACGAAATTTATTCCTAACACACAGGAAAATATACCGGACTATTTAGTAACTTTTCTGTATACTACTAGTATGCTAACACGCACATGTAAGTATAACACAGTAATCAGAGAGCAGTTAAATGATTCAGCACAGTCATCAAGTACTTTTATTATCATTAATAAACTGTATGGTTACATGAAAATTTGAGGGTTGTCACATTCTCCCCCTGTTAAGAGAATTCCGCCCCGAAATTTAGTGCATAATTACTGAGGAAGCTAGTTAAGTTGCGGTGTTTACTGGTTTTCCTGGGATGTCACATCATCCCCCCGTTGATTTGGAATTTCGTCCCGAAATTCTACAGTAGCTTCAGCCTCAGTAGTGGTTGCACTGTTTCCGAACAACTGGGGATATCTGAGTTTCATTTGGTCTTCTTGTTCCCAGGTATACTCTGGGCCACGACGAGCATTCCAACGAACTCGGACCAGAGGTATCCTGGTATGCTTGAGGATCTTAACATCTCGATCCGTAATCTCTATTGGTTCCTCTACGAACCGCAGCTGGTCGTCAATTGTGAGTTCCTTAAGAGGGACTATGAGGGTCTCATCTGACAGACACTTCTTCAGATTTGACACGTGGAATACGTTGTGAACTCCGCTGAGTTCTTCAGGTAGATTCAACCTGTAGGCGACTTTGCCAATTTTCTCGGTGACTTCGAATGGTCCGACATAACGCGGATTGAGTTTGCCTCGTTTGCCAAAGCGGACTAGACCTTTCCAAGGTGAGACTTTGAGTAGCACTCGATCCCCAATCTGGAGCTCGAGTGGTTTTCTTCCCTTATCAGCATAGCTTTTCTGTCGGTCACGAGCTGCCGCCATTCGTTGTCGTATCTGAGCAATTCTCTCGATGGTATCTACCACGAGTTCTGGGCCAGTGATTTGGCTGTCACCAACTTCTGCCCAACAGAGAGGTGATCGGCATTTGCGTCCGTACAACGCCTCAAACGGAGCGGCTTGGATGCTGGTGTGGTAGCTGTTGTTATACGAAAATTCCACTAACGGGAGGTGCTTCTCCCAGCCGTTACCAAAAACGATTACACATGCCCTAAGCATGTCTTCAAGGGTCTGGATGGTGCGTTCAGATTGCCCATCCGTCTGTGGGTGATAAGCGGTGCTCATATCTAAACGTGAGCCAAAAGACTTGTGCATGGCTTGCCACAGTTCAGAAGTAAAACGCGCGTCACGATCAGAAATGATGGAGGTTGGCACTCCGTGTCTTGATACCACTTCCTTTATGTAAATGTCTGCAAGAGTAGAAAACTTATCCGTTTCCTTGATAGCCAGAAAATGTGCGGACTTTGTGAGTCGATCCACGATTACCCAAATAGTATCATTTCCACGTTGAGATCTGGGCAGGCCAGTAACGAAATCCATGGAAATTTGCTCCCATTTCCATTGTGGTATTTCTGGTTGTTGAAGTAGGCCTGATGGTTTCTGATATTCTGTCTTGACTCTCGCACAAGTCAGACATTTGCCAACGTAGGTTGCTATGTGGGCTTTCATACCAGGCCACCAATATGTTGTTCTGAGATCGTGGTACATCTTATTCGAACCAGGATGTACCGAATAACGAGACTTGAGTGCTTCATCCATCACAAGCTCGCGTAAGTTGCCATAAAGTGGAACCCAAATACGCCCTGTTACATAGTAAGCGCCGTCTTTCTTTTGTTCTAGCCGCTGCCTCGATCCGCGTAAGGACTCAGCCCTGATGTTCTCTACTTTCAATGCTTCCATCTGAGCATCGCGAATCTGAGTAGGAAGGTTAGATTGGATGGTAAGCTGTAGAGCACGTACACGCCTAGGTATAGTATCCTTTCGACTGAGGGCGTCGGCCACAACATTGGCCTTGCCTGGATGGTATTTGATAGCACATTCATAATCGTTCAAGAGCTCAACCCATCGACGTTGACGCATGTTTAACTCCTTTTGCTTGAAGATATGCTCGAGACTCCTGTGATCGGTGTAAATGGTGCACTTGGTACCGTACAGGTAATGTCTCCATATCTTAAGTGCGAAAACAACTGCTCCCAATTCCAAGTCGTGTGTAGTGTAGTTCCTTTCGTGAACTTTAAGTTGGCGCGATGCGTAGGCAATGACTTTGTCACGTTGCATCAATACGCAGCCAAGTCCTTGGATGGAAGCGTCGCAATAAACCACGAAATCATCTGTGCCCTTAGGCAATGAGAGGATAGGCGCACTACAAAGTCTATCCTTTAAGTGCTGAAATGCAGATTCCTGTGCATCACCCCAACGGTAGATGACACCCTTCTGAGTCAGTGAAGTGAGAGGTTGCGCAATCCTTGAGAAATCCTTGATAAACCTTCTGTAATATCCTGCCAAACCCAAGAATTGGCGGATTTCTGTTGGTGTGCGGGGTTCAGGCCAGTTCTTGATCGAGTCAATCTTGGATGGATCAACATGAATCCCATCCTTGTTTACTACGTGGCCTAGAAAGTGGACTTCGCGAAGCCAGAAGTCACATTTCCAAAACTTGGCATACAACTGCTCTTTTCGAAGAAGTTCCAGAATAAGCCTCAGATGTTGTTCGTGTTCCTCCTGACTCTTAGAATAGATCAGGATGTCGTCGATTAACACTATGACAAACTTATCCAGGTACGGCTTGCACACTCGATTCATGAGATCCATGAAGACTGCAGGTGCATTCGTTAATCCGAAAGGCATAACCAGAAACTCGTAATGGCCGTAACGAGTTCTGAATGCTGTTTTGGAGACGTCCTCATCTCGGACCCTCAGCTGATGGTATCCCGATCTCAAGTCAATCTTAGAGTAATAGCTCGACCCTTGTAGCTGGTCGAATAGGTCATCAATACGTGGGAGAGGATAGCGATTCTTCACGGTCACCTTGTTGAGTTTGCGGTAATCTATGCACATACGGAAGGTACCGTCCTTCTTCTTCACGAATAGTACTGGAGCTCCCCAGGGCGAAGAGCTAGGACGAATAAAACCTTTTTCCAAAAGTTCTTGTAATTGCTTGGACAGTTCTTCCAGTTCTAGTTGGGGTTAAGAGATAAGGTGCTCGAGCTACTGGTGCTGCCCCAGGAGCTAGCTCGATTTGAAGCTCAACTTGACGATGGGGCGGAAGACCAGGTAATTCCTCGGGAAATACCTCAGGAAAATTGGGCACAATAGGAATGTCTTCAATTTTCTTTTCTTCCGTTGATGTGTCAGTAACGAGCGCTAGAATGGCAGTGTGGCCCTTTCGTAGACATTTCTGGGCCTTAAGGAAAGAGATGATGCCTTCGACAGCACCACTCTTGTCGCCACGAATCACGAGAGGTTCTTCACCAGAACGAGGAATGCGGACGATTTTCTCCTTGCAAACAATCTCCGCTTGATGATGAGATAGCCAATCCATCCCAATAATGACGTCGAAACTACCCAGTGTGATAGGAATAAGATCGATAAAGAAAATCTGACCAGCTAAGACGAGGTTACAACCCTTAACTACGTGTGTGGCCTCGAGACTTTTACCATTTGCTAGCTCTATCGTGTGTTTGGTGTTCAGAAGTGTTGGAGTGCGCTTAAGCATCTGACTAACTTTTAAGGACACATAACTAGTATCGGCACCCGAATCGAATAAAACAGTAAAAAAGAAATCATCCAGAAGAAACTTACCCATCACTACGTTAGGATCATTCCTTGCTTCACCCTGACCAATAACGAACACTCGACCCCTGGCACCGTTGCCATCATTGTTTCCCCCATTGTTGCCCCCATTATTGTTCCTGTTTCCCTGATTGTTGTTGTTGTTCTGATTTTGGTTAAGCTGGGGACAGTTCTTCTTAAAGTGGCCTTCAGCGCCACATTGAAAGCATCCCCTGTTGCCCTGTTGCTGATTCTGCGGTGCTTGCTGTTGCTGCTGGCGATTCTGATTTGCAGGCCGTGTGCTCCTGCAATCCTTGGCTTCATGACCCATCTTGAGACACCTCTGACAATGTCCTTTGTTGCATTGACCACTATGGTGTCTGTTGCATTTGTTGCACTTTGGGTGGTTTCCTCGATACCCACCCTGCCCTTGATTACCGGAGGATTGCTGACCAGGACTCTGGTAGTCATCAGTCTTTCACTGCTGAGATTGAACCGAAGCAGAACCCTTACTGGAGTTTCCATCCCATTTTTGCTTGTTGTCGGTAGGTGCATCAGAAGTAGCTGTGGCACTGATTCGTTTGGGCAGCCTGTTTTGCTCCACTGCCTGGTCAGTGAGTCGATGGGCCAACTTGATGATTTGCTGTATGGTACCCAGATTGGCTGAAGTCACGTGACTTTGAATCTCTGGTACAAGGCCCTTGAGATACAGCTCAATTCGTTTGATGGGAGGGTCCACCATGGTTGGACACAAGATGGCCAGTTCGTTTGACCTCTTAGTGTACGCCTCAATCTCAGATCCCGTCATCTTCAGATTGTAAAATTCCACCTCTAGCTTGTGGATGTCGTCTCGACTGCAGTACTCTTCTTTGATCAGTTCCTTGAAACCATTCCAGGGAGTGGCATTTGCAACCGCCAGTCCCAGTAGTTGAACCTGTACCTTCCACCAGGTTAACGCAGCTCCTTCAAGCGTTCCAGTAGCATATTTCACCCTTCGATCCTCAGGGCATTCGCACATCTCGAAAACAGACTCAAGCTTTTCAAACCAGTGAAAAGTCCCACTGCTCCTTCGGTGCCACTGAAAGTAGTAGGTCGGCAGTCCATGAACGTTTTGAATGTGCACACAGGAGTTTGAGCATGTTGACCTCCTGCAGGGCTAGCTGCGAGTGCCTCAGCGACTCGTTCGTTGATTAAAGCCGTCAACTGGGCTTGAGTGAGGTTGATACGTCCTCCGCGTCCGCTCATGATCTTCATAATGAAGCAACGTAAGTGAGAAAAGTGTCGCGAAAGTGCGTAAGTGCGTAAGTGTGGGACGACAGTAGAGAGTAAGCACACAGGGTTCAAATAGCAATTATCACGTTAACTAATGCACAGGGTGAATTATCTAACCGACAGTATAACATAAATCATACCACCTATTGTGTCGCGTCTTGCACGTGGAGCGAAGCGTCGTTGTGGATCGTTGAGCACTGTACAGGTTATAGTCTGGTTTGATCAAAAAGCTTTTCCCTTTTTAAAACCAAGTTCACTATAACCAATGGCTCTGATACCAATCTGTCACACCCCCAAAATCCACCATGCGGAGTACCACCGCTTGGAGGCGTGACGTGACCAGGATCGAGCCACCAATCATATTGAACAACGTAATCTTAGTAAGTAAAACCAATCACAATACAATTGGTGACCATAAGACAGTAACCAGTTTTAAGTTAATAGCAGAAGCATAAAACGGAAGTTCAAAACATAAGTTTATAGTTCATAAGTTTAATGTTCAAAACATAGTTTAAAAAATTCAATTATTAAGTACGGGACATAACAGTCCGCATCCCACAACAACCTCCTCCTCGTGTAAGCTCCATAAGCATCTAGCGACCTGTAAGGCATGTAACAACGAGTCAACAACAAAGTTGAGTGAATTCACAGTTGGTTGTTTAGTTATAGCATACGTTTCGTAAATCATCTGTTCGTTTTGAAAACCATGTATCGTATAAATTCGTATCGCGGTCTTTCTGACATGTTTGCGAAGATTAGTGGGGGCTTCCCATGTGTTACTAGACCACGCGTATCGACTGCAACGAAAATGTAAGAGGTGCCCTAAGTCAATGTCTATCAGCATTGACCCTTTGCCCATAGTCCATTAGTACACGCCCGTCCGACTGGCACGGTGTGAGGCTTGTTAAACCTAATAGCGCTATTAACTAATGACCCGCTCGCCAAAGGCCTCGGCGATTAAGTCGATAAATGAGGGACTTAAAGTGATAGAGTTGATGGTCTTATGGTCGTGTACGTAGGTTTTACGTACGTGCCCTTCAATCCGAGGACAGTAGTAAGTAGTTTAATAGTAATGATAGTTCGAGTAGCCATTAAATCCCATTCCCAACCCACCGGGAATTCCATGCCTTAGAAAGAGTGTGAACTCACCTCGGTTGCTCGGTTTGACTCTCAAATATAGCTAATGGTCGAGGTTGGTCAATCACGTCCTAGTATGATTACCACTTAGTTTATTAGTGATTTCAAATAGAACACAAAGTTCCTACACGTATCTATCACATAACATGTATCACTTTAACGGTTCATGCCCATATAACCTTCCCATCTATTCCCCACTCATAGACAAACATACAACATTGCACATAATACTTTTATTGACATATAACATGTTATATCATTCTCGGATAACCTACTCGACATTTAGACACGCAAATCACTACTTATGTCGTTTCAGCTTTATTAATCAAGACTGGACTGTTTTTGAGTATTTAAATAAAATAGTTAACCTTTTCCAAAATTTCTCAAATTTTTACAGAATGTCATATATAATCCAAAATTTATTGTGTAAAAATTTCGGAGATCAGTTCATTACCAATTTTATATAAAAATTATTTTACCCGACTGCAATCAGATTTGTTACTTTCTGATTGCAGTTTTACGGAAAAATTCACTAAAAATCAATCGTAAGTCCGATCGACGAACTTCCAGTTGGAGGGTCACGGAAACAACAGTGACCATCTACAGTAAAATTTCCATGAGCTGATTCTGCTCAGGTTTTAAGTTTTGACTCTGATTACAACACACTTTTTCAGCAGAAATATTTCAGCTTGAGCTGCTGTCTAAAAATAATTCTTTAAAAATAGTAAACCATCTCGAAAAATTACGATTCCAGTTCCGTTTGTTCGGTTGTTCAAAATTACACAATTTAGACTCCAGAAAGTCAGTTTTTCGATTAAAAATGACCCTGTTACAGCCTGTTGAAGTTGGCTGGAAATTTCAATCAGCATGTTTATTTCAGGTTTAATGATTCTAAAAACATATCAACGAGTGTCCTAACCTTGATTTGTTAATAACTTAATGATCAAACATTGTGCATGTATTATCCAAACTCAAACCAACCTGATTTTAACCTCATACAAACTTTTTATGTGGGGTTTTTATGTAGAGTTCCATGTTCATATTTTTAGTGTTTTAGCTTCTTGTGATTTATCACCATGAACATTTAAACAAAACAAAACAAGAACAAGATGGAACAAGGGTGTGAAGGGACTTACTACTAGCACAAGGCTAGGGTAACAAATCTTAATGCAAGGTTGATGAAGGAATGGTAGTGCTAGAGGCTTGAACAAAGCTTCCTTGAGAGTCCTTCAACTTGTAACTATTATGGATGATCTTCAAGGCTTGGAAAGGACTTGTTAGTGAAGAAGATGAGAGTATGAGATAGGGTGATGGTGAAATCGGTTATGGGGGAGGGGGGAGCCGAAAATAGGGAAGGAGGAGGAAGGTTGAGTGTGGGTTTAGAGAAAATGATGAGCATATCTTGGAAACATGCATCCTACAACTCCATAGCCATCATTGCTTAGATACTTGGCCAATAGAATCAAGATTGCATTAATCTATAATCTAAACAAAATATTTTAGGTGATCATGGCAGATTTTCAGTTGGGGGGGGGGGGGGTAAAGTGAAAATTTTTGTTAACTAATAGGTATTTAAATTAGAAGGTTAAGGGTATTTTCAAGAATAGTGGGTGTATGTCATGTTTACATGGCGCATGGGGATTTTTGTGACCGTAATTAATTAAGAATGATAAAATAATATTTCTGACAATATTTTCGTGTCTCGGGGATTGTCTGGTTGTTCGGTTACGTATCGTTCCGTTAAATCGTTTAATTGTTCCGCAAGGCGTCTTATACATATATTTTTGTAACGAAATTTATTCCTAACACACAGGAAAATATACCGGCCTATTTAGTAACTTTTCTGTATACTACTAGTATGCTAACACGCACATGTAAGTATAACACAGTAATCAGAGAGCAGTTAAATGATTCAACACAGTTATCAAGTACTTTTATTATCATTAATAAACTGTATGGTTACATGAAAATTTGAGGGTTGTCACAGCCGTGCTCAGCGGACACGGGCGGCCGTGGTCAACTATAAGATTCGCATAATCCAGGCAAATCTTCATAGTACAAAGATTCTTCTGCACACAGGGTCGTGCTCAGTGGACACGGGGGCGTGGTCAACTAATAAAGACAAGCTGCATTAAATGAAGAAAGAGAGGATGTGGACACGGGGCCGTGCCCACTGGACACGGGGCCGTGCCCAAGCTTCTGTTCAGCCTATAAATAGGAGTGCTTGGCTCAAGCTCAAACCATCCCTTGGCACACCACCTCTCTCACACTTCTCCCACCACCCACCACCACCATAACACCATCATCCACCACCATCATCCATTGTCCATCATAGAGTGTGTGAGTCGTCTCGGGATCCAAGATTGATCGTAAGAGTTCTTAACAATCAAGGCCATGGTTGCCTAAGTCTCTTACATCACTTGGTGAAGACAAAGTGTCTAGTGTAATACTTTTTATTTCTAATCTTTTCGCACTTTTTAATTGGTTTTGTATTAATGACTTTAATAACTAGTTTCTTATGTTGAAGGTGATTCTTCCTTATCGTTTGTCCGTGGTGTCTTGACATTATTTTACTGTCTATATAAAATAAAAGATTTTCACCATTCATATCTCCACGGTCTATATGGAGATATGTTGGCTACCTGGTCGGGGGTTAAGGGAACGGTTTGGTAAGAGTCTTGCCCTTGTTCAGCGTTTAGAGGTCCTGCAAGGGACCTGGGTCAAATTTAGTAGGACCTCCTTCAATACTTCACGGTATTGGATGGCGGGGGTCCAAACTCTTTGATCCCCTCATAAGTTAACTACTATTAATACTATAACCCGGCTACTTAGGACTGTATCCCTGCTGACTCAGACTACTTAGCCGAGGGTAACGTCACCTTCAAAAGAGGGGCCTACCATAATATTGCATTAATAACTTAATTCATTATCTTTCAATAATCCACCCTTTTAGGATTGTATCCTTGCTGACTCAAACTACTGGGGTGAGGGTAACGTCGCCTTCAAAAGAGGGGCCTACTACAATAACTAAGATAATCCCTTAAAATAGTGCAAAAGTGCGGAAATAATCAAAGGTTACACTAGATACGAGTCGGAACCAAGTGATTCATCTTGTCTATCTGTTTTTTTTTGTTTTTTTTAGCATTTTAGTTAGTTTTTATTTTTCTTAGTTTAAAAACATTTCTCTAACTTTTTGATTTGATTAGACGTTGAGGATAAACCGGTACTAAAAGCTCTTGTGTCCTTGGACGACCTCGGTATCTTACCAACACTATACTACGCCAACGATGGGTGCAATTGCCCATATGTGTGTTTAGTGTTAGTAAATATCGTGTTTTATAAATTTAAAACTTGGCTAATAAAAGTGTTAAAGGGCTTAAAATATACTTAAACTCACATAAAGACCTAACACGCGTCAAGTTTTTGGCGCCGTTGCCGGGGACACAAGGATTTTAAGAAAGCTTAAAATCGACGGCCTAATCAGTTTTTCAAAACCTTTTAAAACGCGCGCACATTTTTCTGCATTTTAGTTTAGTTTTGCATTTACAGTAAGCTGAACACGGGCCGTGCTGCACATTTTCATAAAAACACCCAGTAACAGTAGCTTGAACACGGGCCGTGCTCACTGAACACGCCCCCGTGCTCAACGAAATCAGTAAATTTAATTAAAACGCCCAGATACAGATTCTGTACAAGGGGCCGTGTCCACTGAACATGGGGCCGTGTCCAGCCTCTGTTTCCGTTTTTATTTTTGTTTTCTGATCCCGAGACTCGGTTGTGGTCTGCTGAGTGATTCTTTTGGATCAATACTCAGGAGGTTACAACTACACCTATGAGGAGGATGATTATAGGAGTAACTATTGCACTAATTGTAGTAATCCGCACTGGGTTCAATATAATCACTCATATCAACCATCCAATTCATACACCTACTATGAGGAACCTAGGTACGAGCCATCAACTTCATACACATCCTATGAAGACCAAAGGTATGAACCTCCTCCCTCATACTCATATTTTGATGAGCCAAGGTATGAGCCTCCATACTCATACTTTGACGAACCAAGATATGAGCCACCACCTTCGTATGCTTATTATGAGGAACCATGGCGTGAACAACCCACCTCATATGAGTATTATGAAGAACAAAATTACGACCCTTATCCATCATATTCTTACAATGAAGAACAATGGTGTGAACCATCTACTTCATATGGGTATTATGAGGAACAAAGGATCGAACAACCGGATTCAAGCTTAGAAGATCCCGATCCTTTTTCTATAACCGAAGTGACCGATAGGATATTAGAACACCTTAAAGTTATCGAGCGCTATATAAAAGAATCTCGCGCAAGGGAAGAGGAGTCCCGCGCAAGAGAACAATTAAATAAAGAAGAGATAACTGAAAGTGTAAAAATGGAAGAATAAATAAGTGAAAAGCCGACACATGAGTTAAACAACGAAAAAGGTGAGTCCGACAACGCTAGAATTCAAGAAGAGTCTAATTTTGAAGAAATTAATATCTTGTCACCTTCTTTCGAAAATCATTGTTTAGTACCACTCATGCTAAGTTTTTAAAAGAGTTAAACACTAACACTAAAATTGACGAAACGGTAAGTGTTAAGTTAACTAATGATCAAACCTCGCTAATAAAAGAAGACCCATTTGAAATTAACATTACACCGGTTCCATGTTTCTTTCAGAATTCGTTTATTAGTAATGTCACAATTGATAAAGATCTTTGTGTTAACATAATGCCTAACTACATTTTCGAAAAGTTAAGTATTAGTGATTTTTCTCCACTTCAAATACCCATTTTTCTAACCAATCGGAAAGTAATAAAATCAATCGGTGTAGTTGAGGATGTCTTGGTTCAAACAAATCAAACGGTCATCCCAACCGACTTTGTCATCCTCCATGACGCTCCTCTAGTGTTGGGACGACCATTTGTAAAAACTCACGAAGCTTTGAAAAACCGGAAGTTCAACAATCTACCTCTTCATTTAGGGGCATTTAAAAGAAGTGTCGATCTTGAGCGGTCAATGAAATATCCATTCGGCAATAATGACCCCCTAATTGAAGATGAAGATGAACCACCCGATACAAGTGAAAAGATTGACCACTTTGTTGAAGAAGAGGTCGCCATAGAACAAACTTTTAAAGTTCTTGATCGAAATGAGCAACCAAATAAGGAGTCTCCTAAAAACCCACCACTTGAGCTCAAAGAACTCCCAAAAGGTTTGGAATATGCTTTTCTAGACAAAGATGGTAATTTACCTGTAATTATTTCGTCTAAATTAGATAGCTTAGAAAAAGAAAAATTAATTAGTCTTTTGAAAAAACATAAAAACGCGATCGCTTGGAAACTTGTAGACATAAAAGGAATAAGTCCTTCCATGTGTACGCACAAAATTTTAATGAATGATGACTACAAATCGGTAATACAACCACAACGTTGAGTAAATCCAAATGTTCAAGTAGTGGTTAAAAACGAGGTCATCAAATTACTTGACGCCGGACTTATCTATCCTATCTCCGATAGCCCTTGGGTGAGTCCCGTCCAAGTAGTTCCAAAGAAAGGAGGTATGACGGTAATAACTAATGAAAAAAATGAATTAATACCAACGAGAACCGTCACAGGATGGAGAGTATGTATAGATTATAGACGATTAAATGAAGCAACAAGAAAAGATCACTTTCCTTTACCCTTCATTGATCAAATGTTAGAAAGATTATCTGGTCATAAATTTTACTGTTTCTTGGATGGTTTTTCAGGTTACTTTCAAATCCTGATAGCACCCGAAGAACAAGAAAAGACAACTTTCACATGTCCCTATGGAACTTTTGCTTATCGACGCATGCCGTTCGGTCTATGTAATGCCCCCGCAACATTCCAACGTTGCATGGTAGCCATTTTCCATGACATGATAGAAAAGACAATGGAAGTCTTTATGGACGACTTTTCTATCTTTGGGGATTCATACGACCAATGCCTCGATAACCTTGAACGAATGCTATCCCGATGTGAGGAAACTAACCTCGCCCTTAACTGGGAAAAATGCCATTTCATGGTAACGGAGGGAATAGTACTCTGTCACAAAATCTCAAGCGAAGGAATGGAGGTGGATCGAGCCAAAATAGATACCATTTCTAGACTACCACCTCCATCCTCCGTAAGAGCTATCAGAAGTTTCCTAGGGCATGCTGGATTTTATAGGCGGTTTATCAAAGACTTTTCTAAAATTTCTAGGCCTCTAACAAAATTACTTGAAAAAGATGCCCCTTTCATCTTTGACAAGGATTGCAATCAAGCATTTCTAACCCTTAAGGAAATGTTAGTCAATGCACCTATCATGATAGCACCTGATTGGAAATTTCCTTTCGAAATCATGTGTGATGCTAGTGACTTTGCAGTTGGAGCTGTCTTGGGACAAAGAAAAGAAAAGCATTTCCACCCAACTTATTATGCTAGTAAAACACTTAACGATGCACAAGAAAATTACACAACAACTGAAAAAGAATTACTAGCTGTGGTATTTGCTTTTGATAAATTTCGTTCTTATCTTGTTCTTTCTAAAACTATAGTCTATACAGATCATGCAACCATTCGATATCTTTTCAAAAAGCAGGACGCAAAACCACGTTTGATTCGGTGGATTCTACTCCTCCAAGAATTTGATATTGAAATCAAAGACAAAAGAGGAGCAGAAAATAACGCAGCAGATCATCTTTCACGCTTGGAAGACCCAGCTTTGGTGGCAACCAGGGATGAGCAAATCAACGAAAAATTCCCGACTGAGTCCCTAGAAATGGTGGAATATAAAGAAGAACCATGGTACGCTGACTATTCTAACTACCTAGCTAGCGGTATAGTCGCAAAAGGTTGGCCACACCATCAAAGAAAAAAATTCTTTGCCAATGTGAAACACTATTTTTGGGAAGATCCATATCTTTTCAAAATGTGTGCCGACCAACTCATCCGACGATGCGTACATGGTAGTGAAGCACGAAGAATTCTCCGCCATTGTCATGAAGGTCCATACGGAGGGCATCATGGTGCCGCAAGTACCGCACGAAAGGTATTTGATTCAGGATTTTATTGGCCAACCATTTACAAAGACGCCCAAAGTCTTGTCAAAACATGTGATGCTTGCCAAAGAACAGGTAATATTTCTTCCAAAAATGAAATGCCACAAAATGGCATTCTTGTTTGTGAAATTTTCGATGTGTGGGGACTCGACTTTATGGGACCTTTCCCACCGTCGAAAGGAAACAAATATATACTTGTGGCAGTAGATTACTTGTCTAAATGGGCCGAGGCCGAGGCACTTCCAACAAATGATGGAAGAGTCGTGGTAAGATTTCTGAAAAAACTATTCTCTCGTTTTGGAACACCTAAAGCATTAATAAGTGATAGAGGTACCCATTTTTGCAATCATCAACTTGAAATTTTTTTAACAAGATATGGGGTTTGTCACCGGGTCTCAACAGCATATCACCCTCAAACAAACGGACAAGACGAAGTGACTAATAGAGGTTTAAAACGAATACTTGAAAAAACTGTAGGGATAAATAAGAAAGAATGGGCAGATAAATTAGATGATGCTTTATGGGCTTTTCGAACTGCTTATAAAACAACAATAGGTACAACCCCATATAAGCTAGTCTATGGAAAAAGTTGTCACTTGCCAGTAGAAATTGCACACAAAGCCTACTGGGCAATTAAAAATGTAAACCTAGATCTAGAATTTGCGGGTAAAAATCGATTTTCTCAATTAAATGAATTAGAAGAGCTTAGGAATTATGCATACTCAAACTCCGAAATTTATAAGGAAAGAATGAAAAATTTGCATGACAAACATATTAAACCTAATGAATTTCGAGTGGGAGATCTAGTTCTTTTGTTTAATTCACGACTTCAATTGTTTCCTGGTAAACTAAAGTCTAGGTGGTCAGGACCTTTTTCCATCACCCATATTTTCCCTCACGGTGCAGTAGAAATTAAATCTCGGAATGGACCCCCATTCAAAGTCAATGGCTAACGGCTGAAACTCTATCAAGGATTCATTGAGGATGAAGAGGAGGAGATCTCGCTTCAAACGGTCGACGAATAAAAACATCAACATCATACCTGGTAAGTTACGAACAAACGGGACCACGTCTAAATCGGTAAGTCTTCTAACCAAAATATTGGGAAAACAAGGGCACTCACACGAGCACTGAAAAAAAAATATTTTCAAAATTTTGCTCGGCACGGGGCCGTGTCCGCTGGACACGGGGCCGTGTTCGCACTGCAGACGGGATAAAACCCTTTTTTCAAAACAGTTTCTTCATTTCAACATGCCCCGTTTCCCCAAAAACGCTCTGGTTTCAGGCGATTTTTCGCAGATTTTTGACGTCTCCTCTTGTTCTAACAACATCAAGGTATGATTCTATCCCTTTTAGTAGTTAGATTAGGTACTTGCATGTAGTTAAACACCAAAAATTTGGGGAAAAATATAGGGTTCTTGAAGTTCATCCGGATCAAACCTCAAATTTTTGTTTAGATCAGTTTGCATTTAGTTAGATTAGTGTTAAGGGAAGTAAATCCACTTGTATTGTTCATAGATCTGCCCGATTTCTCACAAAACCCCAAACCCTTGTTTTTGAACCGAAAAAGATAAAATCGAACGGGTAAACGGGTTGTTTTGGGAAAAACGGCACTTGGGGTTTCATTTTCGGGGAAAACCGCACCTATTGGACCAAAAATTTTCAAGTTTTCGAAACCGGGTCGAAAAATGAGATTTTTGTGTAACAGACGCCTGTTGAACAATTTACTTTTCCTTAACTCTTTTATTTATGCATTTATTTTTCTTTTAACTTTGTTGACATGGATGTTGACCTTGGTAAATTAGGATGTTTGCTTTGGTGTGGGGTAGTGTTTATTGATTTAACAGGTACATACGAGGCTTAGAGCACTAGGCACTAGTGCTACTAAAGCCGGGACAGAAAAACTGAAGAAAGAAACCTGTTTTTCAACCTTGCAGATTGTCCACACGGGGCCGTGTCCAGCCGACACGCCCCCGTGCCCACTCCCCTGAACCTGCTGTTTGTTTTAATTCTGCAGACCTTGACAGACACGGAGTCGTGTTCAACCAACACGCCCCCGTGTCCACCTTCTGTAAGTTTTCATTACTAGCACCTGAACACGGGGTCGTGCCCACCAGGCACGGGGCCGTGTCCAGGTAACCAGTAACATAAAATTTTTGCTTTATCACACCTTTTACACATTCAATCAACCTAAAAACTTATTTTTGGGACACATTGAGGGCAATGTGTAATTTAAGTGTGGGGGGGATGCTAAAACCTTGAATCTTGCAAGTCCTAAATACAAGCCTTACACAAAACTCTATTGGAACCGCTAATCACCCCAAATTTTTTTCAAAAATTTTTCAATTTTTTTACTTGTCTAGGTTTAACCTGGGAATTTCAAGTTCTAAAAAGGTTATATTTTTACGAATTTACAACCGATAGCGTCGTGATAAAAAGAACCAACATAAGAAAATTATGAAAAGGCATGACAAGCTTAGTTAAAATTTGATTATATATACTTGATCACATAAAAACCCATTCCCACAAAAGTGAGTTTTGAGCCTTTATTGAGCATACAATTACATATCATTAAACTAAATGCTCATTTTTCGTTTCTTGTGTGAATAGCCGCTTGGTTCTTACGACTCTAGAACTTGCCACGACGATACATTCCCGGTCCTTACCAACTTAAACCCGAGTAAGTAAATGATGGAGGCATTAGGACTAACCCTTTTTATTTCTACACCATTATTTTTTCTTTTTTATCATCTACCAAAAAAAAATCCCCCTAGTTAGCCCCTTTGAGCCTAAACCTTTTCATTTCATAACCCAAACCAAACACCCTTTTACCCACCAAAACCTTTTTCATTTTCAACCCTTTGTTTTAGTAACTAGCTCGGTTTTTCGTATGACTTTTCAAAAAAAATATATAGTGTTCAGGATGAAGCAAAAGAAAATAAACAAACAAGTTTATCAAAAATATAACTTTGTTTGAATGAAAAGCTTCATCAAAATAAATGTTACAAAAATAAAAAATCTTACGAAAACCGACGCTTGTTACGCTTCTCTCCTTTTTTCTACTAACCACTAACCACTAACCCAACCACCTACCTTTAACCCAAGCCTAACCCTTCACCCACAAAGTCCTCTTGATATTTACAAAGGTACATAGTTAAAAAGGAGGAGGACTGATTGCTTGGCAAGCCTATGGTAGGAGTAAGTTCCATGCTGCTCTCGAGTGATCCACAAAAATACATTTTCGGCCGAGTGTTGAGTGATCCCCGTGAGGTATGTGAACTTGTATATAAATAGAATTTTAAAGAGGCATGTTATGCCCTAATAAGTAATTTGTCTTATGAAAAGTTTTAAATAAATCATGACGAATAGGATTGTAAATAAATAAAAATAAAACTAAATAAAGAATCTTGGAAATCCCGACACTCTATGACAAGCCCAAAAACCTTCTTCTCTACCCATTCCATTTGGATGTGTAAAGCCACATTATAAAGAGTTTTGCTTGAGGACAAGCAAAGATTCAAGTGTGGGGGTATTTGATGTGTGCAAAATGCAACATATAAATTACATCAATTGTGGCATAAAACTAACCCTTTTTTAGTACTAATGTTGGAAAAAGTGTGCTTTTGTCTTCCTTTTGTATTTTCAGGATTAAATGAGCTCAAATCAACAAAAGAAGCAAAAAGACTGCAAAATCTAACATAAATACAAGAAAAGGATCAAACGTGACATGCCCGACCCCACGACAGCATCTTCCCAAGCAAAACAAGAGAACAGAAGGCTGAACACGCCCCGTGCTCAGCCAGCACGGGGGCATGCCCAAGTGTCAGCAGAAAAGACAAAGTGGTAGAAGCTTCCATTGCCCACCACGGGGCCGTGCTCAGCGGACACGGCCCGTGGTCAACTATAAGATTCGCACAATCCAGGCAAATCTTCATAGTACAAAGATTCTTCTGCACACAGGGTCGTGCTCAGTGGACACGGGGGCGTGGTCAACTAATAAAGACAAACCGCATTAAATGAAGAAAGTGAGGATGTGGACATGGGGCCGTGCCCACTGGACAGAGGGCCGTGCCCGAGCTTCTGTTCAGCCTATAAATAGGAGTGCTTGGCTCAAGCTCAAACCATCCCTTGGCACACCACCTCTCTCACACTTCACCCACCACCCACCACCACCATAACACCATCATCCACCACCATCATCCATTCTCCATCATAGAGTGTGTGAGTCGTCTCGGGATCCAAGATTGATCGTAAGAGTTCTTGACAATCAAGGCCATGGTTGCCTAAGTCTCTTACATCACTTGGTGAAGACAAAGTGTCTAGTGTAATACTTTTTATTTCTTATCTTTTCGCACTTTTTAATTGGTTTTGTATTAATGACTTTAATAACTCGTTTCTTATGTTGAAGGTGATTCTTCCTTATCGTTTGTCCGTGGTGTCTTGACATTATTTTACTGTTTATATAAAATAAAAGATTTTCACCATTCATATCTCCACGGTCTATATGGAGATATGTTGGCTACCTGGTCGGGGGTTAAGGGAACAGTTTGGTAAGAGTCTTGCCCTTGTTCAGCGTTTAGAGGTTCTGCAAGGGACCTGGGTCAAATTAAGTAGGACCTCCTTCAATACTTCACGGTATTGGATGGCGGGGGTCCAAACTCTTTGATCCCCTCATAAGTTAACTACTATTAATACTATAACCGGGCTACTTAGGACTGTATCCCTGCTGACTCAGACTACTTAGCCGAGGATAACGTCACCTTCAAAAGAGGGGCCTACCATAATATTGCGTTAATAACTTAATTCATTATCTTTCAATAATCCACCCTTTTAGGATTGTATCCTTGCTGACTCAAACTACTGGGGTGAGGGTAACGTCGCCTTCAAAAGAGGGGCCTACTACAATAACTAAGATAATCCCTTAAAATAGTGCAAAAGTGCGGAAATAATCAAAGGTTACACTAGATACGAGTCGGAACCACGTGATTCATCTTGTCTATCTGTTTTTTTTTATTTTTATTTTCAGCATTTTAGTTAGTTTTTATTTTTCTTAGTTTAAAAACATTTTCTCTAACTTTTTGATTTGATTAGACGTTGAGGATAAACCGGTACTAAAAGCTCTTGTGTCCTTGGACGACCTCGGTATCTTACCAACACTATACTACGCCAACGATGGGTGCACTTGCCCATATGTGTGTTTAGTCTTAGTAAATATCGTGTTTTATAAATTTAAAACTTGGCTAATAAAAGTGTTAAAGGGCTTAAAATATACTTAAACTCACATAAACACCTAACACGCATCAATAACATACATATATTTAGTATATATAGGTTAAAAACAGGTATTTAACTGGATACCGGGTATTTTATCTAGAGTTTTAATCCCGTTTTAGTGCGTTTTAAATTATTTTTATCACTCTAAAAAAATAAACTCACCAAAATATTATTGAACAATATTTTGTTAGCCGGGACTGGCTACGTTGCCGGTATTTGGCAGTATGCGCGCTGTGTTGCGCGGTACGCGCTTAAAATCGCAAAAATAGGGATTTATGCTTTTTTTATTTATTTTTATCATTCTATAGTGATAAACTTATCAAATTATTACTAAAATGATTATCAGTTGCCTTGACAGGCTGTGTTGACAGTATTTTGTCGGTATACGAGCTACATCGCGCGGTACGCGCTTAAACTCGAAAAATAGAGTTTCTTAGCGTTTTAATTTATTTTTCCTCACGAATATGATTAAAATTATTATTCTAATCATAACAGACTATTCTTAGGATTTTAACACTGATCGGGTGGTCACCGACGTTCGTTTCGCATTTTAACCGTTACGCAATAAGCGTTTATCTTATCGTTGCCAACATAATTTTTACTAAAGTTTAAATTTACCAACTCATTAAATTCCACATATAAACATCATAACCAGTCAAATACAGCCCTGTTACCTATTCACAACACATATTACAATTGTACGGTGTGGCCTGAAAAGCCGGGTGTCACAGTACAGACACCACGTAAACCAAATTGCAAAACAGGATTGTGAGATCATTGATGTGTAAAAGGAAAGACCTTGAAATTTCGAGCTGTCACATCATCCCTAACTTGAAAGAAATTTCGTCCCGAAATTTGACAAGTAATCCAAAACGGCAGGATGTTAACTCAGGACGACTGTGGATTTTCTGCG
Source organism: Helianthus tuberosus (assembly GCA_030545235.1). Taxonomy (NCBI): domain Eukaryota; kingdom Viridiplantae; phylum Streptophyta; class Magnoliopsida; order Asterales; family Asteraceae; genus Helianthus; species Helianthus tuberosus. The sequence goes on from CM060408.1 coordinate 124,449,417, forward strand.
GGTACCACATCGTCCCCAACTTGAAAGGGAATTTCGTCCCGAAATTCACCGGTTACATCAGATTTAGATTTGTCGGCAGGGAACAAGTGAGGGTACTTGAGCTTCATCTGGTCCTCGCGCTCCCATGTGAACTCCGGTCCACGTCTTGAGTTCCAACGAACTCTCACGATTGGAATCCGACTATGCTTACAAACCTTGACCTCCCGGTCCATAATATCGATTGGTTCTTCGACAAACTGCAACTTTTCATCAATTTTCAGCTCTTGAAATGGTACCACAAGTGTTTCATCGGACAAACACTTATTTAGTTGCGACACGTGGAAAACATCATGAACGTTACTCAATTCAGCAGGTAACTCTAGCTTGTATGCCACTTTACCAATTCGTTCTAGAACTTTGAAAGGCCCCACATAACGAGGATTAAGTTTACCACGCTTCCCAAAGTGCACCACATCCTTCCAGGGTGAAACTTTCAGCATAACACGATCGCCTACAGCGAATTCCAAGGGTTTCCTACGCTTGTCAGTGTAGTTTTTCTGACGGTCGCGCGCTGCCGCCATATGGTTCCTGATTTGGACAATCTTTTCAGAAGTTTCAAGAACAAGTTCCAGGCCTGTGACCTGGCTGTCACCCACCTCAGCCTAACAGAGAGGAGAACGACATTTCCAGTCGTACAATGCTTCAAATGGAGCTGCCTGGATGCTAGTGTGGTAATTGTTGTTGTAGGAGAACTCGATCAGCGGCAAATGTTTCTCCCAGCCCTTACCAAAATCAATAACACATGCTCGCAGCATGTCTTTAAGTGTCTGGATGGTTCGCTCACTTTGACCATCCGTCTGTGGGTGATAAGCAGTACTCATGCCGAGGCGTGAGCTGAACGATTTATGCATCGACTGCCATAAATCAGATATGAAGCGCGGATCATGGTCAGAGATGATAGAGGTTGGCACCCCGTGCCTAGAAACTACTTCTTTCAGATAAACAACAGCGAGTTGAGAGAACTTATCAGTTTCCTTGATCGCAAGAAAATGCGCAGATTTCGTAAGATGATTGACGATCACCCAAATGGTATCGTTCCCGTTTTGAGTTCTTGGTAAACCAGTGACGAAATCCATAGCAATCTGTGGGACACCTGTGCCTCCACGGCCATCGAACAAATACCAAATCAATGAAATATTGTATTTCATACTTGGGATTTGTATAAATATGTGTATCATTTGCACATATCGATTCTTGTTCGATTCCAAGCTTTAAATCACTTTCTGGAAGGTTATACGCGCACTGATGCGTAAATATAACCAGTTTAATGCAACAAACACTTTGGGATAGTGAAATAGGCTTAACATAACTTAAATAACCTTCACATAACTTAGAAATAAGTTTTGGATGGTTTGGTGTGTCGAAAACAAGTTTGTTCGATCGCAGGGACTAATTGTGTCAAACTGCGAAACTATACCGATTTATATAGTAACGAATATTCTGGAACTTGATCATAAGTTAAACATACCCTAAATATCCTTTACATAGCTTAGAAATTGCTTTGAGGGGTTCGGTATGCTAAAATAAACTTTATTGATCAATAGGGACTAAAAGCGTCAAAAAGTGCACAAGTTTGCACTTTCGCGCATATCTTACGTTCTGAATACATCCAGACATCCAAAAATTTTTGTGACCATTAAAATATTATGTTTTAGTGATTGCCTTGTCAAAAATCCATTCGTCGCGCAATTTGGACCGTTTTTGCGTCCGTTACGACTTCCGTCGTAATTAACCGAAGAACGCAATCGTACAGCCAAACGAACTGACATCCGAGATATTTTTGAGCATATTTTAAGTTCCCTATACTTTAACTTCATTTTAGAGCTTTGAAATGGGGTTAACGGGGCTTAAACGTGTCAAAAATGCATCGAAAACCAAGTTTGGAGCTGTAGGGGCCTGTTCTGCCATTTTTGAAACTTTCTGGTCTGCAAGGTCCTTATGGACCATAAGGTTCTTAGTATTACGGTCCGTAAGCAGGGGTCAGAATAGCAGAAACTTCTAAACAGCCAGTTAACATGTTTAGTAGCATAGGGAATAACCTTCTGAGGTTATACCTTATGGTCGCCTAGTTTAGGTAGTTGTATGATAAGTAGTTTATGTGCCTTAGGTAAATTACCAAAATACCCTTTTCATGTATAATTGGTAATTAAGCTTATGTAACCAAAACTTTTGTACATAACTGATTATACAACATGATAAAACATGTATAGGCATATAATACTTGTCATAGGACTAGTTAGACGTCTCGAACGCGCTTTGCGCACACGACGCATTAAAGTAACGTAAGCTACCTTAATGGGTCACGATGGGTCGAAAGCACTTAGGTTAGGTTCCGATTTAGAATGTAGGCCTTGTTAAACCATATCACATGAGTTCCAACACTCATTTGGTTTACAAGACCTAATTCTGTCCGACCCCACGATTTAGGCGTCTATTGTTTGACTAGTGGTTCGATTATTAGGTGCCGTTTGATTCCGTGCTCCCTCTAGCTTGCTTGGTAGTTGTTCAAGACTCCTAAGCACTCTCAAGTGAGTACATAGTTCCCCTATTTTACTGTTTTAAATTGTTTTGGGGTGATTCATATGTGCTAAATGTTTTCAAGGTTTTAACGATGGTTTCAAATCGATTTTCGATGTTATATTGATGGTTTCAAAAACGATTAAGACGATTTATACTAAACTAATAACGATTTCGATAATGTGAACAAACTTGTTGGTTGTAGTTACATAACAAATGACATTCATTAATTTGGCCGAACCGACCAGTATTAGGTTATGGTACCATAGGATCCGACAAATCCCGTTATTTTACTACACCCATGGTTATGTGTGGGTGTTGTGGGTAGCGACTGAATCTGATGATTGTTAACTTACCCTTTGGAGGTTTGTTAATGCGAAAACAATTGAGACGATGGATGAGTCACAAAGGTTTGAATGTTATTAGCGAGACGACCATATATAAGTTTTCACAATCTAAAACGAGGATGATTTAAACGATTGGTTTCAAAGCGATTTTGACGAATTAAACGATTGGGTAAATGATTGGTTTTTGGTTAAGTGTTTAGATGACGGGACGGGTGTAATGTGATGAAAGCATGGTGGATACGCCGCTGGTACTTCCTATATATAAGTGTTTTCATCGTATTATATACCGTGACGTTATTTAGTTCACTTGGGTAAACGATTTTTAAATGATGTCACACAAACGAGGTTTTCGAAATGATATAAACCACACGAGTTTTATTGATGAGATTTATTAACAAGTTTTATTAACAATTTATACGAGATGTTTTACAAATTGGTTTTCTAAAACAAAGCGTTTTCGAGTTAGGAATCATGTCTACGAGATTTTGTAAATCATAACCAACTTGATTTGAGTTGGTTAATTATGTCGCAATACTACACTTTTCAAAACAAGGTTTTTAATTAAGTATTGCAACATGCAAACTAGCCATGAATCCGACACTCTCAAAAACCTATGTACTCGCTGGCATTTCTTTGCTGACTTTGTTTTCACATATGTTTCAGGTGTTATTAAATGATGTTGATTGCTAGGATGCATGCTCACATAGGACTGGACGAAGCCTTAGTGACTTAATAACAATGATAGACTATGTTTTATTTGTTTATTTGGATTTCCAGACGATGTAATTATTCAATGTTTAAATAAAACGAAACTTCAATTTCCGTGTGTTTTGAAACAATGATTCTGTTACAACACTCCCCGACGATTCCGCCGCGATTTGTTGTTCTACGCGGTCGGGGTGTGACAGAAAAGTTGGTATCAGAGCTCATGGTTATAGGGAATTAGGTTATTAGTAATGCTTTGACCTAGTCTATAACCTTCCTAGGACCCTAATGCGAGTTTACTTGCGTTTAGTCATAAAACAATACCGTCACCTATCCTTAGGCGACAACCACAACAAGAACACAAAAATCTGAATCTGCTTTAAAAATTAATCATCCGTTCTAGGATGATTGATTACTAGGTTTTGAACCCTCTGTTATAGGGTTTGAACCCTTCCAGTTTGACTCGTATTTGGCTTAGTGCCTTCTGAGTTTTTCAAAATCTCGTCAAAGTTTGGGTCTAAATAATGTGAACACGTGCAAACTGGAAGAGTGAATGCCTGTACCCTGAGTTTTCTGTCTAAGGCTAGAGAGTTCGTACAAATCCGCAGTATCGGACCAGTCACTCTTACCTGGGAACTCTTGGGGTGAGTGTTCACTTATAGGCGAGCATGTCTTCAGTTATACATTAATACGACCCGTTTACTTTGTTAATCACCTTTTCCTTTTGACCTTACACCGATGCAACTTGGGAGTTTCGATATTATCATTGGAATGGATTGGCTAACCAAACACCATGCTGAGGTGGTTTGTTTCGATAAGATTGTTCGTATTCCTTTGTCTTCTGGCGATGTTCTGGAGATTCGTGGCGAGAAACCCTCAGGTGGTTTGAAGCTTATGTCGTGTACGAAGGCCCAAAGTTATCTACGAAAAGGATATGTTGCTTTTCTGGCACATGTCACCGAGGAGAAAGGAAAGAGGAAGAGTATTCAGGATATCCTGATTGTTCGGGATTATCCAGAGGTGTTTCCTGATGAACTTCCTGGTTTACCTCCAGTTCGTCAAGTCAAGTTTCATTTTGACCTCATACCCAATGTCAACCCGATTGCAAAAGCACCTTATCGTCTTGCACCGTCGGAGATGCAAGAGTTATCGAAACAGCTTCAAGAGTTATCTGATAAAGGATTCATCCGACCATACTTTTCACCTTGGGGAGCTCCTGTCCTCTTCGTGAAAAAAGAAAGATGGATCTTTTCGAATGTGTATCGATTATCGTGAGCTTGATAAGCTCACCATCAAGAATCGATATCCCCTACCTTGAATTGATGACCTCTTCGACCAGCTGCAGGGTGCTTCATGTTTTTTCCAAGATCGATCTGCGTTCTGGGTATCACCAACTTCATGTTCTCGAAGAAGATATTCCCAAAACTGCTTTCCGCACGAGATATGGGCATTATGAGTTCACTATCATGCCTTTTGGTTTGACGAATGCCCCATCTATCTTCATGGACTTAATGAATAGGGTCTGTAAACCTTATATGGACAAGTTCATTATTGTGTTCATCGACGATATTCTCATTTATTCGAAGTCTCGAGCCGATCACGAGCAACACCTTCGTTTGACTCTGGAACTTCTGAAGAAGGAACAACTTTTTGCTAAATTCTCCAAGTGTGAATTTTGGCTTAAAGAAGTTCAGTTTTTGGGTCATATAGTCAACAAGCAAGGTATTCATGCTGATCCATCCAAGATTGCTGCTATTAAGGACTGGAATACCACGACGACGCCTACAGAGATTCGATCTTTTCTTGGTCTTGCTGGTTATTATCATCGATTCATTTCAAATTTCTTGAAGATTACGGTTCCACTCACTGCTTTAACTCAGAAGAATAAGCCTTTAGAGTGGGGACCCAAGCAAGAAGAAGCGTTCCAAACGCTGAAACGGAAACTTTGTGATGCTCCTGTTCTATCTCTGCCCGAGGGAAGCGATGATTTCGTTGTCTATTGCGATGCGTCCAACTTAGGCCTTGGTTGTGTCCTTATGCAACGAGGTAAAGTTATAGCATATGCATCTAGACAATGGAAAGTTCACGAGAAGAACTACATGACTCACGATCTTGAGTTAGGAGCTGTAGTGTTCGCGCTTAAAATCTGGAGACACAACCTCTATGGAACGAAGTGTGTGGTTTTCACAGACCACAAAAGTCTCCAGCATATTCTTAATCAGAAAGAGCTAAATATGAGGCAACGACGTTGGGTTGAACTCTCGAACGACTACGATTGCGAGATTCGCTACCATCCTGGTAAGGCGAATGTCGTAGCTGATGCGCTTAGTCGAAAGGAACGGGTCAAGCTTCATTCTGTTCGAACTCTATCTGATCTTTAATCTTGTGTTCTTCAAGCTCAGCAATTTTGTGTTTCACAAAATTTGATGGGTAATGAATTACCACTTCAGCTTGAGCTTAAACTTGAAGCGAAAGATGATGGTTTGCTCTACTTCAAGGATCGTTTGTGGATTCCGAAACAAGACGATCTTCGCACCTTGGTAATGGACAAATCTCATTTGTCTCGATATTCTATCCATCCTAGTTGATGATAAAATGTACAAGGATCTTCGTACTCAGTGCTGGTGACCGGGTATAAAGAAGGATGTTGCCTTGTATGTATCGAAATGCCTAACTTGTCTCAAAGTCAAGGCCGAACATCAACGACCTACTTGTTTGCTTGTACAACCAGAGATATCGGTTTGGAAGTGGGAGAACATTGCTATGGATCTCATCACTAAATTATCGCGTACATCTAAAGGTCACGATGCTATATGGGTTGTTATCGATTGATTGACGAAGTCAGCTCATTTTATTGCGATTCGCGAGGATCTATCTGCTGATAAACTTGCAAAGATTTATGTTGATGAGATCGTATCTGACATGGTGTTCCTTTGGACATCATTTCCGATCGTGATGCTTGATTTTCATCTTATTTTTTAGAACCATGCAATCTGCTGTGGGAACCCAACTAAATCTAAGCACTGCTTATCATTCCCAAACAGATGGACAATCTGAGAGAACGATTCAAACTTTGGAGGATATGCTTAGAGCATGCGTAATTGACTTTGGTGGTAATTGGGATTCTCATCTGCCATTGATGGAGTTCTCTTACTACAATAGTTATCATGCTAGCATCAATATGGCACCAATCGAAGCTCTCTACGGTCGAAAATGTCGTTCACTTGTCTGTTGGAATGAGATCGGTGAAGCTCAGCTTACTGGACCTGAGCTCATTCTAGAAACAACAGACAAAATCAAGAAAATTCGCGATAATCTTGTGACAGCTAGAAGCCGTCAAAAGTGTTATGCGGATTTACGACGCAAGCCCTTAGAATTTCAAGTCGGAGACCATGTCCTACTCAAGGTGTCACCTTGGAAGGGAGTGGTGAGATTTGGAAAGAAAGGAAAACTTGCACCACGATATGTTGGACCATTTAAGATTGTTGAAAGGGTTGGAAAGCTTGCTCTATTTTAAGAATCCTTATGGATGACTATCGCTCAAATCGGAGTCCTTAATTGAATTCATTGTATGCTTTAATACGTACATTACGATTCAATAAGGACAAAACCGAATTCCTATTAAGATCTTCCTATCTTCATAGTTAGATTCTTGTAAATATTTAAAGTGCCAAATGAAATCCACGGATTGAATTCCTGGTATGCTTTAAATACCCGTGTCCAAAGATAACAAATTAAAGATCAAATTAAACAATTATGTGATTATGTGTTTATGCGTTCTCCTCTATGTTCTATGTGATCCAATTTTCGTTATCTAAATCCTTATAGAATCTTCCATATCTTCGCATAAGGGATTCATAGTAGGATATCCAAAGGTACTACCTTAAATCCTTAATAGGCTTCAACGTTATAGTTTAAACCCTTGGATTATAAAGTACTATTCCAAAGTTTAAAGACATCCTCCGTTGATGTAGTTAAAGAGATCATTCGTTGATCTAGTTAAAGAGATTGATTCATCAATCTAGTTAAAGACATCCTCCGTTGATGTAGTTAAAGAGATCATTCGTCGATCTAGTTAAAGAGATTGAATCGTCAATCTAGTTAAAGATATCACGTGTTGATATAGTTAAAGAGGCCTCTGGTGGTCTAGTTAAAGAGATCAGTCATTGACCTAGTTAAAGAGATTGATTCATCAATCTAGTTAAAGATATCATGTGTTGATATAGTTAAAGAGACCCTTGAGTGGTCTAGTTAAAGATTGATTCAGAATCTGGTTAAGAGTGGCATGTGATGATACTGCTGAAAGGACCCTATAGTGGTCTAGTCACACTCATCACAGGTTCATTCATTTGGTTTTCCTCTACACATTATAAATGCACTGTGTGGACTATGCAAGTAATTGCAAAATTATGGATGCATACATAATTATGAAATTCAGTGCATAGAAACCACAGTAAGATTTATCATGTGTAAGAACCAATAGTGGCAACGATAACGGAACGTGAACAATGTAATGGAGATACGGTGGACGCACCAATGGCGCTTCATATATGAGTATATAAGTGTCCCTCTTACATTTCAAGCATAATGTTATTAAGGTTACTAGAAGTTCAGAACCCTAGCCGGTGCTGTTTTATCTTTTTGACTTCATGCTTTGAACTCTCACAAGTTCCCTCTAATTAAATTTCGGGACGAAATTTCCTGAAGTAGGAGAGACTGTGACACCTGTGCCTCCACGGCCATCGAACAAATACCAAATCAATGAAATATTGTATTTCATACTTGGGATTTGTATAAATATGTGTATCATTTGCACATATCGATTCTTGTCCGATTCCAAGATTTAAATCACTTTCTGGAAGGTTATACGCGCACTGATGCGTAAATATAACCAGTTTAATGCAACAAACACTCCGAGATAGTGAAATAGGCTTAACATACCTTAAATAACCTTCACATAACTTAGAAATAAGTTTTGGATGGTTTGGTGTGTCGAAAACAAGTTTGTTCGATCGCAGGGACTAATTGTGTCAAACTGCGAAACTATACCGATTTATATAGTAACCAATATTTCGGAACTTGATCATAAGTTAAACATACCCTAAATATCCTTTACGTAGCTTAGAAATAGGCTTTGAGGGGTTCGGTATGCTAAAATAAACTTTATTGATCAATAGGGACTAAAAGCGTCAAAAAGTGCACAAGTTTGCACTTTCGCGCATATCTTACGTTCTGAATACATCCGGAGATCCAAAAATTTTTGTGACCATTAAAATATTATGTTTTAGTGATTACCTTGTCAAAAATCCATTCGTCACGCAATTTGGACCGTTTTTGCGTCCGTTACGACTTCCGTCGTAATTAACCGAACAACGCAATCGTACAGCCAAACGAACCGATATCCGAGATATTTTTGAGCATATTTTAAGTTCCCTATACTTTAACTTCATTTTAGAGCTTTGAAATGGGGTTAACGTGGCTTAAACGTGTCAAAAATGCATCGAAAACCAAGTTTGGAGCTGTAGGGGCCTGTTCTGCCATTTTTTAAACTTTCTGGTCTGCAAGGTCCTTACGGACTGTAAGGTTCTCAGTCTTACAGTCTGTAAGTAGGGGTCAGAACAGCAGAAACTTCTAAACAGGCTGTTAACAGCTGCTACCCACTCCTAATCCCAATTCCACATGTTGTTACCTGATGTTGGGGGGCCAATTGAGGTACCATAACATTCCAACACATGTACGGATGAGATTAAATCACGGTTTTCAAGAAACGATCCTAACAGTGGTCCTAATCCTATAAATACCCAACCCTCCTCCTTGCAAAACCCACAAAATCTGATCTAAAAGTGCTCTAAGTTGAAGCCATTGCTTCATACCTGAGCTATTTGGATCGAGATTAGCTTTCGGGGACCCTTTGTAAGTGTTCCTTCGTTCTTTTATCGCTTTTCGAGTCCGAAAGTCAAACTATGTTTGACTTTCTGCATTGACCAGTTTATGGTCAACACGAAGTTCGTTTGAACTTCATAACGTGAGCGTAATCACGATGGTTATAGTCCCTAGTGGCTATACCTACTGATTACCACGTTATCAGGCTCAGTGACGAGTCGTAGTTTCGGCCAAAATGCGCATTTACGCGTATTTTGTAACCAAACTACTCTAGGATATCAAAACCGTTTGTTTTGATATCAAAACCTATTTTCTAAACATGTTCTAGCATGTTTAGCTCGTCACTCTTTAGTTTAGTGCTTATGTAGTGTCGTAAGTCAAGCGGACTAAACACCCACTTAGACTTTCAAACACGACCCGTTTGGTCGATCTTAGGATCCGACCAAACATGTTTAGTAGCATAGGGAATAACCTTCTGAGGTTATACCTTATGGTCGCCTAGTTTAGGTAGTTGTATGATAAGTAGTTTATGTGCCTTAGGTAAATTACCAAAATACCCTTTTCATGTATAATTGGTAATTAAGCTTATGTAACCAAAACTTTTGTACATAACTGATTATACAACATGATAAAACATGTATAGGCATATAATACTTGTCATAAGACTAGTTAGACATCTCGAACGCGCTTTGCGCGCACGACGCGTTAAAGTAACGTAAGCTACCTTAATGGGTCACGATGGGTCGAAAGCACTTAGGTTAGGTTCCGATTTAGAATGTAGGCCTTGTTAAACCATATCACATGAGTTCCAACACTCATTTGGTTTACAAGACCTCATTCTGTCCGACCTCCCGATTTAGGCGTCTATTGTTTGACTAGTAGTTCGATTATTAGGTGCCGTTTGATTCCATGCTCCCTCTAGCTTGCTTGGTAGTTGTTCAAGACTCCTAAGCACTCTCAAGTGAGTACATAGTTCCCCTATTTTACTGTTTTAAATTGTTTTGGGGTGATTCATATGTGCTAAATGTTTTCAAGGTTTTAACGATGGTTTCAAAACGATTTTCGATGTTATAACGATGGTTTCAAAAACGATTAAGACGATTTATACTAAACTAATAACGATTTTGATAATGTGAACAAACTTGTTGGTTATAGTTACATAACAAATGACATTCATTAATTTGGCCGAACCGACCAGTATTAGGTTATGGTACCATAGGATCTGACAAATCCCGTTATTTTACTACACCCATGGTTATGTGTGGGTGTTGTGGGTAGCGACTGAATCTGATGATTGTTAACTTACCCTTTGGAGGTTTGTTAATGCGAGAACAATTGAGACGATGGATGAGTCACAAAGGTTTGAATGTTATTAGCGAGACGACCATATATAAGTTTTCACAATCTAAAACGAGGATGATTTAAACGATTGGTTTCAAAGTGATTTTAACGAATTAAACGATTGGGTAAACAATTGGTTTTTGGTTAAGTGTTTAGATGATGGGACGGGTGTAATGTGATGAAAGCATGGTGGATACGCCGTTGGTACTTCCTATATATAAGTGTTTTCATCGTATTACATACCGTGACGTTATTTAGTTCACTTGGGTAAACGATTTTTAAACGATGTCACACAAACGAGGTTTTCGAAATGATATAAACCACACGAGTTTTATTGACGAGATTTATTAAAAAGTTTTATTAACAATTTAATACGAGATGTTTTACAAATTGGTTTTCTAAAACAAAGCGTTTTCGAGTTAGGAATCATGGCTATGAGATTTTGTAAATCATAACTAACTTGATTTGAGTTGGTTAATTATGTCGCAATACTACACTTTTCAAAAAAAGGTTTTTAATTAAGTATTGCAACATGCAAACTAGCCATGAATCCGACACTCTCAAAAACCTATGTACTCGCCGGCATTTCTTTGCTGACTTTGTTTTCACATATGTTTCAGGTGTTATTGAATGATGTTGATTGCTAGGATGCATGCTCACATAGGACTGGACGAGGCCTTAGTGACTTACTAACAATGATAGACTATGTTTTATTTGTTTATTTGGATTTCCAGACGATGTAATTATTCAATGTTTAAATAAAACGAAACTTCAATTTCCGTGTGTTTTGAAACAATGATTCTGTTACAACACTCCCCGACGATTCCGCCGCGATTTGTTGTTCTACGCGGTCGGGGTGTGACAATCTGCTCCCATTTCCACATGGGTATTTCTGGTTGTTGAAGCAAGCCTGAGGGTTTCTGATACTCAACCTTGACTTTCGCACAAGTCAAACACTTGCTCACGTACGTCGCGATGTTAGCCTTCATCTTCGGCCACCAATACAGAACTTTGAGGTCCTGATACATCTTATCTGAACCCGTATGAACAGAGTATTGAGACTTGTGCGCTTCGTCCATCACAAGATCTCTAAGGTTACCAAGCAAAGGGATCCATATCCGTTCCATAAATAGATGCCGCCAGATCTCTTCTCAAGTCGTTTCTCCATGCCTCTTAAATACTCAACTTCAATGTTTTCTTCCTTCAATGCTTCAGTCTGAGCCAAACGGATCTGATCAGGAAGATTCGAGTGAATAGTGAGCTGCAAGGCTCGCACACGCTTAGGCTTCGTCTCCTTTCGACTAAGGGCATCAGCTACAACATTAGCTTTACCTGCGTGATACTTGATGGCACAATCATAGTCGTTCAATAGTTCTACCCAGCGGCGCTGTCGCATATTCAATTCCTTCTGGTCGAAGATATGCTGAAGGCTTCTGTGATCGGTGTAGATGGTGCATTTGGTACCGTACAGATAGTGCCTCCAGATCTTCAACGTGAAAACCACAGCCCCCAACTCCAAGTCATGAGTCGTGTAATTCTTCTCATGAACCTTCAGTTTCCGAGAAGCATAAGCTATCACCTTCTCGCGTTGCATCAACACGCACACGAGACCCTGAATAGAAGCATCACAATATACTACAAAATCCTTGGTACCTTCTGGTAAAGATAAGATCGGTGCACTGCAGAGTTTCTGTTTCAAATGTTGGAAAGCATCCTCCTGCTAGTTTCCCCAAGAATATACAATGCCTTTCTGTGTCAACGAGGTAAGAGGTTGAGCGATCTTTGAGAAATCCTTGATAAATCTTCGATAATACCCAGCGAGACCAAGAAATTGTCGCACCTCCGAAGGATTCTTTGGTGCCACCTAACTTCTGATAGCGTCGATCTTAGCAGGATCCACGTGTATCCCCATTTCATTAACAATGTGGCCAAGGAAGTGCACTTCTCGTATCCAGAAGTCACACTTAGAAAACTTCATGTAGAGTTGCTCCTTCCTCAGGAGCTCCAAAATAAGACGCAAGTATCGCTCGTGGTCCTCCTTGCTCTTTGAGTAGATCAAAATATCGTTGATAAACACAATAATAAAGTCATCAAGATATGGTTTTGCACACACGATTCATAAGGTCCATGAAGACCACGGTGCATTAGTCAGCCCGAACGGCATAACCAAAAACTCATAATGTCCATATCGTGTTCTAAAATCCATTTTAGGAACATCCTCCTCTCGGACTCTCATCTGATGATAGCCCGACCTTAAATCGATCTTCGAGTAAAAACTTGACCCTTGCAACTGGTCAAGCAGGTCGTCGATATGTGGTAAAGGGTAGCGGTTCTTGACTGTCACCTTGTTGAGTTCTCGATAATCTATACACATATGGAAGGATCTGTCCTTCTTCTTTATAAACAAAACTGGGGCTCCCCAAGGCGAAGAACTAGGTCGGATAAAACCTCTATCCAACAGTTCTTGGAGTTGATTCGACAACTCTTGCAACTCTCCTGGTGCAAGACGGTAAGGAGCACGAGCAATCGGAGCTGCTCCTGGCATGAGGTCAATTTGAAATTCCACCTGGTGATGCGGAGGTAAACCAGGTAACTCTTCAGGAAACACGTCAGAAAATTCACGAACAACTGGAAGGTCCTCGATCTTCCTTTCTTCAGGTTGTGCATCGGTAACAAGAGCTAGAATAGCAGGGTAGCCCTTTCGTAGACACTTCTGGGCTTTCATGGCTGAGATGATGCCGACCATGGCACCACTACGATGACCCTGCACTGACAAAGATTCCCCACTGGGGAGAGGGATACGCACGATTTTCTCTTTACAGAGAATTTCTGCTTGATGCTTAGACAACCAATCTATGCCAACGACTACATCAAAACTTCCAAGAGTAACGGGGAGTAGGTCAATGTCGAACACTTAACCCATGAGGTCAAGTTTACAACCAAATAGAACATGGGAAGCTTTAGTCGATTTGCCATCAGCTAATTCTACTACATGCTTATTTACAAGAGGTGTGGGAGTCAACCCTAACTGACGACTGAACCCCAAAGACATATAACTCCAATCGGCACCAGAGTCAAATAAAACAGAAGCAAATATGTTGTTTATGGAGAACGTACCAGTCACCACGTTGCCATCATTTCTGGCTTCCCCAGCTCCAATAGTGAACACCCTCCCGTGCGCACCATTTCCACTAGTGCTCCCGTTGTTGTTGTTTCCGTTGTTATTGTTCCCATTGTTGTTACCACCAGCATTCTGATTTAGTTGAGGGTAGTCTCACCTGATGTGACCCTCGGCTCCACATTGAAAGCATCCCTTACGATTTCCACGGTTTTGTTGGGGTTGCGGGGTGTGCTGCTGCTGGTTCGGAAGTGAAACCCTACAATCCCTGGCCATATGCCCCACTTTGTTACACCTGTGACATACTCGGGTACACGACCCCGATGGTGATAGTTGCACTTATTGCACTTCGGTTGTTTCCCCGCATTAGAACCCTGACCCGAACTGTTGCCATGGCTTTGATTAACGGAGGACGACTGACTGAAACTGCGATTGCTGCAATTGTCTGGCCGCTTCCGTGACTGATTCGAGTTTGCCACCTTATCTACATCATTCCATTTCCGCTTGCTATCAGTGACGGGCGTAATAGCTATGGTTGTAGCAGCAGTAGTGGTAGAAACACGTGGTGGTAGCAAGCCACGCTCCACCTCCTAATCAGTGATCTTGTGAGCCAAGCGGATGATCTGAGCTAAGTTGTTGAAGTTTACTGCAGTAACCAAGCCCTTAACCTGTGGAACCAATCCTTTGATGTACAGCTCGATTCTTCGGTGTGGAGGTCGTGATAAATTCGGGCACATATTAGCTAACTCATGCGACCGTTTCGTGTATGCCTCGATCTCAGACCCCACCATCTTCAGATCATAATACTCATTTTCCAATTTCTGCACCTCATCACGAGGACAGTACTCCTCCCTCATCAATTCTTTAAAATCGTCCCAAGTGGTCGCATTTGCCATTTCTATACCCAACATCTGAACCTGGGCATTCCACCATGTCAGGGCACCATCCTCGAGTGTGTCTGTAGCATACTTCACTCTGTCCCCAGCAGGACAGTTATACATCGCGAATACTGACTCCGCCTTCTCAAACCAATGAAGTAACCCCACAGCCCCTTCAGTCCCACTGAACGTCTATGGCCTACATTCCATGAACATCTTAAACGTACACCCAGGCGTATTGTTTTGATTCGAATTAGCTTGCTGACCTAAAGACGAAAATAAATACAGCACACAAGTAAGAGTTGTGTATGCGACACAAGAATAAGGGTAATTGGCACATATCGTACCAGCTTGATAGGCTGCCAAAGCCTCAGCCACTCGTGTGTTAATCAAGTTCGTCAGCTTAGCCTGGGTCATCGCAATGTGACCGCATCCATGACCTCGTCCGCTCATGATTCTATATAAGAAAGGAGAAGGGTTAAAAGTCGAGATAAGGTAGGAGTCAAGCTCACAACGACTTCTACAGATTACAAAGTACATCAGACAACAAAGCGGAACCCCTTTCACACTCGTTGGATCTCACTGGGACTCACATACACCCCACATTATTATTATTATGTGTGCACCCATAATAATAATGCGATTTGCATGTTTATCTCAGTTCCTCCCAACTCATGCTAAAAGGTTCCTCAAGTTCTCTCAACAAGACAAAACACCACAAACAATAACCACGAAAATCTAACGGGATACCACACTATGACTCTATCAATCACATAACTTAGGTAAATACACATGATTTTAGTCTGAAATGCTAAGTGTGTGCAATCGCATGCAACATCATACATAGGTGTATACTAGATATACTAGGCAATAGATAAACGAGAGACAAACCTTGCGATCTGGAGCTGAGTGTCATGGTCGATTTCGAAGCTGTTCGGTTATTGTCTGGTTTTATAAAAATGTTTTAAAACCTAGTTCACTATAACCAGTGGCTCTGATACCAAACTGTCACACCCCCAAAATACCACATGTGGTAACCCCGCTAGGCGTGTGACGTACCAGGATCCAGCCACCAATCACATTGAACTAACCATAAGATATTTAACAAAATTCCCATTCATTAAATAAAACATTCTTAAAACATGTTCCAATTTAAATAGTGTCAGCGGAAGCAAATAGTAAAACACTGTTCTAATGTTTCAAAACCAATGTATGCGAAATCAATAAACAAGTCTTGTAGATCCAAGCGACACGACCCATGACCACTCCAGCCATCCAGATAGCAAGTTCCCCATCCAAAGTACCTAACAACATGCGAGCATGCAACAAGTGTATCAGACAACGCTGGTGAGTTCACAGCTTTACGAAAACGTTAATTACCAATTGTTTAATCCAGTTTGTTAACAATCCGAAAGTAATGTTGATAATATCTCGTTACTGAACAAGACGGCTCCTGATGTATGTTTTGCCCGTTCCTCAGTGCTCCTATCAAAACATTGGGCATGACTGGGTCATTAGTTCACACACGTCATCTCCGGTACGGGGTGAGGGTGCCAAACCTAAGTAGTGCTACAAACTAATACCCCGTTACCTCTCCGATAACAAAAAGATGGGACTTAAGAGTGATAGGGTGAGAGTATTATCCAACATTCTAGTTTTACCCAAAAGACTTATCCCTCCCTGGGATACCCACTGACTGTCCCAAACCACCGGGACGCATGCTCAAGAGAAGTGAACTCACTTTTGACTTGCTCGGTATGTTTAATTACCCGTCCAAGTTGGTCAACCCAAACCCTACCGTGGTTACCAAACAATATCAGTTTCATAGTCATTCAAATCACATGTTTGCACACAGTAAGTCACGTATGGTTACACAGTTGTATCTAGCAATAAGATCACGTACCGAAGTATCGAACTAGTCCACATTCCATACACATGTCACTTAACGTTAAACATTATGGTTATCAAGCAACTACCGTATTGTATAAACAAGATACTCATCAATGCATACATTCAAATTGTCTACTGTACCCATCTGTCTACTCCTACATCGAACAACCCAAGCGAAATATCCCAGGTGTGGCGAAAGACCACATGTTTTGTCGAGTCCATGTGTGGCGAAAGACCACATGTTTCGTCGAGTCCATGTGTAGCGAAAGACCACATGTTTCGTCGCCCCTCTTCAGGTGATGAAACAGTTTCAATTCTCAGATCCCTAACAACAGTTAACAACCTAACAGTTTCCACCACATCGATCATTACACTAGTGGATACCCTAGTTACAAGCAACTGTCAAGCATCCTAATTTGTTTCACATATAACAGTTTCATCGAGCATAAATACGTAACATTCACAAACCATATGATGTGTATAAAATGCAACATATAAATTACATCAAATAAGGCATAAAACTAACCCTTTTTAAGTACTAATATTGGAAAAAGAGTGTTTTTGTCTTCCTTTTGTATTTTCAGGATTAAATGAGCTCAAAAACACAAAAGAAGCAAAAAGACAGCTAAATCCAACATAAATACAAGGAAAGGAACATTAGTGGACTGCCCGACCCCTCAACGGCACCTTCCAAAGCAAAAAGGAGAAGACAGAAGGCTGAACACGCCCCGTGCTCAGCCAGCACGGGGCCGTGCCCAAGAAGCAGCAGAAAAGACAAATCCATAGAAGCTTCTATTGCCCATCACGGGGCCGTGCTCAGCGGACACGGGGCCGTGTCGAAAGTACAGCAGGCGCATTTATTGTAATTGCGAATTACAATTAATGAGGAGAGAGAGTGTCAGACGGACACGGGGCCGTGCCCAGCGGACACGGGGCCGTGTCCAGCTCTCTGTTCAGCCTATAAATAGGAGTGCTTGGATTCATTTCATCTCATTCCTTGGCACTCCACCTCTCTCACACTTCATCCACCACCCACCACCATCACAACACCATCATCCGCCACCATCATCCATTGTCCATCATAGAGTGTGTGTGAGTCGTCTCGGGATCCAAGATTGATCGTAAGAGTTCTTGACAATCAAGGCCATGTTTGCCTAAGTCTCTTACATCACTTGGTGAAGACAAAGTGTCTAGTATAATACTTTTTATTTCTAATCTTTTGCACTTTTTATTTGGTTTTGTATTAATGACTTTAATAACTAGTTGCTTATGTTGAAGGTGATCTTTCCTTATCGTTAGTCCGTGGTGTCTTGGCATTATTTTACTGTCTATATAAAATAAAGGATTTTCACCATTCATATC
This sequence comes from Helianthus tuberosus, assembly GCA_030545235.1. Classification (NCBI taxonomy): domain Eukaryota; kingdom Viridiplantae; phylum Streptophyta; class Magnoliopsida; order Asterales; family Asteraceae; genus Helianthus; species Helianthus tuberosus. The sequence goes on from CM060408.1 coordinate 124,467,497, forward strand.
TCCACGGTCTATATGGAGATATGTTGGCTACCTGGTAGGGGGTTAAGGGAACGGTTTGGTAAAGGTCTTGCCATTGTTCAGCGTTTAGAGGTCCTGCAATGGACCTGGGTCAAATTTAGTAGGACCTCCTTCAATACTTCACGGTATTGGATGGCGGGGGTCCAAACTCTTTGATCCCCTCTTAAGTTAACTACTATTAATACTATAACCCGGCTATTTAGGACTGTATCCCTGCTGACTCAGACTACTTAGCCGAGGGTAACGTCACCGCCAAAAGCGGGGCCTACCACAATACTGCATTAATAACTTAATTCATTATCTTCCAATAATCCACCCTTTTAGGATTGTATCCCTGCTGACTCAAACTACTGGGGTGAGGGTAACGTCACCTTCAAAAGAGGGGCCTACTACAATAACTAAGATAATCTCTTAATTATGTGCAAAAGTGCGGAAATAATCAAAGGTTATACTAGATACGAGTCGGAACCAAGTGATTCATCTTGTCTATCTGTTTTTATTTTATTTTTATTTTCAGCATTTTAGTTAGTTTTTAATTTTCTTAGTTTAAAACATTTTTCCTAAACTTTTATTTTGGTTAGACGTTGAGGATAAACCGGTACTAAAAGCTCTTGTGTCCTTGGACGACCTCGGTATCTTACCAACGCTATACTACACTCAACGATGGGTGCACTTGCCCATATGTGTGTTTAGTGTTAGTGAAATATCGTGTTTTATAAATTTAAAACTTGGCTAAAATAAGTGTTAAAAAGGGCTTAAAATATACACCTAAAATAAGTAACACTTCACACGCATCAAGTTTTTGGCGCCGCTGCCGGGGACACAAGGATTTTAAGAAAGTTAGGAATCAACGGCCTAATCATTTTTTTTATTTTCTTTTTTATTTTTTTAGGATTTTCTTAGTTTTTCAGCTTCTGCAGAGCTCATCACGGGCCGTGCCCGGTCAGACACGGGCCGTGCCCAGCATCATCACTGGCAGTTTTTATTTTCTGAGTTACAGAGAGCTGAACACGGGGCCGTGTCGGTGCAACACGGGGTCGTGTCCAACTCCCAGTAACTGGGAATCCAGAAAACAATTACTGTATCTCTGACCACGGGCCGTGTTCACTGAGCACGGGGCCGTGGCGAACTTTCTGACCAACGTTCTTTTCTGTTTTTATTGCAGGACTTGGAACCCAGGTGCCACATTTGACCCTCCTACGTAGTGCATGAGCTCCAGTTCTAGTAGAGACATAAAAGAACCCTTAGAAGAACCCGAACGCTTTCTCAGAAAAAGACTTAAAGCTAAAAATCAAGAGAAAGCTTCGGGGGACCAAATTCCAATGGCGGACCAACGTACCCTCATGGATTACCTACGGCCTACCGTAGGCAATCTCGGCGCCGCTATCAATGCACCAAATGTCGAGGCCAACAACTTCGAACTTCGGCCGCATCTGATACAAATGCTCCAAAACTCCGCAACCTTCCACGGGCTTGCGGACGAGGATCCCCATCTACATATTACTAACTTCTTAGAAATATGTGATACTTTTCGGATCAATGGAGCATCAAATGACGCCATCCGCCTTCGAATGTTTCCATTTTCACTAAAAGACCGAGCTAAGGCTTGGCTTAACACCCTCCCAGTTGGATCGGTAAACACTTGGGATGAACTTGCCCAAAAGTTTCTATATAAGTATTTCCCTCCTGCTAAAACGGCTAAATTAATGACTGAAATTAATACATACTCACAAGAGGATGGGGAATCCTTATATGAAACTTGGGAAAGGTTCAAGGAGCTTCTAAGAAAGTGTCCTCATCACGGTCTAGCGGTGTGGCAACAAGTATCCACTTTTTACAATGGGTTGTTGCCACACACAAGACAAACACTTGATTCAAGCTCCGGGGGACTCTTAGGTAATCTTCGCCCAAACGAAATATATAACCAAATTGAGGAAATTGCTCAAACCAATTTTCAATGGCACACTCCCCGAGGTAATAAATCTATTGCCCCGGGCGCCCATAAGGTTGATGAAAGCACTTCTTTACAAGCCCAAATCGAGGCCCTCTCTTCAAAAATCAAAAGGCTAGAAATGACAAAAACGGCCTCGGTTATGGCTTGTGAAGGGTGTGGTGGGTCACATGAAAATTGGAGTTGTATGAAAGAATTAGATGAACAAACTGAAACGGTAAACTACATGGATAACAGACCTAGGCCGTCGGGTCCTCCAACGGGTACCTACAACCAAGGATGGCGTAACCACCCAAATCTTGGTTGGAGAGATCCCGGCAATAGTAGTAACCAACAAAACCAACGAACTAATTTTCAACAACCGCAAAACTTTTCCCAACAACAAGGTGGAAGAGAAAGGCTCGAAGATACTGTATCTCGCCTCATCTCTGACACTGAAAAGAAAAACTCGGATCGATTTCAACAATTGGAATCGAATTTTAGAAATCAACAAGCTAGCATTCAAAACGTTGAAAAACAATTAAATCAACTAGCTCAAAATTTCTCCGAGAGACCACAAGGCGCGTTACCTAGTAATACCGAAACCAACCCGAAGGCACAAGTACATCTCATCACATTAAGAAATCGAACCGTGGGTCCCGAGGATGCTCCATTGCCACCAAATGAAAGAAGCCATTCTAGCCAGCCTGTGACTCCTTCTGCGCCAGAAAAAGCTTCTCTACCAACTCAAGAGCCCACCAAGACTCCTCCAATTCCGTACCCCGGTAGGTTAAATCGTCAAAAGACCGACGAGCAATTCGCTAAATTTGAAAATTTACTAAAACAATTGCATGTTAATATTCCTTTTATCGAGGTCCTAACCCAAATGCCTAAATACACAAAATTTATGAGGGACTTCCTCACAAACAAAAGGAAAATTGAATCATTGCAATTAGTTAACTTAGGCGAAGAATGCTCCGCTTTAGTGCTCAACAAACTTCCACAAAAGAAAATCGATCCCGGGAGTTTCACAATTCCTTGCTCGATTGGGGAATCTCCCGTTCGTAATGCATTAGCCGACCTTGGGGCTAGCATTAACCTCATGCCCACATCAATGTTCAAACGACTCGGCCTAGGAACAACGAGCCCTACAAAGATGAGCATACAACTCGCCGACAGATCCGTCAAATTTCCAGAAGGTGTCGCTGAGAATTTGTTGGTAAAAGTTGACAAATTCGTTTTCCCAACCGACTTTGTCATCCTAGACATGGAAGAAGACATCGATGTCCCTCTCATCCTCGGGAGGCCATTTCTAGCCACCGCCCAAGCGGTGGTGGACATGAACGACGGAACGTTAACATTGAAGTTTGGGGATAAGGAAGTGAAGTTTGAATGTGGAAAAAGAATTGAGGACGAAGACCCGGTCAACTACATGCAGGTCATAGACTCAAGCTTGGATGATGCTCTCCGACGGTGTAACATGGGATGCAATACATCCCACTTGGGTGACATATGACCGGCTTTGGGTCTAGCCAAGGACCCTTATAAACGTGGCGCACCACGGAGGCATTCCGCGGAACTATCCTTAGTTTAGCTTAGATTAATTTTTATGTTTTCTAGTTAGTTTTAATTTTCAGGAATAAAACACATTCATGGTGGTAAAGGATGAAAAGGGGAACGAGAAAAATGAACCCATGCACAAAGAACAAGGCAACCCGACATTTCTCACCATTCCAGAAGGCTCAACACGGGCCGTGCCCAACCAACACGGCCCCGTGCTAAACCACCTGCAGTAAAACGCCCAGTTCAGGTAACTGGACACGGGCCGTGTTCACCCAACACGCCCCCGTGTCCAGGCTTCTGTTTCTTTTAATTTAATTCTGTTACTGGCACTTGAACACGGGGCCGTGCCCGGTTAACACGGGGCCGTGTTCAGTGCCCAGTAACACAGATTTTTGCTTTTTAAACACTATTTTACACATCTAATCAACCTAAAAATTTATTTTTGGGACACATTGATGTCACACCCCGACCGCGTAAAACAACAAATCGCGGCGGAAACATCGGGGCGTGTTGCAACAGAATTAATGTTTCATAACCATGGATACCAAAAGTGTTTCGTTTTATTAAACATTGAATAATTACATTGTCTGGAAATCTAAATACACAAATTAGACATAGTCTATCATTATTATTGAGTCGCTAAGGCCTTGTCCAGTCCTATGTGAGCATGCATCTTATCAATCGATATCATTCAACAATACCTGAAACATATGTGAAAACGAGGTCAGCAAAGAAATGCTGGCGAGTACATAGGTTTTGTGAAAATAAGATTCATGACTTCTGTTTTAAGAAAATGTTTAGTCATGAACCTTGTAATTTGCTTTGTCTTTGTAAATCATTTGAAAAATAATAAGTTTAGGTGATATGTATAAATAAGTGAATAATGCATGATTAAATGAATAACCATGTAAAAATGAGTTTGTATAAGAAAAGTTGTTTGTAAATAAATGTCTTGTGAAAAGTATGTTACTTGTATAAAATGTTCTATGTCTCAAACTGAAATGATTCAAATAACGCTACAATATGTAATACCATACAAACACTTATATATAGGAAGTACCAGCGGCGTATCCACCATGCTTGTATCATATTCCACACGCATTGTTACTTAATCACTTAATCCAAACCAAACCACCAAAGTAATGTTCATGCCCAAATGTAAATCATGTAATATGTATAACCAAAATAATATCGTATATCGCTTTGAAGCCAATCGTTTACCCAATCGTTAAAACATCGTGTGAAACCCAATCGTTAAAACATCGTGTGAAAACCAATCGTAAATCGTTTAATTCGTTTTAGGTCGTGAAACTACTTATATGATCGTCTCGCTAATAACATTCAAACCTTCGTGACTTTCGTCGCTTCTCGTTTTCGTCGCTTCTCGTTTTCGTATTAACAAACCTCCATAGGGTAAGTTAACAATTACAGATTCAGTCGCTACCTACCATACCCACACATAACCACGGGTGTAGTAAATAACGGGATTTGTCAGATCCTATGGTACCATAACCTAATACTGGTCGGCTTGATCATTGCTAATGAATGTCATTTGTTATGTAACTACAACCAACAAGTTTGTTCACTTTATTGAAATCGTTATTAGTTTTGTATAAATCGTTTTAATTGTTTTTGAAACCATCGTTATAACATCGAAAACATTTAGCACATATGAGTCACCCCAAAACAGTTGAAAACAGTAAAAGAGGGGAATAATGTACTCGCCTGAGAATGCTTGGAGGTCTTGAACAACAACCAAACAAAGCTAGAGAGAGCACGGAATCTGTCGGCAATCTAAAACTATATAAATAAACCGGACTTAAATCGGGAGATCGGATAGAATGAGGCTTGGTAAACCAAATGAGTATTGGAACTCATATGATATGGTTTAACAAGGCCTACATACTACATGAAACCTAACCTAAGTGCTTTCGACCCATCGCGACCCATTAAGGTAACATATGCTACTTTAACGTGTCGTGCGCGTGAAACGCGTTCGGACCGTCTAACTAGTCCTATGACAAGTGTTATATGCCTAAACATGTTACATAATCAGTTATGTGACAAAAGTTTAGGTTACATATGCTTAATTACCAATTATACATGAAAAGGGTATTCTGGTAATTTACCTAAGGCATATAAACTACCTATCATACAACTACTTAAACGATGTGACCATAGGGTATAACCTCGGAAGGTTATTCCCTACCTATTATGGTCACCTAATGTATTTGGTCGGATCCTAATGATCGACCAAACTGGGTCGAGTTCGAAGGTATAGGCGATTTATTAGATCGCCTACCCTACGACTCTAGACAACGTGGTAATCAGTGGGCATAGTCCCAAGGGACTATGACCAACGTGATTACACTCACGTTGCGAAGTTCAAACGAACTTCGCATTGACCATTACTGGTCAACGCTGAAAGTCAAACAAAGTTTGACTTTCTGACTCGAAAAGCAATAAAATAAGGAAAAGAACGAAAGAATACTTACGAAGGGTCCCCGAATGCTAATCTCGATCCAAGAATCTCAGGTATGAAACAATGGTTTCAACTTAGAGTTCCTAAGATCAAGATTCTAGTGATTTTAGAGTTCCTATGAAACAATGGTTTCAACTTAGAGTTCCTAAGATCAAGATTCTAGTGATTTCAATATATAGGAATACCCGAACCGTTAAGATCGCTTGTCGAATATCGTGCCTTAATCCCACCCGTACACTTGTCGGAATGTTATGGTGGGTTAATTGGACACTCACCATAAGGTATTAACATGTGGCAAGGTTTTTAGGGGTGGATAACAGCTGTAAACAGCTGTCGATACATCGAATCTGGTCCCGAAAATGCGAAAAATGAGTTTTCTGCATGTTTCTGCCCAGAATAGGCAGTCGCGTAGCGCGACGGGTAGGGGCCTAGGCAGTCGCGCTACGCCACTGACCCCCCTGTTTCAGAAAAGTTTCAAAAGTGACAGGTTTAGTCCCTGCAGCCCGTTTAAGCGATTTTCGATGCGTTTGAACCCCGTTAACCTCATTTCAAGGCTCTAAAATGAAGTTAAAGTATAGGGAACTCAAAACATGCTCAAAAATATCTCAGATGTCGGTTCGTTTGGCCGTACGATCGCGATGTTCGCTTAATTACGACGGAATGCGCATAAGCGCGAAAAACGATCCAAATGACGCGACGAATGGATTTTTCTTATGGCGAACACTAAAATATAATGTAGTCATGCTTACATAAATTTTTGGATGTCCAGATGTATTCAGAACGCAAGTTATGCGCGAAAATGCAAACTTGTGCACTTTTTGACACTTTTAGTCCCTGAATGACACAAAAGTTTATTTTAGCATACCGAACACCTCAAAGCCTATTTCTAAGCTATGTGAAGGATATTTATGGTATGTTTAACTTATGGTCATGTTCCGGAATGTCTGTTACAGTTCAAATTGGCATACTTTCGCAGTTTGTCAACTTTAGTCCCTGTAAGCGATTAAACTTGATTTCACCACACCAAACCTTCCAAAACTTATATATAAGTTATGTAAAGGTTATTTAAGGTATGTTAAGCCTATTTCACTATTCCGGAGTGTTCGTTGCATTAAACTGGTTATATTTACGCATCAGTGCGCATATAACCTTCCAGAAAGCGATTTAGAGCTTGAAATCGAACAAGAATTGATATGTGCAAATGATACACATATTTTTACAAATCCCAAGTATGAAACATAATATTTCATTGGTTTGGTATTTGTTTGATGGCCGTGGAGGCACAGGTGTTACAGTCTCCCCTACTTTAGGGAATTTCGTCCCGAAATTTATTTAGAGGAAACTTGTGAGAGCTTGGAAATATGAAGTTGAAAAGATCGAACAACATTGGTTTGGGTTCTTGAACTTCTAGTAACCTTAATAACATTATGTTTGCAATGTAAGAGGGACACTTATATACAAGTATATGAAGCGTCATTGGTGCGTCCACCATACCTCCATTACGTCGTCCTCATTTTGTTATTGTTGTCACTATCGGTTCTTACACATAATAAACCTTACTGGGTTTCTGTGCACTAAATTTCATAATTATGTACGCGTCCATAATCAGACAATTCCTTGCACAGTTTACACAGTCTATTTTATAATATGTAGGGGAAAACCAAATGAATGAACCTGTGATGAGTGTGACTAGACCGCCATAGAGTCCTTTAAATTAAATCAATAAATGATCTAAATAGACTATCAAGGAGTCTGTTCAGCTACATCACTAGATGTTGTTCTCTAACCAAATTGTGAATCAATCTTTTTGACTAGACCACTTAAGGTCTCTTAAGAATCATGGAGTGGTACTATATAATCCAAGGGTCTTAACTACTACGTAGAAGCCCATAAGGATTTAAGGTAGTACCTTTTGAATATCCTACTACGAATCCCTCATATGAAGATATAAAAGATTCTATGAGGATTTGAAAATCGGGTCACACAAAAAAAAACATAGAGGAGAACACATAAACACATATCATATAACCACAAAAATTGTTCGTTAATTTGTCTTGTAACTTGCGTACATGCATTTAAAGCACACTAGGAATCCATTCCGTGGATTTCATTTGGTACTTTAAACGTTATCAAGAATCCAACTATAAAGATAGAAAGATTCAAAAAGAAAATTCGATTTCGATTACTAGGAACCGAAGTGTTCGAATTAAGGTACATAAGGAATCCGATTAAGGACTCTGATTTGAACGATAATCATCCACAAGGACCTAATTGTAAAGATAAAAAGATCCCATATGAATTTTAGAAGTTGAAGATGTTTTGAAACCTTGCACTGGATGTGCTTAGGTCAAAACATGATGTAAAATGCTAATGAAGTTGAGATGCTTGATATGTCAAGGCGACATATGAAGCAGAATTTTGAAGGTTAAGTCAATGTATGAGGAAAATATTTTTGAAAACTATGCATGGGGTTCTTTTAAGAAAAATGTGTTTAACGTTTTTGAAACCTTATATATAATATTTTTTTTTGAAATCATAAAGTAGGTGTAATAGGTAGATATATTTACAAAAATGTTTTAAAATCATGCGAAATGAATTTTGAAATTATGTATAAGGTTTTTGAAAGACATGAATGATGCTTTTCGAAATCATGCACTTGATCAGAAAATGTATTGTTTTAATATTGTCTTCAGACTATATGAAATATTTTGAAATTAGAAAGGTTGATTTTGATAACATGGCCAATGTTTTTGAAATAACACAGACAATGCATCTAGAAAAAATTGTTTTCAAACTATATGAAATGTTTTGAGATCATGAAGATTGTTTTGAAATACTGGTACTGTGTATGTTGAAAAATCAAAACGTAATGGGTATGAGATTTGAAAATACCCTTAGTTATCTAACCAAGGATTTAAAGGCACAGATGTGCGAAAAGCACGATTACTCATAATGTCACTTAATTTTCTGTACTTTGTTTCTTAGAGTGAAACGAGTACTTAAAATTTTTGAGGGAATCATGAGCAATCATTTGAAAGAGAGAAATCAAAAGAGTAGTTTGTAAGGTACATAGTTCCTTGATGTAGGTATCATAGGAAAAGCCATACACACCTAGCAGGGGGGGTTGAGCTGGTTGGTTGGGGACTGCTTTACCATTGTGAGCGACCATGGCGAAGTTCTGAGAAGCCTTTCGCTTCTTTGACTTCTTAGGGGATCGTTCATTCATGGTCTTTGGTTCCTCGATTGGTTTATTGGCTGATGGTGTTGTCGCCTGACTAGGTCCTGCCTGTCTTGGTGACTCTTGAGTGGCTTCATCCTGGAGATGATACATGGCAGTAGCTAATTCAACAGTCTTCAGGACTACTTCGCCTATTCGCTGAGCGAATTTTGGCTGCTTGCTCAGATATCTGGGCGTCATCGTGATGAAGAGACATTCTTGAAGAAAAAGAAAGGCATAGGGAGAAACAGGTGGAAGATTATTGGACAATCAAAACAGAATGATAACGCATGAAGATTGCGATCATTTGTTTGTTACCTAAGGCAAACAAATGAGACGGTGACTGATCAAAGTAAATGGGTCAAAAATAATGTATCGCGAAGACATGCTCGCCTATAAGTGAACACTCATCCCAAGAATTCCCAGGTAAGCACAACTGGTCTCGCGTCTGATGAGATGTATACGAAGTGCTTGCCTAGACAGAAAACCCAGAATACAGGCATTCACCCTTCCAGTTTGCACGTGTTCACATTATTTAAAACCCAAAACCTTGACGAAGTTTTGAAAACTCAAAGGGGTTCAAAACCATATAATAGAGAGTTCAAAACCTTACAATAGAGGGTTCAAAACCTAGTAATCAATCATCCTAGAACAGATGATTAGTTTTCAAAGCGGTTTTGAAATTTATGTTCTTGTTGTGGTCGTCGCCTAAGGATAGGTGACGGTATTGTTTTATGACTAAACGCAAGTAAACTCGCGTTAGGGTCCTAAGAAGGTTATAGACTAGGTCAAAGCATTACTAATTACTAATAACCTAATTCCCTATAACCATTGGCTCTGATACCATCTTTTCTGTCACACCCCGACCGCGTAAAACAACAAATCGCGGCGGAAACATCGGGGCGTGTTGCAACAGAATTAATGTTTCATAACCATGGATACCAAAAGTGTTTCGTTTTATTAAACATTGAATAATTACATTGTCTGGAAATCTAAATACACAAATTAGACATAGTCTATCATTATTATTGAGTCACTAAGGCCTTGTCCAGTCCTATGTGAGCATGCATCTTATCAATCGATATCATTCAACAATACCTGAAACATATGTGAAAACGAGGTCAGCAAAGAAATGCTGGCGAGTACATAGGTTTTGTGAAAATAAGATTCATGACTTCTGTTTTAAGAAAATGTTTAGTCATGAACCTTGTAATTTGCTTTGTCTTTGTAAATCATTTGAAAAATAATAAGTTTAGGTGATATGTATAAATAAGTGAATAATGCATGATTAAATGAATAACCATGTAAAAATGAGTTTGTATAAGAAAAGTTGTTTGTAAATAAATGTCTTGTGAAAAGTATGTTACTTGTATAAAATGTTCTATGTCTCAAACTGAAATGATTCAAATAACGCTACAATATGTAATACCATACAAACACTTATATATAGGAAGTACCAGCGGCGTATCCACCATGCTTGTATCATATTCCACACGCATTGTTACTTAATCACTTAATCCAAACCAAACCACCAAAGTAATGTTCATGCCCAAATGTAAATCATGTAATATGTATAACCAAAATAATATCGTATATCGCTTTGAAGCCAATCGTTTACCCAATCGTTAAAACATCGTGTGAAACCCAATCGTTAAAACATCGTGTGAAAACCAATCGTAAATCGTTTAATTCGTTTTAGGTCGTGAAACTACTTATATGATCGTCTCGCTAATAACATTCAAACCTTTGTGACTTTCGTCGCTTCTCGTTTTCGTCGCTTCTCGTTTTCGTATTAACAAACCTCCATAGGGTAAGTTAACAATTACAGATTCAGTCGCTACCTACCATACCCACACATAACCACGGGTGTAGTAAATAACGGGATTTGTCAGATCCTATGGTACCATAACCTAATACTGGTCGGCTTGATCATTGCTAATGAATGTCATTTGTTATGTAACTACAACCAACAAGTTTGTTCACTTTATTGAAATCGTTATTAGTTTTGTATAAATCGTTTTAATTGTTTTTGAAACCATCGTTATAACATCGAAAACATTTAGCACATATGAGTCACCCCAAAACAGTTGAAAACAGTAAAAGAGGGGAATAATGTACTCGCCTGAGAATGCTTGGAGGTCTTGAACAACAACCAAACAAAGCTAGAGAGAGCACGGAATCTGTCGGCAATCTAAAACTATATAAATAAACCGGACTTAAATCGGGAGATCGGATAGAATGAGGCTTGGTAAACCAAATGAGTATTGGAACTCATATGATATGGTTTAACAAGGCCTACATACTACATGAAACCTAACCTAAGTGCTTTCGACCCATCGCGACCCATTAAGGTAACATATGCTACTTTAACGTGTCGTGCGCGTGAAACGCGTTCGGACCGTCTAACTAGTCCTATGACAAGTGTTATATGCCTAAACATGTTACATAATCAGTTATGTGACAAAAGTTTAGGTTACATATGCTTAATTACCAATTATACATGAAAAGGGTATTCTGGTAATTTACCTAAGGCATATAAACTACCTATCATACAACTACTTAAACGATGTGACCATAGGGTATAACCTCGGAAGGTTATTCCCTACCTATTATGGTCACCTAATGTATTTGGTCGGATCCTAATGATCGACCAAACTGGGTCGAGTTCGAAGGTATAGGCGATTTATTAGATCGCCTACCCTACGACTCTAGACAACGTGGTAATCAGTGGGCATAGTCCCAAGGGACTATGACCAACGTGATTACACTCACGTTGCGAAGTTCAAACGAACTTCGCATTGACCATTACTGGTCAACGCTGAAAGTCAAACAAAGTTTGACTTTCTGACTCGAAAAGCAATAAAATAAGGAAAAGAACGAAAGAATACTTACGAAGGGTCCCCGAATGCTAATCTCGATCCAAGAATCTCAGGTATGAAACAATGGTTTCAACTTAGAGTTCCTAAGATCAAGATTCTAGTGATTTTAGAGTTCCTATGAAACAATGGTTTCAACTTAGAGTTCCTAAGATCAAGATTCTAGTGATTTCAATATATAGGAATACCCGAACCGTTAAGATCGCTTGTCGAATATCGTGCCTTAATCCCACCCGTACACTTGTCGGAATGTTATGGTGGGTTAATTGGACACTCACCATAAGGTATTAACATGTGGCAAGGTTTTTAGGGGTGGATAACAGCTGTAAACAGCTGTCGATACATCGAATCTGGTCCCGAAAATGCGAAAAATGAGTTTTCTGCATGTTTCTGCCCAGAATAGGCAGTCGCGTAGCGCGACGGGTAGGGGCCTAGGCAGTCGCGCTACGCCACTGACCCCCCTGTTTCAGAAAAGTTTCAAAAGTGACAGGTTTAGTCCCTGCAGCCCGTTTAAGCGATTTTCGATGCGTTTGAACCCCGTTAACCTCATTTCAAGGCTCTAAAATGAAGTTAAAGTATAGGGAACTCAAAACATGCTCAAAAATATCTCAGATGTCGGTTCGTTTAGCCGTACGATCGCGATGTTCGCTTAATTACGACGGAATGCGCATAAGCGCGAAAAACGATCCAAATGACGCGACGAATGGATTTTTCTTATGGCGAACACTAAAATATAATGTAGTCATGCTTACATAAATTTTTGGATGTCCAGATGTATTCAGAACGCAAGTTATGCGCGAAAATGCAAACTTGTGCACTTTTTGACACTTTTAGTCCCTGAATGACACAAAAGTTTATTTTAGCATACCGAACACCTCAAAGCCTATTTCTAAGCTATGTGAAGGATATTTATGGTATGTTTAACTTATGGTCATGTTCCGGAATGTCTGTTACAGTTCAAATTGGCATACTTTCGCAGTTTGTCAACTTTAGTCCCTGTAAGCGATTAAACTTGATTTCACCACACCAAACCTTCCAAAACTTATATATAAGTTATGTAAAGGTTATTTAAGGTATGTTAAGCCTATTTCACTATTCCGGAGTGTTCGTTGCATTAAACTGGTTATATTTACGCATCAGTGCGCATATAACCTTCCAGAAAGCGATTTAGAGCTTGAAATCGAACAAGAATTGATATGTGCAAATGATACACATATTTTTACAAATCCCAAGTATGAAACATAATATTTCATTGGTTTGGTATTTTTTTGATGGCCGTGGAGGCACAGGTGTTACAATTGAGGACAATGTGTAATTTAAGTGTGGGGGGAATGCTAAAACCTTGAATTTTGCAAGTCCTAAATACAAGCCTTACACAAAACTCTATTGGAACCGCTAATCACCCCAAATTTTTTTCAAAAATTTCATTTTTTTTTACTTGTCTAGGTTTAACTCGGGAAATTCAAGTTCTTAAAAAGGTTATATTTTTACAAATTTACAACCGATAGTGTAGTGATAAAAAGAACCAACATAAGAAAATTATGAAAAGGCATAGCAAACTTATTTAAAATTTGATTATATATACTTGATCACATAAAAACCCATTCCCACAAAAGTGAGTTTTGAGCCTTTATTGAGCACACAATTACATATCATTTGACTAAATGCTCATTTTTCGTTTCTTGTGTGAATAGCCGCTTGGTTCTTACAACTCTAGAACTTGCCATGACAATGCATTCCCGGTCCTTATCAACTTAAACCCGAGTAAGTAAATGATGGAGGCATTAGGACTAACCCTTTTTATTTCTACACCATTATTTTTCTTTTTCTTTTACCACCTACCCAAAAATCCCCCTAGTTAGCCCCTTTGAGCTTAAACCTTTTCGTTTCATCACCCAAACAAAAACCCTTTTTACCCACCAAAATTTTTTTTTCTTTTTAACCCTTTATTTTAGTAACAAGTTCGGTTCTTTCGTAAAAAAAAAAAAAAAAAAAAAGTGTGATAATGATGAAGCAAAAAGAAAATAAACAAACAAGTTAATCAAAAATAACTTGTTTGAATAAAAGCTTCATCTAAAAAAAAAAAAAAAAAAAAAAAAAAAAAAAAAAAAAAACCGACACTTGTTACGCTTTTAGCCCTTTTTCTACTAACCACTATCCCAACCACCTACCTTTAACCCTAGCCTAACCCTTAACCCACAAAGTCCTCTTGATATTTACAAATGTATAAAAGTTAAAAAGGAGGAGGATTGATTTCTTGGCAAGCCTATGGTAGGAATAAGTTCCATGCCGCTCTCGAGTGATTCACTAAAAATACACCATCGGCCGAGTGTGAGTGATTTCCCCGTGAGGTATGTGAACTTGTATATAAATAGAATTTTAAAAAGGCATGTTATGCCCAAATAAGTAATTTCTTTTATGAAAAGTTCTAAATAAATCATTACGAATAGGAGTGTAAGTAAATAAAAATAAAACCCCCAAAAAAAAAAAGATCTTGGAAATCCCGACACTCTACGACAAGCCCAAAACCTTCTCTTCTACCTATTCCATTTGGGAGTGTAAGCCACATATTAAAGAGTTTTGCTTGAGGACAAGCAAAAGTTCAAGTGTGGGGGTATTTGATGTGTATAAAATGCAACATATAAATTACATCAAATAAGGCATAAAACTAACCCTTTTTAAGTACTAATATTGGAAAAAGAGTGTTTTTGTCTTCCTTTTGTATTTTCAGGATTAAATGAGCTCAAAAACACAAAAGAAGCAAAAAGACAGCTAAATCCAACATAAATACAAGGAAAGGAACATTAGTGGACTGCCCGACCCCTCAACGGCACCTTCCAAAGCAAAAAGGAGAAGACAGAAGGCTGAACACGCCCCGTGCTCAGCCAGCACGGGGCCGTGCCCAAGAAGCAGCAGAAAAGACAAATCCATAGAAGCTTCTATTGCCCATCACGGGGCCGTGCTCAGCGGACACGGGGCCGTGTCGAAAGTACAGCAGGCGCATTTATTGTAATTGCGAATTACAATTAATGAGGAGAGAGAGTGTCAGACGGACACGGGGCCGTGCCCAGCGGACACGGGGCCGTGTCCAGCTCTCTGTTCAGCCTATAAATAGGAGTGCTTGGATTCATTTCATCTCATTCCTTGGCACTCCACCTCTCTCACACTTCATCCACCACCCACCACCATCACAACACCATCATCCGCCACCATCATCCATTGTCCATCATAGAGTGTGTGTGAGTCGTCTCGGGATCCAAGATTGATCGTAAGAGTTCTTGACAATCAAGGCCATGTTTGCCTAAGTCTCTTACATCACTTGGTGAAGACAAAGTGTCTAGTATAATACTTTTTATTTCTAATCTTTTGCACTTTTTATTTGGTTTTGTATTAATGACTTTAATAACTAGTTGCTTATGTTGAAGGTGATCTTTCCTTATCGTTAGTCCGTGGTGTCTTGGCATTATTTTACTGTCTATATAAAATAAAGGATTTTCACCATTCATATCTCCACGGTCTATATGGAGATATGTTGGCTACCTGGTAGGGGGTTAAGGGAACGGTTTGGTAAAGGTCTTGCCATTGTTCAGCGTTTAGAGGTCCTGCAATGGACCTGGGTCAAATTTAGTAGGACCTCCTTCAATACTTCACGGTATTGGATGGCGGGGGTCCAAACTCTTTGATCCCCTCATAAGTTAACTACTATTAATACTATAACCCGGCTATTTAGGACTGTATCCCTGCTGACTCAGACTACTTAGCCGAGGGTAACGTCACCGCCAAAAGCGGGGCCTACCACAATACTGCATTAATAACTTAATTCATTATCTTCCAATAATCCACCCTTTTAGGATTGTATCCCTGCTGACTCAAACTACTGGGGTGAGGGTAACGTCACCTTCAAAAGAGGGGCCTACTACAATAACTAAGATAATCTCTTAATTATGTGCAAAAGTGCGGAAATAATAAAAGGTTATACTAGATACGAGTCGGAACCAAGTGATTCATCTTGTCTATCTGTTTTTATTTTATTTTTATTTTCAACATTTTAGTTAGTTTTTATTTTTCTTAGTTTAAAACATTTTTCCTAAACTTTTATTTTGGTTAGACGTTGAGGATAAACCGGTACTAAAAGCTCTTGTGTCCTTGGACGACCTCGGTATCTTACCAACGCTATACTACACTCAACGATGGGTGCACTTGCCCATATGTGTGTTTAGTGTTAGTGAAATATCGTGTTTTATAAATTTAAAACTTGGCTAAAATAAGTGTTAAAAAGGGCTTAAAATATACACCTAAAATAAGTAATACTTCACACGCATCACCATACATCATCAACTGTTAATCTATCATGCCATTATTTCATTATACAGACTTGATGAATCATAACACAAACATGACAATATACCAATCATTGAAACCACTACACCCTATAATCGTTCTAAATCTAACAGCCTATTACCGAAACCCTAATTCACATGAAATTACAATCCATAGAATTTCATCTAATAATAAAATTAGACACTAATCGATACGTAAGATAGCATGAGGGATCTTAAGGATCATGTCACACCCCGACCACGTAAAACAACAAATCGTGGCGGAAACATCGGGGAGTGTTGTAACAGAACCATTGTTTCATAACACATGGAAATTGAAATTTTGTTTTATTGATTGAAAGTAGTTACAATGTCTTAACAAACAAGGAAACATAACATAATTAATTAGTCTTGCATCTTTTATTGTCACTAAGGCCCGAGTCTGCCTAAGTGTATCTTGATCAATCCTATGCATCATTTCCTAAAAACACAGGTGAAAATAGGTACGTCAGCATAAAAATGCCTGTGAGATACATAGGTTTTATGGATTTAGGATTCATGACTTGTAAGTTTAAAGAAAATGTTTAACAAAATAGTCATGATCCTTGTAAAATGTTTCTGTTTTATAAATCATATAAAAATTTATAAGGAAACATATGATATAAAAGAAATATGTATGGTTAAATAAATAACCAAGTAAAATAAATTTGTATAAAATGTGTTGTTTGTAAACAATGTTTTGTAAAGATATGTTAATTGTGTAAAATGTAATATGTCAAAATTGAAATGGTTTAAGTAACGCTACGATATGTAATATCATAAAAGCACTTATATATAGGAAGTACCAGCGGCGTATCCACCATGCTTTTATCATATTACACCCGCCTCGTTACTTAAATCACTTACCAAACAAACCACCAATGTAAAAATGTTTATGTATAATCAAATGTCAAAATGTTTGTGTGAAAAACCATGTCTAATGTCAAATGTAAATCATGAAATATGTAAACAAATGTCATGCATGATAAGCAAAAAGTGACTACTTAATCATATGTAAAAATGTACAAAACAAAGTATTTGAATAAATCAAAAGTTATGCTTTGTAAAATAATGCATGCTTAACTGATACAAACATCTATGCGGTATTGTGAAAATGCATACATTCAAGCCTTGTGACTGTGGCGATAAACCCTTAAACGAATTTAAAGGTTTATCTGAGTTATGTTTATCGAATTCGGTAATTCCTTCCATCCAAACATACCTAGGATGTCAGGAACAGGAGTTGTCAATTCCTATGGTACCACTACCTACTAACGAACGACCTGATCAATGTTAATGAATGTATTTTTGTCCCATTTAAACAAACCAAATGTCATACCAAAATGTAAGCATGTGATGTAAAACAAATGTACTAAGAATGCAACAAATGAACATACATAGCATGTGATGTGATGTAAAACAATGCACTAAGTATGCACTAAATGGACATACATAGCGTGAAATGTAATGTAAAACAATGTACTAAGTATGAACTAAATGGACATACATAGCATAAAACATAATGAAATCATGTACTATAAGTGTACTAATGAACATAGCAAGCATATGATATGAATACATGGAAAGCACGAAAGTAACAAGTAGGCACATGTGTTTCACACCAAAATGTTTGAAAAACAGTAAAAGAGGGGTCTATGTACTCACTTGAGGGTGCTCAGAAGTCTTGGACAACAACCAAGCAAAGCTAGAAGGATCATGGAAATCAAACGACATCTAATATAGGTAACTATGTAAATAAACGGACCTAACTCGGAAGATCGGATAGTATGAGGTTTCGTAAACTAAATGAGTATTGGAACTCATATGATATGGTTTAATAAACCCTACATACTAAAATGAAACCTAACCTAAGTGCTTAGGACCCATTACGACTCGTTTAGGTAGCTTACGCTACTTTAACGCGTCGTTCGCGTAAAACGCGTTCGGACCACCTAACTAGTCCTATGACAAGTATTATATGCCTTAGCATGTCTAATAATGTTGCCAAATTAGTTTAGATGTCAAAATTTAGGTTACATATGCTTAAAATGAATTTATGCGTAAAAAGGGCATTTTGGTAATTTTCCTAAGGCATATAAACTACCTATCATACAACTATCTAAACGACGTAACCATAAGGTATAACCTTGGAAGGTTATTCCCTATACAACTATGGTCACCTAATGTGTTTGGTCGGATCCTAATGATCAACCAAACGGGTCGATTTCGAAAGTATAAGCGATTGTTTAGATAAGCACTAAACCTAAAGTGACGAGTTAAACATGTGAAAACATGTTTAACGAAGTTTGAAAACAGGTTTGATATCAAAACAAACGGTTTTGATACCCAAGAGTAGTTTGGTTACAAAATACGCAGGAATACGCATTTTGGCCAAAACTACGACTCGTCACTATGCCTAGATAACGTGGTAATCAGTAGGTATAGTCACAAGGGAATAAAAACATCGTGATTACGCTCACGTTGTGAAGTTCAACGAACTTCATGTTGACCATAAACTGGTCAACGCAGAAAGTCAAACAAAGTTTGACTTTCACACTAAAACGCTTAAAAGAACGAAAGAGGACTTACAAAAGGTCCAAGAATGGAGGTTTGATCTAATAATTCCCAGGTATGAAGGTTTTATCCTTCAACTTAGGGAAAAATCTGATCAAATGTGGGTTTCAAGTGCAAAGGGGTGGGGTATTTATAGTATTCAGTCCACCGTTAAGATCGTTCCTCGATTCCTGAGCTTCGATCATGGCCTTACACTTGCACCCACTAATTTATGAAACCATGGGAACCCCAAAACCAGCCCATAAGAACCTTAAAACCATTTGCAAAACCAAGGAGCACCTGGGTTTTAATAAAAATGAATTCTGCTGAACTGGGAGGGATTTACGGACCATAACCATGTCCATACGGTCCGTAAGGACCTGTCTTGCTGGCAGAAACTTTCACTAATTGGCAGAACAGGCCCCTGAGTCTCCGAACTTGATTTTTGATGCGTTTTGGCACGTTTAAGCCCCGTTAACCTCATTTCAAGGCTCCAAAATGAAGTTAAAGTATAGGGAACATGAAATGTGCTCAAAAATATATCGGATGTTGATTCGTTTGGTCGTACGGTTGCGTTGTTCGGTTAATTACGACGAAACACGAACGGACGCGAAAAACGATCCATATTACGCGACGAATAAAATTTTATCGAGTTCAGCACGTAAGATATGCGCGAAAATGCAAATTACCTAACTAGTCCTATGACAAGTATTCAGAACGTAAGATATGCGCGAAAATGCAAACTTATGCACTTTTTGACGCTTTTAGTCCCTGAATGACCAAAAAGTTTATTTTAGCACACCGAACACCCCAAAGCCTATTTCTAAGCTATGTAAAGGATATTTAGGGCATGTTTAACTTATGTTCATGTTCCATAATGTTCGTTACAGTACGAATCGGCATACTTTCGCAGTTTGTCGAATTTAGTCCATGTAAGCGAATAAACTTGATTTCGGCACACCAAACCTTCCAAAACTTATTTCTAAGTTATGTAAGGGTTATTTAAGGTATGTTAAGCCCATTCCACTGTTCCAGAGTGTTTGTTGTATTAAACTGATTACGTTTACGCATCAGTGCGCTTATAACTTTCTAGAAAGCGATTTAGAGCTCGAAATCGAACAAGAATTGATATGTGCAAATGATACACATATTTATACAAATCCCAAGTATGAAATACAATATTTCATTGATTTGGTACTTGTTTGATGTCCATGGAGGCACAGGTGTCACAGTCTCCCCTACTTCAGGAAATTTTGTCCCGAAATTTATTTAGAGGAAACTTGTGAGAGCTTGAAACATGAAGTCGTAAAGATAAAACAAAACTGGTCAGGATTCTGAACTTCTAGTAACTTTAATAACATCATGCTTGCAATGTAAGAGGGACACTTATATACAAGTATATAAAGCGTTATTGGTGCGTCCACCGTACCTTCATTACATTGTTCACGTTTTGTTATTGTTGCCACTATAGGTTCTTACACATGATAAATCTTACTGGGTTCCTGTGCACTGAATTTCATAATTATGTACGTGTCCATAATTATGTAATTCCTTGCATAGTCCGCACAGTGCATTTTATAATGTGTAGGAAAAAAACCAAATGAACAGAATTGTGATGAGCGTGACTTGACCACCATAGGGTCCTTTTAATTAAATCAATAAATGATTTAAATAGACTACCAAGGAGTCTTTTCAGCTAAATCATCACATGTCATTCTTAACCAGATTCTGAATCAATATTTTGACTTAGACCACTCATGGGGTCTTTTAGAATTTTGGAATGGTACTATATAATCCAAGGGTCTTAACTATTACGTAGAAGCCCATTAGGGATTTAGGGTAGTACCTTTGGATATCCTACTGCAAATCTCTCATATGAAGATATGGAAGATTCTACGAGGATTTGGATAATGAAAACAAAAACACAAAAGAAAACACATAACACATAACCACATAACCACAAAATTGTTTAACTTGATCTCCATTTTGTTAATTTGTTTTGTTAATTGTGCACATGTATTTAAAGCACACCAGGTATCCAATCCGTGGATTTTGATTGGCACTTTAAATATTTCCAAGAATCTAACTATAAAGATAGGAAGATCTTAAAAAGAAAATTCGATTTCGATTATAAGGAATCGAATTGTTCAAATTAAGGCATAAAAGGAATCCAATGAAGGACTCTGATTTAAACGATAATCATCCACAAGGATCTAATTGTGAAGGTAAGAAGATCCCATATGGATTTTGGGATTTGAAAAGCGGGAGGCGTTTCAAAACCCTGCACTAACGTGCTTAAGTCGATACATGAGGTAAAATGCTCATGAAGTTGAGGTGCTAGATATGCCAAGGCTACATATGAAGCAGAGTTTGAAGGTTAAGTCAATGTATGGGGAAAATGTTTTTGAAAACTATGCATGGGGTTCTTTTTGAAATGTGTTTAATGTTTACATAATACTTTTGAAATCATAACGTAGGTGTAAATTTTTTTTTTTTTTGAAATTATGTATAAGGTTTTTGAAAACATGAATGATGCTTTTGAAATCATGCACTTGATATATTAAGTAAATATACTATGTTTAAAAATGTTTTCAAACTATAAGGGGTATTTTGAAATCATGAAGGTTGTTTTGAAAACTTATACTATGTATGTTGTTTATGAAAACCAGAATGTAATGATATGGGTATGAGATTGAAAAATACCTTAGTTATCTAACCAAGGATTTAAAGGCACAGATGTGCAAAAAGCACGATTACTCATAATGTCGCTTTATTTCCTGTACTTCGTCTCCTAGAATGAAACGAGTACTTAAAATTTTTGAGGAAATCATGAGTGATCACTTGAAAGGGAGAATCACAAGAGTAGTTTGTTTAAAGAACATGGTTCTTTGATGTAGGTATCTGTTGATGCACTGATGTCTGTTAACTTCGTCTTTATTGAGTCTTGTATTGTACGAATTAGATCAGGGCACGGAAATCAAGAAATTGTGTTTATAGGTTATTCCGCTTGAAATGACATTAGGTCATTTCAAACGGAATCAACAACTTAATTTCGCTTGAACCAACTTGTTAATTCTGCTTGAGACATGTTCAAGAGAAATCAGATTTCGCTAGGAGCAGTTTCAAGCGGAATCATGAGGCCTATATATAGGTGTGTGCTGAGTTCATTTGAGGCGGAATTAGAAGTGTGTGTTTGAGAGCCGAGGTGCTGCCGAATTGTAATCAGATCTATAAAAGCTCAGGAAATCAGTAATAGATAAAGATTAGAAAATATCAAGCTGTATTGACATCATTTACATTGATTCCGCCTTTGTTTTTGATGATGAACTACTCAGATTGACTTGTTAGGGTCACACGACGATCCAACAAGTGGTATCAGAGCTCAGGATGAGGAGTTCATACCATTTTAGCTTGATTTCACCGGATTCTCTCTCTTCTACTCATTCTTTTCTGATTTGAACAAAATTTAACGGACGAAATGGCCTGAAACTCTCATATATCATGCGGAACACTGTTCTAACTAATCCTTGAAAGAATCAGACTAAAATTCGATCTAAATCTGATAAAATCTTGTAATTCCGCTTGAAAACAGACCGGACTTGCTGACATCATTCTTATTCCGCTTGAAATTACCTTGTTATTTCAAACGGAATCACATATTAAGACTAATTCCGCTTGAGAGTGCTACCTGATTTCAAACGAAATCAGATTCCACTCCAAAAGTTGATTTCGCTTGAAACCAATCTTGTTATTTCGCTTGAAGTTAAAAAGTTTATTTCGCTTGAAAGCTATTTCCGCTCGAACTGAGTTCGCTTGAAAATTTTAAAATCCAAAAAAATTTCTAAGTGTTTGTTGTTTATTTCAGGTACTTGAAAGATGGACGATTTCATGAATCCTTTCTGTGATGTGTTTGCATTTACCGGTGGTTCGGGAGATGGCACATCAAACAACACAAATGAAAATTATTCAAACAAGAGTGCGAAGAAAACTTTGTCAGATGCTTTAAGCGTGGAGAGTGCTTATGGAACGTACAACAAACCTCCCAAACTAATGGCGATTGAAGATTACAACAAATGGGCCAAGAAGTTTGAAGAATGGCTAAAAGCTTTTGCATATCAAGTTGGAAAATGTTGAAGAATGGTTTCACTATGGAAAGATCGGATTATGAAAACTTGACAGAAACTGAGGATGTAGATAGATATGTTGCTGAACAAAAGTGCATTGCACTGATTCATCAGTCTGTGAGAGACGACATAATAGCGTTAATTGAGTACTCAAATTCGACAGATCTATGGGCTAAATTGAAAATAAAATGTGAGGGTAGTGCAGAGATAGTCAAAAACAAAAAGAAGCTGTTACAAAAAGAGTTTGATTTGTTTGGTTGTTTAAAGAACAAGTTTGTTTCCAAAATGATTGAAAGATTTAGATATCTGAAGATGGAGCTGGCAAGACATGGAATCATTTATTCTCGTGAAGAACTGGTTAACAAATTGTTTGATTCTTTTCCGGATGAGCAAGACTGGAAATACTTTGCATTGATGCTGAAGAATACAATCGAGTCGGAGAAACTGACAGTTGATCTGTTGATTGAAAGACTAGAAAGCCATGAGCTGGAAATCAAGAAATCTTTCAAAGTTAATCATTCCTCATATCAGCAGAATGTTGGTTTATATTACAGAGGAGATGGAATACCGAAGAATGTGTCTCCAAAAACAGCTTTCTCAGCTGAAGGTTCTTACAAGACAAATCAAGAGAATCCAAGCAGTGGTTTTCATAGTGGTTCTTCATCAACAACTCCAAGCCAATCTGTTCCGAAGAATCTATTCTAGTGTAATATTGTTGTGGATTTGAAGAATGGTCAGAATTTCAGTGAAGAATCTGCCTAACAACAGATGGTGTTTTTAGCGTCTGTGTTAGAATCGTACGAAAGTCTTGTTGCAGGAAAGATATGTAACACCAACCTAACAAAGGAAGACTACGATCAGATCGACCCTGAGGAGATGGAATTGATCGATATAAGGTGGTGTATGGTGAGTGCAGTGAGAAGAGCGCAGCGATTTATGGAGATTACTGGAAGACAGTCTATTGGAGGACCTTCTACTAAGTTAGGTTTTGACAAGTCAAAAGTGACGTGCTTTAAATGTAAACAGAAAGGTCATTTTAAGTGCTAGTGCAGAAATGCTTACACTGATGATACTGCAAATCCTTATCGAGAGGATTATTACAAAAGAGCGATTTATCATCAGAACAAATCTGAACCTCCTAGAATGAAGCAGCTTGAAGATACCCCCAAAGAAAAATCAAGAGCTCTTACTGTTATTCATGATGACGAAGGTTTTGATTGGAGTGAACTGCTACCGGAGGAGGATGCTGTAGGCTATGCGTTTGCTGTGATAAAAGAAGTTCCTTTCAAAGATAGCGGAACTGAAGAACAGAAATACATCAACAGGAAGGCGAAAGCTGTAGACAGAATGCTTAGAATGTCTAAGATTTACAGAGAAGCAAAAATGACAAAAAGATGGGATGCTGATAGAGATTGTTACCTAGATCCCAATGGTAACATAGCTTGATTCAAAGACCATTGATGTTGAAACTCTCACTAAACAAATTGCTGAAGAAGAAGCCAAACAGAGAAAGTGGTGGGGAGGAGGAGAAACTAAAGAAAAAGAAAAAGAAAAGGAGAAAGTGCAGCAATCAAAGAAAATTGATGATGGAATTATTGATACATCACAGGAGTTTATTGCTGAAAACCTGAAGAAGATGGCTGATAAAGTCCTTGCTGCAAAAGAGCTTGAGGTAGACTCTAAGTCCGAAACAGAGTCTAAAGGCAAGGTCAGTCAGAATGATGCAATAAATGAGTTGGGTAAGAAGGTTAAAACTGAGAGCGACTGCAAAAATTGCATGAAAGACTGCAAGGTTTGTAGTACAATTACTTACCACAGTGGTGAAAAGATCGAAAAACTGACAAAAAGAGTCAGAGATGTTGAGGATCAGATCTTAAACCGTGATAAAATGCTAAAAGCTTCAAATGATCGCTTAAAAGAATTAACTGATAAAATCAAAAATGATAAAATTGAAGTAGAACGAATCAGGAAAGAAAACGAAAAGTTTATTCTTGAAAATCGTGAACTTTCAGAAAATTTTGAAAAGTTAAAACAAACGGTAAAAGATTCTGATGATAGAAATGGTAAAACCAGTATAGAAAATGTGCAATTAACTGGAGTTCTTAGAGTGAAAGAAGAGCTTATTAACAAACAACTGGATGAGATTGCTAAGTTGAAGCTTCAGTTTGAAGAAGCTAAAATTGAAAATGAGCGCATCAATTTGAAACTGAATAGTTACAGCTCCGCAAGTTTTGTTCTTCAACATATCGTTCCTAAACCAATTGGGAAGAACAAAGCAGGCGAAGATGTTTATTCGGATGGTACAGGGATTGGGTTTCATCAGGTTCCACCACCTGTATTAAACAATTTTTCTAAGAAAAAATCAGGGTTGGTTAATGATGATGAGATGGATGAGATTAAACTTCCAGACACAATTGATGTCACATACACTTCATCATCATCTGATGATAGTATTCAGTCTCAAGTGGTTAAAAATATTGTTGAAAATGTTTTGAAGTCTGATAGTGATTCAGTGGAGGATGTTGAATGTTTTCTGGATAAGTACATTCCAAAATCAAAATCCAAAAACAACTTAGGTGATGAACCGAGTCTTGTGATGTACAAGATGGCTGGATCTGATAAGTTGTATTCGGATCAAGATTTTTCATTGGAAAATGTGAATGTGGGCAAATTGAAAAATGTTTTCAAATTGGTTGAGATTGATGTGTCTGAAATTGAAGGTTTGAAACAAGCAAAGAGGCAATTGAACTTTGAGAAAGATAAAGCTTACTATAAAAAACCTGTTGTACCACCACGTTTTTCTAACAACAATCAAAACAGATGGTCGGGTGGTTATCAGGGTGGTAAGTACAATCAAAGAAGAAATTTTCAAAACAAAAAGTTTGTCGAGAAAAAGGTTTTTGCAAAAAGTTCAAGTTCACTTTCTGACGAAGAATCTGAGATTTTTTCAAAATCAAATGAAGAATTCTTTGCGAAGAAAGCTTCACAGCCTCAGTCTGAAGGCACGAGTCGGGAAGTTGATACTCGAACTTGCTTTAAATGCAACAAAGTTGGGCATATTGCACGAAAGTGTACCAACTTGAAGCCTAAGACTGAAGTTGTGATGAATCCGAAAAAGAAAGATGATGCAAAAGGAAAAGCCACAATGTTTGTTGAGAAACAGATTTTGACGAAGAAAAATTAAGTCACAAAAGTTAAAACTGAATCTGTCAAAGAATCAGTTAAGAAAGTTGAAACCGTTAAGAAGTTGATAACTAAAAGTGATCATTTTTACAAAAGAGTTGCGTCACCTCAACAAACATGGAAGCCAAAAGTTGTGGAAAAGAAAGAAATTCTTTCAAAACCAAAGGTTTCAGAGTCAGAAAAACAACCATATTCGACCACACAGGTCAAAATGGATGTTCCTTTGGATTACTATGAGAAACTTGAAAAACCAGAGTCTATGGTTTCTGAAAAGAAGAATGTTCCAAAGAAAGACCAATCATCTGGTCAACCTCCTAAAAATGATTTCTTTCTATACAAAGAGGTTGAGATTGGGTCTAAGGAGAGCTTAAAGATGAATGATAAAAATTTTCCGCCACTTTACATTGCAAAAACTCACATTAATGTCAAGTTACCCGAGTCAAAAGAGGCTTGGGTGGCTTCAAAATCTCATTAAATGTTTTTGATATGTGCAGGAGCTTCCAAGATCCGTTTCACGATGGATTATGGATAGTGGAGCTTCTCAGCACATGACGGGGAATTAGAAGTGTGTGTTTGAGAGCCGAGGTGCTGCCGAATTGTAATCAGATCTGTAAAAGCTCAGGAAATCAGTAATAGATAAAGATTAGAAAGTATCAAGCTGTATTGACATCATTTACATTGATTCCGCCTTTGCTTTTGATGATGAACTACTCAGATTGACTCGTTAGGGTCACACGACGATCCAACAGTATCATTGGGAAATGCCATACACATATGTAGCTACACTTGTACATCAGAATTGTGAACAACAATTTATTTATAAACAAAACAAATTGTTTCAGGGTTCAACAAAAGAAACAAAAGCAACAAGAAGATTCAAATTATTTAAAGCAGCAGCTTCTTCTAATCAGCCAAATGCTCATCTGTGGGTTGGATTTGCATTGACAATCTTTGGGAATTTGTTCCTGAAATGGCTCGTCTCGCCACAGTTGTAACACGATCTAGGTGGAAAACGAGCTTGGACAGGGTTGGCTCGTGGTTGATTTGGACCACCTTGGGTCGGGTTAATTCGACAAGCACTTGCCAGGTGTCACACCCTGACTTTTGCGGAAGCGTGGTTATTTGGTGTGACTTCTTAATACCATAGCAATCAATCATAACAATGCTATATGATAAAAACATGAGATGTTCATCCATTAATTAAAGTCATAAAATACCATAATACCATTATCTAAAAACATCAACACCAAATTAAGTTACAAACCATAACTTGTTTAACTGAGTTCATAAAGACTCCACAAAAGATTTTACCTAAAACCTGAGTTTAGAAACATGTATCCCGTCTAGTATTAGGATACACCCCCTAAACTCGACAACCATGGATAACATCTCTTATTCACAACGCAGCTTGAAGACACATGCATACCCTGCCAGATCCACTAGTTCCCTGAAATACATGTAGTTTAAAAATATCAACAAAAGTTGAGCGACTTCATGTGTATGTCTGTGTGTATAAACCGTTAAAGTATGTCTGTATGAATGTATGTCCCTGGTATGTAGCAATAAGGAAAAATAGATCACCAATGGGTTGCAAAGCCAATGGTATGTGTGAAATGGTGCAGGAAGACTCAGACCTAGCAGATTTGTTACCGGGCCTCCGGCTGGAAGACATAGTCACCCTATGGGCCACCCTGGTCCCCATGGGTGTGGGCTCGCTACACCCAAATAGATCTATCACTCATGTCCCTCGGTTCTACAACGAGGATTAATTGCCTTAAGTGTTATACCCACCTTTCACATGATCTAGCAGTAAAACCCTCCTTAAGCTAATCATACCATGTATAAAACATTTGTAATAAATGTAACATGTATTTCATCCCCGAAGTAGCAACTCAAGTCTCCGCAGCAAACACGACTACATACAGTGTACAAACGTCTATTAGACGAACGGGTCGTGCCTTGGCTTAGAGTTTAACGTTTTTGAGTTGCGTTTCTTATGTTATTCCAAGTTATGTTAAAATAATCATTATTTTAACTTTAAATTATATTTAATTTTGGAATAATTGTTTAATCAATATTTTTGTATTAATACTTCTCAAGTATTTATTTCCGTATTTCCTTCCCAAGGATGGGGGTATTTCATACATGTATTTTGGGAAATAATATATTTTTAAGTCCCACTTAGAAAATATATATAACTTATTTGTCAAAGATAATGCATTCCCAAGAAAATATATATTTTTTCCCAAAAATCATATATCTTCTAAATATACTAGGAAAATATATTTTTAACTCCCCAAAAATAATATATTTCTCTTTGTCGAAAATATGATATACTTGGTAATATGTACAAAAATCATATTTGCACTTCTTTCGTTTCCAAAATAATGTTTACCAAAATATATTTGTAAGAGTATTTTCCGGAATATTTCATAAGTTACGTTGTTGCGTTCGGTTTCATCATATCAAGTGTGTATCTTGTGTATTTATTCCGTGATATTCTTGGTATTATTTTGGAGTTGTGACTTCAAGGTATTTGTTAAGTTATATTATTTTACCTTAAAATAATATAACTATTCCACAAAGTATACAAATATTTACACAAGTGTCTTGATATAAAATATATATTCTAAATATATATTTACCCATTTTTATTTACAAAAACCAACCTCCAATACTTGTATTTTTTGTTACAAAAATTATGGCAAGGTTTATATTGAAAAACATAGTTTAAAACATACTTGTAAACACTTGTTTAGAAAATATTTTCTAAGTGTTGGAATTTTTAGAAAATTTCGCCATAGTTTCCCCTAAAAAATGGAGGTGTCCATGCTATTTAGCATATCATTTTCTTTTCAAAAATCATTCAAACAATCAACAATCATACCCTAAACATCTTGTACTTACCAAGTGCAAAAACTATACAACTTACATAATAACATGAACTTGATCTTTCACAAAAATACGTAGTAACTTGGTAAAGTGTTTAGTAGCCTTAGTTACCCTCCAAAATATATTTACTACTTGGTAAACTTCATTCTTGAGGATTTTAGATGTTTACAACTTGTAAACATATTTTACAAAAATGTTTCTTTATTAAACCTTCTTGTTCCTCTAGTGTTTATACACTTGTTTTTCCACGAAAAATGGTATAAGTAAAAACCATGATCTTTCAAAAATCATATTTTGAACTTGGTTCTTTTAGAAAATCATTCACAAGTCTTGAAGCTATAAGTTTACTAGCTCACTATGTTTATTATTTTACAAGAAATCACTTTATTTATCAAGTTCATGCTCATACTAGAAGATGATCATCTTATTACATAATCATCCTTCCACTTGCTAGATCATGTGTTTAATCACAATCTAGAAAGCTCTATGTGATGATCAACATCACATTTTCAAGTAAACAACAAGCAAGTATTAAACATACACTAAACAATATCATTTCATCCATATATCACCATATGTAAAGCTTTATGTTCAAGATTCATGTTTATGTTCTTTAGTGATCTTGTTATTTTCATCATACAACATCTTTTAACCATTAAAACTAGAAGTAAACAAGGATCAAGAGAGCTTTACTACTAGCTTCAAGCTAGGGAAGAACAATGGTGAAAATGGAGTGGATAAAAGCAAACAAAGGAGGTCCTTAATGATCCAAGAGTTCCACACCTTCTAGTCTTGCTTCTTTCACCTCAAAATGGTCGTGGATTGGATGGATGAAGATCGAAATATGGTGATGGTGGTGGTGTTATTTGTAGCTGAGATGAGGGAGAGGAAGGGAGTGAGTGGTGAAGTGAAGATGATGGTGAGATGTTAGTGTTCTTATAACCACTATCTCTATTAACCAAAGGGTTATGTGTCTAGATAGTACACTACATGATCTTGCTCAATCCAAGAAAAGATTATTGGGGATTTAGTGAGATTTTAAAAGATTAAGGTGGGGCTATCACCTTGTGGCCGATTACCATATGTGGGGGGGGGGGGGGGGGGTTAAATGTAAAGTTAAATGGTAAGTGTAGGTGATTAGTTGGAAGATAAGTGTAATGTCTAGTGTTTTAGGTGTATCTTGCATTAAGTAGTATGTTAAAGTGTTCGGGAACCATAACTAGCTCAGAAAAAGTAAAACAATGCTTCTAGCAATATTTTGGTGTTTCGGGTAATGTCCGGTTGTTCGGTTAGATACCGGTCCGTTAAAGTGTCAAGTTATTCCGTATAGTGTCCTTTATGTAACTTTTTGTGACACTTTTAATTCCCGATACTTAGGAAAGCATACAGGACCATTTTGCCATATTTTTGCACATTACTAGCATGTTAAATGCTGATTTTTGCTGATTAATGCAGAATTCTGCATTTTGAGTGGGTTTTAGGCACTTTCCGGCACTTAAACTATCACATAGTGACGCGGTTTTATGGTCCTTACTTCCCTACACTCCATACTAGTGTAGTACCTTGTCTCTGGCTCATACTGGGCCTCAAAACATTGTCTGTCTATGTACTGGCACTGTCAGTATATTTTTGAGTTATCCGCTAACTGTGCTAACTGTGCTTTGTGCATCATGTATGTCACTAAAGTTTGTATGTAATAAAGGGTGTGACAGTATGAAATGTGATGCACATGTATGTATGATACAGAAATTATAAAGCAGTTTATATCATCAGTTGTAATTAAGCACAGTCATTAAGCATTAAACAATATTAATTAATTGTACGGATACCTGTAATTATGAGGGTTGTACATTCTCCCCCTGTTAAGAAAATTTCGCCCCGAAATTTTAGTTCTGCTAATAGATGCAGGGGTCTTGGGGAACAAATGTGGGTACTTTTCTTTCATGCGATCCTCACGCTCCCAAGTGAACTCTGGGCCATGTCGCGCGTTCCAACGAACCTTAACAAGTTTTACACTACTCCGGCGTGTTTTGTTAACTTTCCAATCGATAACCTCAACCGGTTCTTCATTAAAGTGGAGTGTGTCGTCAATATGAACTTCGTCGGCAGGAATGACCACTGTTTCTTGAGTTGGACACTTTTTCAGATTTGATACATGAAACGTATCATGAACGCCATTCAGTTCAGCGGGTAGATCCAACTTGTATGCTACGAGACCAATCCTTTCCAGGATTCTGAATGGTCCAATGTATCGCGGATTCAACTTCCCATGCTTCCCAAAGCGTGCTACACCCTTCCAGGGTGAAACCTTTAGCAAAACCATATCTCCCACCTCAAATTCCAAAGGTTTCCTTCTTCGGTCCGCATAGCTCTTTTGTCGATCATGAGCCGCTTTGATGCACTCTCGGATCTGTGTAATTTTATCAGTCGTCTCTTGAACCAATTCCGGACCAACAAGCTGTCTATCACCCGCGTCAGCCCAGCATAATGGTGATCGACACTTGCGTCCATAGAGAGCTTTGAACGGTGCGGCTTGAATGCTTGCATGGTAACTGTTGTTGTATGAAAATTCTACCAATGGTAGGTGAGTGTCCCAACTACCACCCAAATCCATTACGCAAGTTCGCAACATGTCTTCCAATGTTTGAATCGTCTGTTCGCTCTGTCCGTCTGTCTGCGGATGAAATGCAGTACTCAGATTCAGCTGAGAACCAAATGCTTCTTGGAAGGATTGCCAAATCCTTGACACGAATCTTCCATCTCTGTCAGAGATAATCGAGAGAGGCACTCCATGTCGTGCAACAATCTCTCTCAGGTATAGCTCAGCAAGCTTGCTCGTGTTATCCTTCTCTTTGATTGCCAAAAAGTGTGCAGATTTCGTTAAATGGTCTACAATTACCCAAATCGTATCATGGCCCTTGGGTGTCCTTGGTAACTTCGTTATAAAGTCCATTGAAATCTGTTCCCATTTCCATTGGGGTATTTCTAGTTGTTGCAGAAGACCTGAGGGCTTCTGGTATTCGGCCTTTACCTTGGCGCAAGTCAAACATTTACCAACATATATCGCAACATCGCCTTTCATCCTCGGCCACCAATAAAAATCCCTTAGATCTTGGTACATTTTATACGATCCAGGATGGATCGAGTACCGTGACTTGTGGGCCTCATCAAAAATAACCTTTCTAAGACCACCAATCAATGGAACCCAAATTCGTTTCATGAAGCACAACGTTCCTTCCTCGTTTGGTACCAACTGCTTCTCCATCCCACGGAGATATTCATTTTCAAGGTTCCTTTCTTTAAGAGCTTCTCTCTGCGCAGCACGAATGCGCAACGAGAGATCCGTCTGAATGATCATTTCCAAAGCCCTAACCCTTATGGGCTTGATCCTTTCCTTCCGACTCAGGGCATCGGCGACCACATTCGCCTTCCCTGGGTGGTACTTAATCTCGCAATCATAATAGTTCAACAACTCCACCCAACGTCTCTGTCTCATGTTAAGCTCTTTCTGATCGAATATATGCTGCAGGCTCTTGTGATCAGTAAAGATTGTGCATCGCGTGCCATATAAGTAATGTCTCCAGATCTTTAATGCAAACACCACCGTGCCAAATTCCAAATCATGCGTGGTGTAATTCTTCTCGTGGACCTTCAATTGGCGAGAAGCATATGCTATAACCTTCTGACACTTCATTAGTACACAGCCTAGACCTTGACGCGAGGCGTCGCAATATACCACGAAGTCGTCAGTGCCTTCGGGTAGAGATAAAATCGGTGCGTCACAAAGTTTGTTCTTCAACAACTGAAAAGCTTCTTCTTGCTTGTCTCCCCATTCATACTTTCTGTCTTTTTGTGTGAGGGAGGTTAACGGTTGAGCGATTTTCGAGAAATCCTCAATAAACCTGTGATAATAACCAGCCAAACCTAGGAACTGTCGAATCTCGGTTGGCGTTTTCAGAGTCTCCCAGTTCTTGATTGCCTTGATCTTTGTGGGATCCACATGAATTCCATTTCCGTTAACTACATGACCAAGAAACTGGACTTCGCGTAACCAGAACTCGCACTTCGAGAACTTAGCGTACAACTTCTCTTTCTTAAGCAACTCTAGAATAGCCCTTAAATGTTGCTCATGTTCTTCTTTGATCTTTGAGTAGATCAAAATGTCATCAATAAATACAATCACAAACTTATCGAGGTACGGCTTAGATACTCGGTTCATCAAATCCATGAATACAGCTGGCGCATTTGTCAGACCAAACGGCATAACCAGGAACTCATAATGTCCATAGCGAGTCCTAAAGGCCGTCTTTGGAACACTTTCCTCTTGTATTCTCAACTGGTGATAACCTGATCGAAGGTCGATCTTGGAGTAAAAACTCGAACCTTGTAATTGATCGAACAGGTATTCAATCCTTGGCAAAGGATATCTATTCTTGATAGTCAACTTATTCAGCTCCCGGTAGTCGATACACATGTGGAAACTACCATCTTTCTTTTTAACAAATAATACTGGAGCTCCCCAAGGCGAGAAGCTTGGTCTGATAAATCCCTTATCCAATAACTCCTGAAGTTGTGTTGACAGCTCCTGCATTTTCGAAGGCGCAAAGTCGATAAGGTGCCTTAGCTACAGGCGCGACGCCTGGAACTAAGTCAATATGAAACTCGACTTGTCTTTGCGGCGGCAATCCTGGCAAGTCTTCGGGAAAGACTTCAGGGTACTCCTTCATGACTGGAATATCTTCTAACTTCGGCTCAGCTATTTCTTTATCCACGATGTGTACCAAGAAGGCAACACATCCTTTCTGCAAACACTTTCGATCTTTCAAGCAACTAATGATTCTTAGAGGCGTATTGCGCTTCTCTCCATGTACCACAATCGTTTCTCCATCCGCCATTGGAATGCGAATGATCTTCTCGTGACAAACAATCTCTGCCCGGTTGCTGGACAACCAATCCATCCCTACTACCACGTCGAAGCTTCCCAACTCGACTGGCAGTAGATCCAGTGTAAACTCGTGTTCTCCCAGTTCTATCACGCAACCTCTGATGACTTCACTTGTTTCTACTAGCTTTCCATTAGCTAGTTCTATCGAATATGGAATGTCTAACTTACTAGCTACCAACCCAAGCATGTTCTTAAATTCTAGCGATACGAAACTATAATCGGCACCAGTGTCAAATAATACAGATGCAAAGAGTTGATTGATAAGAAACGTACCAGTAACCACATTTGGATATTGGCGAGCTTTTCTCGCTCCGATATTGAAAACTCTTCCTTGTGCTTGATTGAGTTTCGGGCACTCTCGCTTGAAGTGCCCCATGTCTCCACAATTGAAATAACCTGGTCCTCGACCATTCCCATTCCCATTACCACCTCGATTGTTGTTTGCTCCCCTGTTACCAGCTTGATTCCCAACATTCCCACGATTTCCATTTCCGCCATTATTTCCTTGCGGACGGTTTCCATTCCCACTTCCATAACCCCTTTGATTACCACGACCAACACCAGTACCGGCCCAGCATGTTTCCTTCGAATGGCCAGTCTTCCCACAAGACTCACATTTCCTTAACCTGCACTGGCCGGAATGATGATACTGGCATACATCACATTTGGGCAGAGCGCCCATGTATCCTTTTCCCTTGACTTCAGCACCAGTTTTAGCTTCAGCTGGTGGGTTCACTTCTTTCTTCTTGCTGGCGCTGCTGGTACCCTTTTTAAAGTTGGAGAACTTCCTTTTGTTCTCTCCCGAGGACTCAACGTGAGTCTCCTTTTTCTTCGGGTCAGAAATTGAAAACTTGTTTAACCTGATAGCTTCTTCCGTTAGTGACACGCTCAGATCGATAGCCTCAGTAATTATTGCAGGCTTTGACGACGTTACCATACTCATAATCTGAGGTGCCAACCCCCAGATGAAACGCTCCATGCGTTTGAATTCCGGACTGACCATGTATGGCACCACGTGAGATAGGTCGTGAAATCTCTGCACATATTCAACGATCTTCGGGCCGTCCATCTTGAGGTTCCAGAATTTAGTTTCCAGCTTCTGAATTTTGTCCCTGGAGCAATACTTTTTACGCATGAGTTCCTTTAACTCATTCCAAGTCAAAGCGTATGCTGCTGCCTCTCCTAGAGTTTGGACTTGGAGATTCCACCATGAAAGTTCTCCATCGATGAATAATCCGGAGATATAGGTGACTTGTTGTTTTGGTGCGCATTTGCTCATTCTTATCACTGAATCGGTCTTCTCTGTCCATCGAACATAAGCCACAGCACCCCCGATGCTGTCAAAATTCAGCGGTTTACTGTCTAAAAATTGCTTAAAGGAGTTAGCGCATGTGCATTAGCGATTGCACATGGAATGTCCAAATGTAATGTAATGTGTCTCAAGCGACTTAAACATTACCATGTGGTGGGTTGTTCCTCGAGGTACCCCCGCTAGTTTCGGCGCGTGAGGCCTCGTAATATGTTATTGCTCGGGAGATCCTTTCTTGTAATTCGGCCTCAGTAGTGGGTAAACGATTTTCCCTTCGTGGTGGCATCTTCTATAAGAAGATTGTATAGGTCAGGTCTTATGCATATAAGTATGTAGTATGCGTATGTAATAACATTTATCAACACAAGTATACACATAACATCCCATGTCATAACATAACAAGTAATCCAACAAAGCATGTAATGAGAATGTTGCGTTTGAGCTGTCATATATCAAGACCACAAGTACAGTTTACAAGTTTCACTATTGTATCATACATCAAAAGAGACTAAGGGTCACATCACCCTTGTCCGAATCGTCTAACAATCTACAACAACCAAAAGTCTAAGGTCAAAATGTGGTCTTCAAAAAGCTGCACAATCTGGCTCAATAGCTGCACTCTCATCAAAAGCATGATATCTGTATAAAACCAAAAACCTCTAAGCTGATGGGGGAGGAGGAGGAGGTTGAGGAATGAAAAGCAAACGGCGCATACGCGCTAACTCCTCCTCGAGGGCATGAACAAGATGCAACAAACAGCTAATCTGCTGCTCCATAGTAAGAAATCGGATGTCGAAATCCGGGTAAGGAAATAGTGGAGCAGGTGGAGCAGCAAACTGTGATGGACCAGCACCAGGTGGAGGATGCGGGATCCTCTCTAGCTCAGTGACTCTATGACTTAACATATCCTGCTGGAGCTGCAAGGATAAAAGCATATCATCCCTAGAGTATCCAATGTGAAAGGGATGGTTTGGATCAGATATAGGCATCACCTTGGGCGGAAACCACATGAATGGCTCGCCCGTGGGTGCAGAAGAAGGAGCAGTGTGCGTGAACTATGGCATGAAATGATCGGCTGCTGACACAAAAGGTATGTGAGCGGGCTGCTGACCCGATGGTCCTTCCCCTAGACGGGGAGGAGGGATATCCTGAAGAAATGTGACTGGCAAATCTGTGCGGTGCGCATCTGACAAGTGTGGGTGAAACTGGGTGACATCAACGGGTGCCTGGGTAGATGCAGGTGGGGGAGTAATGGGTCTAACAAAAGGAGGATAGTCATCGTCCTCAATCCACCCATTGCGGGTGTGAGCATATCTGGGGTCCACATGGGTAGCAAATGGAGCACGGTCAACAAGTACAGGGATCGGGTCAGGCAAGGGTGGTGCAACAACTGGTATGTCAACATGATCACGCTCCGGTAGGGGATCATAAGCCGGTATGGGCTCTGGTGCAATCTTAGGCTCTGGGTCAGCTGGAGCAAGCTCATGATCAGCGGGTATATCGAAGAGTTGATCGTCAGGAATAACAGGTGCCTCAAAAGGTGGCTCGTCAGGTAGAAACTCAATCTCATGATCTGGGTCAAAGTCATGTGGAAAAATGGGTGCAGCAGACATCGCCATGTCGGAATCAGTGTCAGTGGGGTAATGCTTCACGCCCCGTGCGTGTAAAGTAGCGGATGATACAGACTCAAACGAATCGGGACCAGACGGGTCAGATAAAACCTCCACAACAGGAACCTCTACAGGTGGAAAAACAATTGCATCGACAACTAGAATCTCATCAACAGGGACAACAATGTCATCATTGACCGGAATCTCAACAGGAGGAATAGCAACATCATCATCAACAGAAGCCCCGCCATCCTGGGCATTGTCACACCCTAACCACGTATAACATACAAAACGTGGCGGAAAACGTCGGGGAGTGTTGTAACAGAATTATTGTTTCGCAACCATGGCATACAAAGTTATATTTTATTTATCAACATAAGAGTTACATTGTTTTAAACAGGAATCAAAAGAGTTTATAACATAATTATACTAAGTCTATCTTCGTTTTATGTCTCTAAGGCACAGGTCCGCCCTAGTATCCTGATCAACATCCTACGGAAAAGCACCTGAAAACACATGTGAAAGTAGGTACGTCAGCATAAAAATGCCTGTGAGATACATAGGTTCGTGAAAATAAGATTCATGACTTATGTTTGAGAAAATGTTTAGTCATGAACCTTGTAATTTGATTTGTTTTGTAAATCGCTTGAAAAACAATAAGTTCAGATGATATGTATAAATAAGAGAATAATGTGTGGTTAAATGAATAACCATGTAAAATGAGTTGTATAAAATAAATTGTATTGTAAACCAAAGTCTTGTGAAAACATGTTACTTGTGAAAAATGTATAAGTCCAAAATGAATGATTTAAATAACGCTATGATATGTAATATAATACAAACACTTATATATAGGAAGTACCAGCGGCGTATCCACCATGCTTGTATCATATTACTCACATCTCGTTACTTAAGTCATTTAAACAAACCACCAATGTACAAAGTCTATGTTTAAACCAATAGTCAAAAGTCCTTGTATAAACCATGTCAAATGTTTATAGTCCAAAAGTAGTCAAGTAATGTGTAACAGATGTTATGTATTGTAAGTAAAGTATTGTCACATAGTCCAAGTGTATAAATGTACAAAACAAAGTATTCTAAATATATCAAAAAGTTATGTTTTGCAAAGTAATGCATGTTACATTGATACAAACATTTATGTGGTAAGTTAACGCATACATTCAAGCCTTGAGACAGTCGGATAACCCTTTCAGTCAAGGTTATCAAAAGAAATGTTTTCGGATTCAGTCATTCCTTACATCCAAACAAACCCGGGATGTCAGGAATGGGATTTGTCAAGTCCTATGGTACCACTACTTACTACCGAGCGGCGTAGCAAATGTTAATGAACGTAATAAAGACCCGTTTGTGCAAACCAAATGTTATAGCAATTGTAATATATGTCATATGAAAACAATGTACTAAGTATGCTAAGTTAACATACAAAGCAGAAAAGTCATGTAAATCAATGTGCTAGCATGCTATCAGTCAACATACATAGCAGAAATGTAATGTAAAACGATGTACTAAGTAAGCACACAATGGGCATACATAGCATGAAATGTAATGAAATCATGTACTATAGTGTACTAACAAACATAGCAGGTATATGATGTGAAACAGGAAAGCATGAAAGTAACAAGTAGGCACATGTGTTTCACCCCAAAACAGTTTGGAAAACAGTAAAAGAGGGGTCTATGTACTCACATAAACACCTTGCAAACATTTAAAAGATGGGGTTCTATGTACTCACTTGAGTTTACTCAGTAGTCCTGGAGTGACAACCAAACAATGATAGAGATCTCGGAATCAAACGGCACCTAATATAGGTAACTATGTTAATAAACCGGACCTAAATCGGAAGACTGGGTAGCATGAGGGTTTGTAAACCAAATGAGTGTAGGAACTCATGTGATATGGTTTAACAAAGCCTACATACTAAATGAAACTTAACCTAAGTGCTTACGACCCATTACGACCCGTTTAGGTAGCTTATGCTACTTTAACGCGTCGTTCGCGTGAAACGCGTTCAGACCGTCTAACTAGTCCTATGACAAGTGTTATATGCCTAAACATGTTACATAATCAGTTATGTGACAAAAGTTTAGGTTACATATGCTTAATTACCAATTATACATGAAAAGGGTATTCTGGTAATTTACCTAAGGCATATAAACTACCTATCATACAACTATTCAAACGTCGTGACCATAAGGTATAACCTCGGAAGGTTATTTCTTATATACTATGGTCACCTAATGTGTTTGGTCGGATCCTAATGATCGACCAAATGGGTCGGGTTTGAAGGTATAAGCGATTTATCAGATCGCTTACCCTACGACCCTAGACAACGTGGTAATCAGTAGGCATAGTCCCAAGGGACTATAACCATCGTGATTACGATCACGTTGCGAAGTTCAAACGAACTTCGCATTGACCATAAGCTGGTCAACGCTGAAAGTAAAAAAAAGTTTGACTTTCGGACTCGAAAAGCAATAAAAGAACGAAGGAATACTTACGAAGGGTCCCCGAATGCTAATCTAGATCCAAATAACTCAGGTATGAAACAATGGTTCCAACTTAGAGTCTTTTAGATCAGATTCTAGTGAGTTTGAAGCAAATGGGGGTGGGGTATTTATAGTTTTCGGTTCACCGTTAGGATCGTTTCTTGAATAACGTGATTTAATCTTGTGCGTACATATGTCACAAAGTTGTGGTAACTTAAAAATGGTCTAAATGAGCTGAATGTGCAGTTGTGAGTATGTGGTTGTGGATTAAACAGCTGGAACCTGGTGAGTAATCAATCTGATCTGATCAGGAAGCCTGACGCGGGCCGCGTAATGTTTAAGCTTAGTCTTAAGCGGGCCGCCTGGCCTGCACAGATCAGAAAAGTTTCAGAAACTACAGTTTTGGTCCCTGCACGTGTTTAAGGCCATTTCCGACACTTATAAGGCCCGTAAAGCCAACTTTAAGGCCCTAAAATGATGCCTAAACATTGTGGACATGAAACATGCTCAAAAATATGTCGGATGTCGGTTCGTTTGGCCGTACTATCGCGATGTTCGCTTAATTACGACGGAATGCACACAAGCGCGTAAAACGATCCAAATGACGCAACGAATGGATTTTTCTCAAGCCAAACACTAAAATAAAATATTTTAGTGCTTACATAAATTTTTGGATGTCCGGATGTATTCAGAACGTGAGTTATGCGCAAAAATGCAAACTTGTGCACTTTTTGACACTTTTTGTCCCTGAATGACCCAAAAGTTTATTTTAGCACACCGAACCCCTCAAAGCCTATTTCTAAGCCATGTAAAGGATATTTATGGTATGTTTAACTTATGGTCATGTTTCGGAATGTTCGTTACAGTTCAAATTGGCATACTTTCGCAGTTTGTCAAGTTTAGTCCCTGTAAGCGAATTAACTTGTTTTTGCCATACCAAAGCCTTCAAAACTTATTTCTAAGTTATGTAAAGGTTATTTAAGGTATGTTAAGTATATGTTGATGTTCCAGAGTATTTTTCGCATTAAACTGATTACGTTTACGCATCAGTTTGCTTATAACTCTCCAGAAAGTGATATAGAGTTTGAAATTAAATAAAAGTCAAAACATGAAAAATGTAAAACACAACCAAACAAACATTGGGATCAAATAACATTGTTTTATTGATAATAGAACTGTTCACAATGATAACAAACATATATGTTACAGGCATCCTCAGGGGGACCCTCAATAAAGAGATCGATGTCGTCGTCGGACATATCATCAAGAGGAAAATCCTCCAAAGGAAATGCAGCCAGAGGAAAAGGAGCAGGGATCTGAACAAGAGGTAGATCCCCATCATGAAAACCATCAGCTATAGGTATGTCATCTCCAAAATCTGGTAAGGCGAAGGGCTGAAAGTCATCGTCGTCATCGCTCGTGGTATCAGATGTAAAAACCTCTTGGTCTATGGCTCTCTCGTCGTCCGAGGTAATGGCCATAGGGTCTATCATGTCGGATACTCCACTCTCAGATGAAGATGACATAATGTCTGTAACAAACAGTCACACACATGCACATATATCAATGATCATCAAATAAGCATGTATGTAGTAATAATGAAAGCATGTAATCATCCTAGTCTTTCCAGACTATCCCACCCAGCCTCTCAGACTGACTACCTAGTCTCTCAGACTAAAAACCTTCCCAGTTTCTCAAACTGACTACCTAATCTCTAAGACTCAATTTCCCCCAGTCTCTAAGACTGAACCTCCCTCAGTCTCTAAGACTGAACCTCCCTCAGTCTCTAAGACTGAACCTCCCTCAGTCTCTAAGACTGAACCTCCCCAGCCTCTAAGACTGAATTATAAATATAAGTTTTGCTATGTGTATTTGTGCCTTTTGTTTGTAAAAATGTTTGTTCCCTGGATCTGGACGTTTTGTGTATGTAATGTAAAAATGTTTTTGTGAGAGCCCTAGTGATCGTATTCTAGACTCGAGAGAGAATCCTCGTTCACTACGATCGATGCTCTGATACCAAGCTGTCACACCCTGACTTTTGCGCAACCGTGGTTATTTGGTGTGACTTCTTAATACCATAGCAATCAATCATAACAATGCTATATGATAAAAACATGAGATGTTCATCCATTAATTAAAGTCAGAAAATACCATAATACCATTGTCTAAAAACATCAACACTAAATTAAGTTACAAACCATGACTTGTTTAATTGAGTTCATAAAGACTCCACAAAAGACTTTAACTAAAACCTGAGTTTAGAAACATGTATCCCGTCCAGAATTAGGATACACCCCCTAAACTCGACAACCATGGAAAACATCTCTTATTCACGACGCAGCTTGAAGACACATGCATACCCTTCCAGATCCACTAGTTCCCTGAAATACATGTAGTTTAAAAATATCAACAAAAGTTGAGCGAGTTCATGTGTATGTCTGTGTGTATAAACCGTTAAAGTATATCTGTATGAATGTATGTCCCTGGTATGTAGCAATAAGGAAAAAAAGATCACCAATGGGTTGCAAAGCCAATGGAATGTGTGAAATGGTGCAGGAAGACTCAAACCTAGCAGATTTGTTACCGGGCCTCCGGCTGGAAGACATAGTCACCCTATGGGCCACCCTGGTCCCCATGGGTGTGGGCTCGCTACACCCAAATAGATCTATCAATCATGTCCCTCGGTTCTACAACGAGGATTAATGGCCTTAAGTGTTATACCCACCTTTCACATGATCTAGCAGTAAAACCCTCCTTAAGCTAATCATACCATGTATAAAACGTTTGTAATAAATGTAACATGTATTTCACCCCCGAAGTATAAAACTGAAAACAGTTAAAAGAAAAGGGGGACATGAACTCACAGTAATGCGTCTTCAGAACTAGCAACTCAAGTCTCCACATCAAACACGACTACCTACACTGTACTAACTTCTATTAGACGAACGGGCCGTGCCTTGGCTTAGAGTTTAACGTTTTTGAGTTGCGTTTCTTATGTTATTCCAAGTTATGTTAAAATAATCATTATTTTAACTTTAAATTATATTTAATTTTGGAATAATTGTTTAATCAATATTTTTGTATTAATACTTCTCAAGTATTTATTTCTGTATTTCCTTCCCAAGGATGGGGGTATTTTATACATGTATTTTGTAGTTCTGAAATAATATATTTTTAAGTCCCACTTAGAAAATATATATAACTTATTTGTCAAAGATAATGCATTCCCAAGAAAATATATATTTTTCCCAAAAATCATATATCTTATAAATATACTAGGAAGATATATTTTTAACTCCCCAAAAATAATATATTTCTCTTTGTCGAAAATATGATATACTTGGTAATATGTACAAAAATCATATTTTCACTTCTTTCGTTTCCAAAATAATGTTTACCAAAAAAATATTTGTAAGAGTATTTTCCGGAAGATTTCATAAGTTACGTTGTTGCGTTCGGTTTCACCATATCAAGTGTGTATCTTGTGTATTTATTCCGTGATATTCTTGGTATTATTTTGGAGTTGTGACTTCAAGGTATTTGTTAAGTTATATTATTTTACCCTAAAATAATATAACTATTCCACAAAGTATACAAATATTCACACAAGTGTCTTGATATAAAATATATATTCTAAAAATATATTTACCCATTTTTATTTACAAAAACCAACCTCCAATACTTGTATTTTTGTTACAAAAATTATGGCAAGGTTTATATTGGAAAACATAGTTTAAAACATACTTGTAAACACTTGTTTAGAAAATATTTTCTAAGTGTTGGAATTTTAGAAAATTTTGCCATAGTTTCCCTTAAAAAAATGGAGGTGTCCATGCTATTTAGCATATCATTTTCTTTTCAAAAATCATTCAAACAATCAACAATCATACCCTAAACATCTTGCACTTACCAAGTGCAAAAACTATACAAGTTACATAATAACATGAACTTGATCTTTCACAAAAATGCGTAGTAACTTGGTAAAGTGTTTAGTAGCCTTAGTTACCCTCCAAAATATATTTACTACTTGGTAAACTTCATTCTTGAGGATTTTAGATGTTTACAACTTGTAAACATATTTTACAAAAATGTTTCTTTATTAATCCTTCTTGTTCCTCTAGTGTTTATACACTTGTTTTTCCACTAAAAATGGTATAAGTTTAGTAAAAACCATGATCTTTCAAAAATCATATTTTGAACTTGGTTCTTTTAGAAAATCATTCACAAGTCTTGAAGCTATAAGTTTACTAGCTCACTATGTTTATTATTTTACAAGAAATCACTTTATTTATCAAGTTCATGCTCATACTAGAAGATGATCATCTTATTACGTAATCATCCTTCCACTAGCTAGATCATGTGTTTAATCACAATCTAGCAAGCTCTATGTGATGGTCAACATCACATTTTTCAAGTAAACAACAAGCAAGTATTAAACATACACTAAACAATATCATTTCATCCATATATCACCGTATGCAAAGCTTTATGTTCAAGATTCAAGTTTATGT
This sequence comes from Helianthus tuberosus, assembly GCA_030545235.1. NCBI lineage: Eukaryota > Viridiplantae > Streptophyta > Magnoliopsida > Asterales > Asteraceae > Helianthus > Helianthus tuberosus. The sequence continues at coordinate 124,511,575 of CM060408.1, forward strand.
TCTTTAGTGTTCTTGTTATTTTCATCATACAACATCTTTTAACCACTAAAAATAGAAGTAAACAAGGATCAAGAGAGCCTTACTACTAGCTTCAAGCTAGGGAAGAACAATGGTGAAAATGGAGTGGATAAAAGCAAACAAAGGAGGTCCTTGATGATCCAAGAGTTCCACACCTTCTAGTCTTGCTTCTTTCACCTCAAAATGGTCTTGGATTGGATGGATGAAAATCGAAATATGGTGATGGTGGTGGTGTTATTTGCGGCCGAGAGGAGGGAGAGGAAGGGAGTGAGTGGTGAAGTGAAGATGATGGTGAGATGTTAGTGTTCTTATAACCACTATCTCTATTAACCAAAGGGTTATGTGTCTAGATAGTACACTACATGATCTTGCTCAATCTAAGAAAAGATTATTGGGGATTTAGTGAGATTTTAAAAGATTAAGGTGGGGCCATCACCTTATGGCCGATTACCATATGTGGGGGGGGGGGGTTAAATGTAAAGTTAAATGGTAAGTGTAGGTGATTAGTTGGAAGATAAGTGTAATGCCTAGTGTTTTAGGTGCATCTTGCATTAAGTAGTATGTTAAAGTGTTCGGGAACCATAACTAGCTCAGAAAAAGTAAAACAATGCTTCTAGCAATATTTTGGTGTTTCGGGTAATGTCCGGTTGTTCGGTTAGATACCGGTCCGTTAAAGTGTCAAGTTATTCCGTATAGTGTCCTTTATGTAACTTTTTGTGACACTTTTAATTCCCGACACTTAGGAAAGCATACAGGACCATTTTGCCATATTTTTGCACATTACTAGCATGTTAAATGCTGATTTTTGCTGATTAACGCAGAATTCTGCACTTTGAGTGGGTTTTAGGCACTTTCCGGCACTTAAACTATCACCTAGTGACGCGGTTTTATGGTCCTTACTTCCCTACACTCCATACTAGTGTTGTACCTTCTCTCTGGCTCATACTGGGCCTCAAAACATTGTTTGTCTATGTACTGGCACTGTCAGTATATTTCTGAGTTATCCGCTAACTGTGCTAACTGTCTTTGTGCATCATGTATGTCACTAAAGTTTGTATGTAATAAATGGTGTGACAGTATGAAATGTGATGCACATGTATGTATGATACAGAAATCATAAAGCAGTTTATATCATCATTGTAATTAAGCACAGTCATTAAGCATTAAACAATATTAATTAATTTACGGATACTTGTAATTATGAGGGTTGTCACACCAGGTGACCAATTCGCCTACATGATACACACAGACGACACTGTAGGTGAGCTTGGTGATGCCCGTTACATTTGTTGCATAACGGTGCCGTTCCCTTGTATTGCTTCTTAGCTGGTGGTGCTGCCACCTGGCTAGGTCTGGTCTGATTTGGTGCAATGACTGGAGAATTCTTTGAAGCTTTACGCTTCCTTGACCTTTTCGAAGGCTTGGCTTCTGCTTCTTTCGATGCTTCTTGAGTGGCTCTATTATTGAGACGAGACATGGCGATACCTATATCCACAGACTTCGGGATTACTTTGCCTATTTGCTGGGCAAATTTGGCAGTTTGCTCGGACATTTGAGTGTTGCTCAGGTGAAGAGACATTCTGGAGGAAGTGAAAGACATAGGAGGAAACAAGTGAAATGTCATCGGATAAACAAAACAAAATGGCAATGCATAAAATTGCGATCATTTGTTTGTTACCTAAGGCAAACAAATGAGATGGTGATAAATCAAAGTAAGCGGGTCATTTTAATGTATCGCGAAGACGTGCTTTAGCCTATAAGTGGACACTCACCCCAAGAGTTCCCAGGTAAGAGTGACTGGTCCGATTATGTGGATTTGTACGAACATTCTAGCCTTAGATAGAAAACTAAGAGTACAGGCATCCACCCTTCCAGATTGCATGTGTTCACATTATAAGACCCAACTTTGATGAGATTTTGAAACTTAGAGGATTCAAAACCTAGTAATCAATCATCCTAGAACAGATAATTGGTTTTCGAAGCGGATTCGAAATTTGTGTTCTTGTTGTGGTTATCGCCTAAGGATAGGTGACGGTATTGTTTTATGATCTAAACGCAAGTAAACACGCGTTAGGGTCCTAGGAAGGTTATAGACTAGGTCAAAGCATTACTAATAACCTAATTCCTTATAACCATGAGCTCTGACACCAACTCTTCTGTCACACCCCGACCATGTAAAACAACAAATCGTGGCGGAAACGTCGGGGAGTGTTGTAACAGAATCATTGTTTCGTAACACATGGAAATTGAAATTTTGTTTTACTGATTGAAAGTAGTTACAATGTCTTAACAAACAAGGAAACATAACATAATTAATTAGTCTTGCATCTTTTATTGTCACTAAGGCCCGAGTCTGCCTAAGTGTATCTAGATCAATCCTATGCATCATTTCCTGAAAACACATGTGAAAATAGGTACGTCAGCATAAAAATGCCTGTGAGATACATAGGTTTTATTGATTTAGGATTCATGACTTGTAAGTTTAAAGAAAATGTTTAACAAAATAGTCATGATCCTTGTAAAATGTTTTTGTTTTATAAATCAAATAAAAATTGATAAGGAAACAGATGATATAAAAGAAATATGTATGGTTAAATAAATAACCAAGTAAAATGAATTTGTATAAAATGTGTTGTTTGTAAACAATGTTTTGTAAAGATATGTTAATTGTGTAAAATGTAATATGTCAAAATTAAAATGGTTTAAGTAACGCTACGATATGTAATATCATAAAAGCACTTATATATATGAAGTACCAGTGGCGTATCCACCATGCTTTTATCATATTACACCCGCCTCGTTACTTAAATCACTTACCAAACAAACCACCAATGTAAAAATGTTTATGTATAATCAAATGTCAAAATGTTTGTGTGAAAAACCATGTCTAATGTCAAATGTAAATCATGAAATGTGTAAAAAAATGTCATGTATGATAAGCAAAAAGTGACTACTTAATCATATGTAAAAATGTACAAAACAAAGTATTTGAATAAATCAAAAGTTATGCTTTGTAAAATAATGCATGCTTTACTGATACAAACTGTCACACCCTGGCTTTGCGGAAGCGTGGTTAATTTTGGTGTGACTTCTTAATACCATAGCTTAATCATACCAAAGCTATATGAGTTAAAAACATGCAAGATCATCCATTAAGTTTTGAAAACCAAACACAATACCATTGTTTTAACATACCCTGACTACCATAATCTTGTTCAACAAACATTACAAACTGAAACATAACATAAGCATGGTTTAAGGACTGTGTCTTGTCCAGGAAAGAGACACATCCCCTAAACCCCGGATGACCTTGGAAACTAGTGCAGCGGAAAACATGCCATACCGTGCCAGATCTCGTTAATTTCCTGAAATACATGTAAGTTGAAAAATCAACAATAATGTTGAGCGAGTTCATGTGCAAGTGAGTAAGTAAAAACACTTGTAAGTATAAAAGTTTCCTGGTATGTAGCAGTGTAAGAGGACTTGTGATCACCAATGGTTTGCAAGGCCATTAGCATGTTGTGAAATGCAAGTAGGAAGACACAACCCTAGCCGATTTTTGCGTTGGGCAACCAAGTCACTCCAGGTCCGTTCTGTTGGTCCTCAGAGAGGTCCGTTCTGTTGGGCCTAGAGCTGGGATCGCTACACCCAGATAGATCTACCGCTTAAGTCCCTCGGTGTTCTAACTACCCATTCACATGATCTAAACCTCCTTACGTTAATCATACCATGTATAAAGTACTTGTAAACAAAGTAACATGTATTTCACCCCCGCAGTTAAGAAAACTGAAAACAGTTAGAGAAAAGGGGGACATGAACTCACAGTCAGTGCGTCTCTACCAAGTGTCTCCAAATCTGAAAGCTGTGCGACGACCTACAAGTGCTAATTCTATTAGACGGACGGCCGTGCCTTAGCTTTAGTTTAAGTTTTTGGGAAATAGTTAGACAACTATTTCGTGTGCTTGTTCTGTATATACTTGGTAGTTATAATCCTTCCCAAGGATGGGGGATACAATACATGTGCGTAAGTTACGTTTTATCAATCGTGTGGTAATGTAATTACCGGTGTAACTTATATATTCATAGTGAAAGCGTTCGCAAAGTTTTGGAATCATTAACGCTTGTAAATATTATTTTTACACTAAAATAATATTTATGTATTTTCACAAAAATAATCATAAACAGTGTTGTGACAAAGCATATTTATCACGTTAACTTAGTGAAAATCCCACCTCCGAATATTTAGTAAAATATAGTGCTGGCGAAATTTATGTTTCGAAAATATGTCCAAAAATAGTTCTAACACTTGTTGTGTAAATAATTCTAAGTGTTAGGTTTTTAGAAAATTTCGCCAGAGTTTCCTCTGTAACTGGAGGTGGCCACGCTTTCAAGCGTATCATTTTCTTTTAACAAATCAATTCAACAACTTCTTTGTTCAATCAAACAATTTCCGACACATCAAACTAGTCGACAAGTATGTAAATCGCATAAACGCATGAACTTGTAGTTTCTCCGCATCTATAATGTAAATCCCATTATATTTTGTAGATCTTTACATAAAGTAGCTTTGATCTCGTAAAAACCTTGTGATTAGAGAAATCCGTCTTTACAACTTCTAGTCATTTTTCCCAAAAATAGTTATTTGTCGGATCTTTTTATTTCACAAGTGTTTACACACTTGTGGTTTATAAAATCATGTTTGTTAGTGTAAGATCCATCTTTGTAATACATGATTTCTTTAACGTGTGGTTCTTTGAAAATACCACTTGCAGATACGTAGATCCGCTAGTTTTAAACACTAATGTACAGGTTAAATCACTTTTACACAAATAAACATTTTTACACAAGTTCATGTCTCTTGTGTGGTAGAGTTTCACCTTTTAACCCTTGTGTTAACCAAAATAAGCTTATGTTAAGATCAACGATCTTACCAAACCGGGTTAAATGGTGATCCGAGCTACCACAATCATAGATCGGGTCTAGATAATCACATCTTTCAAGTACTACAACTTTTACACAACACATATGTTATTAACCCCCATTTTTATAGTTTTTACTAGACTTTTATACTTCAGAATGTATGTTAACGATATTTAACCGACAAAAATCTTTTTAACCACTTTAGATAATTGTAAAAACGAGTTTTAAATGTTATACCTCTAGCTCAAGGCTAGGGAAGATTTTTGATGAAAAACGGGTGGATAAAAGAAAAGTAACGAGGTCCTTCGCGTTCCGCTTGCTCCAAGACTCCTAATACGTGACCCTTGATGTTTGAATAACCTTGAAATGGCAAGATCTAAAACCGAAAATGGATGGTTGGAAGAGGGGTGTTTGGCCGTGAGCTAGAGAGCAAGAAAGAGAGAGTTTTGGTCTTGAGTTGTGAAGTGATAATGATCTTATGTTTAGTGGTTATCTTATAGGCAATTTAAGAGGGTATTAACCAAGGGTTTTTATGTCATGAAGATATCAAACATCCAAGATTTACATATCTTGCAAGGTACAAGTATGTCCCCCTTGCATGGGGACGGTTTTAAGGAGGGGGGGGGGTTAGTTCGATCACAACTAGATGGTTAGGAGGTTTAGTTAAGTTAGTTAAGTAATTAACCCCGTTACTTGTATGTTATGTGTTATGGCGGGTGTTAGGGTAATCAGGGACCCTAACTGGCTCAGAAAATTATGAATAGTGAAAATAATAATATTTTCATGTTCCGGGTAAAGTCCGGTTGTTCAGTTGGATAGTAATCCGTTAAAGCGTTACAAAAGCTTTAAAGTGTCGTTATTGTTATTTTTAGTGACACATTTTGTTTCCACACTTTAGAAAGTGTCTAGTGATATTTTCCCCATATTTTGGCACTTTACTAGTCAGCTAGAAGCTGGATTATTTATTAAAGTGCTGTGTTTTGTACATAAAGTACGTTTTAGGCACATCCAATCAGTGTATCTTATTCCTAGAGACGCAGTTCTACAACCCTTATATCCCTACACTCACTACCAGTGTAGCCATAATATTTGAGGCTCTTCACAGGCCTTAGAGGCAGTGTCTGCCTGATGCTGGTTATATCAGCATGTTTACTGTGTATCCGTTTAGTGCTACTGTGCTTTTTGTGCATCATGTTTGTCACCAAGGTTCAGCATGTAAATAATGTAGTGACAGCAAATAAAGTATGATGCAAGTAAGTGCATGTATCAGTATGCAGGTAGCAGTTTATCAGCAATTTCAGTTAAGCACAGTAATTTAGCAGTAATTAATCATTAATTAAGTCGTACGGATACCTGGTTTAGTGCGGGTTGTCACATTCTCCCCCTGTTAAATAAATTTCGTCCCGAAATTTAAGTTCTGCTTGTAGATGCAGGGTTCTTAGGAAAAAGGTGGGGGTATTTCTCTTTCATCCGGTCTTCACGCTCCCAGGTGAACTCAGGACCATGTCTGGCATTCCAACGAACTTTGACGAGTTTGACACTGCTCCGGCGGGTCTTGTTAACTTTCCAATCCGTGACCTCAACAGGTTCTTCAACGAAGTGGAGCGTGTCGTCAACATGGATCTCGTCGATGGGAATGGCAACGTCAACTTGAGTTGGACTTTTCTTTAGATTGGATACATGAAATGTATCGTGAACACCATTTAGTTCAGCAGGTAGGTCCAACTTGTATGCTACTTGTCCTATTTTGTCCAAAATTCTGAAAGGACCAATGTAGCGCGGATTTAACTTCCCACGCTTCCCAAAGCGTGCCACCCCCTTCCAGGGTGAAACTTTCAATAACACCATTTCTCCAACTTGGAAATCCACATGCTTCCGGTTTGGATCCGCATAGGCCTTTTGTCTGTGGCGAGCTGCTTCAATGTGTTTAAGAATTTGCGCAATTTTGTCTGTCGTCTCTTGGACGATCTCTGGACCAGCAAGCTGCCTATCACCAGCGTCAGCCCAACATAGTGGTGATCGGCACTTGCGTCCGTATAGGGCTTCAAATGGCGCGACACCAATACTGGTGTGGTAGCTGTTGTTGTATGAAAATTCGACCAAAGGTAAATGTTTGTCCCAGCTACCGCCCAAATCCATCACACATGCTCTCAGCATGTCTTCCAAAGTCTGTATCGTTCGCTCGCTCTGGCCGTCGGTTTGCGGATGGAACGCAGTGCTCAAATTTAATTGTGAGCCAAAAGCTTCTTGGAAGGATTGCCATATCCTTGACACAAATCTTCCGTCTCTATCAGAGATGATTGAGAGAGGTACTCCATGGCGTGCGACAATCTCTCTCATGTATATTTCCGCAAGTTTACTGGTACTGTCTTTCTCTCTGATTGGCAGAAAGTGTGCGGACTTTGTTAGGCGGTCAACAATCACCCAAATCATGTCATGGCCTCTAGGCGTTCTTGGCAATTTCGTAACAAAATCCATTGAGATTTGTTCCCATTTCCACTTGGGAATCTCAGGTTGTTGCAGTAGCCCTGAAGGCTTCTGGTATTCCGCTTTAACCTTAGCGCACGTTAAACAGTTGCTCACGTAAACAGCAACATCGCCTTTCATCCTAGGCCACCAATAATATTCCTTGAGATCCTGGTACATCTTATCCGATCCAGGGTGGATAGAGTACCGTGACTTGTGCGCTTCGTCGAAAATAACTTCCCTTAATCCACCAAACAGAGGGACCCAAATCCTTTTCTCAAAACATAACGTTCCTTCCTCGTTTGGTACTAGTAGCTTCTCCATCCCACGGAGATATTCCTCTTCACGGTTTCCTTCCTTAAGGGTTTCTTTTTGTGCAGCACGAATGCGCAAGGAGAGATCGGTTCGAATAATCATTTCTAGAGCCCTAACCCTTATGGGCTTGATTCTCTCTTTACGACTTAGGGCATCGGTGACTACATTCGCCTTCCCTGGGTGATACTTTATCTCGTAGTCGTAGTCGTTTAGCAACTCAACCCATCGTCTTTGCCTCATATTCAACTCCTTCTGGTTGAATATATGCTGTAGGCTCTTGTGATCTGTGAAGATTGTGCACTTCGTACCATATAGGTAGTGTCTCCAGATCTTTAGTGCAAAAACCACTGCGCCAAGTTCCAAATCATGTGTGGTATAGTTCTTTTCATGTACTTTCAGTTGACGCGATGCGTAAGCAATAACCTTTTGGCGTTGCATCAACACGCAACCTAATCCTTGGCGCGATGCGTCGCAGTATACCACAAAATCATCAGTACCTTCCGGTAATGCTAAGATTGGCGCATTGCAGAGCTTATCCTTCAGTATCTGGAATGCTTCTTCCTGTTTGATTCCCCAATCAAACGTCTTATCTTTCTGCGTGAGGAGCGTCAATGGTTGAGCGATCTTTGAAAAATCCTCGATGAACCTTCGATAGTAGCCAGCCAAACCCAAGAATTGCCGAATCTCGGTTGGCGTCTTTGGCGTTTCCCAATCCTTGATCGCCTCGATCTTTGTTGGGTCCACGTGGATTCCATCTCCATTTACCACGTGCCCAAGGAATTGTACCTCTCGTAGCCAAAATTCGCACTTAGAGAATTTGGCATACAGTTGTTCCTTCTTCAGCAGCTCTAGAATGGCTATAAGATGCTGCTCGTGTTCAGCCTTCGTCTTTGAATAAATTAAAATGTCATCGATGAATACAATCACGAACTTGTCCAAGTACGGCTTGCAAACTCTATTCATCAAACCCATAAGGACTGCAGGTGCGTTTGTCAAACCAAACGGCATAACAAGGAACTCGTAGTGTCCATAACGAGTTCTGAAGGCTGTCTTTGGGATACTTTCCTCTTGTATCCTTAACTGATGGTATCCAGATCGAAGATCGATCTTTGAATAAAAGCTTGAACCTTGAAGTTGGTCAAACAGATCGTCGATTCTTGGCAGAGGATACCTATTCTTGATCGTTAGCTTGTTCAATTCTCTGTAGTCAATGCACATTCGAAAACTACCATCCTTCTTCTTGACAAACAGGACCGGAGCTCCCCAAGGCGAGAAGCTTGGTCGGATAAAACCCTTGTCTAACAACTCTTGAAGTTGCGTCGACAGTTCCTGCATCTCAGACGGAGCAAGTCTATAAGGTGCCTTAGCCACAGGCGCGGCGCCCGGAACTAAGTCAATGCGAAACTCTACTTGCCTCAGAGGCGGCAGTCCAGGTAAGTCTTCTGGGAAGACTTCTGGATATTCCCTCACGACAGGGATGTCTTCGATTCTCGGCTCAGCAGCCTTCTTATCCACAATGTGTGCCAGAAAAGCAACACATCCTTTCTGTAAACACTTCCTTGCTTTCAAGCAACTGATAATCCTTAGTGGTGTGTCACGCTTCTCTCCATGAACCACAATTGTCTCACCATCATCGGTTGGGATACGAACAACTTTCTCGTGGCATACTATCTTAGCCTTGTTTCCTGACAACCAATCCATTCCTACCACCACGTCGAAGCTTCCCAATTGGACTGGTAGTAGATCCAAAGTAAACTCACGTTCTCCCAATTCTATCACGCAGCCTCTGATTACTTCGTTGGCTTCAACTAACTTTCCATTAGCTAATTCGATCGAGTAGGGAATATCTAACTTATTAGCGGCTAACCCAAGCATATTCTTAAATTCTAACGATACGAAGCTATAATCGGCACCAGTATCAAATAAAACGGATGCATAGCGTTGATTGATAGGGAACGTACCAGTAACAACATTGGGGTCCTGGCGTGCTTCCCTTGCTTCGAGTTGGAACACTCTTCCACGGGCTTGGTTTAGATCTGGGCAGTTCTTCTTAAAATGCCCAACATCACCGCAGTTAAAACATCCAAGTTTTTTTTGACCACTTCCGGCACCACCCCCAACTTGCTGGTTGTTTTGGTTCGCATTGTTGACTCCGTTCCCTCCATTATTTCCTTGTGGGCGATTCCCAGTACCACCACGATTGTAGTTTCTGTTTCCATATCCTCCCTGGCCTCCCCGACCGGCAGGGGCCCAACAAGTGTCCTTCAAGTGACCACGTTTCCCACATACTTCGCATACTTTTTGCCCACATTGACCAGAATGGTGGCGTTGGCAGGTATTGCATTTGGGATGGGTGCCCATGTATCCTCTTCCTTTCTCTCTTCTACCGGCTGTAACCTGAGCTGGCGTGTCTGATCCTCCTTTCTTAACCGCCACACTGGCGCCTTGCTTGAAGTTCGAGAACTTCCGTTTGTTACCACCTGATGACTCGACATGAGTCTCTGCCTTCTTGGTCTTGATCTCATCAAACTTGTTCAAACGAATTGCCTCCTCGGTGAGAGCCACACTCAAATCAATGGCTTCAGTGATAGTTGCTGGTTTGGAGGAGGTTACCATACTTATGATTTGAGGAGCTAATCCCCAAATGAAGCGTTCAATTCTCTTGAACTCGGGAGTGACCATGTAGGGAACCACTTGAGATAAGTCATGGAATCTTTGAACGTACTCCGCTACCTTTGGACCGTCCATTTTCAAGTGCCAGAACTCGGTCTCCAACCTCTGGATTTCTGCGCGGGAATAGTACTTTTTACGCATAAGTTCTTTCAGTTCGGTCCAGGTTAATGCGTAGGCAGCAGCTTCGCCTAGTGTCTGCACTTGTAGATTCCACCAGGATAGGGCTCCATCTAGAAACAGCCCTGAGATATACGTGACTTGCTGATCCAGCGCGCATTTGCTCATGCGAAGTACAGACTCGGTTTTCTCAGCCCAACGAACAAAGGCAACAGCACCTCCTGTGCCATCAAAGTTGACCGGTTTGCAGTCTAGAAACTGCTTGTAGGTGCACCCTGCACATACGTTACAACATATGAACGGCATTAGCATCATTGCTAAAGATATCCAATTAGGTCACGGTGTGTCTTAATGACTTAGCATTACCGTGAGGTGGATTGTTATTGCCTTGGTTAATACTTCCGCTCGTTCCGGGCTGAGATGCTGCATACTGTGCTATGGCAGCAGCAATAATCTGCTGGAGTTCTGCCTCATTGGTTGGTATGCGTGTCTCACGTCTTGGCGGCATCTTCTAAAAGATGTGTTCACGTTGGTCAGGTCATAATAAGTAGAGTATACAACAATATCAACACATAACATCTCATGTTATCAATCACATAACATCTCATGTTATAAACAGATCACCCATATTGATAGCCTCTGCAATGGTTGAGGGCTTTGAGGTAGTAACCATACCCCTGATCCGGGGTGCAAGTGTCCAAATAAATCGTTCAATCCTTTTGAACTCCGGTTTGAATAAGTAGGGGGGCGACCCTAGATAAGTCGTGCGATCGCTGGACAAGTTCAGGAATTTCTGGTTTGTCCATTTTCAAATTCCTGAACTCCACCTCAAGCTTCGAAATTCCAGTCCTAAAGCAACATTTCTTCTCAATCGTTTCCTTGAGCTCGTCCCAGCTCAGTGCATAAGCAGCGTCTGTGCCAAGGGTTTGAACCTGGAGGTTCCATTAAGAGAGTGTGCCATCTAGAAATATCCCCGAGATATAGGTAACACTCTGTTGGGGCGAACAGTTACTCGTTCTTAGAATGGAGTCGGTCTCTTCGGACCAATGAACAAATGCAACGGTGCCTCCTGTTCCGTCAAAGTTTAAAGGCTTGCAGTTCAGGAACTGTTTATTGGTGCAGCCAGTTGGAGGGTTATTTCTAGTAATGCCATCGTTGTACTTAGAGCAGAGGGCTTCATGTCGTGCATTTATCTGTGAGATGCGTTCTTGCAGCTCGGCTTCTGTCCTTGGCAACGTACTGGTGTTTGTGTCACGTCTGGGTGACATTCCCTTTTGTCGAAGTGGTGTGAAGCGGGCTAGACAACGTTTCAATTGTCTATGAGGTGTATATAGCAACATAAGCCATCATGTAATCACCCAGTTTCACACGCAAATATACTCACTGTATGAGTGGGGAAGTAAATTTCTGAGCCTTCACATAGGCTTGCCAATTTGGCTTGTTGCTCGTGATAGAATGAACTCGAGGCTACATCGCCTTGGTCATTTGTGTTTAAGTTATTTCCTGCTGCATTGGTTATCATTAGCTTGACCCGCAGAGTCTACCAGGATTCCTGTGCACTACAAATCGTTATTACGTGGGCCCCCGTAATAATAAATTGTCTTGCACAGTTACCCCAAATTTTCTCTCGTCCAAGCAGATGATCAATCAAGGAGCAACAGTAGGTGCATTGGCATGAACAGGGTCATGCTCTGATGCGGGGTCAGGAGCAACGCCTGGCTCTGGGGCCATGGCTGGCTCCGGATCAAAAGCTTCATCTCAAGATCAGCTGGTTCAACAAACACGGGGGGGTTACCGGATCCCCCAAGGGCTGGTCTAAGTGCATGAACTCAATGTCATGGTCTGGATTAAAACCAGGTGGAAAAACAGAATCGTCCTCAATATCGCGATCAAACGCAAATCTGTGTGCGGGAACTGGTGCAGCTGATGACGCCATATCAGGGTTGGCGTCGTGTGAGTAGTGCTGCACTCCCTGTGTATGCAAAGATGCGGATGTCAGAAACTCAAATGAGTCTGGGATAGGGGAATGGACATAAGTTTCCCCTGCAGAAGCGTCCGCATGCAGTAGACTAATACCAGCAGCAATAGGGTCCTGCCCTCGAATGGGTCCTCCTCTAGTAGGTCGTTATCGTCGTTAGAGGCCACGTTGGGGCATATCATCAACAGAATAAGCGGCAAGGGGGGCAAATTCCCAACAAGATGGTCATCAGTAGGCTCTGCTACGACTCCAGGCAGCGCAAAAGGGCTGAAAGTCGTCATTGTCTGTGCCGGTAGTATCGGAAATGTACACCTCGTGCTTCGATGGAACTATGTCGTCTGATACTATGGCCATGGGATTCGTAGTGTCCATCTTTCTAGTATATGATGAAAGCATGACGTTTGTAACACAAACACATATACGTATGATAATCAATCATATAATCATATAATCACATAAGTCACCAAGTAAGCATTCAAATCATTCTCCTAGTCCCACTAGCCTCCCAGCCTCTCAGACTGCTCTTCCTAGTCCCACTAGCCAATTCTCCTAGTCCCACTAGCCTCCCAGCCTCTCAGACTGCTCTTCCTAGTCCCACTAGCCAATTCTCCTAGTCCCACTAGCCTTCCAGCCTCTCAGACTGCTCTTCCTAGTCCCACTAGCCAATTCTCCTAGTCTCACTAGCCAATCCTCGTTCTCTCAGACCGAGCCTCGGCCTCTCAGACCGAGCCTCAGCCTCTCAGACTGAGCCTATAATAAAGAATAAAATGTGCTCAACATTTGTTTGTAAAAAGTTTGGATCTGGACTTAAGTGGTATGCAGAAAAATGTTTTCGTGAGAGCCCTAGTGATCATAGTCTAGACTCAAGAAAGAATCCTAGTTCGCTATGATCAGAGCTCTGATACCAAGCTGTCACACCCTGGCTTTGCGGAAGCGTGGTTAATTTTGGTGTGACTTCTTAATACCATAGCTTAATCATACCAAAGCTATATGAGTTAAAAACATGCAAGATCATCCATTAAGTTTTGAAAACCAAACACAATACCATTGTTTTAACATACCCTGACTACCACTCTTGTTCAACAAACATTACAAACTGAAACATAACATAAGCATGGTTTAAGGACTGTGTCTTGTCCAGGAAAGAGACACATCCCCTAAACCCCGGATGACCTTGGAAACTAGTGCGGCGGAAAACATGCCATACCGTGCCAGATCTCGTTAATTTCCTGAAATACATGTAAGTTGAAAAATCAACAATAATGTTGAGCGAGTTCATGTGCAAGTGAGTAAGTAAAAACACTTGTAAGTATAAAAGTTTCCTGGTATGTAGCAGTGTAAGAGGGCTTGTGATCACCAATGGTTTGCAAGGCCATTAGCATGTTGTGAAATGCAAGTAGGAAGACACAACCCTAGCCGATTTTTGCGTTGGGCAACCAAGTCACTCCAGGTCCGTTCTGTTGGTCCTCAGAGACGTCCGTTCTGTTGGGCCTAGAGCTGGGATCGCTACACCCAGATAGATCTACCGCTTAAGTCCCTCGGTGTTCTAACTACCCATTCACATGATCTAAACCTCCTTACGTTAATCATACCATGTATAAAGTACTTGTAAACAAAGTAACATGTATTTCACCCCCGCAGTTAAGAAAACTGAAAACAGTTAGAGAAAAGGGGGACATGAACTCACAGTCAGTGCGTCTCTACCAAGTGTCTCCAAATCTGAAAGCTGTGCGACGACCTACAAGTGCTAATTCTATTAGACGGACGGCCGTGCCTTAGCTTTAGTTTAAGTTTTTGGGAAATAGTTAGACAACTATTTCGTGTGCTTGTTCTGTATATACTTGGTAGTTATAATCCTTCCCAAGGATGGGGGATACAATACATGTGCGTAAGTTACGTTTTATCAATCGTGTGGTAATGTAATTACCGGTGTAACTTATATATTCATAGTGAAAGCGTTCGCAAAGTTTTGGAATCATTAACGCTTGTAAATATTATTTTTACACTAAAATAATATTTATGTATTTTCACAAAAATAATCATAAACAGTGTTGTGACAAAGCATATTTATCACGTTAACTTAGTGAAAATCCCACCTCCGAATATTTAGTAAAATATAGTGCTGGCGGAATTTATGTTTCGAAAATATGTCCAAAAATAGTTCTAACACTTGTTGTGTAAATAATTCTAAGTGTTAGGTTTTTAGAAAATTTCGCCAGAGTTTCCTCTGTAACTGGAGGTGGCCACGCTTTCAAGCGTATCATTTTCTTTTAACAAATCAATTCAACAACTTCTTTGTTCAATCAAACAATTTCCGACACATCAAACTAGTCGACAAGTATGTAAATCGCATAAACGCATGAACTTGTAGTTTCTCCGCATCTATAATGTAAATCCCATTATATTTTGTAGATCTTTACATAAAGTAACTTTGATCTCGTAAAAACCTTGTGATTAGAGAAATCCGTCTTTACAACTTCTAGTCATTTTTCCCAAAAATAGTTATTTGTCGGATCTTTTTATTTCACAAGTGTTTACACACTTGTGGTTTATAAAATCATGTTTGTTAGTGTAAGATCCATCTTTGTAATACATGATTTCTTTAACGTGTGGTTCTTTGAAAATACCACTTGCAGATACGTAGATCCGCTAGTTTTAAACACTAATGTACAGGTTAAATCACTTTTACACAAATAAACATTTTTACACAAGTTCATGTCTCTTGTGTGGTAGAGTTTCACCTTTTAACCCTTGTGTTAACCAAAATAAGCTTATGTTAAGATCAACGATCTTACCAAACCGGGTTAAATGGTGATCCGAGCTACCACAATCATAGATCGGGTCTAGATAATCACATCTTTCAAGTACTACAACTTTTACACAACACATATGTTATTAACCCCCATTTTTATAGTTTTTACTAGACTTTTATACTTCAAAATGTATGTTAACGATATTTAACCGACAAAAATCTTTTTAACCACTTTAGATAATTGTAAAAACGAGTTTTAAATGTTATACCTCTAGCTCAAGGCTAGGGAAG
Source organism: Helianthus tuberosus (assembly GCA_030545235.1). Taxonomy (NCBI): domain Eukaryota; kingdom Viridiplantae; phylum Streptophyta; class Magnoliopsida; order Asterales; family Asteraceae; genus Helianthus; species Helianthus tuberosus. Next base: position 124,527,105 of record CM060408.1, read on the forward strand.
ATTTTTGATGAAAAACGGGTGGATAAAAGCAAAGTAACGAGGTCCTTCGCGTTCCGCTTGCTCCAAGACTCCTAATACGTGACCCTTGATGTTTGAATAACCTTGAAATGGCAAGATCTAAAACCGAAAATGGATGGTTGGAAGAGGGATGTTTGGCCGTGAGCTAGAGAGCAAGAAAGAGAGAGTTTTGGTCTTGAGTTGTGAAGTGATAATGATCTTATGTTTAGTGGTTATCTTATAGGCAATTTAAGAGGGTATTAACCAAGGGTTTTTATGTCATGAAGATATCAAACATCCAAGATTTACATATCTTGCAAGGTACAAGTATGTCCCCCTTGCATGGGGACGGTTTTAAGGAGGGGGGGGGGTTAGTTCGATCACAACTAGATGGTTAGGAGGTTTAGTTAAGTTAGTTAAGTAATTAACCCCGTTACTTGTATGTTATGTGTTATGGCGGGTGTTAGGGTAATCAGGGACCCTAACTGGCTCAGAAAATTATGAATAGTGAAAATAATAATATTTTCATGTTCCGGGTAAAGTCCGGTTGTTCAGTTGGATAGTAATCCGTTAAAGCGTTACAAAAGCTTTAAAGTGTCGTTATTGTTATTTTTAGTGACACATTTTGTTTCCACACTTTAGAAAGTGTCTAGTGATATTTTCCCCATATTTTGGCACTTTACTAGTCAGCTAGAAGCTGGATTATTTATTAAAGTGCTGTGTTTTGTACATAAAGTACGTTTTAGGCACATCCAATCAGTGTATCTTATTCCTAGAGACACAGTTCTACAACCCTTATATCCCTACACTCACTACCAGTGTAGCCAGAATATTTGAGGCTCTTCACAGGCCTTAGAGGCAGTGTCTGCCTGATGCTGGTTATATCAGCATGTTTACTGTGTATCCGTTTAGTGCTACTGTGCTTTTTGTGCATCATGTTTGTCACCAAGGTTCAGCATGTAAATAATGTAGTGACAGCAAATAAAGTATGATGCAAGTAAGTGCATGTATCAGTATGCAGGTAGCAGTTTATCAGCAATTTCAGTTAAGCACAGTAATTTAGCAGTAATTAATCATTAATTAAGTCGTACGGATACCTGGTTTAGTGCGGGTTGTCACACAAACATCTATGCGGTATTGTGAAAATGCATACATTCAAGCCTTGTGACTGTGGCGATAAACCCTTAAACGAATTTAAAGGTTTATCTGAGTTATGTTTATCGAATTCGGTCATTCCTTCCATCCAAACATACCTAGGATGTCAGGAACGGGAGTTGTCAATTCCTATGGTACCACTACCTACTAACGAACGGCGTGATCAATGTTAATGAATGTATTTTTGTCCCATTTAAACAAACCAAATGTCATACCAAAATGTAAGCATGTGATGTAAAACAAATGTACTAAGTATGCAACAAATGAACATACATAGCATGTGATGTGATGTAAAACAATGCACTAAGTATGCACTAAATGGACATACATAGCGTGAAATGTAATGTAAAACAATGTACTAAGTAGGAACCAAATGGACATACATAGCATAAAACATAATGAAATCATGTACTATAAGTGTACTAATGAACATAGCAAGCATATGATATGAAAACATGGAAAGCACGAAAGTAACAAGTAGGCACATGTGTTTCACCCCCAAAATGTTTGAAAAACAGTAAAAGAGGGGTCTATGTACTCACTTGAGGGTTCTCAGAAGTCTTGGACAACAACCAAGCAAAGCTAGAAGGATCACGAAAATCAAACGGCACCTAATATAGGTAACAACGTAAATAAACGGACCTAAATCGGAAGATCGGATAGTATGAGGTTTCGTAAACCAAATGAGTATTGGAACTCATATGATATGGTTTAATAAACCCTACATACTAAAATGAAACCTAACCTAAGTGCTTACGACCCATTACGACTCGTTTAGGTAGCTTACGCTACTTTAACACGTCGTTCGCGTAAAACGCGTTCGGACCACCTAACTAGTCCTATGACAAGTATTTTATGCCTTAACATGTCTAATAATGTTGCCTAATTAGTTTAGATGTCAAAATTTAGGTTACATATGCTTAAAATGAATTTATGCGTAAAAAGGGCATTTTGGTAATTTTCCTAAGGCATATAAACTACCTATCATACAACTAACTAAACGACATGACCATAAGGTATAACCTCGGAAGGTTATTCCCTATACAACTATGGTCACCTAAACCTAAAGTGACGAGTTAAACATGTGAAAACGTGTTTAACGAAGTTTGAAAACAGGTTTGATATCAAAACAAATGGTTTTGATACCCAAGAGTAGTTTGGTTACAAAATACGCAAGAATACGCATTTTGGCCGAAACTACGACTCGTCACTATGCCTAGATAACGTGGTAATCAGTAGGTATAGTCACAAGGGACTAAAACCATCGTGATTACGCTCACGTTGTGAAGTTCAACGAACTTCATGTTGACCATAAACTGGTCAACGCATAAAAGAACGAAAGAGGACTTACAAAAGGTCCAAGAATGGAGGTTTGATCTAATAATTCCCAGGTATGAAGGTTTTATCCTTCAACTTAGGGAAAAATCTGATCAAATGTGGGTTTCAAGTGCAAAGGGGGTGGGGTATTTATAGTTTTCAGTCCACCATTAAGATCGTTCCTCGATTCCCGAGCTTTGATCATGGCCTTACACTTGCACCCACTGATTTATGAAACCATGGGAACCCCAAAACCAGCCCATAGGAACCTTAAAACCATTTGCAAAACCAAGGAGCAGCTGGGTTTTAATAAAAATGAATTCTGCTGAACTGGGAGGGCTTTACGGACTGTAACCATGTCCATACGGTCTGTAAGGACCTGTCTTGCTGGCAGAAACTTTCACTAATTGGCAGAACAGGCCCCTGAGTCTCTGAACTTGATTTTTGATGCGTTTTGGCACGTTTAAGCCCCGTTAACCTCATTTCAAAGCTCCAAAATGAAGTTAAAGTATAGGGAACATGAAATGTGCTCAAAAATATATCGGATGTTGGTTCGTTTGGTCGTACGGTTGCGTTGTTCGGTTAATTACGACGAAACACGAACGGACGCGAAAAACGATCCAAATTACGCGACGGATGGAATTTTATCAAGACAATCACTAAAATAAAATATTTTAATGATTAAATAAATTTTTGGATGTCCGGATGTATTCAGAACGTAAGATATGAGCGAAAATGCAAACTTATGCACTTTTTGACGCTTTTAGTCCCTGAATGACCAAAAAGTTTATTTTAGCACACCGAACACCCCAAAGCCTATTTCTGTGACACCTGTGTCACTGTGACCATCAAACAAATACCAAACCAACGAAATATTGTATTTCATACTTGGGATTTGTATAAATATGTGTATCTTTGGCACATATCAATTCTTGTTCGATTTCAAACTCTAAATCGCTTTCTGGAAGGTTATACGCGCACCGATGCATAAATATAACCAGTTTAATGCAACAAACACTCCGGAATAGTGACATAGGCTTAACATACCTTAAATAACCTTTACATAACTTAGAAATAAGTTTTGAAGGCTTTGGTATTGCAAAAACAAGTTAATTCGCTTACAGGGACTAAATTTGACAAACTGCGAAAGTATGCCAATTTGAACTGTAACAGACATTCCGGAACATGACCATAAGTTAAACACACCTTAAATATCCTTCACATAGCTTAGAAATAGGCTTTGAGGGGTTAGGTGTGCTAAAATAAACTTTTGGGTCATTCAGGGACTAAAAGTGTCAAAAAGTGCACAAGTTTGCATTTTCGCGCATAACTTACGTTCTGAATACATCCGGATATCCAAAAATTTATGTAATCACTAAAATATTTTATTTTAGTGTTCGCCATAAGAAAAATCCATTCGTCGCGTCATTTGGATCGTTTTTCGCGCTTATGCGCATTCCGTCGTAATTAACCGAACATCGCGATCGTACGACCAAACGAACCGACACCCGAGATATTTTTGAGCATGTTTTAAGTTCCCAATACTTTAACTTCATTTTAGAGCTTTGAAATGGGGTTAACGGGCCTTAAACGTGTCGAAAATGGGCTGAATGCATGACAGGGACCAAAAATGTAATTCTGCCAAAGTTACATGCTTGCGCACCGTAACACTCCCATTGTTACGATGCGCAAGGGGTCTGCAGACCAGATTCAATGTTTATTACAGCCTGTTTCCTGCTGCAAATCACTCCCAAACTCCTTGCCACATGTTGATTTCTTATGGTGAGTGGCAAATGAGCTACCATAAGGTTCCGACAAGTGTACGGCCTTGATCATGCCCCCTTTTCCAAGAAACAATCCTAACGGTGAACCGAAAACTATAAATACCCCTTGCCATCCAACCTCTAAACCCACAAGAATCTGATCCAAAAGACTCTAAGTTGGAACCATTGTTTCATACCTGAGTTATTTGGATCTAGATTAGCATTCGGGGACCCTTCGTAAGTATTCTTTCGTTCTTTTATTGCTTTTCGAGTCCGAAAGTCAAACTTTGTTTGACTTTCAGCGTTGACCAGCTTATGGTCAATGCGAAGTTCGTTTGAACTTCGCAACGTGATTGTAATCATGATGGTTATAGTCCTTTGGGACTATGCATACTGATTACCACGTTGTCTAGGGTCGTAAGGGTAAGCGATCTGATAAATCGCTTATACCTTCGAACCCGACCCATTTGGTCGATCATTAGGATCCGACCAAACACATTAGGTGACCATAGCATATAGGGAATAATCTTCCAAGGTTATACCTTATGGTCACATCGTTTGAGTAGTTGTATGATAGGTAGTTTATATGCCTTAGGTAAATTACCAGAATACCCTTTTCATGTATAATTGGTAATTAAACATATGTAACCTAAACTATTGTCACATAACTGATTATGTAACATGTTTAGGCATATAATACTTGTCATAGGACTAGTTAGACGGTCCGAACGCGTTTCACGCGAACGACGCGTTAAAGTAGCATAAGCTACCTTAATGGGTCGTAATGGGTCGTAAGCACTTAGGTTAAGTTTCATTTAGTATGTAGGCTTTGTTAAACCATATCACATGAGTTCCTACACTCATTTGGTTTACAAACCCTCATGCTACCCAGTCTTCCGATTTAGGTCCGGTTTATTAACATAGTTACCTATATTAGGTGTCGTTTGATATCCGTGATCTCTAGCATTGTTTGGTTGTTACTGAAGGACTTCTAAGCAATCTCAAGTGAGTACATAGAACCCCCTCTTTTTACATGTTTTCAAGGTGTTTATGTGAATACATAGACCCCTCTTTTACTGTTTTCCAAACGTTTTGGGGTGGAACACATGTGCCTACTTGTTACTTTCATGCTTTCCTGTTTTCACATCATATACCTGCTATGTTCGTTAGTACCTTATAGTACATGATTTCATTGTTTTCATGCTATGTATGCCCATTGTGTGCGTACTTAGTACATTGCTTTACATTACATTTCATGCTATGTATGCCCATTGTGTGCGTACTTAGTACATCGTTTTACATTTCATGCTATGTATACCCATTGTGTGTGTACTTAGTACATCGTTTTACATTACATTTTATGCTATGTTTGCCCATTATGTGCCTACTTAGTACATCATTTTACATTACATTTCACGCTATGTATGTTCGTTTGATTACATACTTAGTGCATTGTTTTCACATGCTTACATTTTGGTATGACATTTGGTTTGTTTACATGGGACAATACATTCATTAACATTAGCTACGCCGTTCGTTAGTAGGTAGTGGTACCATAGGAATTGACAACTCCCGTTCCGGACATCCCGGTTAGGTGGGGATGAAAGGAATGACCGAATTCGATATACATAACTTAGATAAACCTTTAATTTGTTTAAGGGTTTATCGCCACAGTCTCAAGGCTTGGATGTATGCATTTTCACAATACCGCATAAATGTTCATATTCAGTATAGCATGCATTTTCACAAGACATAACATTGATTTAAACCATGTTTTACTTCAATATATTGTTTTGTGCATTTTTACCTATGGCTTAATGGATATATTTATACATATATATATTTCACTTGCCATACATGACATTTTGACAAGGATCACACAAAGACATTTGACATAGACATTTTGACATTAACATTTTGACATGATTTACATTTGATCATGCATTTCCACAAAACATCGCTTTAATTTAAACTATGTTTTACTTCAATACTTTGTTTTTGTGCATATGGTTTAGTTGATATATTTCACTAGCCATACATATCATTTTGGTTACACATTACATGATTTACATTTGATGCATGAACATTATTGACATTGGTTATACATTACATGACTCACATCTTGACATAAACATTTTGACATATTATTCAATACGTTTGGCAATTGGGTTAAACATAGACATCTTACATTGTTGGTTTGGTTTGAGTAAGTGATTTAAGTAACGAGGCGTGTGTGATATGATACAAGCATGGTGGATACGCCGCTGGTACTTCCTATATATAAGTGTTTGTATGGTATCATATATTGTAGCGTTATTTGAATCATTTCAGTTTGAGAGATATCACAATTTATACAAATAACATATTTTTCACAAGACATTGATTTACAAACAACTTATCTTATACAAACTCATCTTACATGGTTATTCATTTAACCATACATTATTCACTTATTTATACATATCATCTGATCTTATTGTTTTTCAAATGATTTACAAGACAAGACAAAACAAATTACAAGGTTCATGACTAAACAATTTCTCAAACATAAGTCATGAATCCTATTTTCACAAAACCTATGTACTCGCCGGCATTTTTATGCTGACGTACCTATTTTCACATGTGTTTCAGGAAATGAAGCATAGGATTGATCAAGATACACTTAGGCGGACTTGGGCCTTAGTGACAATAAAAGATGGAAGACTAGTTAATTTTGTTATACTTTATTGTTTGTTAAGACATTGTAACTCTTTCATTTAATAAAACAATATTTCAATTTCTATGTGTTATGAAACAATGATTCTGTTACAACACTCCCCGATGTTTCCGCCACGTTTTGTTGTGTTACGTGGTCGGGGTGTGACAATTTCTAAGCTATGTAAAGGATATTTAGGGCATGTTTAACTTATGGTCATGTTCCAGAATGTTCGTTACAGTACGAATCGGCATACAGTCCCAGTAAGCGAATAAACTTGATTTCGGCACACCATACCTTCCAAAACTTATTTCTAAGTTATGTAAGGGTTATTTAAGGTATGTTAAGCCCATGTCACTATTCCGGAGTGTTTGTTGCATTAAACTGATTACGTTTACGCATCAGTGCGCGTATAACTTTCCAGAAAGCCATTTAGAGCTTGAAATCGAACAAGAATTGATATGTGCAAATGATACACATATTTATACAAATCCCAAGTATGAAATACAATATTTCATTGATTTGGTACTTGTTTGATGGCCGTGGAGGCATAGGTGTCACATATCATGGAGAGATACTTGAATGATTGAGAGCTTCACAGGGAATCAAGTTTGCCGTCGAACAGGAAGGAAAGGAGTCTCTAGGGTTTTATGTTTACGTGCAATGGTTACAAGGATTATATGGGTACATAAACTAACCAGTTGGGCCACGAAACAGATTGGGCTAAAAGTCCTTATTGGCGAAAAACCATCTATGGCAAAAGACCCTATCTTTCGTCAAGATGTGGTTGGCGAAAGTCCCAGTCTTTCGTCGAGGTGAGGTTGCGAAAGACATTAACAATTCTTACTTAACTATACTTAATTACATTTAACACCACACAAATAGCAATCACCAATAGACACAGAGTATTAATATTCAGATAAACTGTACAGACACCACGTAAACCAAATTGCAAAACAGGATTGTGAGATCATTGATGTGTAAAGGGAAAGACCTTGAAATTTTGAGTTGTCACATCATCCCCAACTTGAAAGAAATTTCGTCCCAAAATTTGAAAAGTAATCCAAAACGGCAAGATGTTAACTCAGGATGACTGTGGATTTTCTGCGGGTACCACACGTATAGTTTAAGTTTCACATATAGTTGTGCAATAGCGTTTCGTTCCACGTAGGTTATCTGCTCGGGTAATTAAAATAGCATAGACAATATAGATAATGGCGTTTGCCCGAGTTGTTAGTCACAGTTTCTAAGTGAGGACCTTTAATGAATTTCGACATAAGTTTTCCAAAGGTCCTAAATGCATGTTATCAAAGCCCTCAAGGTTTTGCTTATCGTGTACTAAACACAACACTTATGTGTGTTTAAAACCAAAACTGTTGAATCATTGTTTTTGGCAACGGTTGGAACCCATATTCGAGTCTTAGGCGTTCTATCTAAGTCCCCATAGGAAAGTGAGGTTAGAGCCTAGGTATCTCTACAGAAACCTAATTCGCTGAAACCTATAGGTCTGATACCAATATGTCACACCCTGAAATATCAGAGTTGGCATGACTGGACTGGTATCTTCATTGCACAGCGAAAGTATTTGAGCTAAAACTTCTAGGAAATGAACGCCCACTAACTACTCGAATCCCCATGGGTTCTCCTATTCCAACCGTTCCATAGTTTTGAAAATGCAACCTGAGAAAGAACATGCAAAAAATCAACATAAAGTTGAGCGAGTTCATAGTTTGTTTTGAAAAATATTTAAAACAAATCTTTTTGATAACCAGTTTAAAAGTTGTTGAGAAAACATAATAAGATCATTTTTCTAAGCATGTTATATGAAAAATTGTGAGTTTAGCCCACGAGAGACTTTGTGCCTTGCACGAGAGAGAATGGGCCGAGCCCAAAAGAGTCTTTGTAAGTAGGACTAACACGTCCTCTTACTTATACATAAGTTGAAAAACGTTACCAAAGTTCGTAAATCCACATATTTGTGAATTTTTATCAAATGAATCTTAAAAACATTTGAAAATCCGAGTATCAAAAACTGGTATGTAAAGCGTCTATGAACCTGATCATTAATGCGTAGCTAAGGCATTAATATATGTGGAGACATAGGAAGCACTCAACCCTAGCGAATTTCCTCCGGTCCACCCGGTTGGAACAACAAAAGCACTACATGGGCCACACAAGGACCCAAGAGTGGGACTCGCTACACCCGATAGATCTACCACTCTTGCCCCTCGGTCTTATACAAGATTAATGGCGCTCAAGAGAGATACTATTCGCTCACATGATCCTATAGTTCTTTCCCTAGCTTAACCATACCCTAGTTAACATATAATGTGTGAGTTATTGGGCCTAGCCCATGTCCTTGGGCCCTTGCCCATGTCCTTGGGCCCTTGTCCATGTCCTTGGGCCTTTGCCCATGTCATTCGTGTTATTAAAACTCATGCATGTTTTGAAAAACACTTATGTTTTTATAAACCTGGTATGTTTAGCATGATCTTTTCGTAAACCAATTGAGTTCGTTGAAATCCTGTTGCAAAATGGTTTATAAATATGTGATATTCATTTATCGAAATCTTGTGTGATTTTTCAAAACTTGCATGTCTTTCCACCCCCGAAAACGTTTATAAAAAAATGTAAAACTAGAAAAAGTGGGGGTTATGAACTCACCTGGGTCACCTATGCATCGTCAAGATGACTTCGAAGTTAGTATTTGGCACTCGATCCTAACCAATCCTAAGATCCATATAAATAATGTTAACATTTGGCAAAATGCTTATGTAGGGTCATGCTCTAGCTCGGTATGTTCTAATCTTATGAGTAATAATTTTTCTTACTCATTATATCAACTAATCGAAAAATGAATATGTACTTATATGCTTGGAAATATAACTAGATATATTTTTGTATCAATTCACATATTAAAATACCAACGTATCTGTATATATACTTATTAGTCGACTTGCCGAAAATATATTTATACATACGACTTGTATCAAATAGATGTAAAAAATGGATATTACTTTAAGAAAATAATATCAAATTAGTGATTGGTAATAATCATATTACTATTTAAGTAATGTTTAATATTTAGTAAGAATACTTGTAGCCCAAATAAGGAAATGCCATGATAACTATAATAACAAAATGGTTTGATTTTGGTAATAGTTTTGATACCTAGTTGACAAAAATGTTGTTGTAGGATCGTTTTGAGACCTAAACGAGTCGTTCAGAAGAGTTCTAATCCATTTCAAAGGCAGAAACAATGAAACAGGCTTGGAAATAGCTTGATTTACACTTTAAATGTCTTGTATATTGATTTGACAACAATTACAATCAGTAGACACGTTGGCAGCAGTTCGGTACCGGAAATCAGAATCGTTACAAATGACACGTCACATCAGCTCTTTATAGGAGTGGTGATTTCGTATGAAATGACCAAGTGTCATTTCGTGCGAAATGAGCAATGGCTATTTCGTACGAAATGACCAAGAGTCATTTCATGGGAAATCAACTTTCAACATCCATCTCCTATTTTTCTCTTACAACATGCCCTGATCTATCTATACTAGTACAAGACTCGATATAAGACGAAGTCGATAGACGTATGCACCAACAGACTCCCCCTCGGATGTTGACGAAGTCTTCGGTGTCGAGTCTTCACAGTCTTCACAGTCTTCAATCTTTATTAGTCTTCGTACTTTTTCAACGTATCTAACAGTGTAAACATCCTCAATCTTTATCTCTTCTTCTCTCATCAATTAATCACTCCCTTGGATGTTGATCTAATCTTCAATCTTCTCTTTCTCTTTTCCAGGATCTCAATCTGACTCTATCTTCTCTTGATCAGATCTCTTGGTTCCTTAAGTCTGTCAACATCAGCAGTTTACGTGAACCGCAGGAATCGAATCTGACTCTTACATCTTCAGAATCCCCTGTGCTATCAGACTCCCCCTTGAGTTGTGCTGGGATCGTAGTCTGGCTTTCACACTTCTCATGCTTTGAAACTTTCACATGATCAGGATCACAACCTGGCTCTCTGTAACACTCAGAATCAAGAACCTGGCTATCCTGCACATCCTCTACCTCAAAATAAATTTCACAAATTTAAAATTTGACAAATTTATTCTCTGCTTACCACTTGCAAAACAAACATCAAAACATCATTTGCAGATTTCAAACAAAAGATTTAACATTTATAATCTCTTGATGACCACTTGTAGGAAAATTATTCAAATTCTTTTCAAACATCTCCCAACCCAAAATTGTTCATCATGTTTAACACTCGGAATTTTGAAAATCAGCTCTTCAACATCAGTTGTCGAAAATCTTTTTGAATTTTCAAAAATTTATGTTAAAACACTCTGAAAATCTTTTTGGATTTTTGCTTTTAAAGAAATGCAATAAAGAAATATTTACATACAATATTTTTGTGAGCTTATGTAAGAGGATCATATCAGTTTTTGAGACAAATCACCAACATCGTTAAGCTTTAGACATTTTAAGTTCTAAACAATTCACTTAGATTGTCAGTATACTGGTCCACTTTAAATTTTCACTCAAAGTTCAACTGTTTCGAGATACGAGATTAATGTTTTATGAACTTAAACTTATTCGAGTGTCCCACCTCTTGAATAAACTCCCGTATCCAGATTTCTATATTCAGTCTTACAGGTGAATGTACACTAATGATATCTGTAAACGGGTAAATGCGAAACCATGAGAGCTCAGGTTAGAACTTCCATTCAGACAAAGATGGCTCGTCTTTTGGTGTGTCCCGTTTGGGGATCTTTTCTTCAACAGCACATGATTAGCATTTTGCAATGTTTCATCATTTTTTTATGCTGAGGGAGAGCTTTAAGAATAAAGCAAATGTAAAGCATTATACGAGGACTAGGCTATTGCTTCCGCAAAATCAGAAGTCCAGGTATAATACCCCAGATATCACCACGCACAAGGACCTGGTATGTCAGAAATAGAAAATCTTTCAAACAAGATTTCGGGGGTTACCCATATATCCAAGAAATGTTCCCCACGAGATAAGAAAGATTTTTATGTTTATATCTCGAAATCAATCTACTAAATGAGCAAAAACCTACTGGCATATCCGCAGTGAGATTGTTTATCACATTTTTCTTTCCAAATCTTTAGCGTGTTGTGATAGTCCACTGATGTACTATCATTTCCTCATTTTTTACAACAAAACTCTTTTTCTTTTTCTCATGTTTTTAGATTTTTCAAAATTTTCTAATGTTTTTGGATTTTCTGAAATTTCTTACTCCCCCTAAAATTCAAAACCATTTAAAGAAAATTAGAAAACAAACTGTACAAAATAAAGTGACAACTGATTTTCAAGCTTCAATTCTCCATCCACTTGGCTTAAACAATCAGAACTCTCCCCCTTTCAACAAACTATTTTCCCATTATGATTTCAAAACACTTAAGTTTGTTGTAATCAAAATGGTTTTTCTGAAAATAAGTTTTGTTGAACTTACAAACCATTAGTAGGTTAGAGGTTCATCACATTGCTCTTTCAATCACTTGGAAAAATTTAACAATTTTAGGTTTCATCAACAATTACCACTTGTAGAAAATCAAGTACAACTTAATGTCCCTGATTTACCACTTGTAGATCGAAATATCATTTAAGATGAATTTCTCAAGAAAAAATGCCGATTCCTACTCCACACTTACCAACCTGGGAGTTCCGGCAAGTCAGGATTTTAAGTAGAAAATGCTGTCACCCAAGCCTGACCAGCCTGGGTGATTTTGATTCATTCTCACTCCAATATCCTTTTGATTTGTAAAATTCTTTAACACCTTTCACTTTTCGATCAATCATCTTTCCAAAAATATGTTTTACTTTTCCGTTAAAAGCTTTTTCAGCATCAAATTCTTCCTTACCAGCAAAGAATTGATCTGAAATCTCAACTTTTCCAACTTTTAACTTCAAATTTTCTTTTGACAATTTTGGAAAGTTTTCATCGTTCATCTCAGGAACGGAATTCTCAACTCTTTTCTCAAACAAAGACTCCTCTGATTTTGTGGAATCAGATTCATTGTCAGAACTCTTTGAACTCTTAACAACCCATTTTTGTTTGTTTAAATCAACTCTTCTTTTGTAAAAACTTTTTGAGTTTTCACCTTCTTCAGAAGTTGAGTTTTTTACCATTTTAAATCTTTCATTTGGTTGTTTCTTTTCATCAACACATTTCTTTTTCAGTTTTGAGTTTGAAGAAACTCCCTGTTTGTTGTTGGTTTGCTTTGGACAATACCAAGCTATATGTCCAACTTCTTGACAATTGAAACAAACTCTTCTGTCAATTCTTTTTCCAGAATTCTTTAAAACATTTTTTTTCTTTTCTGCGAGAAACTCTTGATTTGACTGTTTCCTGAACAGTTTCTCCTTCTCTTCCTCTGAACTTGTACCTGAAACAAATTTAGTATTTGGTTTATAAGTTTTCTGATTTTTATAATTTTCTGGTGGAATAAACCCAAAACCTTTCTTTTTGAAATTACTGTTATGATTTGGTCTCTGTTGAAAACCATAACCAGAACCGTAACCCATTTTCTTGTTTACTCTTTGTTGAACTCTTGAAGTGTATTTTTTAGGTTTTTCAGAAAGATTTAAATCTTTTATTTTAGAAATGTTAATTTCTGTTAATTTGAAAACCTTGTTGATCAGTTCAGTTTTGACACTTCTTATTGGAAATTCTTCATCGGAAAATAATCTATCAGAATCATTCAAAGTATAAGATACTTTGATTGGTTCATCCTTCAAATTATTCTTTGATAACAAAAATTCTATATTGTAAACCCGTTTGACTGGTGAACTCGGACTCTTTTCTAACGAACTCGAACTTTCAGATTTAGACTCCGACTTTGACTCTTCATCTATATCCAACACCTGATCGACCACTTTCTTTAATAATTCAGACTCATGATCAGTGTCAGACGCTGTGAATGTAATGTCAATATTATCTGGTAACTCATCAGTCGTTTCAGATTTTAACTTTATGTTGACTGCCTTTTTTAATCTTTCCTCATTTGGTTTTCTGGGAGAATAACTATTCCAGATCGGAGGCGGACATCTGTTATACTTGACACTAGGGGTGTTCACGATCCGATCCGATCGAGGGTATGCTCATGCTCGGATTGAATTACAACCGATCCGATCCGAGCGGATCAAATTTGTAAAACCGATCGCAAAAGTGATGCTCATGCTCGGATTGAATTTGAATCGATCGATCCGATCGGCTCGGTTTCGCTCGGTTTTTATCAAATCCTAAAAAAAAAAGCGAGTGGATCGTTTTTGCTCGATTGAATAATAAGGCTTCGTTCAACAAAAACATATTCTAACTTAAAGTGCGAATACAAAAGCAACACAAAATAAAGTGCGAATACATAAGAAACAGAAACACGGAATCTGTGTAGCTATTAAATGTTACCAAACAGAAACATTAACAGTACATACTTTGAAGTAGCTATTTAACATTTAACAGAAACTATAAAAACATTAACATTTAACGATTAATCTGTGTATGTATTTTAACAGAAGCATACATACTTTGAAGTAGGTATTCAACATTTAACGATTAATTAAATTTTACCAAACAGAAACTATAAAAACAGAAACATTAACAGAAACTATAAAAACATTTAAGCAGCGACTCACTTGTTTGATGATTGTCCGAGTTATTTTTAGGGTTAGATAAGATTTGTATATTAAATATAGATTTAGGTTAGATTTTTCATATTAATTATTAAGATGGGCTATATTATTTGGGCTTTTAAATTTTTTTGGGCTATTATATTTTTTTTGGGTTTTTAATATATATATATATATATATATATATATATATATTAATTATTAATAAAAATAATTCGAGCGAAACCGAGCGATCGTCGAGCGAGCGGAGCCTTGCTCATGCTTGGATTGAATTTGAATCGAACCGATCCGATCGGCTCATTTACAAACTGAGCGGGAATCGAACGAGCATTTTTCGATCATTTTTCGAGCGATCGTCGAGCGATCTTCGATCGTCGAGCAGTTTGGACAGCCCTACTTGACACTTTGTTGCTTACCAGTATCCGTATCTTCCGTATTCTTTTCTTGAAAAGCTTCAAGACCTGCAACAGTAGGATAAACTCTGTCAATCAAATAATCACAAGTTGTATAACTCAACAGTAATCGTTTGATTCTCTCATTCTCAATCTTTTCGAGTTCCAGATCTTGCTTCAGCTTTGCACAATCTTCAATATACTCATTAATGACCCTCTGTTTTGTCATTAATGTTGAACTCATCATTGTCATGGCAGCATCAACTTCTAAGTTTGTCTTGTTCAGACCATCAACCGTTCTGTTCAATACATCATACGACTCTTTCACGTATTTCACATCAGACAATAAATCTTCTTTCATCTTCTCTAATTCAGCAATCTTCTTATCCTTCTCAGTACAACCTTTTCAAGGAGCTAAACACTTCAAACATGGTTTTTCAACTTCAACCACTTTTTCAACTTCGACAAAATTTTCAACTATCTTTTCAACCTCAACTATTTTTTCAACGATTTTCTCCACTTCAACAATTTTCTCTACTATCTTCTCAATCACTGGTTCTTCATCAAACTCTACTTTTACCTCATACTCTTTATCTTCAGCTTTCTCTGTTGAATTTTCTTCAATTTTTGCTTTTTCAGCTTCCAATTTTTGCCTTTTCTTCAGCACTCCTTTTTGCTCCTAATTCTTCTAACTCTTTCTTCAATCGAGCAGCCCTTTTCTCTTTCAGCTTCTCGATTTTATCTGCAAAAAACAAATTAAAGCTGAACGAGTCCAAATTTTTCCGAGCTGTAATAATATATTCTTCCTCATCATCGGTGTCATCATCACTTTCCGATGATTTGAAAATCTTCTCTCTTTTTGGCTTAGATTTGATTTCTCCTTCTTCCAAAATTCGAGCAACAAAAGCTGATTTTAAGTACTCTTTATCTGGACAATATTTATCCCAGCTAAAACCCTCTGACAATTTTTCATCGTCTTGGTCGATTATACCATAACAAGCTCTTTTCTCTTTCTCTTCAATAGCACGTGCATGTGCAGTTTGTGGTTGTTGAACAAGTTAATGAAAAATTGATTTTTGATAGTAATTGTTCTTTCCACTCTGATCTTGTCTTCCGGTTGTTTCTTTATTTTTACATTCTCGTTTAAAATGTCCCTTTTCTCTGCACCGAAAACAAGTAACCTTTGATTTATCAAACCCTATCGGAGATGCACCAATCTTACTAAATTCATCTCTTCCGGTGATTTGTTGAAATTTTTGTGCTCTTCTTACAGCACTTGCTAAACACCACTTGATGTCCATCAATTCAAGTTCTACAGCATCAATTTGGTTATAATCCTCTTTGGTGAGCATCGGATTTCCAATTCTTCCTGCAACCAAACTTTCATACGACTCTAACATAGTAGCAAGCGATGCCAAATGTTGTTTTGCAATATCTGGAGAGAAATTTTGACCATTTTGAATGTTTAAAGTAACATTGCACTGCAAAACTTGACCATTGAAATTTATTGAAGTTTTTTACTGAGGACTTGGTGTTGAGAAATTTGGTTCAAAACTTGAAAAGGATGATGAATATCCACTACTCTGACTTGTGTTGCATGAAGTTGTTCCAGAAACACCATCAGCACTAAAAGCAGTCTGAATCTTGGGACTTGAAGTAGTCTCAAATTTGCTTCCATGATAATATAGACTCAGATCTTGTTGAGCACTTGGATTATTCATGATAGCAGTTTTCTTAACATCAAGTTCATGTTCTTCAATCTTCTGAATGAACTTACTCAAATTCATACTTTCAGATTTTCTCAAATGTTTCAAGATCAACAAATAAGTTCCCCATATATTCTGCGGTAATGCATCGGCTAGTTTATCAACCCATTCATCGTCGTCTTTCTTGATATCCAATCTTCTCATTTCTTAAACAAGGTGACAATATCTATCGATAGTTGCTTTTGTTGTTTCACCTGGCATTGCTATAAACATATCAAAAGATTTCTTTAGTAAAGCACATTTATTTTTAATCATATCTGCACTTCCCTTAAACTTGTTTATCAATGCCAACCAAATTGATCTAGCAGTGTCTTCATGTTGAAGCAAGACAAAGATATCTTCCTTTACTGCTTGTTGAAGAATACTGATCATCATTTTTTCACTGGTGTACTTTAGTCTCTCACCATCGGAAAAGTCACTAAAAGTCTTTTCATTTCCACGTTCATCTTTCGGTTTTTGGTAATCTACGTCTAACGCACACCATGCATCAAATTTATAAGCTTGCACCCAATTTTCAAACCTATTTTGCCAACCTTTAAAATCTTCAATGTACATAAGCTTTGGCGGTTTTTGATAAGTTCCTGTCTCATTCTCACTATAAACAGTTTCGGCAGCTGTAACTGGAGCAACTGGTGTAGCGAACGCATTGTAAAACTCTTCTTCCATTTTTCGGCAAACTTTTTCACAAAATCACAAGTTTCAAGTGAAATGAAAATCCAAACGAAATTAACTCCTCAAACGAAATCACTTTTAGTGCGGAATACACTTCAAACGAAACAGCTTTGACACGAAATAACCCTTTTCGTGCGGAATCAGATTCAAACGAAATGACCACTTTCAAACGAAACAACGATTTTGTGCGAAAACAGTCACGCGTACTTGGTGCGAAATGATTTGATTTCGTGCGAAATAAGGTGATTTCGTACGAAATAACAATAACTGAGGCTATTCCGTGCGAAATGAAGGTTCCAAGGTTGATTTCGTGCGAAATGAGCTGATGATTTCGTACAAAATGAAAGACCTGATTCAAACGAAATAGACTATTTCACTCGAAATGCTGCTGACGTCATCTTTTTCGATCAGATTTTCAAGCGAAATGAACAATTTGACAAGTTTTGGATTGATTTTAGGTCCAATTCTTTCTAGGATTCGTTAAAACAGTGTTTCGCTTATAATGAGTGAAATTCAAGCCATTTTGACTGTTAAATCTTGTTTAATTTTGAAAAGAAGATGTAGAAGTCAGAAATTATGGTGAAATCAGGCTGATTTGGCAAGAACTCTTCCTCCTGAGCTCTGATACCACTTGTAGGATCGTTTTGAGACCCAAACAAGTCATCCAGAAGAGTTCTAATCCATTTTAAAGGCGAAAACAATGAAACAGACTTTGAAATAGCTTGATTTACACTTTAAATGTCTTGTATATTGATTTGACAACAATTACAGTCAGTAGACACGTCGACAACAGTTCGGTATCGGAAATCAGAATCGTTACAAATGACACAGCACATCAGCTATTTATAGGAGTGGTGATTTCGTACGAAATGACCAAGTGTAATTTCGTGCGAAATGAGCAATGGTTATTTCGTACGAAATGACCAAGAGTCATTTCGTGCGAAATCAACTTTCAACATCCATCTCCTATTTTTCTCGTACAACATGCCCTGATCTATCTATACTAGTACAAGACTCGATATAAGACGAAGTCGACAGACGTATGCACCAACAGTTGTGCATCTGAATAAAATTATGATACCAGTAACAAGACTAATGCTGATGATTTAATATCTAATAAAATACCACTTGATCTAATAAATACATATATTTACAAAAAGGATTGTTCACTTTGTGTGACTATTCGGTTACTTAAAATACAAGTACATATTTGTGTGTAAATAATCAAACCATCATATAATGTGTGGTACTGTCACACCCCCAAAATCCACAAGCGGAATATCACCGCAAGGAGTGTGACTGACCAGGATCAAGCCACCAATCATATTGAACAATATAAGTAAGTAAATAAAACCCAACACATACAATATAATTGTTGTCAAACAATTTAGCAAAGTCTAAGTTAACAGCGGAAGCATTAAGTTCAAAACCAAAATATAAGTTTAAAGTTTCATAAAGTTTCTCATGAACACACAGCGGTTCATGCCCCACAATGACTCCTTCTCCAATGCAAGCTCCAGCAAATAACCTAACGACCTGCAAAGCATGTAGTAACGTATCAACAAAAATGTTGGCGAGTTCACAGTTGGTTGTCTATTTTAATGTTGTTCCAAAAACCATAAGTTGTTAAGTTGTTTCGAAAACCAAAAGTTATCCAGTTCCATGTTCCCATAACCATATACCGTGGGGGCTACCCCATGTTGTAAACCACTAGACCCGTTACCATATCGACTACTGACTTAAGTCATGTTTAGTGCCCTGCGTCAATGTCTATCATCATCCACTAAGTGCCCAAGTACATTAGTCCACTCATGTCCTCTGCGGCATGGTGTGAGGCTTGTCAGACCTAATAGCGTTATTTAACTAATGACCCGTTCGCCAATGACCTGACGATTAAGTCGATATAAAACTGAGGGGCTTCATAATAGAGTTGTTGTCTAGTAAGTTTAAGGTTGTTGTCCTACCCAAGGAGGACAGAGGTACGTATTCTACCCAAGGAGAATACGCAGATTATATCCCACCTAAGGGGGATAGTTGTTATTTAACCCATTCCCAAACCACCAGGAATCCCATGCTTTGATGAAAGTGTGAACTCACCTTTGGTTGCTCAGTTTGACTCTTAAAAATAGCTAACAGTCAAAGTCGGTCAATCACGTCCTAGTATGATTACCAGTTAGTCCATTAGTAGTTTCAAATAGGGCACAAAGTTCCTACACGCATCTACCACATAACATGCACTCACTTTGACACTTCATGCCCATATATACATTCCACCTGTAACCACTCAAGAGCAAGCACATGATACTTCACATAACACTTTTGTTGACATAGAACAAGTTGGATCATTATTAGATAACATAACCGACATTTAGACACACAAATCACTACTTATATTGTTTTAGCTTTAACATCCAAAACTAGGCTGTTTTCGGGTATTTTAATAAAATAGTTAACTTGTTCCAAAAATTTCCAAAATTTTACAGAATGTTCTAAACGGTCCACGTCACATTGTGTAAAAATCTCAGGACTCAATTCATTAACAATTATTTTATAAAAATCATTTACCGGGCTGCAGTCAGATTCGTCACTTTCTGACTGAAGTCCACAGAAAAATTCATTTAAAATTCATCGTGAGTCCGATTAGTGAAATTCCAGTTGGATATTTAGGACGAAAAATATAACACACATTTTCTGCAGAAAAAATGCAGCTTTTGCTGCTGTACAAAACGGACCTTTAAAAATAGCAAACGACCTCAGAAAAATATGATTCCAGCGCCATTTGAAGCGTTTTTCGAAAACGTATAATTTAGACTTCAGAAAATCAATTTTTTGATTTATAATGGTCCATTTACAGCCAACTGAAGTTGGCTGTTTTCATCAATCAACATTCTGTTTTACGATCAAACGACACCAAAACGCGTGTAAACGATCCCAACCCTTCCTAATAACAACCAACAGCAGGCTAGTCATCAATTACCATCTAACCATGTCAATAGTCACAAACCCTAGATGTAACACATCATGATTTTTCACAAAAACACAGCCAATGATCATTTATGCATACATATCATCGATTAATTCAACAAATCGCATACCCCATCGAAATAAATCATGCAACAACAAAACCCTAGCATGTCAACTAAAAATCACAACCATGTTTCTACAAAAATCACACCATAAATCACAATCCAAACAAGAATACTAACCTTAGATCAGAGAGAAAAATTAACGAGGAATAAAGAGGCGACCAGAAGCAAATTGCGAATAAGGGGGGCTGCTACTGCCATCGCACGACCAAAGGGGAGGGTAGGGTTTCAATATTTTTTTTAACTCATGCATATACGTAGAAATAGAAGACCCAAACACCCTTCTATACGGACCACATATACAAATCCAAAAATTTTTGTAATCAATAAAATCTTATATTTTATTGATAAGAATGCAAAAAATATTAATCGTTGCGCAATTTCGGTCATTTTCGTGTTCGTTATAGTGTTTTACGTAATTTTGCGAAACACGTAACTGTACAACTGAACGAATCGACATCCACGACATTTCTAGGAAAAAACCAAGTTACATATGCCTTAACACCTTTATAGAGCCTAAAAATGGGTTAAAAAGGGTTTAAAATGACAAAACGCGACGAAACAAGTCCATGGGCCAAATCTGCCAATACGCGAAAGTTATGCCCCTGCCAAGAAGCTATGCGGACCGTATGTGGGCCCCCTTACGGTCCGTAATGTCACACCCCAACTGATGGCGGAAACATCGGGGTGAGGCACTAGGCGAACCAGATTGCTCAAGAGAATCCATAACAACTATTAAATGACAATATTTAAAATGGTTCAATGTCCCATACCAATAAACAAATATTTCAAAAACATTCATCACAGAGTTCACATCTCTTAAACAAAACAAGTCTGAAAACCTAGATTTTATTAGATGAGTTTCTAGACTTCCTATCTTGATTTCAGCATAACAATCCATCAACTTGCCACATACGTTAAAATAAAAGTCAATACATAAAGTAAAGGTGAGTACACAAGTTTGCATAGATATAGTATAAAAAGCATTTACGCATAACCAGCATGTAACACATAACGGGCGATGCATGTAACTACCAACAATGATACAACCTAACCACGTGACTGCGACGTAGAGTATGCGCGACACATGTTCCGCGAAGTAAACACGTGAAGTAAATTAATGTGATCCTTAGCAACCCCTGTCGCAACAGGTGTTAAGTCCAAACTATAGTACTATCTTTGCTAAAGGCGGTCTGGTATAACACTGTGTAAGCATAGTAACAAGCATTCAACAAATCACGTATAGCATGCGGGAGCGGTTAGCG
Source organism: Helianthus tuberosus (assembly GCA_030545235.1). Classification (NCBI taxonomy): domain Eukaryota; kingdom Viridiplantae; phylum Streptophyta; class Magnoliopsida; order Asterales; family Asteraceae; genus Helianthus; species Helianthus tuberosus. Next base: position 124,548,876 of record CM060408.1, read on the forward strand.
TTTATAAAGTGTTTGAGTTGTGTGTTGTGTTTGATATAGAATGTATGTAACACCCAAAAGTGCGTTAAATGAAAATGGGTTCGAGTATACTCGCAGAGCGTGTACTAATCAAGAAACACGATCCTTAATGGATTTAAGGGAACGCCGGATCAGCCTGCGTACGGGAACATAAGCGTAAGTCCTCCAAAGTGCTGAAACGGTCGAAAAATCGGAGTGTCGATGGGAAACAGAAGCTTCGTACAAAGCTAGTGCCTTTGTACGAAGGTATGCCTTCGTACGAAGGTGGGTCTTCGCACACGTGGGGCTTCCGTTGTCCAAAATCGAGTGTCTTCGCGTCTGCCTTCGGTAAATCGAGTGTTCATCCCTCCAACCTTAAGCTACTGATTAAACTTAACGTCGGAGAGGTCTTTAATTACGTCAAAAGTGGGAATCGGGCTGTTAGGTGTAAAACCAGTGCCTTCATACGATGGCAGCGCCTTCGTACGAAGTTGACTTCGCACAGAACAGTCCAGTTCACAAACGTGGCTGTTTTTGGCATTTGGTGCTGTGTTTTCGCCTGAATCGGATGTGTTTCTGAGTCCTATTCAAGATGGTTTCAACATTACCCCGTTCCTCTATTCAGTGAACGAAATACATGTCGTTTTGGGCCCGTTTAGGGTGAAAATCAAGTACAAACGAGTTTTTTTTTTAAGAATTTCAACCTAGATCCAACACTTGGTGAGCGTGAAATTAACTAATTTCTAACTTGGGAAGCCCTGCCTAGTCCCAATACACTCGGTTAAGTGTAAATCCGTTGTGAAAGAAGAAGTTTTGATGAAAAAGATGAAGAGTTTTTGTAAAAACAGGAATTTATGAAGAAAAGAAGAAGTTAAGTGAAAAAGATGAAGTTTTTAAATGAAAACATAAGAGTTTAGATGAAAACAAAGTGATTCTTGTGGAAATCGAAGTGGAAAACGTTGTGTAATTGAATAAAACTGTTAAATCTTACTTGAAAAATGGTCGAACAGCAATTCGGCAGACTTTCGGTATGAAACCAGCAAGTGAGAAAGAATGCGGCGTGTGGCTGGGTATTTATAGAGGAGGTGGGTTCGCACAGAAGGACCTTGTTCGAAGCAGGTGGCTTCGTACGAGGCCAGCTGGCTTCGTTCGAAGGTGTTGTTTTGTGCAACCTTTTCCTCATTTCGCATGTATGGTGCTTGTTTAATGCGTTTTGTTGCGTTAGTTAGTATTGGTACTTTAAGTATTTTGGCGTAACATCGTGTTTCGGGTCGCGTTGCGTTTTAGGGTGATCAATCGAGTTGTGTGAGTAGCGTTGAATTTGCGTTGTGATAGCGTTTGCGAGTAACAATATACATAATAAGCACACACAAGTAAAGCACATAAGAACACACAACATAACATTACTACTACTAATAACAGTGTTTACGATTCAGCGTGTTAGTCGTGATAAGCGTATGGGGGGCGTATGGTAACCAAACAAACACCCTCGGCAATTTAAATTACATAATTCTCTGTAATTCGTGTTGCGTAAGCGTTGCGAATATAAAGCGTTTAAACGTGTAGCAGTGTGGTGTGATGAAAATGTATTTAGTATAACATAACCCTTTATTTATATCGAATCTCAAAATACAAGACGATTACAATTGAAGTAAAAGCAATCGGGTAACGATCCGAAAAGTCGGGTTGTTACAGCCTCCCCTACTTTAGGAAATTTCGTCCCGAAATTAAGGAGTAGGCTTAACAAAGAGTTGCGGATATTTAGTCTTCATATCACTTTCGAGTTCCCAAGTGAACTCACCGCGTTTGCCTTCCCAGCGAACCTTCACTATGGGAATGCGTGAGTATCGAAGTTTCTTGGTCTCTCAATCCATGATTTCTACAGGCTTTTCCACTAAGTGCAGGGTTTCGTTTACTTGCAAGTCTTCGAGAGGCAGGTGGAGATTCTCTTCAGCTAGACATTTGTTGAGGTTTGAGACGTGGAAAGTCGGATGTGCGTTGTTAAGTTCCACCGGTAATTCGAGTCGGTAGGCCACTTTGCCAATTCTTTCCAGAATCTTAAAGGGACCCACGTATCATGGTGCTAGCTTTCCTTTCTTGCCGAATCGAATCACCCCCTTCCAAGGTGAAACCTTTAGGAGTACGTGATCACCAACTTCAAACTCAAGGGGCTTGCGGTATTTATTGGCATAGCTCTTCCGATGACTCCGAGCTTTCAAGAGATTGTCTCTTATTTGGTGGATCTTGCCTGTCGTTTCTTGTAGTAACTCGGACCGGTAATATGTGCGTCTCCGATCTCGTGCCATACAATAGGCGATCGACATTTTCTACCATATAATGCCTCAAAGGATGCCATTTGAATACCAGCGTGATAACTTTTATTGTATGAGAATTCTATTAAAGGTAAATGTGAATTCCAATTACCATAAAAGTCTATAACGCACGAGTGAAGCATGTCTTCAAGGGTGTGGATCATGCGCTCAGTCTGACCGTCGGTCTGGGGATGAAACGCGGTACTGAGATTAAGGGTCGTACCGAGAGCGGATTGAAATGTCTCCCAGAGACGTGAGGTAAAACGACCATGGCGGTCAGAGATGATGTCACGAGGCGTCCCGTGTCGACAAATGACTTCATCGGTATAGATTTGTGCTAATCGTTTTACCTTGAAGTCTTCTCATATCGGTATGAAATGGGCAGATTTCGTAAGGTGATCCATGATAACCCAAATGCTATCGTGGCCAAAAGGAGTGCGAGGGAGTTTGGTGATAAAATCCATGGCGATACTTTCCCATTTCCACATCGAGATTTCGGGTTGTTCGAGTAAGCCAGAAGGTTGTTGGTGTTCGGCCTTAACTTTCGAGCAAGTTAAGCACTTCGAGACGTACAGAGCGATATCCTTCTTCATTCCCGGCCACCAATACCTAGAACGAAGGTCTTGGTACATTTTTTCGGCACCGGGGTGAATGGAGTATCGGGATTTGTGGACTTCAGTCATCAATGTCTCTCGAGGATTATGACGACTAGGAATCCAAATGCAGTCGAGATAATGATAGATACCGTTCGATTTGGTGATAAGTTGAGTTTCAGCGCCACACTTCATTTCCTCTTTCAAGTTATTCTCAATGAAGCATGCATGTTGGGCGTTACGAATTAGGGCTTTGAGGTTATTATGGGCTTGGACGTCGCGAACACTATACGCATAGCTTCGTCGACTGAGGGCATCGGCCACGACGTTTTCCTTGCCTGGATGGTAGCGTATTTCACAATCATAGTCGTTGAGAAGTTCCACCCATCTGCGTTGGCGCATGTTCAGTACTTTCTGGTTCAAGATGTGTTGTAGGCTCTTATGGTCGGTGAAGACCGTACACTTGGTACCATAAAGGTAGTGTCGCCAAATCTTCAACGCAAAAACAACTGCACCTAGTTCGAGGTTGTGGGTAGTGTAGTTCTTCTCAAGGACTTTGAGTTGTCGAGATGCATACGCGATAATCTTGTCTCGTTGCATAAGAACACAACCAAGACCTAGGTTAGAGGCATCACAATAAATAACGAAATCGTCATTTCCGTCGGGAAGTGTAAGAACAGGAGCGTTGCAGAGCATAAACTTGAGGGTTTGGAAGGCTTCCTCCTGCTTGGAACCCCAAACAAAAGGCTTGTCCTTCTGAGTTAGAGCGGTAAGCGGTACGACGATTTTAGAAAAGTCAGCAATGAATCGACGGTAATTGTGACAACCCGAGATTTCAAGACCTTTCCCCTACACGTTACCTATTTTATATTTTATATTTCGTTGTACTTGGTATTTTGTGTATTATGCTGGAATGTTTTTGGTAGCTTAAGGATTGTTTATCTAATAAAAACCTTTAATGGCAAAGCCCTTTTCACAACATTGCTCGACCATGAACTGTTCGACGAAACATGTAATGTTTCATCACTTGCTTGTTTGAAGAAACAGGGGGCCAGTGTTTCGTCTTTTACTTGTTCGACGAAACAGGGATTTCGTCGCCGTGGGGGTCTTTCGTTGAGCCCAGTTGCCATCGAAGCCCAGTAGGGGCCCAACCCACTCCCGTTTTAGAATGTGTGTGTATATACGCCGCACAACTGATCAGCTGCAACCCTAGACTTTCCCTAAACTCAGCGACGGCAGTTCCCTCATCTCCCATTCGAGACTCTCAAACCCTAGGCACCACCGATCTATACCATATCAAGGTTAGTGTATAAACATTGTTACTGGATGAATTGTTGATGATTATGGTTCTGTTGTTGCTGTGATGTCGCATGGATTAGGGTTAGGAGTGTAAATCTGATACTTGCATGATAAAGGTTTGATAGTTGATTCACGATTTTATGTATGAACTGGATTGGACATGATCATGTATGTGTATGTGTTCTGATATATTTTGTGATGATCTGGTGTTGTTTATATGAGAATCTTTAATAACTTTTGGATTTAAATAAGTTGTCAAGATGTTGATGCTGTATAAGAAATTAGAATGTTAAAAGGATGAAATGTATGTTTGAATTGTCAATGCCTTTGTTGCATGTTGATGATAATTGGGTACTGAATGATTGATCAATGAACATGATGTAACTGTTGATGATGATTAGGGTTCTAGAACATGTCGAATTGTAACCCTTGGATCTGTAACTGTTAGCTCCACGAAACATAGGTGTTTCGCCACATCACATATCGACGAAACGTAGGTGTTTCACCGACAAGCATTCCGACGAAACGTAGGTGTTCGTCACAAGGGGTGTGTCGCCGTATAAGTCACTGAATTGAACAGTAGGTGCCTGTGATGTTAAGGATGATAGATACTTATGTGTGTGTATGATCCATGATGCATGTCAATGATAATAAGAAACTTGGTGCGATTAATTGGTATAACAAACTCACCTGCCACGTTATGTGCTAATTATGACATTCGCATGAGATGTGAACTTGTATTAGAAAGGTGTGCTAGCTACTGATATACTGTGAACTGGTGTGTGATGCAACCTGTGTGAAAAACAATAACTTATTCAACCATGAAACTGATATTTATTGGTAACCACGGTAGGGTTGGTTGATTAACTTGGAAACGGGTAACTTAACAAACCGAGCAAACCAAGGTGAGTTCATTGCTCTTTTTCCAAGCATGCGTCCCGGGGAGGGACATCTGGTAATCGTTCCGGGGAGGAACGTCAGGTTATTGGGATGTTGGTTATTACACTCATTTCTATCATTAAGTCCCCTTACATATACCGATTAGTTGTCGGGGAGGCAACGAGGTTATTAGTTGATAGCGCTATTAGGTTTGGCACCCTCACATCGTACCGTGGAGGACGGTCGTGAACTAATTACCTTAACCACTTGACCAATGTGTGATAGAGCATTGGGGTTTGGGCAAATAAATCTAGAGCCATCTGCGGTAATCGAGTTAATAACAACATCAAATCAAATCATTGAATCGACTTATACTCATATCTGGTAACTAGAACGTGGTAACAAACTTTGAACTCACCAACATCGTCTGACACACTTGTCTGCATGCTTGCAGGTCGTTAGATTCTTGGACATGGAACTTGCTATCTGGGAGTGCTGGAGTGGTCATGGGTCACAACTCTTGGATATTTATTCTTGGTTTAGTACATTGTTTTGAGACACTTGAACAACGAATAATCTTATGCTTCCGCTGAATGTTTACTTTGGTTTTAACTTATGACTTGGATTTTCATTATGAAATGAATCGAATGTTTTTATTTAAATATTTAATAATGGTTCAATGTGATTGGTGGCTTGGATCCTGATACGTCACACGTCCCGCGGTGTTTCCGCATGTGGTATTTTAGGGGTGTGACAGTTTGGTATCAGAGACACTGGTTATAGTGAACTAGGTTTTAAAACGTTTTCATAAAACCAAACTATAATCGAACAACTTCAAAAATCGACCATGACACTCAGCTCCAGATTGCAAGGTTCGTCTTCTGTTTACTTTATGCATTACTTGCTTAGTAGTTACACACACACGACTTGCATGAAACAACATATTTGACACCTTGATGTGATTACCTATGTTGCATGTCTTAGTGGAGCTAGATAGTGTGGCACTACCCTTCGACTCTTGTGATTATTAATCCTGGAATGCCTTTCGTGTTACTAGTTGAATGTGGGGGAAACTTTTAGCGCAAGTTAAGAGGCACTGAGATAAGCCTGCAAATTGCCTTATTATTATGGGTGCACACATAATGCAAATTTCCTTATTATTATGGGTGCACACATAATAATAACGTGAGGTGCATGTGAGTCCCAGTGAGGCTTAACGAGTGTGAGAAGGGTTTTTCCCTATTGTTTGGTGTAAACTTTGTAGTTTGTAGATGTCAACGTGAGATTTGACTCCTACCTAATCTCGATTCTTAAACTTGTTCCCTCTCCTTATATAGAATCATGAGTGGACGAGGCCATGGACGTGGACACATTGCGATGACTGAGGCTGAGTTGACAAATCTGATTAACACCCGTGTGGCAGAGGCATTAGCAGCCTATCAAGCTGGTACGACATGTGCCAAATCTTCTTTATTCTTGTGTCGCGTACACAACTCTTACCCTTGTGCTGTATTTTCCTTTCGTCCATTAGGTCAGCAAGCGAATCAGAATCAAAACCATCCGCCCGCTTGCACATTCAAGACATTCATGGATTGTAAGCCACAGACGTTTAGTGGGACTGAATGGGCTGTGGGATTACTGTGTTGGTTTGAGAAGGCTGAATCAGTGTTCGCTATGTGTAATTGTCCCGAGGGGGACCGTGTGAAGTATGCTATAGGCACTCTGGAGGATGGTGCCTTAACTTGGTGGAACGCCCAGGTGCAAATGTTGGCCATCGAGTTGGCTAACGCCATTACTTGGGATGATTTCAAGGAGTTAATACGGGAGGACTACTGTCCTCGTGATGAGATTCAGAAGCTCGAGAACGAGTACTACGATTTAAAGATGGAAGGGTCCGAGATCGAGGCTTACACGAAACAATCTCATGAACTAGCAATTTTGTGCCCTAACCTGTCTCGACCTTCATCTCGAAGAATTGAGTTGTACATCAAAGGCCTGGCACCAGCAGTAAAGGGTTTATTACTGCTGCAAACCTTAACAATCTGCCCCTGATCATCCGGTTAGCACACAAGATTACCGACCAAGAGGTCGAGCCAGGTGCGTTGCCGCCTCATGTATCTGCTACTACCCCTGCTACTACAGCTACCACACCTGCTAGTGATAACAAGCGTAAATGGAACGATACTGACAAAGCATCCAGTGCGAGTCAATCTCAGAAAAGGCCTGGCAACAGCAATAACCGCAGTTTCAGTTAGTCGTCCTCAGTTAATCAAGGCCAGGGCAGCAATCAGAATCAAGGCTCCTACGTTGGTAAGAAGCCAAAGTGCAACAGGTGTGGCTTTCATCATTATGGATCATGTGTCCGGGCCTGCCATAGGTGTGAAAAGGTGGGCCATGAGGCCAAAGACTGTAGAGCCCCACACCCAAAGCAGCAGTAGCAGAATCAGCAGCATCAGCAACAACAAAGGCAGCAGCCCCATCAGAATCAAGGCTATAGGAAGGGGTGCTTCCAGTGTGGGGATGAGGGCCACATTAAGCGGGATTGCCCTCAGCTGAATCAGAATGTCAACGACAACAACAACCGCCAGAACAACAACAACAATGTGGGAACAACAACAATGGCAACAATGGGGGCAATGGTGCTCGTGGAAGGGTATTTACGATCGGTGCTGGTGATGCTAGGAACGACGGCAATATCGTGACTGGTACGTTTTCTGTGAACAACTTTGCTTCTGTATTATTTGATTCCGGTGCCGAATGGAGTTATGTGTCCCTAGAGTTCAGTCAACGATTAGGGTTAGCACCAACACCTCTAGAAGCTAAGCATGTAGTAGAGTTACCCGATGGTAAGACAATTGAAGCCTCACACGTTCTTAAGTGATGTGAACTAGACCTTGTGGGTCAAGTGTTTAATATTGACCTCCTTCCTGTTACCCTTGGTAGTTTTGATGTAGTGGTTGGTATGGATTGGTTGTCTAAGTATCAAGCTGAAATTCTCTGTAAAGAGAAAATCATGCGTATTCCTCTCTCAAGTGGAGAATTCCTATCAGTTCAGGGGCATCGCAGTGGTGCGATGGTTGGTATCATCTCAGCTATGCAAGCGCAGAAGTGTCTATGAAAGGGGTATCCTGCTATTCTAGCACTTGTTACTGATACTCCGTCTGAAGAAAGAAAGATCGAAGACTTTCCAGTTGTCCGTGAATTTTCTGATGTGTTCCCAGAGGAACTACCTGGTTTACCTCCTCACCGTCAAGTGGAATTTCAGATTGATCTTACACAAGGAGCAGCTCCAATTGCTCGTGCTCCTTATCGTCTTACACCTGGAGAGTTACAAGAGTTATCTAATCAACTTCAAGAACTGTTGGATAGGGGTTCTATCCGACCCAGTTCTTCACCTTGGGGAGCCCCAGTTCTGTTCGTAAAGAAGAAAGATGGGTCCTTTTGCATGTGCATAGACTATCGAGAACTAAACAAGGTGACATTTAAGAATCATTATCCTCTGCCACGTATCGATGATTTATTTGACCAGTTGCAAGGGTCCAGTTTTGTGACAACCCTCACAATTACAGGTACTGTACAATTAATTAATTTGAATTATGTGCTTAATGACTGTGCTTGATTACAACTGACAATTTAAACTACTCTATGATTTTTATATCATACATACATATGCATCATATTTTATACAGTCACTCCATTTATCACACACAAACATTAGTGACATACTTGATGCACATAGCACAGTTAGCACACTGAACGGTTGATTCAGAAATAATGCTGACAATGCCAGCACATAGGCAGACAATGTTATTATGGCCAGTATGAGCCAAGGACAGGGTACTACACTAGTATGGAGTGTAGGGAAGTGAGGACCATAAAACTGCGTCACTAGGTGATAGTTATAGTGCCGGGAAGTGCCAAAAACACACTATAAATGCAGAATTCTGCATTTTTCAGCAATAATTCAGCATTTAACATGCTAGTAAAGTACAAAAATATGACAGAATGGTCCTGTATACTTTCCTAAGTGCCGGGAATAATTTGTGTTACAAAAATAAATACATAAGACACCTTACGGGATAATTAAACGCTTTAATGGAACAGTATCCAACCGAACAACCGGACATAACCCGGGACACCAAATTTTTGTCAGATACATTGTTTTATTATTTTTTACTAGTCATGATTCCCGTATACCATAACACCCACTAAAAATCAACAAACTAATTTATATGATAAAGTTACTTGCATTCTAACTAACAATTACATTTTGGTTGCAAAAGTTACACCCAACCCCCCCCCCTTAGAACCGACTTCGGTCCCTCATGGACCCACCATATCATCCACACCATACTTACTTGATTTAATCTTTTATTTTACTAGATTGTTTACTTCTGGGTGTGGACAAAATATGAGGAATGATCATTATAAGTAAGGTCTCTAGATTTCATATCACTTCACAAAAATTCACACTCTCACCTCACTCCTCTCTCTCTCTTTCGGCCTCCCCAAACCGCCACCATCTCCACCACTTTCACACCACCATCTTCCATTTTACAAGTCTCATTCAAGCATTGAAGGTAATCCATGGAGGTTGCAAGTTGAAGAGTTTCAAAGGAGCTTTGTTCTAGCTTGTTCCTCATCTTTTCTCAACATTTTCTCACTAGATTCTACCCTAGCCTTGTGCTAGTAGTAAGTCTCATTACACCTTGTTTCATCTTGTTCTTAGTTAAGATATGTAGTATGATGATGTTGTTTAAATCACTAAAGGATCAAGAACACTAAAAAGATGAACATGTAACCTTACATAAAGCTTACTTAAAGTTTACATAAGAATGAAACATGAAGATGAAATCTTGTTGGATTAGGGTTGGTTAAAACATGCATGATATCTGATCATTGATTTCTGGAAAAACCCGTTGTTTTTTTTTTGGGTAAAGGGTTACCCCGGTGAATTTTATACCAACCAAAAGCAATAAAACAAGTGAGGAGCAAAAACACACCTCAGTTCTCTCGAAAGACATGCCAAACGAGAGTTAAACAAGCGCAACAAACACGCAAACAAGAACACACCAAACAACAATGACTACAGACTCAAACTAAAACTAGCCACTGTCATCATCAGCAACTATGAGCCCCCGCGGCAATGCCCACTCTTGCAAGATTCTATCCGTATGAATGGATTTCTTGAACTTCATCGATTGGAGTTTCAACCAAACCGTAGATAAAATGACATTAACCAGCTGGTCATGATCCCTTCGTCTCCTCGAAAATAAACGCCTGTTTCGTTCATTCCATATAAAGTAAGCCGAAGCACTAACCACTAGTTTAGAAATAACATCTGTTGCCTTCTTCGAAGTCACTACACCTATCAAGTGGTCAAAGATATCACTCCATCTGTTAGGTATAGCTCCCATGTCTGCTTTAACTTTGACACCATCCTAAACACGAGACGCATAGCCACACTCAAAAAACAGATGCTCATGTGAGTCTGGACTAGAAGAACACAACGAGCTACACATAAGATAAAAATTCGTATTACCCGAGGTATTCCATCTGCCCATAACGTCTTGGGTTTTCAGCTTCTTATGAACAATAAGCCACATTCTAAAGGAATGTCTAGGAATAGCTTGTGGGTACCATACCAGATTAGACCAGTGGATCTCAGGTTGAGTAACACGAATATCATCCCACACCGAGGCAGTACCAAAATCAATCACATTCCCCAGCCTATTCTTCCACACCAGCTTATCATGCTTCGCCTCATCCAGATTGATATCGCTCAAGAGCCTCAACGTTGGAAACCGATTAGACCACAGCGACGGCCAAAGCCATCCACCTTGGCCGAGAACATCAGAGAGTTTGGTCTCCAAATTGAACCCCGCGTTAGCAATTACTCTAGGAGTAAGAATAGAGTAAAGAGGACAAACATCATCCCATTTGTCAAACCAGACCAAGGTATTCTTACCATTACCAACATCAGTCCATACGTGGTTTCGAATATGTGATCGTAAATTTAGCATTTTCCTCCAACTCCATGTTATGTTACTTTTCACCGGGACATCCCAAAACGATCTACCTTGGAGACGATAAGAATGGATCCATTTAACCCATAAAGATTCTCTATGTGTGAGGACACTCCAAATATGAACGGTCATCAATGCCTTGTTCATATCGGCAACTCTACGGATCCCCAACCCACCCTCATGCTTAGGCACACAAACAGATTTCCATTTTACTTTAGCTTTGCCTTTAATATCATCCCCTTGAGCCCACAAGAACCGTTTCATCCTATCTTCTAGCTCCTTAATGATACGCTTAGGGAGGATAAAAACTGAAGCCCAGTAAATATGCAAAGATGAGAGAACAGATCGAATCAACTGAAGTCTCCCTGCAAACGATAGGGACTTATTCCTCCAGTCCATAATCCTGGCCTCCATATTCTCAATAAGTTTTTTGCAATCCTTGTACTGAAGTCTGGAGGAAATTAACGGCACACCTAAGTACCGAACCGGTAACACCCCATCATCAAATGGCATTATGGTATGAATATTGTGCTTCACCAGATCCGCCACATTGCCAAAGAAAACCGTGCTTTTACCCATACTCGGCACAAGGCCAGACATATCCTTGAATAAATTTAGCGCTTCCATAATGACTTTCACCGACCGCTGATCACCCCTTGAAAAAAGAAACAAATCATCGGCGAAACATAAGTTAATAAGTTGTTGCTTCTCACACTTGCTATGGTATCGAAAATCTTCAGACCTCATCATTTGGCTTTGTAAAATAAGCGTAAGAACCTCCATTACAATGGTAAATAAATATGGAGACATGGGATCTCCTTGACATAATCCCCGTCTACCTTTAAAGTAGCCATGAAGGTTACCATTAATGGCCAACGAGAAGGACGTGGAGGTGACGCATGATCCATCTAACCATCTTCTCATGAAAACCAAAACCAACCAAAGTCTTTTCAAGAAAGCTCCACTCAACCGTATCATAGGCCTTCTGGATATCCACTTTAAATGCACATCTAGGAGGACCAACGTTACGGTGATAGTTATGCATAAGCTCTTGGGTCAAAAGGATGTTGTCAGAAATCCTTCGCCCCGGCACAAACGCGGACTGGTTAATGCTCACAATATCAGCCAACCCCTTCTTAATCCGATTCGATATAATCTTGCTAATGCATTTGTATAGCGTGTTACAACAAGAAATCGGACGATAATCAGTAATCAACAACGGGGTACTCACTTTAGGAATCAACGATATGATTGTATGGTTAAGTTGCTGAAGCAATTTCCTTTGTGAAAGAAATCCCTTATCGCCCTACAAACATCAACCCCAACAATGTGCCAAGCTCTTTTAAAGAAGATAGAAGTGTACCCATCCGGTCCAGGGGCTTTATTTCCAGCAATCGAAAACATCGCCCTTTTTATCTCATCATCCGTGACCTCTCGCACCATACTTAAAGCTTTCCCATTAGGCAGCACATTAGTAAAAAGATCCTAAAAAAAGGCTCCATATTGATATTACCCACACCTCCAAAAAACTGAGAGTAATGATCCACGAAAGCTTGCGGCACCATACCCCCTTCAAGAAGTGTACCATTAGCATCCCTAATAGAGAAAATCCTGCTCCGATGATTCTTAGCTTTGACAACATTGTGAAAGTATTTAGTATTCATATCACCCAAGGCTAGCCAATCAACCTTAGATTTTTGTTGCAAGAACAAAGCTTCATCCCTGACCGCCGACATGTAATCTTTTAGTAAACGAGCATGCTCATCCGATAAACTAGTACACAAGGGATTAGCATCAATCGCCCTTTGACAGTCATCCAAACATCGCCTAGCCACCTTTACTTTTTCATGAATATTCCCTTGCTTATGAAGCAATTTCCGTAACGGAGTTTTCAACGCTTTAAGTTTCATAACCACTTGGAATATCCGGACCCCCTCCACATCCGAGCCCCACACCTGATTAACTTCATCTAAAAAACCCTCCTTGTCCGCCAATAGATTCACAAATTTAAAAGGTTTAGGTTTATTCCTCCCAACATTCGGTAAAACCAGAATACACGGAGAATGATCTGAAATACGGTAAGGGTGGAAACAAGCCGCAGCCGAGGGGAAAGCATCGATGAAGGGAGTATTCCCAAGAATACGATCTATCTTCTTAAAGACAACATTTATGTTTCGTTGTTTATTCGTCCAAGTATAATGCAACCCCGAGCTATTAATATCAAACACTTCGATATTATTCACGCAATCCTTAAAGTCCCTCATTCCACTACTACCCATCAACGAACCGGTCAAAGAATCCTCCAAGTACAATGCGGAATTAAAATCACCCATTATAACCCACGGATTATCTTTCATAAAAGAATGATGAAGAGACAGATTATTCCACAATAGCCGACGATTCTTATAGTGGTTGTCAGCATAAACAAAAGAACAGAATAAAGTTTTATGATCAATCTTAAACACAATCTGGGTATGAATAACCTGATCCGTTTGCGACAGAACCATAACATCAACCAAATTTGCATCCCAACCAATCATGATACGCATTCCTTTAGTACAACAGCCATAATTAGTAGTCCAACTCCATGACCTACACACTTTCTTACAAACATCCAAGACCTTGGAAGCATCTACATGGGTCTCCATTATAGCGCACACCTGTAAATGATTATCATCACTACTTTCCGAACCTCTTTTTGTTTGAGGGAGCGGTTCAAGCCCCGAATATTCCAAGCAGCAAGGCTACCCATGGAGACCAGTTTGACCGGGTGTGCTTGCACCCTCAGAACTTTCAACATCCAGTTTCTTATCCAAAAACGCTGGGATTTCAGCAAGTAAATCATCAACAGCCACACCTTCATCAATGATTTCCTCGTACCCATCAGAATTATCCACTGGTCGCTTCTCCTTCTTCTTCGTTACACCATCCCCCTTATTAACCTCCTCATTATTTGCAACAGGCTCATTAAGAACGTCAAACGGATTGGATAACACCACACGAGAAGAAGAAGGCCTCTCCCCTTGAGTTTTCTTTTTCACAACCGGTTTATAAACCAATTTCGGCTTCTGAGTTTTAACCAGAACATTCGACCTGTCATTCACCTCTTTGACCGAAGAAATGGGAATGACAATATCCACTCCATCCATGGTATCCTTAGCAACTATCGGCCTAAAGTTAATTTTTGGACCCTCCTTTTGAACCTGAACGACTTTGGCAAATGACATAGGTTTAGCCGAACCACTAGCCCCTCCTTCCGACGACATCTTCCCAGAATTAGGGTTTGCATGAAATCCTTTATTTCCACCCGTGAAGTCCAAGGTAACAGGAGTAGATATAGCCGCTAAACCATCAAGAACAGATGGATTATTCGTAGAATAAAGACCTCTTCTCGGCATTAGTGGGTTCCCTTCAATATTTGTAACTCGTAATTTGATGCCACGCACAGGAGCCGTACCAGGTGTTGTATCATAGTCCTCATTCCCCAACTCAGAATTGTTGATGCCTCATCTCTCATGACTCGAATTCAGATATCCATCCCCATCATCTAGATCGACTCTCTCCATAATCACGTACAGTCACCAACCATGCAACAACACCACTTCAAACCAGCAATCGAAGAACCGAAACAAACAGCAAACCCTAGAATCCATCATCAATCCTTAACTGATTAGAAAGGCGTTATCAATCTAGCTAAATTAAACTCAGTTAACCGCAATCAATAACAGCCAATATAATTAACCAGGATTTCGAATGGGTTCCTAAGGCGGCGATCAGAAAAGAAGACAAACAAGAACCCTAATTTCAGATCGGTCACTATTGCTAACAAGTTAGTTATAAAATTTTGATGAATCAAAACTCTAATCACAGACTGTTATGCAAATGATTACGAAGAAAAACTAGGGTTTCATGGGAACCAGAAATCGCCCAAGGAGAGAGAGAATTAGGGATTTGCTTGGTAAGAATATGTTGCAAAATAAAAAAAACCCGTTGTTAGGACATTCGTTGATACGATTTAGTAGCATTTAAACTAAAAAGAAACATGCTGATTGGTATTTTCAGCCAACTTCAACTGGCTGTAAACGGATCATAATAAATCGAAAAACTGATTTTCTGAAGCCTAAATTATGTATTTTCGAAAAATTGATCAAATGGCACTGGAATCGTAATTTTTCGAGGTCGTTTACTATTTTTAAAGGTCTGTTTTTGGACAGCAGCTCAAGCTGCGTTTTTATTGCAGAAAACGTATGTTATATTTTTCATCATAACTTGAAACCTGAGCAAAACCAACTCATGAAATTTATACTGTAGATGGTCATTGTTGACGTCGTGATCCTCCAACTGGAATTTCGTAAATCGGACTTACGATAAATTTTAAACAAATTATTCCGTAGACTGCAGTCAGAAAAATCTGATTGCAATCGGGTAAATGATTTTCTATAAAATATTGGTAATGAACTGGACTCCGAAATTTTTACACAATAATATTTGGGTCGTATAAGACATTCCGTAAAAATTTGGGAATTTTTGTAATAAGTTAACTATTTTATTAAATCGTCCGAAAACAGTCAAGTTTTGTACATTAAAACTGAAATGACATAAGTAGTGTTTTGCATGTCAAAATGTCGGGTTGATTATTTGAGAACGATCTAACGTGATTTATGTTAAAGAAAATGATATGCTATTTAGCATGGACACCTCCATTTACAAAGGAGACTATGGCGAAATTTTCGGAAAATCCTAACACTTAGTAAATATTATCTAAACAAGTGGTTACTAGCATATTTTGGACTATGTTTTCAAACATAAAACTCGCCATAATTTTTGTAACAAAATACTGTTACTAGTATATTTTGGATGGATAACATTTTGATAAATGTGATTTATCACAACATATAACGTATTTATGAAACAAGTAGAAATATATTATTTTGAAAGTTATGCTATATTTTTCTAGCAGACATAGAAATATATATTATGGATATGTTATTATTGGATAAATAAGCTATTGTATATTTTTCTAAAGTGGGACTTAGGAATGTATAATGTCAATACTTTAATCACAAAATACATGTATAAAAACCCCCATACTTGAGAAGGAAATACGCACATAAAAATACGTGAGAAGTATGGATACGAAATAGTTGCCTAACTATTTTTCCTAAAAACAAAAGTTAAAATAATTATATTTATTTTAACAAGTATTATATCAAAGTAACGCAACTCAAAACACTAAACCCTAAGCCAAGGCACGGCCCGTTCGTCTAATAGACATTAGTACGTGTAGGTCGTCGCGCAGCAGATCGAGTTTGAGATTGACGTTACAGGATACGCACTTCAGTGAGTTCATGTCCCCCTTTTCTCTTTACTGTTTTTCAGTTTTATACTTCGGGGGTGAAATACATGCGACAGTTATTACAAACATTTATTTACATGGTATGGTTAGCGTAGGACCGAGGGACATGAGTGATAGATCTATTTGGGTGTAGCGAGCCCCACTCCTGAGTCCGCTGAGTGGACCAGGTGGTGACTATGTGCCCGACGCACAAATTTGCTAGGTTTGAGTTTTCTTGCACTTTTTCACACATACCAGTGGCTTTGCAACCCAGCGGTGATCTCTTTTTCCTTAATGCTACATACCAGGGACTTTTATACATACTTTAAAGGTTTATACATACTCACTTTTACATGAACTCGCTCAACTTTTGTTGATTTTTCAAACTACATGTATTTCAGGAAATTAGTGGATCTGGCAAGGTATGCAAACACGTCAAGCTGCGTAGGGAAAAATGATGTCATCCAGGTTTAGGAAGTGTGGCCCTTGCCTGGATGGGTTACAAGTCTTAAACCGTATTTCTAGTCAAGTCTTTTGCCGTGTCGTATGAACATGTTTTTAATTTGTTATGATTGTATTTTGTTTCGTGTGTCGACTTTTAAAACAATGTTGTTGTGGTAACTTTTAAAGCTTAATTAATGGATGACTATCATGTGTTTTAATTCATATTGCATTGTTGTGATTGTGCTATGGTATTAAGAAGTCACACCAAATTAAACCCACGCTTCCGCAAAAGCCAGGGTGTGACAAGTTTTTACTCGAAGATTGACTTAAGATCGGGTTATCATCAGATGAGAGTCCGAGAGGAAGATGTTCCTAAAACGGCTTTTCGAACGCGATATGGGCATTATGAGTTTTTAGTTATGCCGTTTGGGTTGACAAATGCGCCAGCGGTCTTCATGGATCTCACGAACCATGTATGTAAACCGTATCTCGACGACTTCGTTATCGTGTTTATCGACGACATCCTGATCTATTCAAAGAGCAAGGAAGATCACGAGCGACACTTGCGTCTTATCTTGGAACTTCTGAGGAAGGAGCAACTTTACTCGAAATTCTCTAAGTGTGACTTCTGGATTCGGGAGGTACACTTCCTTAGCCACATTGTGAATGAGTTAGGGATACGCGTGGATCCTACTAAGATTGATGCTATCAGAAATTGGGCGGCACCAAAGACTCCCTCAGAGGTGTGATAATTTCTTGGACTCGCTGGGTACTATCGCAGGTTTATTAAGGTCTTTTCGAAGATCGCCCAACCTCTTACCTCATTGACACAGAAAGGCGTTGTATACTCATGGGGAACGAAGCAAGAATATGCTTTCCAGTTGTTAAAACAGAAACTCTGCAGTGCACTGATCTTGTCTCTACCTGAAGGTACAGAAGATTTTGTGGTATATTGTAATGCTTCGATTCAGGGTCTCGGTTGCGTGCTGATGCAATGCGAGAAGGTGATAGCTTACGCCTCGCGACAGTTGAAGATTCACGAGAAGAATTATACGACCCACGACATGGAGTTAAGAGCCGTGGTGTTTGCGCTCAAAATCTGGAGGCATTACCTGTACGGTACTAAATGCACTATTTATACCGACCACAGGAGCCTTCAGCATATTTTTGACAACGTCGCTGGGTAGAACTTTTAAATGACTACGACTGTGCAATCAAGTATCATCCAGGTAAGGCTAACGTTGTAGTTGATGCCCTCAGTCGAAAGGAATCGAAACCCAAACATGTTCGCGCTTTGCAGCTCACCATTCATTCTAACCTACCTGACCAGATCTGTTCTGCATAAACTGAAGCCTTGAAAGAGGAAAACATTCAAGCAGAGTACTTAAGGGGCATGGAAAACGACTTGTAGAGAGATCGGATGGTATCCTCTACTTCATGGAACGTGTATGGATTCCTTTGTTCGGTAACCTTAGGGAGCTTGTGATGGACGAAGCACACAAGTCTCGATACTCTGTTCACCCAGGTTCAGATAAGATGTATCAGGATCTCAAAGTCATGTATTGGTGGCCGAAGATGAAAGCTCACATCGCGACTTACGTGATTAAGTGTTTGACCTGCTCGAAAGTCAAGGTAGAATATCAGAAACCCTCAGGCTTACTTCAGCAACCAGAGATACCCATGTGGAAATGGGAGCAAATCACAATGGATTTTGTCACGAGTGTACCAAAAACTCAAAATGGGAACGATACCATTTGGGTGATCGTTGATCGTCTCACGAAGTCTGCGCATTTTCTTGCAATAAAGGAAACGGATAAGTTCTCATAATTAGCAGTTGTTTACCTCAAGGAGGTGGTTTCTAGGCACGGGGTGCCGACCTCTATCATCTCTAATTGTGACCCGCGTTTCATCTCAAATTTGTGGCAGTCGATGCACAAATCGTTTGGCTCACGCCTCGACATGAGTACTGCTTACCACCCACAGACGGATGGTCAAAGTGAACGGACTATCCAGAGCTAGAAGACATGCTACGGGCGTGCGTGATTGATTTTGGCAAGGGTTAGGAGAAACATTTGCCTTTGATAGAGTTTTCTTATAACAATAGCTACCATACCAGTATTCAGGCAGCTCCATTTGAAGCATTGTATGGACGGAAATGTCGTTCACCTCTTTGTTGGGCTGAGGTGGGTGATAGCCAGATCACAGGCCCAGAGTTGGTGCTTGAAACTTCAGAAAAGATTGTTCAGATCAGGAATCGTATGGCAGCTGCGCGCGACCGTCAGAAAAGTTACGCTGACAAGCGTAGGAAACCTTTGGAATTCGCTGTAGGCGATCGTGTTATGTTGAAGGTCTCACCCTGGAAGGGTGTGGTGCGTTTTGGGAAACGCGGCAAGCTTAATCCATGTTATGTTGGGCCATTCAAAATTCTGGAACGAATTGGTAAGGTGGCCTACAAGTTAGAGTTACCTGCTAAGTTGGGTAATGTTCATGATGTTTTCCATGTGTCGCAGTTGAAGAAGTGTTTGTCTGGTGAGACACTTGTGGTACCGTTTCAAGAGCTGAAAATCGACGACAAGTTGTAGTTTGTCGAGGAACCTATCGAAATCATGGACGGGAAGTCAAAGTCCGCAAGCATAGCCGAATTCCGATTGTGAGAGTTCGTTGGAACTCAAGACATGGACCGGAGTTCACATGGGAACGCGAGGATCAGATGAAGCTCAAGTACCATAACTTATTCCCAGCTGACAAACCTAAACCTTATGCAACTAGTGAATTTCGGGACGAAATTCCCATTCAAGTTAGGGATGATGTGGCACCTGGAGAAAATCAACAGTCATCCTGATCTAACATCGTGCTGTTTCGGGTTGCTTATCAAATTTCAGGACGAAATTTCTTTCAAGTTGGGGATGATGTGACAACCCAAGATTTCAAGACCTTTCCCCTACACGTTACCTATTTTATATTTTATATTTTATATTTCGTTGTACTTGGTATTTTGTGTATTATGCTGGAATGTTTTTGGTAGCTTAAGGATTGTTTATCTAATAAAAACCTTTAATGGAAAAACCCTTTTCACAACATTGCTTGACCATGAACTGTTCGACGAAACATGTAATGTTTCGTCACTTGCTTGTTCGACGAAACAGGGGGCCAGTGTTTCGTCATTTACTTGTTCGACGAAATAGGGATTTCGTCGCCGTGGGGGTCTTTCGTTGAGCCCAGTTGCCATCGAAGCCTAGTAGGGGCCCAACCCACTCCTGTTTTAGAATGTGTGTGTATATACGTCGTACAACTGATCAGTTGCAACCCAAGACTTCCCCTAAACTCAGCGACGGCAGTTCCCTCATCTCCCATTCGAGACTCTCAAACCCTAGGCACCACCGATCTATACCACATCAAGGTTAGTGTATAAACATTCTTACTGGATGAATTGTTGATGATTATGGTTCTGTTGTTGCTGTGATGTCGTATGGATTAGGGTTAGGAGTGTAAATCTGATACTTACATGATAAAGGTTTGATAGTTGATTCACGATTTTATGTACGAACTGGATTGGACATGATCATGTATGGGTATGTGTTCTGATGTATTTTGTGATGATCTAGTGTTCTTTAATAACTTTTGGATTTAAATGAGTTGTCAAGATGTTGATGCTGCATAAGAAATTAGAATGTTAAAAGGATGATATGTATGTTTGAATTGTCAATGCCTTTGTTGCATGTTGATGATAATTGGGTACTGAATGATTGATCGATGAACATGATGTAACTGTTGATGATGATTAGGGTTCTAGAACATGTCGAATTGTAACTCTTGGATCTGTAACTATTAGCTCCATGAAACATAGGTGTTTCGCCACATCACATATCGACGAAACATAGGTGTTTCGCCGACAAGCGTTCCGACGAAACATAAGTGTTTCGTCACAAGGGGTGTGTCACCGTATAAGTCACTGAATTGAACAGTAGGTGCCTGTGATGTTAAGGATGATAGATACTTATGTGTGTGTATGATCCATGATGCATGCCAATGATAAAAAGAAACTTGGTGCGATTAATTGGTATAACAAACTCACCTGCCACGTTATGTGCAAATTATGACATTCGCATGAGATGTGAACTTGTATTAGAAAGGTGTGCTGGCTACTGATATTTGTTGGTAACCATGGTAGGGTTGGTTGATTAACTTGGAAACGGGTAACTTAACAAACCGAGCAAACCAAGGTGAGTTCACTGCTCTTTTTCCAAGCATGCGTCTCGGGGAGGGACATCTGGTAATCGTTCTGGGGAGGAACGTCGGGTTATTGGGATGTTGGTTATTACACTCATTTCTATCATTAAGTCCCCTTACATATACCGATTAGTTGTCGGGGAGGCAACGGGGTTATTAGTTGATAAAGCTATTAGGTTTGGCACCCTCACACCGTACCGGGGAGGACGGTCGTGAACTAATTACCTTAACCACTTGACCAATGTGTGATAGAGCATTGGGGTTTGGGCAAATAAATCTAGAGCCATCTGCGGTAATCGAGTTAATAACAAACATCAAATCAAATCATTGAATCGACTTATCCTCATATTTGGTAACTAGAACGTGGTAACAAACTTTGAACTCACCAGCGTCGTCTGACTCACTTGTCTGCATGCTTGCAGGTCGTTAGATTCTTGGACATGGAACTTGCTATCTGGGAGTGCTGGAGTGGTCATGGGTCACAACTCTTGGATATTTATTCTTGGTTTAGTACATTGTTTTGAGATACTTGAACAACGAATAATCTTATGCTTCCCTGAATGTTTACTTTGGTTTTAACTTATGACTTGGATTTTCATTATGAAATGAATCAAATGTTTTTATTTAAATATTTAATAATGGTTCAATGTGATTGGTGGCTTGGATCCGGGTACGTCACACGTCCCGCGGTGTTTCCGAATGTGGTATTTTGGGGGTGTGACAGTAATAACACGCCAATCCAAGAAATGAACGGATTTCGGATGGAGACTTCGGTGTAATCCAACCCTTAACTGCTTCAATCTTTGCAGGGTCGACGTGAATTCTTTGACTGTTAACAATGTGACCGAGGAATTGAACCTTCTCGAGCCAAAATTCACACTTGGAGAACTTGGCGTAGAGGCAATTTCCTTGGAGAAGCTCGAGAACCAAACAGAGATGTTGTGCGTATTCGGTTCTGGACTTCGAGTAGATAAGGATATCATCGATAAACACAATAAGGAAACAATCCAAGAAAGGTTTACACACACGGTTCATCAAATCCATGAAGACCGCGGTGCGTTGGTGAGACCAAAAGGCATGACCACGAATCATAATGGCCATAACGGGTATGGAAAGCGGTTTTCGAAATGTCTTGCTTTTGAATACGCAACTGATGATAACCAGAACATAGATCGATCCACGTAGCGCCTTCCAGTTGATCAAACAAGTCGTCGATTCGGGGTAGAGGGTAGCGATTCTTGATAGTAAGCTTGTTGAGTTCCCTATAATCGATGTACATTTGGAACGATCCATCCTTCTTTTTCACGAAAAGGGCAGGTGGTCCCCAAGGAGATGTGCTAGGGCGTATGAAGCCTTTATCAAGTAACTCCTGGAGTTGGCTAGAAAGTTCGCACATTTCGGACGGCGCGAGTCGATAAGGAGCTTTAGCAACAGGGTTAGCACCCGGGATAAGGTCGATACGAAAGTCGATATCGTGGGTAGGGGGTAGACCGGGTAAATCATCAAGAAAGACATTAGGAAAATCACGAACCATAAGTACCTTTTCCATCGTCTTCTTTTCCTCCTCCGCTACTACAATGTGGGCTAAGAAAGCCAAGTATTCCTTGCGGAGATACTTGCTTGCTTGAATACACGACATAGGCTTCAATTCTTTCGAGGATACTTCGCCATAAACACATAGTTTATTGCCGTTTGAGAGGGAGAAACGAATCATCTTTTCAAAACAGACGACTTCGGCATGATTTTCACGAAGAAAGTCCATGCCTACTATGACATCGAAACTACCAAGTTGCATAGGAATGAGATCGATCGGGAAAACGTGATTGTTGAGTGCAAGAGTACAATCACGAAGAACGGAGCTGACGGTGACAGTCCTTCCGGTGGCAACTTCTACGTCGAAAGTCCTTGGGAGGTTAGCGCGTTTACGTTTTAAAATCTTTTCTAATTCAAATGATACAAAACAGTTATCGGCTCCAGTATCAAATAAACAAGAAGCATAAATACCGTTAACAAGGAACGTACCATTGACACCATTGTTGTCAGTCTGAGCCTGGTGGACATTGATATTGAAGGTTGTTCCGTGGGCTGCTTGCTGTGGCTGCTGTTGCTGCTGCTGCTGAGGCTGCTGTTATTGTTGCTGCTGTGGTGGTGGTTGCTGTTGCGGTTCTTATTTCACAACATGGTGCGGGCAAGCATTAGCAAAATGATTTGGGTCACCTCACGTGTAGCAGACACATGCATTAGCAACTTGTGCAGGAGCTGCTGGGTTACCCTGAGGAGCAAGGGATTGAGCTGGTGGTGCAGGAAGAGCTTGAGGAGCTTGTTGACAGGGGCCTGAGCGGCAGTGAGCGGTGAAGTGCCCATAGATGTTGCAATTGGCACAGAAACGGCAGTTGACCCCTACTGGATGATGATAGGTGCAAGTGGGGCATAGAGGGTGAGCACCAGTGTACGCACGCTTGGCAGGCGGTGTGTTGGTAGTAGCAACCTGACGGTTCTGGTTGTTGGGCGGTGCTGGGACTGCGTTAAGTGGTGTTGTGGCGGTAGTAACATAGTTCTTGTTGTTGTTGTAGTTCCTTTGCTTGCGGCTTTGGCGTGAAGACTTTGAACCTTGAGATGGTGCATTGTCGATACTGGGAGTTGCAGTAGCCTGGCTGAGACTCTTAGTCGAGGTTTTGAAAGCTCCAGCCAAGACTCACTTGTCGTTGATCTCGGCTGCGAGTTGGTAGGTTTCCTCGATAGTAGTAGGTCTCGCTGCTTGAACAAAATCAGCTACACAGTCAGGAAGAGCGTGAATATACTTCTTGATAGTCTTATCAGGTGTGTCCACCTGACTGGGACAGATAATGCTCAACTGTTTGAAATGAGCGGTGAGACCAGCATTATCACCTCCCTCTTGCTTGATGTGCCAGAATTCATTCTCCAGCTTCTGGACTTCGTGGGGAGGACAAAATTCCTTCATCATGAGCTCCCTGAGCTCCTCCTATGTGAGGCCATAAGCTGCATCATTTCCGCACCTGTTGCGCTCGGCGGTCCACCAATCCAGTGCCCTAGACCGGAAGACTCCAGTAGCATTCGCAGTGCGGAGATTTTCAGGACATCCGCTTTGAAGAAAGGTGACTCCGATCAAGTCAAACCACTGACATTGCACTGGGTCCATCTTCGCCAGTAAAGTTTGCAGGACCACAGGCTTTGAATTGTTTGAAGCTGAAGGGAGCTTTAGGTGCTTCATTCTTAGAGTCAACAGAAGATTTACTGCTACCCTCATTGATTTAACTGACAATTTGAGGTATGACCTTGGCCATTTCCTTGGCCACAAGTGAGGCGATTCGTTTGTCAGCTTTGTTCCTCTGAACGTTTCGATGAGTGTGGGATCCAAAGGAAGACATTGTCGAGTATGAGTTCTGCAGCAGTTGTCATCATTAGACGAGATTCGGTTTTATCGGGTTTTGTTTGAAAATTTTAGCGTTGCATACAACATATTTATTATTATTATTATTATTATTATTATGTAAAGCTCAGAACACGTAGGCACGTATTCACGTATACACATAATTCACATAAGCACGTATACACATAAGCACGTATGAGCACATAATTCACGTAAACACATATTTTGCATGTATTCACCTACATATTTTGCACATATTCACCTATCTTTCAAGGCCGTGTAGCGCATTCAAGAGTTACGAGAGATATCGAGCGGCATAAGCGAGGAGTACGAGATTCATTAGTTTGTTTGCGATTAGTTAGCATTTTAGATTACGATAGCGGTGCGAGTTATGCGTGTTTTGTAAAGCGGAGAGCGGAAAGCGAGAAATTGAAACCATACATCGTAAATTCAAAACATAATATAGTAAAATCGATGACGTGAAAATTCGGCAATTGTGGCTTAAAACAAAATAGAGTGCCTTGGGTGTTAGACGTAGACTACCCAAAGTGATTCGATTATTCCCAACGAGTTCGAGTACATGCTTTGGCCTAATAGACTGTGCTCTCACCGAAATACGGTGAACGGCACTCATCCTTCCAGTCACTACGTGACTCGTGTCGTCGGAACAGTCGAGACTTTGGTGAGACTTGTAAAATCGAAGTAGGGAATGGAACATGTTATTAAGATGCGGGTTTCACCCCTAACTTAACAACTTTGCTCCTAGCTGTGGTTGAGACAACCACGAGATAGAGATGGAGATTCCCGTTGAGATGTGGATATCACTCCTAACTCAACGGAGATTCTCGTGCTGAGAGTAAAATACGCGAAGTGAGTGATCTTATCGAGAGTTCTTGGTTTTCAAACCTAATCTCGATACAATCACTCGTTGGTGTTATGCGAGCGTTTTCAAAATGTGTGTATTGTGTTAGCCTTAGGAAAGGCGTGTGAACCTATCTTGCCTTAGGAAAGGCTCCTTCGTATGAAGTTGTATGTGTGGGTTCGTACGAGGTTGTATCTTTGTAAGTTCGAACGAGAGCATCACATCATGTGGGTTCGTACGAAGCCCCAAGTGGGTTCGTACGAAGGGTCTATTTTGGATACTTAGACTATAGACTAGGTCAATTCTACACAACTTGACCTAATTCCCTATAGTTATGGCTCTGATACCAATCTGTCACACCCCAACCGATGGCGGAAACATCGGGGCGCGACACTAGGCGAACCAGATTGCTCAAGAGAATCCATAACAACTATTAAATGACAATATTTAAAAAGGTTCATTGTCCCATACCAATAAACAAATATTTCAAAAACAGTCATCACAAAGTTCACATCTCTTAAACAAAACAAGTCCGATAACCTAGATTTTATTAGATGAGTTTCCAGACTTCCTATCTTGATTTCAGCATAACAATCCATCAACCTGCCACATACATTAAAATAAAAGTCAATACATAAAGTAAAGGTGAGTACACAAGTTTGCATAGATATAGTATAAAAAGCGTTTACGCATAACCAGCATGTAACACATAACGGGCGATGCATGTAACTACCAACAATGATACAACCTAACCACGTGACTGTGATGTAGAGTATGCGCGACACATGTTAACCGAAGTAAACACGTGAAGTAAAGTAATGTGATCCTTAGCAACCCCTGTCGCAACAGGTGCTGAGTCCAAACTATAGTACTATCATTGCTAAAGGCGGTCTGGTATAACACTATGTAAGCATAGTAACAGGCATTCAACAAATCACATATAGCATGCGGGAGCGGTTAGCGTTTATAAAGTGTTTGTGTTGTGTGTTGTGTTTGATATAGAATGTATGTAACATCCAAAAGTGCGTTAAATGAAAATGGGTTCGAGTATACTCATAGAGCGTGTACTAATCAAGAAACACGATCCTCAATGGATTGAAGGGAGCGTCGGATCAACCTGCGAACAGGAACAGAGCATAAGTCCTCCAACGTGTTGAAACGGTCAAAAAATCGGAGTGTCGGTGGGAAACAGAAGCTTCGTATGAAGTTGGTGCCTTCGTACGAAGGTGGGTCTTCGCACACGTGGGGCTTCCATTGTCCAAAATCGAGTGTCTTCGCATCTGTCTTTGGAAAATCGAGTGTTCATCCCTCCATCCTTAAGCTACTGATTAAACTTAAAGTCGGAGAGGTCTTTGATTACGTCACGAGTGGGAATCGGGCTGTTAGGAGTAAAATCAGTGCCTTTGTACGAAGCTGGCTTCGCACAGAACAGTCCAGTTCACAAACGTGGCTGTTTTTGGCATTCGGTGCTGTGTTTTCGCCTGAATCAGATGTGTTTCCGAGTCCTATTCAAGCTGGTTTTGACATTACTGTGACAACTGTCAAAAATTCAGGTATCCGTACAATTAATTAACCATGATTAGTGCTTAATGACTGTGCTAAATCTGTAATTAACTGCTTTCTGATTACTGCCATATACATACATGTGCATCATACATTGTTTAATGTCATACCAATATTGCATGAAAGCTTTATTGCCTCAGATGATGCATTAAGTACAGTTATCTGATAAATCATGAAAATGCTGACAGAACTCAGCACATAGACAGACAGTGCATTGAGACACAGAATGAGCCAGAAACCAAGTATTGCACTAGTATAATGTGTAGGAAAGTAAGGATCACAAAACTGCCTTTCTAGTGATAGTTTAAGTGCCGGAAAGTGCCTAAAACTCACCCAAAGTGTTGAATTCAGCAAAATTCAGCAAAAATCAGCATTTTAACAATCTAATATTATGCAAAAATATGGTTAAATGGCCCTGAATGCTTTCCTAAGTGTCGGGAATCAAAAGTGTCACAAAAGGTAACATAAATCACACTAAACTGCATAGTTTAGCACTTTAACAAACCGGTAACCAACCGAACAACCGAACACTACCCGAAACATCAAATTTACACTAGAAGCACTGTTTTAACATTTGTAAGCTAGTTATGGTCCCCAAACACCATAACACTTCCTAAAAATATATAATAAGTAAAACACGTAACTAATACTTGGATTTCAACTAGTAAGTAACTAGTTTGGTTAAAACCTATCCTACTACCCCCCACCCCACCTATTTACGGCCCAATTTGTGGACCCACATGGTATTTTCTTTCAATTTTATAATAGATTATGTTGGCACCATAAGAACATAATATCCTTTGGGAAAACACCTAAACTTGGTTATAATTATAACCCTTTGTTCATAACTTTCATAATCTCACACACACTAACACACACTTACTCTCCTCTCTCCCTCTCTTGTGCTCTCGACCGAAGACCACCACCACCATCACTTCACTTCCATTCATTTCACACACTTACAAAGGTGCTAGAGACCATACAAAGAAGCTAGGAGCTTGTGGAAGTGGAAGGACCTCTCTCGTTTGCTTTTATCCATCTCATAAGTTCACTTGATCATCCCTAGCCTTGTGCTAGTGGTAAGAGTCTTGATCTTGCTAGTTTACTTCTATTCTAAGTGGTTAAAAGAAGAATCATACTTATAATCTTGAAGAACACTAAAGATCACAAGAAGTAAACTTGAACATAAGCATGGTTTATGAAGAAACTAAGTGGTTATTATGTTGTTTTGCTTGTTGATTGTTGTTTGTTCATATATATGGTGTAGATCATCATATGATCTTGCTAGATCATGATTAAAAACATAATCTAGCAAGATAAGAGAATAGAAATGTTGTAGGATGATAGATCATCCACACATGAATCATGAACTTGAAAGAATACCTTGATTTCTTGAAAAATAATGATCAAAATGGGTGATAACATTTGTAGATCTAAATATTTATGGATGATTTCTAAAGAAACCAAGTTAAAAATATAAGTCTTGCTAAATCTTGGTTCTTACATAAATAAACTCTATTTTTAGTGGTTAAACAAGTGTAGAAACACTTGTGTAACAAGAAGAATGCATAAAAAAATATTTTTAGAAAACATGATTTGAAGTTGTAAACATCTATATTCTTTAAAAATGAAGTTTTTAAAGAACTAATCACACTTTAAAGGATAACAAGGCTTACTAATAACACTAGTAAGTTCCTGCAAATTTTTACAAATATTCAAGTTCATGAAGTGGTAGATTATTACTTGTTTATGGCAAATTGGTAAGTAAAGGTTGTTTATTGTTGATTGTGAATTGATTGTGATGATTTTTGCAAAAGAAAATGATATGCTTGAAAGCATGGAAACCTCCATTTTTAGGGGAAACTATGGCAAAATTTTCTAAAAATCTAAATACTTAGAAAAATATTTATTAACCTACACTTACAAGTGTGTTTTAAACCATAAATTGTTACAAAAACTTTGCCATAAATTTTGTTTACAAAATACAAATATTGGAGGTTGGTTTTCATAAATAAAAGTGACTAAATATGTATTTAGGAAATATATATTTAGAAGACACCATGTGTATGATTATTTGTATATTTTGTGTATTAGTTATTTTATTTTAGGGCATGAAATAATATAACTCATTAAAATACCAAGAATCACAATCCAAAATATTACCAAAATTCCAAGGAATAAATATACACATTTACACAAAATATTGGTGAAACTGAACTATGGAATCAGACTTACAAATGTTCCGGAAAATTTATTCACAAAGTATATTTTGGTAAATAATATTTTGGACACCAAGGAAATGAAAATATGACTTTTACAAATACTACAAGAATATATCATATTTTGACAAGAGAAAAATGTATTATTTTGGCAAGTATAAATATATATTTTTCTTGAAACTTTTAGAAGATATATTATTTTTAAGAAATATATATTTTCTTACACAAACACGAAATACAATATTTTGAGGTGAAAAT
This sequence comes from Helianthus tuberosus, assembly GCA_030545235.1. Taxonomy (NCBI): domain Eukaryota; kingdom Viridiplantae; phylum Streptophyta; class Magnoliopsida; order Asterales; family Asteraceae; genus Helianthus; species Helianthus tuberosus. Next base: position 124,578,284 of record CM060408.1, read on the forward strand.
ATATTTTCTCAAATAAATATGAAGTATGTCACTTTTGGAGAAAAATGAGTTTATATATATTTTCCAAGTTGGACTTGAAAATATATTAATTTTTAGAACTCATGAGAGAATACAAATATTTTTGTCAAAAGAAAAATTATAAATAATTTTTCTAAATAATAATATTTATTACAATATATATTTTGGAAGTATATATTGGTGGACTTTTATTAAAAATAATATTCTGGAAAATTAATACAAAATTAAGTAAAAGAATACTTAATGAATACAATAAAAAGACGTATTCTCATACGTATAAATACACACCGGAATATGACCCTGATACATGGCAAAATATACAAGTATAAGAATACAAATACACCCATCCTTGGGAAGGATATACAAGTATAAATACTTGGGAAGTATTAAGTTAACATAATTCTCTTAACAATTATTCCAAAATTTATAAATATAATTTAAGTTGAAATATTAATTATTTTAACAAATAATTATATAACTTGGAATAATATCGAAGACACAAAAGAATCGTAACTCAAAGACATTAATACTAAGTCAAGGTACGACCCGCTCGTCTAATAGATCATAGTACGTTGTAGGTAGTCGTGTTTACCCGAAGGAGCTTGAGTTACGATGACTGAAGACGCAAGACTGTGAGTTTCGTGACCACCTTTTCTTTTTAATGTTTTCAGTTTTATAACTTCGGGGGTGAAGTACATGTTACAACTGTTTACAAACGTTCTTATTGGGTATGGTTAGCTAAGGAAGGGTACTTCTAGATCATGTGAGTGGTGGGTATGACGCTTAAGGCCATCAATCCTCTTTGTAGGACCGAGGGACATGAATGATAGATCTATTCGGGTGTAGCGAGCCCCACCCATGTTGGACCAAGGTTTGGCCCATGGGTTGACTATGTCTTACAGCCGGAAGCCCGGTACAAAGTCTGCTAGGTTTGAGCTTTCCTGCATCATGTCACACATATTAATGGCCTTGCAAACTATTAATGATCTGTTTTTCCTTGTTGCTTTCATACCGGGATTTACAAACTTACATACATACTTCCAATGATTTCAATGGTTTATTCATACACACAAACAAACACACGAACTCGCTCAACTTTTGTTGATGTTTTCAAAATACATGTATTTCAGGGAATTAGTTGTGGATCTGGCGGGCGTTCGGAAGTTCCAAGTGTGGTTTAAGAATAAAAGATGTCATCCATGGTCTTCGGGTTTGGTCAGGGTGTCTTATTCTTGGACGAGACACGTCTTCCAAATCCTGGTTTTATTTAATGTCATCTGTCGAGTCTTTGTGAACTCTTAAACAAGTTGCATGGTTTGTACTCGAATTTGAATTTCTATGTTTTAAGACAATGTTGTTATGTTTTTAAACTTAATTAATGGATGACCATCTATAGTTTTTATCATATAGTTGTTGTTATGATTGAATGCAATGATATTAAGAAAGTCACACCATAATCACGCTTCCGCAAAAGTCAGGGTGTGACAGCTTGGTATCAGAGCTTTGATTGTAGCGAACTAGGATTCTTTCTCGAGTCTAGACTACAATCATTAGGGCTCTCACGAAAATACTTTTACAACATGTTTTCATTGCATACACGAAACGCCCAGATCCAGGGAAACAAACATTTTTACAAACAAAAAGGCACGAAACATATTTCAAGGTTTATGTTTATGGTTCAGTCTGAGAGACTGGGTGGTTCAGTCTGGGAGACTGGGTGGTTCAGTTTGAGAAACTGGGAGGTTTAGTCTGAGAGACTAGGTGGTTTAGTCTGGGAGACTGGGTAGTTCAGTCTGGGAGACTGGGTGGTTTAGTCTGGGAGACTAGGAAGGATACGTGATTACATTGTCATTGATTGCATGTTTAATGTTAGTAGTTTATTTATGTGCATATGTTGTGATTGTTTTGTTACAGACACTATGTCATCATCCGAGAGTGGATTGTCCGATACCGATGACCCCATGGCTGTAGTTTCTGACGATGAGATCGTCCCTGAGCAAGAGATCTTTACTTCTGATACCGAGAGTGACCCGGAGATGATGTCCGACGATGACGACGACTTTCAGCCCTTTGCGCTGCCCGATTTCGGAGATGATTTACCGATTGTTGATGGTATCCCAGACGAGGATCCTTTTGTTATTCCCATTCCAGTTCATGATCATCTTATCATCGGTCACCCCGATGGTGAGCATGTTGTGGCACCGATCCTCGCTCTCGTTCCTCTCACGGTCATTCCTCCTAAGGATTGGCCTTTTGACGATCTTGTTTATGATGATGTTGACCTGTTTATCGATGATCCTCCCGATGATGCTCATGGTGATGGAGAGCTCGATGAGGACGTTGTTGCTATTCCACTTCTGGGGATTCCTGTTATTGAGATTTCTTCTGATTCTAATTTACATTATGTCCCTGATTCCTTTGAGTCTGTGTCATCATCCGCCTTACAAGCAGTTGGTTTGCGGTGTTATGCCACTGATTCTGACAATGATACAGCTATGTCAGCTGCACCGTTACCTCCACATGACCTTGAGCCTGGACTTGAGCCTGATTTTGTTCCCGATGATCAGTCCGTTGATGCACCCGCTGATCCTGAGCCGATACCTGCTCCTGAGCCTTTACCTGACCATGATCCTGTTCCTTTTGGCTTACCTGACATTGCACCACTTATACCAGATCCGGTCCCTGCACCCGCTGACCCTCTGGTCATTGAGCCAGTCACTCCCGGTCACACCCCGAAATTATCAGAGCTGGCGTGACTGGACTGGTATCTTCACTGCACAGTGGAAGCAAATAAGCTAAGACTTCTAGAAATTGAACGTCCAATAAGTACTCGACTCTTCATGATTCTCCTATTCCAACCGTGCCTAAATTTCTGAAAGGTAACCTGAGAAAGAAACATGCGAAAAAAATCAACAAAAAGTTGAGCGAGTTCATAGTTTGTTTTGGAAAAGATTTAAAACAAATCTTTTTAATAACCGGTTTGTGAAACATTATTGAGAAAATGAATTTAGAAATCATTTTCTTGTCAAGTTATATGGAAACTTTGTATTTGTAATGCATTATGTTCGAAAAACCATGTATTTGTAAACTCTCGTATTTGTAATGTCCGTATAACCGTCAATGCCCACCCTGACTTTGACTTCATGCCCGCATAATCCTATGCTTTGAATTTGTATAAAACATGGTATGTAATTTGTAAAACCCCGGTATGAAAAGCATTTACGAACAAATTAAATTAAGGTTTTGCAAGGAGATTAAAACATGTGAAAGCATAGGGAGCACTCGAATGAGTAGGCTTATACCCTTGTCGATTTACCTTGACTGTGTCGATTACCCTCACTGTGTCGATTACCCTCGACTGTGTCGATTCACCTCGACTGTGTCGATTCACCTCGACTGTGTCGATTCGCCTCGACTGGGACACCGAAGCACTCAAGTGGTCACAAGTACTATGAGTGGGGTTCGGTCGCACCCGTTAGTTCTAACCTTCGTCCCTAATTAAGAATTTATGGCATTTCAAATTTAATCTATGCTCACATGATTTAATAGTTCATTTCATACCGTTTAACCATTCGTAACATGTATTTTACCCCAGTCTCTCAGACCAACTCCCCAGTCTCTATATTATCACCAGACGATCCCATCCCTAGTCATGAAAATCATTCACATTTCGATAATACGCATTTGTTTTGTAAAAACCGGTATATTTAGTATGATCCATTCGTAACATGATCTAGAAATATGAGTTTTCGTTCGTTCAAAAACTTTGTTTGTTCTTGCAAAATGTGCTTTGTCTAAAATATGCAGTCTCTGTTAGTCGAAACTTTGTGTGTTTCTGCAAAACGTGCATGTCTTTCCACCCCGAAAACATTTAATAAAATGTAAAACCGTAAAAAGTGGGGTTATGAACTCACCTGAATTGCCTTGTGCAAAGCTAGCTAATTACGACTTTGTGATGTCGTTTCCAAGACGAGACTCGCTAGCGTGCATTCTACAATATTCCTAACACGGAATATCTAATAAGTTTCTAAATAAACACGGTAACTAAACTACGTGTCATCGAGCTCTACCGAATCGTTAATCGAACGATTCGACGGTAAGTTATTATCTTGAAGGAAACAAGGAAGTTATACTCGTTAAGTTTCGTTTATTGTCGGTAATAGTTATTAAGTCTTGAAAAGACTTGATTCTCGAGAGATTTAAAAATATATAAATATTTATATAAAAATATATAAATATATCGTTGTAATTGCGTTAGCCGTCTCGAGTAGTCGTACGTGTACAAAAAGTATATTTATATGAAAATATCATATAACAAACTCGTATCAAATAATGCGTCTTGTATATATTCGTCAAAGTATGCGTATATGCCGTTTCGCCGTTTGAAATGAATATAAAAGTTATATTCATTTTGCAAAAGTATCATCGAGTTGTTTGATGTTTAAAATAAATATATAAACTATATTTATTCTATTGAAAGAATCTTCGTGTTGTTTGATATCCGAAATAAATATATAACACTATATTTATTTATAAAAGGATTTGTTTTGTTTACTATTGGAAATAAATATATAACTATATTTATTCTTATAAAACGAGTTCATGATGGATATTTGAAATAAATATATATATATATATATATATATAAATTATATTTATTTTTATACAAGAATTGTCGAGACTTCAAAATTTAGAATAAGTAGACTATAATTATTCCGTAAATAATATCCGAGTCGTCGTTTTGTTTGATATATAAACCATCTTTATTTTATTAAACGAAACTATATTGTTTAATATTCGGAATAATTATATAAACCATATTTATAAAAATAATCCGTGTTATCGTAGTTTCTTGTACGTTATAAAGTGTCGTCGAAAGTAAAATACATTTGTGTATGTATTCATTTGATAGTTTCGTTTTATAAAACTAGTTTTATTTTACGGATTTTCTCGAAAAACGGGCAGAGTTTCCTCTGTTTTTGGGCGACCCCGACAACACAAGTTGTCGTTATATTTTCAAAATTCAACAAGTTTTCAAACAATATATTTATAAGCTTAAGTTATATAACAAGATAATATATGAAAGCGCAAACTTTATAAATACGATTTTATCATTTAGTTCGAGAGCTCGTTGTCATGAAATAATAAAACTAGGAAAATGACGAAATATATCGCCGTAAAATCTTTACCAATACTTGCGTCGAGAAGATGAGCCGACCGAGTCAACTCGCTGAGTTGACCGGCTGACCTTGACCGAGTTGACTGAGTCGACCGGCTTGACCAGGTGACTCGGTTTGACCGAGTCGTCTCGCAGCAGACCTGAACAATGAGTTGATCCGAAGCCATACCGAGCTGAGTTGACTTGCTGACTTGTTGACCGCGGCTGACCGGGAGCCAAACTGACCCGAAACTCGAACTAACATCTTAGTTGAAACTGAAACTGAACCCGACCACGCTGACATGAACCGTGACCCGAGATTAAAACCTGTTTCCCTACATAACTCAGATCGGAGTTGAACAATATTAACCACAACAAATCAACGTCATCTTCAATCATCAGAAGATAAAAGGAACCGAAGGTGGGGGTATGTTTACCGGGAAGTTTGTCGCAAACAAACACTACCGCCGCCGTCGGCCACCGTCCTCTTCGTTCTTCATCATCATGTCATTATCCTCTTGCCGGAAATATCATCATCACCATAACAGCATCGTCGGAAAACCCTTGCCGCCGCCGTGAGCGGCGGCGCTGCTCCGCCTCCGTTTCTCTCTCTCCCGAGTCTCTCTCTCTCCTCGTCACATGCCTCTTTCTCTCTCCCTGTTCTGTCTTTCTTCGTCGTCTGGCACCACCCACCACAGCGCCGCCGCCTGTGGTGGTGTGGTTGTCGCCGTCCAAGTCCGTCGCCACCGGAAATAGTGGTGGCCGGCCGGTAATCGAGAGGGAGGGAAGATTGAGAGGTGGGGGTGTTTGGAATGGTCTGCAACCGAAAAAAAATGAGAGGGAGAGAGAGGTACTAGTGAGGGTTTTATACTTTTGATTGTTTTTATGTAGTGATCGAGAGGTTTGATTTGTGGAGGTTGTTCTTTGAAGTGTGTATATATAATAGGTTGTTCTCTGAAGTGTGTATATATAATATGCAGACAAGAGATAGAGGTTAGAGAGTTGAGAGAGTTTGTTTGGTGTGTGTTTAATGTAGAGGGGATATGGGTCAATATATAGAGATCTTGAGATCTTGGATAGATCGATCTTGTTGGGATCTTGTGGAAATCTTATGTGAATCTTACAAGATATTGTAAATATTTTGTATAGATTTGAAAGGATTTGCAGAGATTTTGATAAGATCATGATAAGATTTAGTTGTAGGTTTAGCTTGTGGGTTTTGGGCTTGGGCCTAAGGCCCACAAGCTCAATCCCCGTGTTAAAGTGGCCCGTAATTTCTACGAGACCCGATATCGCAACATAAACTCCATAAGTGTCGAAAGAATAAAATTCTAAAATTAAAAGGCGTATAATAGTGGCGTTTGTCGTGTGACGCATTCGTTTGTCGATTACGGTAATAATCGCGAAAAATTATATCGTTGTCGTCTTTAATCCATTTTCTAATCCGGTTTCGACTGTAGTTACTAAAATTTCATTACGGAGCTAAATATAGCATAAAATGTAAGTTCTGAAGGTGACAGGCGTCTCCGTCGCTTCCGTTTTGTTGCCGATGCGTTTCCTACCGTCGCGTTTTCAGTTCACGTTCGCATTTGTGTCGCACGGAAGCCCAATAAATTCATGAAATTAATTTCATAAGCATAAAATTCTCGTGTAACATTCATACTTGTCGGCGTTGTCATTATTTGTACGGTATCAGTTCGTTGTCGTTTGATTTTCCGCAAATTCCACGCGAATCTTCATACGCATACTGTAAAGTCGGATAAACGTTCCTAGGTACTCCAAAGGCCTAATTAAGTTAATTTGTGCTGTAAACACTATTTATTAGCGCGTTAATCACCTGTTAATCACGTAATTAAGAGTCGTAAATCACCGGTTGTCACATTCTCCCCCTGTTAATGAAATTTCGTGCTCGAAATTTAGACTACGTTAACTCCTTAGAGTTATGTTATGTGTAGATATATACAAATAGTACCAAAGTGAATGAACCTGATATCGAATCAAGACTTATTTGAAGGATGTGAATTCAAGGACATACTACAACAATAAGAATCCAACGGTTAACAGGAATATGTTTCAGAAATTGATGTCAAAGGAAACAGGACGTATAGATACAGTCACTAGTGTGACTAAATTAACAGGAGTCCAACAAAGAACAGGAACTTCGACCAATCGAATTCCGTATGAACGTTCACAATAAGTAAATGAGTTCTAGAAGCAATAATATCCACTAGATGAACTTAGAATCAACAATCTCAAATGTACTAGTTTGTATGAAACGTTCGATCATGATCAGCACAAGCTGCAAGTTATACCGATGCCACAAGGTGTCACAATGAATGAAACAATTCAATAATAGGGGTGATCGAACAAGTATCACCTGTGTTTTGCAGTCAATTGAAAGCGCAATGAAGCAAATATGAAAATCTATTTCTAACTACATCATAGGATTTTCAATTGAAAATGGAACATCAAAGTAATAATGTTTCGATCGAAGTTGAAGAAGCAATGAATATCACAAAACATTCGATCGATGTTGGAAAGAACCGTTAAGAGGTACACTTGAATAAAATGTGAGTTTATGCACCATTGCCTTAACACACGATTGTGTTAAGACTGCTGTAATGTGATAAATCAAAGCGGATTTAATCTAAATCAATAAATAAATAATTAAATCCATGCATGAGATGCGTAAAAGAGATTAGCGCAAGCTTCAAATTAGTGAAAACACCACCACAAGGTGTCGAAATCAACAAACGACTTAATGGAGTCGTAGACCAAACAAATCTACTACGACTCGAAACAGTTGAAAAGCTTGTTAAAATTGATCTGAATATGATGCCCCCAATACATCATATGATGTCTTGAATCGAATATGTGTACTGAACAAGTTCAAACAATTGAACTTGGTTTTAGCGCAATCCGACAATAAATACACGTATTGGTAAGAAAACTTTCGGCATGGTCACAACGAAAAAGCCATGTATGTAACTTGAAAAGAAAAGAAATTTCAAGAAAATGTGTTGACTTGATGATGAAGAAGCCAACAGTTACAATAATGCGGGTCATTCGAATCACAAATCAATAATTAGGTTTAGCGAAACAACACTTGAACTTTGATAAAACGCTTATTCGAAACGAAACCACATGCGTAATAAACGAGGCATGCGTAACACATAAATTTTCAAGAAATGAAGCAATGAGTGTTTGCTATAGTGAAAGAAATGATCGTGATACAATGACCATTAAGAGGAGTAGAGATGTGAAAATCTACTCGTTAGATGCAAAAGTCAGAATTTCAATAAAAGAAATTTAAGGACGTTACCTGGGGTTTCATGTGATGACCGGTTGTTAGTTGACATTACCATGGAATGTCGAACATAGCGTATTCGTCGTTATTAAGATAGGGGGAATACGAAGGCATGCGTCTTCTCCTTAGCATGACTCGTGTCGTTGCAGGATCGCGTGCCAAGCCGCCGCTTCCTGATCGATAGTTCTCCTGCTGACAGGAATCTAGCGTCTTCGTTGAATTGCGCCATCGTGTCTTTTCAAAGGCCTCGCCGTATGTGTCGTACTTCAACCTCCGTTGATGTATAGCTTAAGTTTCACGTATACCTGTGCACTAGCGTTACGTTTCGCGTAGAATGTGATGTACTCCGACATCCATTGACGTAAAATTTGAGTTTCATGTATTCTCGTGCACTAGCGTATCGTTATGCGTAGGCTGCCTGCTCGGGAAATTAAAATATCATAGACAATATGGATAATAGTGTGTGCCCGAGTTAATATTCGTGGTTCCTACGTGATGACCTTTAATGAACTTCAACATAAGTTTCCGAAGGTCTTAAATGCATGTTTCCTAAACTCTCAGAGTTTTGAGTACTGTATGTAATTGTTTTATGCACCGTGTATGAAACACCACAATAGCGTATGTTTGAAAACAAAATTTTTGACTGTTTGTTTTTCGGCAACGGTTGGAGACCATATTTGAGTACTAGGCGTTCTGTATGCATTCAACGTCTTAATAGTCTAAGTCCCAGAGAAAAGTGAGGTTAGAGCCTAGGTATTCCTACAGAAAACCTTATTCGCTGTAACCTATAGCTCTGATACCAATCTGTCACACCCCGAAATTATCAGAGCTGGCGTGACTGGACTGGTATCTTCATTGCAAAGCGGAAGCAAATAAGCTAAGACTTCTATAAATTGAACGTCCACTAAGTACTCAACTCTTCATGATTCTCCTATTCCAACCGTGCCTTAATTTCTAAAAGGTAACCTGAGAAAGAAACATGCGAAAAAAAATCAACATAAAGTTGAGCGAGTTCATAGTTTGTTTTGGAAAAGATTTAAAACAAATCTTTAATAACCGGTTTGTGAAACATTATTGAGAAAATGAATTTAGAAATCATTTTCTTGTCAAGTTATATGGAAACTTTGTATTTGTAACGCATTATGTTCAAAAACCATGTATTTGTAAACTCTCGTATTTGTAATGTTCGTATAACCGTCAATGCCCACCCTGACTTTGACTTCATGCCCGCATAATCCTATGCTTTGAATTTGTATAAAACATGGTATGTAATTTGTAAAACCCCGATATGAAAAGCATTTACGAACAAATTAAATTAAGGTTTTGCAAGGAGATTAAAACATGTGAAAGCATAGGGAGCACTCGAATGAGTAGGCTTATACCCTTGTCGATTTACCTTGACTGTGTTGATTACCCTCACTGTGTCGATTACCCTCGACTGTGTCGATTCACCTCGACTGTGTCGATTCACCTCGACTGGGACACCGAAGCACTCAAGTGGTCACAAGTACCATGAGTGGGGTTCGGCCGTACCCGTTAGATCTAACCTTCGTCCCTAATTAAGAATTTATGGCATTTCAAATTTAATCTATGCTCACGTGATTTAATAGTTCATTTCATACCGTTTAAGCATCCGTAACATGTATTTTACCCCAGTCTCTCAGACCAACTCCCCAGTCTCTCAGACCAACTCCCCAGTCTCTATATTATCACCAGACGATCCCATCCCTAGTCATGAAAATCATTCACATTTCGATAATACGCATTTGTTTTGTAAAAACCGGTATATTTAGTATGATCCATTCATAACATGATTTAGAAATATGAGTTTTCGTTCGTTCAAAAACTTTGTATGTTCTTGAAAAATGTGCTTTGTCTAAAATATGCAGTCTCTGTTAGTCGAAAACTTTGTGTGTTTCTGCAAAACGTGCATGTCTTTCCACCCCGAAAACATTTAATAAAATGTAAAACCGTAAAAAGTGGGGTTATGAACTCACCTGAATTGCCTTGTGCAAAGCTAGCTAATTACGACTTTGTGATGTCGTTTCCAAGACGAGGCTCGCTAGCGTGCATTCTACAATATTCCTAACACGGAATATCTAATAAGTTTCTAAATAAACACGGTAACTAAACTACGTGTCATCGAGCTCTACCGAATCGTTAATCGAACGATTCGACGGTAAGTTATTATCTTGAAGGAAACAAGGAAGTTATACTCGTTAAGTTTCGTTTATTGTCGGTAATAGTTATTAAGTCTTGAAAAGACTTGATTCTTGAGAGATTTAAAAATAAATAAATATTTATATAAAAATATATAAATATATCGTTGTAATTGCGTTAGCCGTCTCGAGTAGTCGTACGTGTACAAAAAGTATATTTATATGAAAATATTATATAACAAACTCGTATCATATAATGCGTCTTGTATATATTCGTCAAAGTATGCGTATATGTCGTTTCGCCGTTTGAAATGAATATAAAAGTTATATTCATTTTGCAAAATTATCATCGAGTTGTTTGATGTTTAAAATAAATATATAAACTATATTTATTCTAATGAAAGAATCGTCGTGTTGTTTGATATCCGAAATAAATATATAACACTATATTTATTTATAAAAGGATTTGTTTTGTTTACTATTGGAAATAAATATATAACTATATTTATTTTTATAAAACGAGTTCATGTTAGATATTTGAAATAAATATATATATAAATTATGTTTATTTTTATACAAGAATTGTCGAGACTTCAAAATTTAGAATAAGTATAATGACTATAATTATTCCGAAAATAATATCCGAGTCGTCGTTTTGTTTGATATATAAACCATCTTTATTTTATGAAACGAAACTATATTGTTTAATATTCGGAACAATTATATAAACCATATTTATAAAAATAATCCGTGTTATAGTAGTTTCTTGTACGTTATAAAGTGTTGTCGAAAGTAAAATACATTTGTGTATGTATTCATTTGATAGTTTCGTTTTATAAAACTAGTTTTATTTTACGGATTTTCTCGAAAAACGGGCAGAGTTTCCTCTGTTTTTGGGCGACCCCGACAACACAAGTTGTCGTTATATTTTCAAAATTCAACAAGTTTTCAAACAATATATTTATAAGCTTAAGTTATATAACAAGATAATATATGAAGGCGCAAACTTTATAAATACGATTTTATCATTCGGTTCGAGAGCTCGTTGTCATGAAATAATAAAACTAGGAAAATGACGAAATATATCGCCGTAAAATCTTTACCAATACTTGCGTCGAGAAGCTGAGCCGGCCGAGTCAACTCGCTGAGTTGACCGGCTGACCTTGACCGAGTTGACTGAGTCGACCTGCTTGACCAGGTAACTCTGTTTGACCGAGTCGTCTCGCAGCTGACCCGAACAGTGAGTTGACCCGAAGCCATACCGAGCTGAGTTGACTTACTGACATGTTGACCGCGGCTGACCGGGAGCCAAACTGACCCGAAACTCGAACTAACATCTTAGTTGAAACTGAAACTGAACCCGACCACGCTGACATGAACCGTGACCCGAGATTAAAACCCGTTTCCCTACATAACTCAGATCGGAGTTGAACAATATTAACCACAACAAATCAATGTCATCTTCAATCATCAGAAGATAAAAGGAACCGAAGGTGGGGGTATGTTTACCGGGAAGTTTGTTGCAAACAAACACTACCGCCACCGTCCTCTTCGTTCTTCATCATCATGTCATTATCCTCTTGCCGGAAATATCATCATCACCATAACAGCATCGTCGGAAAACCCTTGCCGTCGTCGTGAGCGGCGGCGCTGCTCCGCCTCCGTTTCTCTCTCTCCCGAGTCTCTCTCTCTCCTCGTCGCCTGCCTCTTTCTCTCTCCCTGTTCTGTCTTTCTTCGTTGTCTGGCACCACCCACCACAGCGCCGCCGCCTGTGGTGGTGGGGTTGTCGCCGTCCAAGTCCGTCGCTATCGGAAATAGTGGTGGCCGGCCGGTAATCGAGAGGGAGGGGAGATTGAGAGGTGGGGGTGTTTGGAATGGTCTGCAACCGAAAAAAATGAGAGGGAGAGAGAGGTACTAGTGAGGGCTTTATGCTTTTGATTGTTTTTATGTAGTGATCGAGAGGTTTGATTTGTGGAGGTTGCTCTTTGAAGTGTGTGTATATATAATAGGTTGTTCTCTGAAGTGTGTATATATAATATGCAGACAAGAGATAGAGGTTAGAGAGTTGAGAGAGTTTGTTTGGTGTGTGTTTAATGTGGAGGGGATATGGGTCAATACATAGAGATCTTGGATAGATCTTGTTGGGATCTTGTGGAAATCTTATGTGAATCTTACAAGATATTGTAAATATGTTGTATAGATTTGAAAGGATTTGCAGAGATTTTGATAAGATCTTGATAAGATTTAGTTGTAGGTTTAGCTTGTGGGTTTTGGGCTTGGGCCCAAGGCCCACAAGCTCAATCCCCGTGTTTAAATGGCCCGTAATTTCTACGAGACCCGATATCGCAACATAAACTCCATAAGAGTCGAAAGAATAAAATTCTAAAATTAAAAGGCGTATAATAGTGGCGTTTGTCGTGTGACGCGTTCGTTTGTCGATTACGGTAATAATCGCGAAAAATTATATCATTGACGTCTTTAATCCGGTTTCGACTGTAGTTAATAAAATTTCATTACGGAGCTAAATATAGCGTAAAATGTAAGTTCTGAAGGTGACAGGCGTTTTCGTCGCTTCCGTTTTGTTGCCGAGGCGTTTCCTACCGTCGTGTTTTCAGTTCACGTTCGCATTTGTGTCGCACGGAAGCCCAATAAATTCATGAAATTAATTTCATAAGAATAAAATTCTCGTGTAATATTCATACTTGTCGGCGTTGTCAGTATTTGTACGGTATCAGTTCGTTGTCGTTTGATTTTCCGCATATTCCACGCAAATCTTCATACGCGTACTGTAAAGTCGGATAAACGTTCCTAGGTACTCCAAAGGCCTAATTAAGTTAATTTGTGCTGTAAACACTATTTATTAGCGCGTTAATCACCTGTTAATCACGTAATTAAGAGTCGTAAATCACCGGTTGTCACACTCCCCCACTTGCACCTGCACTTGCACCTGTTGACATTGCTCCTGTTCACCCAGTAGAGTCTAATGTATACCGTGTCGACCTGCCAATTGTTTTCTTGCAGGATAAACCAGCACCCCGTCCAGGGGAAGGCACTTCTAGCCAGCAGCCTAGCCATGACCCACACGTATCAGCAGATTTCCCTCACATGCCTCAGTCTGCACCTTCTGCTCATTTTACTTCTTCACCACTTGATTAGCCACTGAGATGGTTCCCACCTTACACCATGTCGATTTCTGATCCCTACCATCCCTCACACTTTACTAGTTATACACGGGATGAGTTACTCCTATCATTGCAGCTTCAGTATGAGATCATGAGTCGCAGGATTTTAGAGCTTGAGATGACACCGCGACCTTTGCCATGTCCGTGTCAGCCTACTTTTGCCCCCCTCCCCCCCTCGTTCATCACCGTCCCCGTTTTGGTATCCTCCTGCACCACGTACTCCATTTCTCGAGTTTGACACTCGCTTTCTTACCGTTGAGCAGCAGATCAGTTATCTGTTGCGTCATGTATATCAGCTTGAGGAGGAGCTTGCGCATGTGCGCAGCTTGCTTTTTGTTCCTCCACCTCCTCCACCACCACCATCAGAATAGACGGTTTTTGGTTTTATGTAGGTAGCTTACTTTTGATGAGAGCACCGCTATTGAGCTGAGCTAGTGAAGCCTTTTGGAGACCACCTTTTGACTGTATGACTTATGGTAGATTAATAGACATTTTGGACAAGGGTAGTGTGACCCTGTGTTCCCTTTTGATACGATATTTATGTAAAACATGTAACTGTATTTGTGGTCGATGATTAATGAAAGCTCAATCGTAATGTTCTCATTAAATACGATGTTAAATTACTTGTTTATGCTATGACTGCATGCTTACTTGTTATAACAAACACTATTATATACATACTACTTATTATGTACATAAGACCTGACCTATACAATCTTCTTTTAGAAGATGCCCCCTCGAAGGAACAACCAGTTGCCCACAATAGAGGCAGAACTGCAAGAACGGATTTCACAAGCAATCGCACAACATGAGGCCTTACGCTCTGAACACAGCGGAGGTACCTCAGGAAATAACCCACCTCACGGTAATGTTTAAGTCATTTAAGACACATTACGATACGTTTGGACATTCGATGTGCGTTTGCTAATGCTTTCTGTGAATGATGTTGCTTGTACAGGCTGTACTAACAAGCAGTTCTTTGACTGCAAGCCTCTGAATTTTGACGGCACTGGAGGTGCTGTAGCTTTCGTTAGATGGGCGGAGAAAACAGATTCTGTGCTGCGAATGAGCAAGTGTGCGCCTGAGCACCAAGTCACTTACATTTCTGGACTATTCCTAGATGGAGCTCTATCATGGTGGAACCTTCAGGTTCAGACTCTGGGAGAGGAGGTTGCGTATGCTATGACTTGGGATGTATGAGAAAAATGTCTTTGAAAACTATGCATGGGGTTCTTTTAGAAATGTGTTTAATGTTTTTGAAACCTTAAATAATACTTTTGAAATCATACGGTAGATGTATTAGGTAAATATGTTTATAAAATGTTTTTAAAATCATGCGAGATGAATTTTTGGAATTATGTATAAGGTTTTTGAAAACATAGGTAATGCTTTTGAAATCATGCACTTGATATATTAAGTAAATGTACTGTGTTAAAATTGTTTGCAAACTATATGAAATATTTTGAAATCATGAAGGTTATTTTGAAAACTTATACTATGTATGTTGTTATAAAAACCAGAATCTAATGATATGGGTATGAGATCGAAAAATACCCTTAGTTATCTAACCAAGGATTAAAGTGACATTTTGAGTAATCATCTAAAAGTGTCACTTATATTCTGTACTTTGTTTCTTAGAATGAAACGAGTACTTAGAAATTTTTTGAGGAAATCATGAGCGATCACTTGAAAGGGAGAATCACAAGAGTAGTTTGTAAAGAACATAGTTCCTTTATGTAGGTATCATAGGGAAATGCCATACACACATGTAACTACATTTGTACATCAGAAGTGCGAACAATGATTTATTTATAAACTAAACACACTGTTCCAGAGTTCAAGAAAAACAAAAGAAAGAAAAGCAACAGATACAAATTATTCAAAGCAACGATATCTCTTAAACAGCCAAATGCTCATCCGTGGGTCAGATTTGTAACAGCTTTGTTTTGGGTAGCAAAGCGGCACACGCTAACCAAATGTCCCCCTCGTCCATAGTGGGTACACTTGAAGCAAGGTATGTGATTCGGATGATGACGGTTGCATCGATTGCACCATGGAGCAGCTCAGCAAACCCTAGCTGTATGACCTATAAGTCCACAAATTTGGCATTTGCGGCACTTCACATTGGCATGATGATGAAGGTTACATTGGTTGCACAAGGGTGCAGTTCCGTTGTATGGCTTCTTGGCTGGTGGTGCTACCACCTGGCTAGGTCCTGCCTGTTTTGGTGCAACGACTGGAGGATTATTTGAAGCTTTACGCTTCTTTGACCTTTTCGAAGGCTTGGCTTCTGCTTCCTTTGATGCTTCTCGGGTGGCTTCATCATGGAGACGAGACATGGCAACAGCTAATTCAGCAGTCTTCTGGATTACTTCGCCTATTCCCTGGCCAATTTTGGTAGCCTGCTCGGACATCTGAGTGTTGCTGCGATGAAGAGACATTCTGGAGGAAATGAAAGACATAGGAGGAAACAAGTGAAATGTTATCGGATAATCAAAACAGAATGACAATGCATAAAAATTGCGATCATTTGTTTGTTACCTAAGGCAAACAAATGAGACGATGACTAATCAAAGTAAGCGGGTCATATTAATGTATCGCGAAGACATGCTTTAGCCTATAAGTGGACACTTACCCCAAGAGTTCCCAGGTAAGAGTGACTGGTCGATTATGTGGATTTGTATGAACACTCTAGCCTTAGAAAGAAAACTCAGAGTACAGGCATCCACCCTTCTAGATTGCACGTGTTCACATTATAAGACCCAACTTTGATGAGATTTTGAAAACTTAAAGGGTTCAAAACGTTATAGTAAATCATCCTAGAATAGATGATTGGTTTTCAAATCGGATTTGAAATTTGTGTTCTTGTTGTGGTTGTCACCTAAGGATAAGTGACGGTATTGTTTTAAAATCTAAACACAAGAATCTTGTGTTAGGGTCCTAGGAAGGTTATAGACTAGGTTAAAGCATTACTAATAACTTAATTCCCTATAACCATGAGCTCTGATACCAACTCTTCTGTCACACCCCGACCGCGTAAAACAACAAATCACGGCGGAATCATCGGGGAGTGTTGTAACAGAATCATTGTTTCATAACACATGGAAATTGAAATTTTGTTTTATTGATTAAAAGAAGTTACAATGTCTTAAAATCAAAGTAACATAACATAATTAACTAGTCTTGCATCTTTATTGTCACTAAGGCCTAAGTCTGCCTAAGTGTATCTCGATCAATCATATGCATCATCTCCTGAAAACACATGTTAAAATAGGTATATCAGCATAAAAATGCCTGTGAGATACATAGGTTTGATTAAAATTGGATTCATGACTTGTAAGTTTAAAGAAAATGTTTGTCAAAAGTTAGTCATGAACCTTGTAAAATGTTTTCTTTTATAAATCATACAAACAGTGATAAGAAATCAGATGATATAAAAGAAAGATGCACAAATAAATAAATGACCAAGTAAAATGGGTTTGTATAAAATATGTTGTTTATAAAACAATGTTTTATGAAGATATGATATAAGTGTAAAATGTATTATGTCTATCTTGAAATGGTTTAAATAATGCTACGATATGTAATATCATAAAAGCACTTATATATAGGAAGTACCAGCGGCGTATCCACCATGCTTTAATCATATTACACATGCCTCATTACTTAAATCATTTACCCAAACAAACCACCAAAAATGTTTTGTTTAAACCAATTGTCAAATGTTAATGTAAAACTATGTCTATTGTCAAATGTAAATCATGCAATGTGTAAACAAATGTCATGTATGGTAAGTAAAAAGTGACTACTTAAACCATATGTAAAAATTCACAAAACAAAGTGCTTGAATAAATCAAAAGATATGTTTTGTAAAATCCATGCATGCTTTACTGATACAAACATCTATGCGGTAATGTTAAACGCCTACATCCAAGCCTTGAGACTGTCAGATAAACCTAGAACAATGTCAAGGTCTACCAAAAATGTTTTCGGATTCGGTAATTCCTTCCACCCAAACAAACCTAGGATTTCAGGAACGGGAGTTGTCAAGTCCTATGGTACCACTACCTACTACCGAGTGGCATTATCGATGTTAATGAATGTATTTATGTCCTGTTAAACAAACCAAATGTCATACCAAATGTAAGCATGTTTTATGAAAATAATGTACTTTAGTATGCTAAATGAACATACAAAGTAGAAATGTAAAACAATGTGTCCATATACTGAGTAAACATATGCAACAGAAATGCAACGTAAAACAATGTGTCCATATGCTGAGTAAACATATGCAACAGAAATGCAATGTAAAACAATGTGCTAGCATGCTAAGTGAACATACATAGCAAAACATAATGAAATCATGTACTATATGTGTACTAATGAACATAGTAAGCATATGATATAAAAACATGAAAGGCACGAAAGTAACAAGTAGGCAAATGTGTATCAACCCAAAACATTTGAAAATGGAAAAGAGGGGACTATGTACACACTTGAGGGTGTTTACAAGTCTTTAATAACAACCAAGCAAAGCTAAAGGGATCACGGAATCAAACGGTACCTAATATAGGTAACTATGTTAATAAATGGACCTAAATCGGAAGATCGGATAAAATGAGGTTCCGTAAACCAAATGAGTATAGGAACTCATGTAATATGGTTTAAGAAAAGCCTACATTCTAAAACGAAACCTATCCTAAGTGCTTACGACCCATTATGACCCGTTTAGGTAGCTTGCGCTACTTTAATGCGTCGTTCGCGTGAAACGCGTTCGGACCTCCTAACTAGTCCTATGACAAGTATTATATGCCTTAAAATATCTAATAATGTTACCTAATCAGTTTAGATGTCAAAATTTAGTTTACATATGCTTAAAATTAATTTATGCGTAAAAAGGGCATTTTGGTCATTTTCCTAAGGCATATAAATTACCTATCATACAACTAACTAAACGTAGTGACCATAAGGTATAACCTCGGAAGGTTATTCCCTATACAACTATGGTCACAAAACATGTTTGATCGGATCCTAATGATCGACCAAACTGGTCGCGTTCGAAAGTCTAAGCGGTTGTTTAGACCGCTTACCTTACGACCCTATATAAGCACTAAACCTAAAGTGACGAGTTAAATATGTTTAACGAACTTAGAAAACATCTTTGATATCAAAACAAAGGGTTTTGATACCCAAGAATAGTTTGGTTACAAAATACGCAAGAATGCGCATTTTGACCGAAACTATGACTCGTCACTACGCCTAAATAACGTGGTAATCAGTAGGTATAGTCACAAAGGACTATGACCATCGTGATTACACTCGCGTTGCAAAGTTCAAACGAACTTCGTGTTGACCATTTACTGGTCAAAGCTGAAAGTCAAACACTGTTTGACTTTCACGCTTAAAAACGCATAAAAGAACGAAAGAAGCTTACAAGAGGTCCATGCTAGGAAGATCTTGATCTAAATACTCAGGTATGAAGCATAAAGCTTCAACTTAGAGCATAAAATCAGATCATGAGTGAATTGAAATGGAAATAGGGTTGGGTATTTATAGGAAAACAAGAACCGTTAAGATCGTTTCTCGATAAACGAGCTTTGATCTTGGCCCTACAAGTAATACCCACTGTTTTGGTAATCTATGGGTGCTTAAAACCAGCTCCATGTTTGCTAAAACCATGTCCATAAACACTAGCTGCTGATTGAAGAAAACCATTTTTTTACAGAACAGGGGAGTTTACGTGGGCCGTGTAAGAATCAAGGAAGTCTTACTCGCCCCTCCTAAGCCCAAGTTTAGCAGATTGGCAGTTTAGGTCCCTGAATGTGTAAAACATGGTTTTCGATGCATTTTCAACATATTTAAGCCCCGTTAACCCCATTTCAAAGCTCTAAAATGAAGTTAAAGTATAGGGAACTTAAAATATGCTCAAAAACATCTCGGATGTTGGTTCGTTTGGCCGTACGATCGCGTTGTTCGGTTAATTACGACGAAACACGAACGGACGCGAAAATGATCCAAATTACGCGACGAATGGAATTTTATCATGCCAATCACTAAAATAAAATGTTTTAATGATTAAATAAATTTTTGGATGTCCGGATGTATTCAGAACATAAGATATGCGCGAAAATGCAAACTTATGCACTTTTTGACGCTTTTAGTCCCTATTTGATCTAAAGGTTTATTTTAGCACACCAAACACCTCTAGGCCTATTTATAAGCTATGTAAAGGATATTTAGGGCATGTTTAACTTATGATCATATTCCAGAATGTTCGTTACAGTACAAATCGGCATACTTTCACAGTTTGTCGAAATTAGCCCCTGTAAGCGAATAAACTTGATTTCGACACACCAAACCCTCCAAAACTTATTTCTAAGTTATGTAAAGGTTATTTAAGGTATTTTAAGCCCATTTCACTGTTCCGTAGTGTTTGTTGCGTTAAACTAATTACGTTTACGCATCAGTTCGCGTATAACTTCCCAGAAAGCGATTTAGAGCTCGAAATCAAACAAGAATTGATATGTGCGAATGATACACATATTTGTACAAATACCAAGTATGAAATACAATATTTCATTGATTTGGTATTTATTTGATGGCCGTGGAGGCACAGGTGTCACAGTCTCCCCTACTTCAGGAAATTTCGTCCAGAAATTTTTTTTTTAGAGGAAACTTATGAGAGCTTGAAACATGAAGTCGAGGAGATAAAACAACACTGGTTAGGGTTCTGAACTTCTAGTAACTTTAAATAACATCATGCTTGCAATGTAAGAGGGACACTTATATACAAGTATATGAAGCGCCATTGGTGCATCCACCGTACCTCCATTACATTGTTCACGTTTTGTTATTGTTGCCACTATCGGTTCTTACTCATGATAAATTTTATTGTGGTTTTCGTGCACTGAATTTCATAATTATGTATGCATCCATAATTACGTAATTCCTTGCATAGTTCACACAGTGCATTTTATAATGTGTAGGGGAAAACCAAATGAACAAACCTGTGACGAGTGTGACTATACCACCATAGGATCCTTTTAATTAAGTCAATAAATGATCTCTTTAAATAGATTACCACGGGGTCTTTTCAGCTATATCATCACATGCCATTCTTAACCAGATTCTGAATCAATCTTTTTTACTAGACCACTCAAGGGGTCTCTTTTGAATTATGGAATGGTACTATATGATCCGAGGGTCTTAACTATTACGTAGAAGCCCATTAAGGATTTAAGGTAGTACCTTTGGATATCCTACTATGAATCCCCCATATGAAGATATGGAAGATTCTACGAGGATTTGGATAACAAAAATAAAAACACAAAGAAAACACATAACACATAATCAGATAATCACAAAGTTGTTTAACTTGATCTTCAATTTGTTATCATTTCGTTAATTTGTTTGTTAACTGTGCACATGTATTTAAAGCACAATAGGAATCCAATCCGTGGATTTCATTTGCACTTTAAACATTTCAAGAATCTAACTATGAAGATAGGAAGATCTTAAAAAGAAAATTCGATTTTGATTAAAAGGAATCGTGACATTTGAATTAAGGTACACAAGGAATCCAATTAAGGACTTCGATTTGAACGATAATCATCCACAAGGATCTAATTGTGAAGGTAAGAAGATCCCACATGGATTTTTAGAATTTGAATAGCGGGAGACGCTTCGAACCCTTGCACTAGACGTGCTTAAGTCAAACACAAGGTAGAATGCTCATGAAGTTGAGGTACTAGATATGCCAAGGCGACATATGAAGCAGAATTTGAAGGTTAAGTCAATGTATGAGAAAAATGTTTTTGAAAACTATGCATGGGGTTCTTTTAGAAATGTGTTTAATGTTTTTGAAACCTTACATAATACTTTTGAAATCATACGGTAGATGTATTAGGTAAATATGTTTATAAAATGTTTTTAAAATCATGTGAGATGAATTTTTGGAATTATGTATAAGGTTTTTGAAAACATGGGTAATGCTTTTGAAATCATGCACTTGATATATTAAGTAAATGTACCGTGTTAAAATTGTTTTCAAACTATATGAAATATTTTGAAATCATGAAGGTTGTTTTGAAAACTTATACTATGTATGTTGTTATGAAAACCAGAATCTAATGATATGGGTATGAGATCGAAAAATACCCTTAGTTATCTAACCAAGGATTAAAGTGACATTTTGAGTAATCGTCTAAAAGTGTCACTTATATTCTGTACTTTGTTTCTTAGAATGAAACAAGTACTTAGAAATTTTTCGAGGAAATCATGAGCGATCACTTGAAAGGGAGAATCACAAGAGTAGTTTGTAAAGAACATAGTTCCTTGATGTAGGTATCATAGGGAAATGCCATACACACATGTAACTACACTTGTACATCAGAAGTGCTAACCAAATGTCCCCATCGTCCACAGTGGGTACACTTGAAGCAAGGTATGTGATACGGATGATGACGGTTGCATCGATTGCACCATGGAGCAGCTCGGCAAACCCTAGCTGTATGACCTATAAGTCCACAAATTTGGCATTTGCGGCACTTCACACTGGCATGATGATGAAGGTTACATTGGTTGCACAAGGGTGCAGTTCCGTTGTATGGCTTCTTGGCTGGTGGTGCTGCCACCTGGCTAGGTCCTGTGTGTTTTGGTGCAACGATTGGAGGATTCTTTGAAGCTTTACGCTTCTTTGACCTTTTCGAAGGCTTGGCTTCTGCTTCCTTTGATGCTTCTCGGGTGGCTTCATCATGGAGACGAGACATGGCAACAACTAATTCAGCAGTCTTCTGGATTACTTCGCCTATTCGCTGGCCAATTTTGGTAGCCTGCTCGGACATCTGAGTGTTGCTACGATGAAGAGACATTCTGGAGGAAATGAAAGACATAGGAGGAAACAAGTGAAATGTTATCGGATAATCAAAACAGAATGACAACGCATAAAAATTGCGATCATTTGTTTGTTACCTAAGGCAAACTAATGAGACGATGACTAATCAAAGTAAGCGGGTCATATTAATGTATCGCGAATACATGCTTTAGCCTATAAGTGGACACTTACCCCAAGAGTTCCCAGGTAAGAGTTACTGGTCCGATTATGTGGATTTGTACGAACACTCTAGCCTTAGACAGAAAACTCAGAGTACAGGCATCCACCCTTCCAGATTGCACGTGTTCACATTATAAGACCCAACTTTGATGAGATTTTGAAAACTTAAAGGGTTCAAAACCTTATAATAAATCATCCTAGAATAAATGATTGGTTTTCAAAGCGGATTTGAAATTTGTGTTCTTGTTGTGGTTGTCACCTAAGGATAAGTGACGGTATTGTTTTAAAATCTAAACACAAGAATCTTGTGTTAGGTGTTTTGGTCAAAAATTACCGAAGTAATTAAGTGATCAAATTCGTTAAGTGAGGTAGTGTGCTAAAAAGTGCGTTGAAAATATGCTGGTTAAGTTATTTAGAAAAAAACAGTATTCAGGATACGGCTCAGGATATTGAGTTGTATCTCCAATCAAACAATGAGCAAAAAGTAAAGGGGACGATGCAAGATGTACGAGGAAAGCCCTTGATCAATTTAGATCGCCGGCACAAAACCGCGGGAGCTGACAATCGCAGCTGCCTTGTTCTTCTTATTGCTTTAAACTTCAGGATACAGTGCAGGATATCAACCAGATCGCTAAGTGTTACAATGATTGTGTGAGAGTACAAATTGCGAGAGAGCAAGTGTTAGAGTGTAGTGAGTGTGATTGCAGTGTCCTATTCGATCTGATGTTCCTCCTATTTATAGTAACGAAATACAAACAAATATTCCTATAAATATGGGATGCTCCGAATATTCCACCATGAACGTTGTAGACCGAGTAATAAGGCTTCAACGTCTTTATTTGAACGACTTGGACCAAGTCTTCCGCGGAATAAGTCTTTGTGAACGTTGCTAGCTTCTAACCCGCGTACCTGCACATAACCCGTTAGTGATCCTGAGGATACCATTCAGGATGTTACCAATATCTTAAATCAGCATCCCGAATCTGAACAGATATTATGTAATCAAGATATAAGCCAAGATATTTGTCAGGATATGAGCTCAGAAATTAGCCCACAACAATTGTCCCCAAAAATGTTACCGTTTAGTATCCTCATTACTAACGGTTACATTTTTCACGAAAACCGAGGCAATTAAGAGATAAGACCTGTGATGTGACCGTTTGCAACTACTCAGCCTATATTTACTCATTATACCCTATATCTTCTCATCCTCATCTCTTTTTTAATCACAATCGATAAGGAAAAGGTAACATTCTCTCTCTAATCTTCATATTCATCTTCATTCTCTTTCTCCGGTGAAAAATTCAGGTGACCAAATGCCGAGACAAACAAGATCCAGTTCAAGTGACTCAGCCCCCACGTTCATCCAACAGAACCTTCTCCAAGAACCGGAGAAAGAAATATGTACCTTTGATAGTGCTCACCTGTCAGCCTTGAAATCCTCCGCTATCTTCCCGGAAGGAACTGTATTTCGACCATTTGACCGAGAAATCCGGTCAGATATGGTCTCCAATGAGTGGATCTGCTTTGGTGCCTTTCCCTTCACCTTAGGGTTACAATTGCCCTTTCCGGATTTCATTGCTGAATTCTTTAACATTACCAAAATCTCCTTCAGTCAAACAATGCCAATGCTTTGGCGTGTTCTGTCTGTTCTTGACCAGATCAAGAGAAACCACATCCCTGATCTTTCTGTCCATGATCTCCCCCTAGCTTACAAACTTAGATGCCATGGATCATGTAGGTTTCTGTTTTATTCCACTTCCGGTGACCCACTGAGACTTCGTGCCACCAGGAACGAGGATAACTGGCAATCCAAGTTTTTCTTTATAAAAAGAGACTCAATCCCTGGTGGAACAGAATATCCGGTACAATGGTTGAAAAAGGGTAGGATTTAGGGTTTAAGAACGATCCTGTCTCTTATCTTGTTTCATATCCTGAATTAATTGATTTTCTTTTTCATGTTGTGCATGCAGCTGATTTCAGGAAGATTGCACCTCCTCTTGCTGATTCTCAAAAAAGGATAGACGCCATCAGACTCCTTCCAGAGGCTGAAAGAAGTTTCAACCCATCTCCACCAACTCCAAGTCCTCTTTCAAGTGCTAACATGTCTGGTAAGGATCCTGCAAAATATCCTGTACATACATGTTTTCATTTGATATTCTTAGGACAAATTTAGAATTTTACTCCCTGTGTGCAGACTCCAGCAAGGTTCCAATCTATCTAGACCTCAACGAACTTGACAGCTACCCAACTCCAGCCATAGTCAAGAAAGAGACCCCTGCTGCTACCAACTCCAAGCCACTCCCAGCTCCCAAGACTAACCCAAGGACTCGTGCTTCCACGGCAAAGAAGAGGAAAGCTCCTGAAGTCAGTACTCCAGGTCCAGAAGGGTTCTCCTACGATGAACTTAGCTTTTCTGACTCCTTAGAGCCAATGACATCCTTCCTTAACAAGGTAATATCCTGATACATATCCTGCATATATATCCTGATAGGATATCCTGACAGGATATCCTGGTTAATATATTCTAACTCATACCTGAATTTAATATGCAGGGCCTCCAGCATTTGCTCCACTTGTACAATGATGCTTGTGGTACTGCCGCACTCCATGAAGCCAGGATCAAACTGTGACACTTCGGGTTTTCCCGAGCCAACTTTCGTCCTTAAACGAATGTATGTGTATATATATATATAATATTAAATGAGAACTTGTTATTTATTGTTGTGCATTATGTGATCCTTGTGCTAAGTGTGATGAATGTGTGTATATTATATATATGTATGTGTGTTATATGAGTGGGCCGAGACCCCAAAGGACCCGACTCGAGACCACCCTCGGTCTCGAGTGAACAGTAAACACTTGGGCCGGTTGGGCCGTAACCTTAGCCCACCCGGAAACCCCTAACCCACTCGAGTTATATAACCGGCCAACCCTCACAACTTTCACCATTTTGCAACATCACTCCCACACTCTCTCATCTCACACACTCTCCCTCTCTCTCTCTAAAAACCCTAAAACCCTAAGGTTCTAACACACCCTCTCCTCTCCTCTCCTTTCCTCTCGGACCAAACCGACGACAGCAAGGATCTCGGTTCAAGCTTGTGATCATCACTCGGAGGCTTCATCACATCACCTTCTTACACGCCTTTGTGTCACATAACAATCGGTTAGTTTGTTTCCCTTCGAAATGAGATGACAACGCATGCTAAAAGTGTTTACTTGTATGAATGTTTAGATGTATGATAATGTGTTATAATAAATAAACCTCGGATGAAATTGAGTAGGAGTTGTATGATCTATTGTGTTATTGCTAACATAGAACTTGTTGATAAATATTGCATTGAGTCTTTAAGATAATAAGAATGAATCTTGATGGCTTAGGATGAATGAGATAGTGTAGGATTTGGTGATATTCATGATATGTGACACAAGAATATTGTGAGCCTGCTGGTATGTTTTCAAAGTTACAAGTGTGCTTGATTTAGTTTAATATTTGGGTCTGTTTTGAATGAATGTGCATAATAGATAACTTGAATATATGAAGAACAGTTTGAAGATCATGAAAATATTTGAAAATGCTGTGTTTGATCTAATTTAGTTGGAATTTAGACAATAAAACATGTTTAAGAAATTCTATTGGTTAGTACAAAATTTCATGAAAACAGAATTGTATTGGTTAGTACATCCGCCAGGTTCTAGAAGGGTTCTTGTGCACGTATCCGAGGTTGCGACTCGAAACCCCCGGTTACGACTCGCAACCGAATAATGACAAGTCGAAACATCCGGTTACGACTCGCAACCAGAGCATGACAAGTCGAAACATCCGGTTACGACTCGCAACCAGAGCATGACAAGTCGAAACATCCGGTTACGACTCGCAACCAGAGCATGATGAGTCGAAACATCCGGTTGCGACTCGCAACCAGAGCATGACGAGTCGAAACATCCGGTTGCGACTCGCAACCAGAGCATGACGAGTCGAAACACCCGGTTGCGACTCGCAACTGTGTGTTCTCGAGGCGAGACCACCTGGTCTCGACTGGGCTATTAGTTATTGGGCCCAAGTGTATTAACTGTACATGCTTGTTACTGTTTAGGTGGGCTACGTGTTAACTGTTAACTGTTGCTGTTAAAGAACTTAGACGGGCCCAATGACTTATTAGGTAATTATATGTTGTGCATGCTATGTGTTAGTTATGTGTAGATTACACGTGTTTACTTGTACCCCAACTTGACCCATATTCGGTAACCATGCTAGGACGTGGTGACCAACGTGATCGACCGGGTAATTAATCTACCGAGCAACCCAAGGTGAGTTCACAACCTAAAGCATGTATTCCCGGTGGTTTGGGAAACGGAACTAAAAACAACACTATCCCCTTATGAGGGATACAACTTACTTTTCTTCCCTTGTTATTGGGAACCTTTTAGTTAATTACTGTTTATACGGATTGCAACAAACGGCACTAAACGAAACTCTATCACTTAAAGTCCCTACTACATAATACCGATTAGTCGCCGGGGCCAGGCGAACGGGTTATTAGTTGATAGCGCTATTTAGGTCTTACCAACCTCACACCGTGCCAAGGTATGGGATCGGTCGTGAACTAATGTACTCAGGCATCCGTCAATGATGATAGAACATTGACATCGGGGCACTCTGCGGATACGCAACGGTCACCTAGTGTTCGGTATTGGAAAAACAGTTTAGTCGCTAACTTTTGGGGTAGCTCCCCATGGCATGTATAAACGGATAAATTAACTGGTGAAACAAGTTTTGGTAATTAAAACTGGACAACTAGTGAACTCACTCAGCATTATTGTTGACCCCTTACTGCATGCTTTGCAGGTAACCAGTGACTCAGGAGCTTGCTGCTTGGGAAGTGTAGTGGTCGTCTAAACCCGCGTGTTGGGTTCCAAATAACTTGAACCATGAACTTCGTTTAAACTATTTTGCCTATGCTTCCGCTATTACTTAAATTGTTATTAGAATCTAACTTTCAAACTTTAAACTTTGATGCTTGCGAACTATTAAGTTGGTGATCATCTTTATTATTACTCAATTACTCAGTATAATTGGTGGCTGGATCCTGGTCGGTCACGCCCTCAAGCGGTAGTACTCCGCATGTGGAATTTGGGGGTGTGACAGATTGGTATCAGAGCCATTGGTTATAGTGAACTTGGTTTTAAAAAGGGAAGTCTTTTTGAGAAAAACCAGACTATAACCCGTGACTCGTGACGACACTACACTCCAAGGGCAAGACTCGGCATACTAGACTTCGTAGCTCGGACTTGTGTTTACTTGCTTGTTTATCATATATTGACTGCTCTACTATACATACTAGTGTGCCTAATTAGATAGATACCCATTTCTCTTCTACCTCATTCTCGCTACGTTACAACATTGCACTCATACTGTGTTTTCTGGCTATGAAGACAATGAGTGGACGCGGAAGAGGAAGCGTTAACATGACTCAGGCTCAATTCGCTAACTTGCTCAACACGGTGGCTGCAGCTTTCGCAGCTCACCCTGGAGGTAAACCCGTTGCTATAGGATGTTTAGATCCTACCCCCACATCGTCTTTTCACCTCTAAACCTATTCGCTCCATTTCTCACAACAGGTCAACCTGCGCCTGCGCAACCACGTGTTTGTACTTTCAAAACCTTCATGGATGGCAAGCCTCTCCCTTTCAACGGCACTGAGGGTGCCATAGGCCTTCTGCATTGGATTGAAAAGGCCGAAGCTGTCTTTGCCGTCTGCGAGTGTCCCCCTGCTAACTGGGTTAAGTACGCAACTGGTACGCTTGAAGGAAACGCGCTTTCATGGTGGAAAGCACAGATTCAGATGCTTGGTCTGGAAACTGCTAATGCTACGGCATGGGAAGATTTCAAGGACATGATCAAAGAGGAGTACTGTCACAGGGATGACATCCACAAGCTCGAGAACGAGTACTATGCGCTCAAGATGGTTGGATCAGAGATTGAGACCTACACCAAGCAGTCCAACGACTATGCTGCACTTTGCCCAAACATGTCCCAACCAATGTACCGAAGGATTGAATTGTACATCAAAGGCTTGGTCCCAGAAATCAGAAGTCATGTGACCTCAGCCAACCTCAACACCATACAGCCTGTGGTTCGTCTTGCTCACAAACTCACCAATCAGGCTGTGGAAGAGGGCAAGCTGCCCAAGAGGATCGGTGCTACTGCTGGAACTTCGGGCGATAACAAGCGAAAGTGGGATGGAAGTCAGGGGAAGGATGCTAACCCCACTCAGGCCCCAGTTCAACAAAGGAAGACTGAAAGCAACAAGGGCCCTCAGCAACAGGGTGGCTATCGAGGAAACCACCCTAAGTGTAACCAATGTAACCGACATCACAGTGGGCCATGTGGAAAAGGTCAGTGTCAGCGATGCAACAAGATGGGGCATGAAGCCAAAGACTGCCGAAGCCAATTCCCAGCCAGGCAGAATCAGCAACAACCACAGCAACAGCAGCAACAAGGAAACAACCGTGGATGCTTCAAGTGTGGAGCAATGGGGCACATGCGAAAGGATTGCCCTGAACTGAATCAAAACAACAACAATCAGGGTGCTGGGAACAATAACAACAATGCTGGAAATGGTGCTAGAGGAAAAGCTTTTGTGATTGGAGCTGGGGAAGCAAGGAATGACCCCAACGTTGTAGCGGGTAAGTTCCTACTTAATGATCGTTATGTTTCCATGCTATTTGATTCCGGGGCAGATGCTAGTTATGTATCCATACGTATTAGAAAGAAACTTAAGCTCACTCTTACGCCGCTAAGCTCTAAGCACACCGTTGAAATAGCTAATGGTAGAAACCTCGAGGCCTCACACATAATTCGTGACTGCAAAATAGAGTTGTCTGGTCAAACCTTCCGTATCGATCTTTTCCCCATCGTTCTTGGAAGCTTCGACGTCATTATTGGTATGGATTGGTTATCCAAACATCGAGCTGAAATCCTCTGCCAGGAGAAAGCTATTCGTATTCCCCGTCCCCCTGGCAAACCCCTTATAGTTCAAGGCGATAAGAGCGGAGAAGTCACAGGCATCATTTCATTCTTAAAGGCCCAGAAGTATCTATGAAAAGGGCACACCGCTATCTTAGCACTCATTACCGACACACAGAAAATGGAAAACAGGATTGAAGACTTTCCAGTTGTACGCGACTATCCTGAGGTATTCCCGGAGGAACTACCTGGACTCCCTCCTCACCGTCAGGTCGAATTTCAAATCGAGCTAGCTCCCGGAGCAGCGCCTATAGCTTGTGCACCTTATCGATTAGCCCCCGCGGAGCTCAAGGAGCTTTCTACTCAACTACAAGAACTTTTGGACAAAGGTTTTATCCGTCCCAGTTCATCACCCTGGGGAGCCCCAGTGCTCTTCGTCAAAAAGAAAGATGGCTCATACCGAATGTGCATTGACTACCGCGAACTTAACAAGGTTACCATCAAGAATCGTTATCCACTTCCCCGTATCGACGACCTGTTCGACCAGCTGCAAGGGTCGAGCTATTATTCCAAGATCGATCTGAGATCGGGTTATCACCAGCTGAGAGTCCGCGATGAGGACATCTCTAAGACTGCTTTCAGAACCCGCTATGGTCACTACGAATTCCTTGTTATGCCTTTCGGAATGACCAACGCACCTGCAATCTTCATGGATCTCATGAACCGAGTATGCAAACCCTACCTCGATAAGTTCGTAATTGTGTTTATCGACGACATCCTAATCTACTCGAAGAGCCAAGAGGAGCATGAACAACACCTACGTCTTATTCTCGAACTTCTTCGCAATGAGCAACTGTACGCCAAATTTTCGAAATGTGATTTCTGGCTTAGAGAGGTCCATTTCCTTGGACACATCGTCAATCAGGAAGGGATTCATGTTGACCCCGCTAAAATTGAGTCCATTAAGAATTGGCCTGTGCCTAAGACTCCGACCGAAGTTCGCCAATTCTTGGGATTGGCGGGATACTATCGAAGATTTATCAAGGGATTCTCTAAGATCGCTCAACCACTTACGACACTCACTCAGAAGGGTGTTGCTTACAAATGGAGCGATGCTCAGGAATCTGCCTTCCAGGAACTAAAGAAGAACCTTTGTAGTGCTCCTATCCTCTCCTTACCCGAAGGTACCGACGACTTCGTCGTTTACTGAGACGCTTCTATTCAAGGACTTGGCTGCGTATTGATGCAACGCGAGAAAGTTATTGCTTACGCCTCGCGACAACTCAAGGTCCACGAACGGAACTATACGACGCATGACTTAGAATTTGGAGCTGTGGTCTTCGCGCTCAAGCTTTGGAGACACTACTTGTACGGCACCAAGTGCACGATTTACACTGATCACAAGAGTCTCCAGCACATAATGGGACAAAAGGAGTTGAATATGCGGCAACGCCGATGGGTCGAACTCCTAAATGACTACGAGTGTGCAATTAAATACCATCCAGGCAAGGCTAATGTGGTAGCCGATGCCCTCAGCAGAAAGGAGACCAAACCCAAGCGTGTTCGTGCCTTGCAGCTCACTATCCACTCGAACCTCCCCAATCAAATCCGGAATGCTCAGGTTGAAGCATTGAAAGCCGAGAACATCAGGGCTGAGTCCCTACGGGGATCGAGACAACGATTGGAACAAAAAGAAGACGGTGCTTACTACGTAGCCGGACGCATATGGGTTCCGCTTTATGGAAATTTACGTGACCTTGTGATGGATGAAGCTCATAAGTCTCGTTACTCAGTACATCCAGGGTCAGATAAGATGTACCACGACTTGAGGGCTACCTATTGGTGGCCTGGCATGAAAGCCCACATAGCAACCTATGTCAGAAAATGTTTAACCTGCGCAAGAGTCAAGGCTGAGTATCAGAAACCACCAGGCCTACTCCAACAGCCAGAGATCCCGCAATGGAAATGGGAGCAGATTTCCATGGATTTTGTTACTGGCCTGCCTAGGTCTCAACGCGGAAATGACACCATTTGGGTAATAGTGGATCGCCTAACTAAGTCTGCACACTTCTTGGCTATTAAAGAAACAGACAAGTTCTCTACCCTAGCAGAGGTATACTTAAAAGAAGTGGTCTCAAAGCACGGAGTGCCTACCTCTATTATTTCTGATCGAGATGCACGCTTTACTTCTGAATTGTGGCAAGCTATGCACAAATCTTTTGGCTCGCGTTTAGACATGAGCACCGCTTATCACCCGCAAACGGATGGGCAGTCTGAACGCACCATCCAAACCCTCGAAGACATGCTTAGGGCATGTGTGATCGATTTTGGCAAGAATTGGGAGAAGCACCTACCGTTGGTGGAATTCTCCTACAAAAACAGCTACCACACCAGCATTCAGGCAGCACCCTTTGAGGCATTGTACGGCCGTAAATGTCGATCGCCTCTCTGCTGGGCTGAGGTTGGTGACAGCCAGATCACAGGCCCGGAACATGTAGTCGACACCACAGAAAAGATCGCCCAGATTAGGCAACGCATGGCGGCAGCTCGTGACCGTCAAAAGTACTACGCTGATAAAGATAGGAAACCGCAAGAGTTCCAGGTTGGTGAACGGGCTCTACTTAAGGTCTCACCCTGGAAGGGTGTGGTTCGTTTTGGAAAACGGGGCAAGCTTAATCCAAGATATGTCGGACCCTTTGAAGTTACCGAAAAGATCGGTACGGCCGCTTACAGGTTGAATCTGCCGGAAGAACTGAATGCTGTGCACAACGTCTTCCACGTGTCTAATTTGAAAAAGTGCCTGTCAGATGAAACACTCGTCATTCCTTACAAGGAACTTACTATTGACGAACAGCTACACTTTACTGAGGAACCGGTTGAGATCATGGATCGTGAGATCAAAACCCTCAAACGTAGCCAGATACCCCTCGTGCGAGTTCGTTGGAACTCACGCCGTGGCCCAGAGTTTACCTGGGAGCGGGAAGACCAGATGAAGCGCAAGTATCCCCAACTGTTCCCAAATGAAACCCCCAGCACTGAAGCTACGACTGAATTTCGGGACGAAATTCCAAACTAACGGGGGAATGATGTGACACCCTGTTGAAACGCTCTCACTTTTACTAGCTTGTTAGTGGCTGCTTTAACTTTCGGGACGAAAGTTCTTAAAACTTGGGGATAATGTGACACTTCGGGTTTTCCCGAGCCAACTTTCGTCCTTAAACGAATGTATGTGTATATATATATATATAATATTAAATGAGAACTTGTTATTTATTGTTGTGCATTATGTGATCCTTGTGCTAAGTGTGATGAATGTGTGTATATTATATATATGTATGTGTGTTATATGAGTGGGCCGAGACCCCAAAGGACCCGACTCGAGACCACCCTCGGTCTCGAGTGAACAGTAAACACTTGGGCCGGTTGGGCCGTAACCTTAGCCCACCCGGAAACCCCTAACCCACTCGAGTTATATAACCGGCCAACCCTCACAACTTTCACCATTTTGCAACATCACTCCCACACTCTCTCATCTCACACACTCTCCCTCTCTCTCTCTAAAAACCCTAAAACCCTAAGGTTCTAACACACCCTCTCCTCTCCTCTCCTTTCCTCTCGGACCAAACCGACGACAGCAAGGATCTCGGTTCAAGCTTGTGATCATCACTCGGAGGCTTCATCACATCACCTTCTTACACGCCTTTGTGTCACATAACAATCGGTTAGTTTGTTTCCCTTCGAAATGAGATGACAACGCATGCTAAAAGTGTTTACTTGTATGAATGTTTAGATGTATGATAATGTGTTATAATAAATAAACCTCGGATGAAATTGAGTAGGAGTTGTATGATCTATTGTGTTATTGCTAACATAGAACTTGTTGATAAATATTGCATTGAGTCTTTAAGATAATAAGAATGAATCTTGATGGCTTAGGATGAATGAGATAGTGTAGGATTTGGTGATATTCATGATATGTGACACAAGAATATTGTGAGCCTGCTGGTATGTTTTCAAAGTTACAAGTGTGCTTGATTTAGTTTAATATTTGGGTCTGTTTTGAATGAATGTGCATAATAGATAACTTGAATATATGAAGAACAGTTTGAAGATCATGAAAATATTTGAAAATGCTGTGTTTGATCTGATTTAGTTGGAATTTAGACAATAAAACATGTTTAAGAAATTCTATTGGTTAGTACAAAATTTCATGAAAACAGAATTGTATTGGTTAGTACATCCGCCAGGTTCTAGAAGGGTTCTTGTGCACGTATCCGAGGTTGCGACTCGAAACCCCCGGTTACGACTCGCAACCGAATCATGACAAGTCGAAACATCCGGTTACGACTCGCAACCAGAGCATGACAAGTCGAAACATCCGGTTACGACTCGCAACCAGAGCATGACAAGTCGAAACATCCGGTTACGACTCGCAACCAGAGCATGATGAGTCGAAACATCCGGTTGCGACTCGCAACCAGAGCATGACGAGTCGAAACACCCGGTTGCGACTCGCAACTGTGTGTTCTCGAGGCGAGACCACCTGGTCTCGACTGGGCTATTAGTTATTGGGCCCAAGTGTATTAACTGTACATGCTTGTTACTGTTTAGGTGGGCTACGTGTTAACTGTTAACTGTTGCTGTTAAAGAACTTAGACGGGCCCAATGACTTATTAGGTAATTATATGTTGTGCATGCTATGTGTTAGTTATGTGTAGATTACACGTGTTTACTTGTACCCCAACTTGACCCATATTCGGTAACCATGCTAGGACGTGGTGACCAACGTGATCGACCGGGTAATTAATCTACCGAGCAACCCAAGGTGAGTTCACAACCTAAAGCATGTATTCCCGGTGGTTTGGGAAACGGAACTAAAAACAACACTATCCCCTTATGAGGGATACAACTTACTTTTCTTCCCTTGTTATTGGGAACCTTTTAGTTAATTACTGTTTATACGGATTGCAACAAACGGCACTAAACGAAACTCTATCACTTAAAGTCCCTACTACATAATACCGATTAGTCGCCGGGGCCAGGCGAACGGGTTATTAGTTGATAGCGCTATTTAGGTCTTACCAACCTCACACCGTGCCAAGGTATGGGATCGGTCGTGAACTAATGTACTCAGGCATCCGTCAATGATGATAGAACATTGACATCGGGGCACTCTGCGGATACGCAACGGTCACCTAGTGTTCGGTATTGGAAAAACAGTTTAGTCGCTAACTTTTGGGGTAGCTCCCCATGGCATGTATAAACGGATAAATTAACTGGTGAAACAAGTTTTGGTAATTAAAACTGGACAACTAGTGAACTCACTCAGCATTATTGTTGACCCCTTACTGCATGCTTTGCAGGTAACCAGTGACTCAGGAGCTTGCTGCTTGGGAAGTGTAGTGGTCGTCTAAACCCGCGTGTTGGGTTCCAAATAACTTGAACCATGAACTTCGTTTAAACTATTTTGCCTATGCTTCCGCTATTACTTAAACTGTTATTAGAATCTAACTTTCAAACTTTAAACTTTGATGCTTGCGAACTATTAAGTTGGTGATCATCTTTATTATTACTCAATTACTCAGTATAATTGGTGGCTGGATCCTGGTCGGTCACGCCCTCAAGCGGTAGTACTCCGCATGTGGAATTTGGGTGTGTGACACAAACAGCTCGAAACCACTGTTGCCGACCAAGGTGCTATTGCCGAAGCAAAGACTCGGCACTATGAAGGCAAGCTGAAAAAGGTCATCCAAGAAGCTGATCTGAAACTTGCCACCGTCCAGATGGACCACGAACAGGCCATGGTTTCTTTCTGGGAAGGAATCAAAGCCTCTGCTATTGTCTCCCTGCTGCAAGCTCGCATCAAGATGGCCTAGGAGGCCAAGGAGACAGGCCTCGTGTACCCATCCTGGCCGGTTGAATCGTGGGTGGCTAAGCTGAAAGAGCTTGGAGGCAAGGTTGTGCCCCTTCCTGCTGAAGTTGGTGAATCCTCTAAGTCGGCAGAGGTGGTGGACAAAGCTGGAGATAAGAAGGATGCCGGAGAGGATGCTGAAATGGATGCTGGTGAGGATGCTGGAGAGGATGCTTCCAAGAATGCTGAACCTGAGAAGGCAGGGAAGGTTGGAGAAGATGCCGCTATGTGAGGGCATACAGGTGGGCAATGATGGATATATGTGCCAAGGCCGGAGCCCACCTTTTTGAATTTGAATGTTGGTTTGTAATCCCAAACAATTTACTTTTCTGCACTTTACTTTTCTGCACCTGAACAATTTACATTTCCTGCATGCTTTTTGAACAATACAACAGTTGGAGGTGGATGAGTCTCGGTTTGAGATGAAACCTTCAACTGTTGGGTAAATATGGTAAGGAACTATTAGTGCTCTTAGTGGATGGGCCTTGTTTTGAGGTGAAACTAAGAGCACATATTTTGGTATGTTAATAACATAACTTCTCTTTTGACTTTATTATTGTTGTTATTAGTATACAAATTTTACTTATGAAAATTGTTATGTTTGAATATTTTTAAGAATATTATGGGAACATATTCTGAGAATATCCTGTCAAGTATTCTAAGTGATATCCTGGTCAGGATATCGTCATATAATTTGAAAAACTTAAGTCATTTGAAAAAAGGAGAGATCATACCAAAGACTCTTAGAGAGTCAACTCCAATCTTCCACTTTAGGAATGTCCCCAGTGCATACTCACAAACTTGGATCCAATCTTCGGATAGTAAATGTATGTCCCCTGTGTATGACACAGAAATACAAATGTATTCATACTTTGGCTTGAATAAATTCCAAATACCTTGGGGCAAAACCCTTGATATTCTGAAATGAATCCTTAGCATAGTGGGGATAAACCCTTAATATCCTGGGGATAAACCCTTAATATCCTGGGGATAAACCCTGATATCCTGGGGATAAACCCTGAGTTTCATGCGCTACAGGCGAGAGTGTATAAACTCCGAATCTTAGAAAGGTGAAAAACCTTTAAACCTTAGAGAGTATGAAAATACCCTTTCGTGAGAGAGGGTGATCAATCCTCATATACCTTCAGGATCCAGGATATAGCCAACAGTAACGAAATTGTCAGCCACTTTTACATGAACTGGTCCCGCTACCTTGAACTATACCTAGACAACTTGCGCTCCAGGAGAGGTGTTTAAACCCAATTCGAAAGAAAGGTGAATACCTTTAAACCTTTGAAGGGATCAGGATCCCTTAAACGTGAGAGAGGGGGCCAATCCTCTAATCTTTTGAGTTATCCTGAGTACATATCTTGGAGCTATATCCTGAAACATATGCTGCAAAACAACTGAAAACTAAGGTGGGTGTTAGCTTGGCTAACACCCCTCCGATGCTTAAGTCAGTATTGGGTTCAAGACAAAAAAACAAATATATTTAAAAGAGATAGAACACATACCATTCTGAGATGTAACTTAAATTCTACCCTTACTTGAAATAGAGCTTTAAGTGTATTGCATTCCAGGATCTTGGTAGCATATCCCCTTCCATATTCTTGAGTCTATATGCTCCTTTCCCTGCTTCTGACTCAACTTCATATGGTCCTTCCCATTTTGGAGCTAGCTTGCCATCGGCAGGATTAGTAGTATTTTGAAAAGCTTTTCTTAGCACCCAATCACCAACTCGAAATCTTCTAGTCCTTATGTTCTTGTTATATGCTCTGGATATTCTTTGTTGATATGCTGCCATTCTTAGTCTTGCCGCATCTCTTTTTTCATCTAAAGTGTCCAAATCCTGACATAAGGCTTCAGGATCCTGTTCAGGATCCTGTAGGATAGATCTTGGAGTAGGTATCGCCATTTCCGTTGGAATCACTGCTTCTGCTCCAAATACCAAGGAGAATGGGGTTTGGCTGGTTGCATTCTTTACCGTTGTTCTATCAGCCCACAAGACAAAAGGTAATTCTTCTGCCCATCTTCCTTTTTTGGCTCCAATTCTCTTCTTTAAGTTATTGACAATTATATTGTTTAAGGATTATGCTTGTCCATTCGCTTGAGGATGTACCGGAGTAGACGTGATCATTTTGATTCCCCGACTCTTGCAAAAGTCAGTAGTTCTCTTGCTTATAAACTGGGACCCATTATCACAAATGATTTCAGCTGGTACCCCAAACCTGGTCAGGATATTCCTCTTTATGAAGGATACTACTTCTTGGTCTCTAACTTGGACAAATGCTTCAGCTTCAACCCACTTAGAGAAATAATCCATCATTGCTATCATAAAGACTTTTCCTCCCGGAGCTTTTGGCAACTTCCCTACTATATCCATCCCCCATTTCATAAATGGCCAAGGGGACACTACAGGATATAGTGGTTCAGCTGGTTGATGTAGTATGTTACTATGCCTTTGACATGCATCACACCTTCGAGCATATTCTGCAGCATCTTTCCTCATCGTTGGTCAATAATATCCTGTCCTTAATACTTTGGAGAACAATGACCTGCCCCCAGTGTGATTACCACAATCCCCCTGATGTATATCCTGAAGTACTTCTTTGGCTTCAGGATCCTCCAAGCACCTCAAATACGGTCCTACAAGAGATTTCTTGTATAAAACATTATTTATA
The DNA here is from genome assembly GCA_030545235.1 of Helianthus tuberosus. Classification (NCBI taxonomy): domain Eukaryota; kingdom Viridiplantae; phylum Streptophyta; class Magnoliopsida; order Asterales; family Asteraceae; genus Helianthus; species Helianthus tuberosus. The sequence continues at coordinate 124,616,725 of CM060408.1, forward strand.
ATAGTGAATCGTGATACCTTCATCCTAAATTGTCACACCCCGACCGCGTAAAACAACAAATCGCGGCGGAAACATCGGGGCGTGTTGCGACAGAATTAATTGTTTCAAATCCATGGCAAACAAAGTTGTATTTTATTTATAAACAAAGGTGTTACATTGTTTCAAACAGGAAATTTAAGAGTTCAGAACATAATTAAACATAGTCTATCTTCTTTTAAAGTCTCTAAGGCACAGGTCCGCCCTAGTATCATGATCAACATCCTATGGAAAAGCTCCTGAAAACACATGTGAAAATAGGTACGTCAGCATAAAAATGCCTGTGAGATACATAGGTTTGTGAAAATAAGATTCATGACTTGTGTTTGAGAAAATATTCCGTCATGAACCTTGTAATTTGATTTGTTTTGTAAATCACTTGAAAAACGATAAGATCAGATGATATGTATAAATAAGAGAATAGTGTATGGTTAAATGGATAACCATTGTAAACTGAGTTTGTATAAGATAAGTTGTTTGTAAAACAATGTATTGTGAAAAGTATGTTATTTGTATGAAATGTTCTATGTATAAAACTGAAATGATTCAAATAACGCTACGATATATAATACCATACAAACACTTATATATAGGAAGTACCAGCAGCGTATCCACCATGCTTGTATCATATTACACACGCATCGTTACTTAATCACTTAATCAAACCAAACCAAACAATGTAAAATGTTCATGTCAAGATGTAAATCATGTAAAAATGTCTATGTCAAATATCCAAGTCAAATGTCTATGTTTAAACCAATAGTCAAAAGTCCTTGTATAAACCATGTCAAATGTTGATAGTCCAAAAGTAGTCAAGTAATGTATAACCAAAATGATATGTATGGTAAGTAAAATAAGACTACTTAAACCATAAGTAAAAATGTACAAAACAAAGTATTTTGATTATATCAAAAAGTTATGTTTTGTAAAGTGATGCATGATACATTGATACGAACATTTATGTGGTGAGTTAACGCATACATTCAAGCCTTGAGACAGTCGGATAACCCTTTCAGTCAAGGTTATCAAAAGAATTGTATTCGGATTCAGTCATTCCTTACATCCAAACAAACCCGGGATGTCAGGAATGGGATTTGTCAAGTCCTATGGTACCACTACTTACTCCCGAGCGGCGTAGCAAATGTTAATGAACGTAATAAAGACCCGTTTGTGCAAACCAAATGTCATAGCAGTTGTATACTTGTCATATGAAAACAATGTACTAAGTATGCTAAGTTAACATACAAAGCAGAAAAGTCTTGTAAATCAATGTGCTAGCATGCTATCAGTCAACATACATAGCAGAAATGTAATGAAATCATGTACTATAATGTACTAACAAACATAGCCGGTATATGATGTGAAAACAGGAAAGCATGAAAGTAACAAGTAGGCACATGTGTTTCACCCCAAAACGTTTGGAAAACAGTAAAAGAGGGGTCTATGTACTCACTTGAGATTGCTCAGATGTATAAAGATAATCACCAAGTAATGCTAGAGATCTCGGAATCAAACGGCACCTAATATAGGTAACTATGTTAATAACCGGACCTTAATCGGATGATTGGATAGAATGAGGTTTCGTAAACCAAACGAGTGTAGAGACTCGTGTCATTTGGTTTAACAAAGCCTACATACTAAATGAAACCTAACATAATTGTTTACGACCCATTACGACCCGTTTAGGAAGCTTATGCTACTTTAACGTGTCGTGCGCGTGAAACGCGTTCAGACCGCCTAACTAGTCCTATGACAAGTATTATATGCCTATACATGTTACATAATCAGTTATGTGACAAAGGTTTAGGTTACATATGCTTAATTACCAATTATACATGAAAAGGGTATTCTGGTAATTTACCTAAGGCATATAAACTACCTATCATACAACTACTTAAACGATGTGACCATAGGGTATAACCTCGGAAGGTTATTCCCTACTTACTATGGTCACCTAATGTATTTGGTCGGATCCTAATGATCGACCAACTGGGTCGAGTTCGAAGGTATAGGCGATTTATTAGATCGCCTACCCTACGACTCTAGACAACGTGGTAATCAGTGGGCATAGTCCCAAGGGACTATGACCAACGTGATTACACTCACGTTGCGAAGTTCAAACGAACTTCGCATTGACCATTACTGGTCAACGCTGAAAGTCAAACAAAGTTTGACTTTCTGACTCGAAAAGCAGTAAAAATAAGGAAAAGAACGAAAGAATACTAACCCAGGGTCCCCGAATGCTAAACTCAATTCGAAAATCTCAGGTATGAAACAAATGTTTCAACTTAGAGTTTCTCAAAGTGAATTTCTAGTGATTTTGAACAAAGGGGGTTGGGTTATTTATAGTTTTTGGTCCACCGCTAGGATCGTTTCTTGGAAAAGGGGAAAAGATCTAGTCCGTACACTTGTTGCAAGGTTATGGAAGCTTAATTCCATCCTTATCTAGTGACTAAGCAAGTGAAAACATGTGGTGGAGGATTAAACATGTGCAAACAGCCTGTTTTAAAAACTCTGCATCTGGTCAGAAGACCCCCTGCGCATCGTAGGGCAAAAGTCCCTGCGCATCGTAGGGGTGAAGTTTGGCAGATTTACAGTTTTGGTCCCTGAACTGTATTTAGGCCATTTTTGACACGTTTAAGGCCCGTTAACCCCATTTCAAACCTCTAAAATGAAGTTAAAGTATAGGGAACTTAAAATGTGTTCAAAAATATCTCAGATGTCGGTTCGTTTAGCCGTACGAACGCGATGTTCGCTTAATTACGACGGAATGCGCACAAGCGCGAAAAACGATCCAAATGACGCGACGAATGGATTTTTCTTAAGGAGAACACTAAAATATAATATAGTCATGCTTACATAAATTTTTGGATGTCCAGATGTATTCAGAACGTAAGTTATGCGCGAAAATGCAAACTTGTGCACTTTTTGACACTTTTAGTCCCTGAATGACCCAAAAGTTTATTTTAGCACACCGAACCCCTCAAAGCCTATTTCTAAGCTATGTAAAGGATATTTAAGGTGTGTTTAACTTATGGTTATGTTCCGGAATGTTCGTTACAGTTTAAATTGACATACCTTCGCAGTTTGTCATATTTAGTCCCTGTAAACGAATTAACTTGTTTTTGCCATACCAATGCCTTCAAAACTTATTTCTAAGTTATTTAAAGGTTATTTAAGGTATGTTGAGTATATGATGATGTTCCGGAGTATTTCTCGCATTAAACTGAGTACGTTTACGCACTAGTTTGCGTATAACTCTCCAGAAAGCGATGTAGAGTTTGAAATTACATAAAAGTCAAAACATGAAAAATGTAAAACATAACAAAACAAACATTGTGATCAAATAACATTGGTTTATTAATAACAGAACTGTTCATAGTGATTACAAGCACAGTTGTTACAGTCTCCCCTACTTGTGGAAATTTCGTCCCGAAATTTATTTAGAGGAAACTCATGGAAAAAGATGTGGGTATTTCGCCTTCATTTGGTCTTCGCGTTCCCAAGTAAACTCAGGTCCACGTTTAGCTTCCCAGCGAACTTTGACCAAAGGAATGCGCTTGCGTTTAAGCCACTTGACTTCACGTTCCATGATTTCCACTGGTTTCTCAACAAATTTCAGTGTTTTGCCAACACGAATTTCGTCAAGCGGTATGGAGTAGTTCTCATCAGCTGTACACTTCTTGAGATTTGATACGTGAAAAGTTGGATGAACATTTCCCAGTTCCGGAGGTAACTCAAGTCTGTAGGCTACCTTTCCGATTCTTTCGACGATCTTGAATGGTCCAACGTATCTAGGTGCAAGTTTTCCTTTCTTTCCAAATCTGATCACACCTTTCCAAGGTGAGACCTTAAGTAATACTCGATCACCGACTTGAAATTCAAAGGCTTTGCGTTTTGGGTCCGCGTAAATCTTCTGACGGTTTCTAGCTGCCTGAAGGTTATCACGAACTTTCTTGACCTTGTCAGTTGTCTCTAAAATGAGGGCAGGTCCAGTAAGTTGAGCCTCGCCAATCTCATTCCAGCAGACTGGTGAACGACATTTTCGACCATAGAGAGCTTCGAAAGGAGCCATTCCGATGCTAGTGTGATAACTGTTGTTGTAGGAGAATTCAATCAATTTAAGATGTGAATCCCAGCTACCACCAAAATCGATCACACAAGCTCTTAGCATATCCTCCAGAGTCTGGATTGTTCTCTCAGATTGACCATTCGTTTGCGGATGATAAGCTGTGCTCAGATTAAGTTGGGTTCCCATAGCAGATTGCATGGTTCTCCAAAAATGAGAAGTGAAACGAGCATCTCTGTCAGAAATGATGTTCAAAGGAACACCATGTCGAGCCACAATTTCATCTACATAGATTTGAGCAAGTCTGTCAGTAGGAAAATCCTCGCGGATTGGCAAGAAATGTGCTGACTTTGTAAGACGATCAACGACTACCCAGATGGCATCATGACCTTTCTTTGTGCGCGGGAGTTTGGTAACAAGATCCATAGTAATGTTTTCCCATTTCCAAACTGGGATCTCTGGTTGTTCTAATAAACCCGAAGGACGCTGATGTTCAGCCTTAACCTTAAGACAAGTAAGGCATTTTGATACGTATAAGGCAATGTCTTTCTTCATACCAGGCCACCAATAGTGAATACGAAGATCCTTATACATTTTATCTGAGCCCGGATGAATAGAATAACGAGACTTATGGGCTTCATCCATAAGCAAGGTACGAAGATCATCCTGGCTTGGGACCCACAAACGGTCCATGAAGTAATATGATCCATTGTCCTTCAGTTCAAGAGCAGGTGTTATGTGATAAGGAAACTCCTTATCCATCAAACATTGTGAAACACAAGATTGTTGAGCCTGAGAAATGCGGGCTTGAATATCAGATCGAGCTTGAATAACAGATTGAACACGTACACAATGAAGCTTAGTACGTTCCTTGCGACTCAATGCATCAGCTACGACATTCGCCTTACCAGGATGGTAGCGAATTTCGCAGTCATAGTCGTTTAAAAGCTCAACCCAACGTCGTTGCCTCATGTTGAGTTCTTTCTGATTGAAGATATGCTGAAGACTTTTGTGGTCCGTGAAAACCACACATTTTGTACCGTACAAATAGTGTCTCCAGATCTTGAGAGCAAAGATAACTGCACCCAACTCAAGATCATGAGTGGTGTAGTTCTTCTCATGTATCTTCAATTGTCTTGATGCATAGGCTATGACTTTGTTCCTTTGCATCAGAACACAGCCAAGACCCAATTTAGATGCATCACAATACACGACAAAATCATCATCACCCTCAGGCAATGATAGGACAGGCGCATCGCAAAGTTTCTGCTTCAGGTGTTGAAAAGCTTCCTCTTGTTTGAATCCCCAGAAAAAGGGCATTTTCTTCTGAGTTAGAGCAGTTAGAGGAACTGCAATTTTAGAGAAGTTTTCAATGAAGCGGCGATAATAACCCGCTAGACCAAGAAAAGAACGAACTTCAGTAGGAGTAGAAGGTGTATCCCAATCCTTGATCGCACTGATCTTGGAGGGATCTACATGAATACCTTGTTCGTTGATAATATGCCCCAAAAATTGAACTTCTTTAAGCCAGAATTCGCACTTGGAGAATTTGGCGAAAAGTTGCTCTTTCTTTAGGAGTTCCAGAGTAAGACGAAGATGTTGCTCGTGATCAGCTCGCGTCTTAGAGTAAATCAAGATGTCGTCAATAAAAACAATGACGAACTGATCCAAATAAGGTTTGCAGACCCTATTCATTAAGTCCATGAAAACAGCAGGAGCATTAGTCACACCGAATGGCATGACTGTGAACTCATAGTGCCCATACCGAGTACGGAACGCTGTCTTAGGAATATCTTCTTCATGCACCCGAAGTTGATGATATCCGGAACGTAGATCAATCTTCGAGAAATAAGAAGCGCCTTGTAACTGATCAAAGAGATCATCGATGCGAGGTAGGGGATATCGATTCTTGATGGTAAGCTTGTTAAGCTCACGATAATCGATACACATCCTAAAGGATCCATCCTTCTTCTTAACAAAAAGAACGGGAGCACCCCAAGGTGAAAAGCTAGGACGGATAAAACCTTTATCAGAGAGCTCCTGAAGCTGTTTAGACAACTCTTGCATCTCAGATGGTGCAAGACGATATGGAGCTCTGGCAACGGAATTTGCACCAGGTACGAGATCAATGCGGAACTCGACTTGGCGTGCTGGAGGTAGACCAGGTAAATCTTCAGGGAATACTTCAGAATAATCCCGAACGACAGGAATATCTGAAATAGACTTACCCTTGCCTTTATCTTCTGTAATATGTGCTAAGAAAGCCACATAGTTCTTCCGCAGATACTTCCGAGCTTTAAAGCAAGACATGAGTTTGAGACCAACGGTAGGCTTCTCACCTTGAACCTGCAGAATCTCGCCTGTCGAAAGCGGCACACGAACAATCTTCTCAGAACAAACTATCTCTGCGTGATGCTTAGATAACCAATCCATACCCACAATGACGTCGAAGCTTCCAAGTTGCATAGGCGTGAGATCGATAGGAAAAAGATGATCGTTAAGGTTCAACTGGCAGTTGCGTAGAACAGAATTAAGAATAATGGGTTCACCACTAGCAACCTCTACTGTCAAAGATTTACTTAGTTTCGTTCTAGACACGCGAAGCATCGGCTCAAAAGACAATGACACAAAACTCTTATCGGCACCCGAATCAAAGAGAATAGATGCAGGCTGATTATTAATAAAGAACGTACCGTTCACCACGTTATCATCCGCCTGCGCCTCTTGGGCATTCATGTTAAAAACTCGGCCTCGAGCCGGAGCCTGATTCTGATTCTGGTTCTGGTTGACTAGCCTTGGGCACCGGTTCCTGTAGTGGGTCAGATCCCCACAATTGTAGCACGAACCAGGAGGAAAATGAGGTCGTGCAGCTTGGCCCTGTTGCGGGGCAGGAGGCTGAGCAACCTGTTGAGCTTGGTTACGAACTGCCTGGTTCTGATTGACAGGAATGCGGCAGTCGACAGCAAGATGACCAGATCTTCCGCAGTTGGTGCACTGACGACACTGGAGATGTGGTTGGTGATGGCCGTTACACCTGTTGCACAAAGGTGCATTGCCAAAATAAGTCTTCTTGGCAGGTGGTTGCGCAGGCTGATTTGGTGCAGCTTGAGCCTGTGCAGTAACAGCAAAATTTTGGGCACCCTTTCGTTTCCTTGATTTCTTTGATGCTTCACCTTCCTTACCCTTACCCTTATTCTTGTTTTTCTCAGAATTAGTCTCCTTCTTTTTATCACCCTTGCGGGTGAGTTTACCCTTCCTGACTAGAGTCTCAGTGAGGGTAGCAGACAACTCGATAGCTTGGCGAAGGGTAGTAGGATTAACACCAGTCAAAATCTCCAGAATAGAATCGGGTAGCCCATCAATATACCTCTCGATCGCTTTATCCGGAGGGGTAACCATGGTGGGACACAATAGACTGAGTTCTTCAAAACGATCCGTGTATGCACGGTGTTCAGCCCCATCTTGCTTTAAGCCATCAAACTCTCGTTCCAAAACTCGAATTTCATGACGGGGACAAAACTCCTTCATCATGAGAGCCCGAAGCTCTTCCCATGTCTGTGCCAACGCCACTTCGGCACCCCTATCGCGCTTAATACCATTCCACCAGGTAAGCGCTCGCTTCTCAAACACGCTTGAAGCAAATTCAACCCTACGCGCATTCTGACACTGCACGTGTAAGAATGTGCTCTCGATACTTTCAAACCACCGTAGGAGCGCAGTTGCTCCTTGCGACCCAGAAAACTTAAGCGGCTTCGCAGAATTGAAATTCTTGAAATTACAGTGTGCGTTATTGTTGTTGTTATTGCCGTTGTTGTTAAATATATCGTGGACTTGAGTTACAACCCCGGGAAGTACAGCAGCCACTTGTTGAGAAACCAGGGCTGCGATCTCTTCAATAGTAAAAGTTCGAGGATCGCGTCGAGGAGGCATTCTAAAAGAGGAAAACATGAAAGAAAGCGAGTGAGATGATTGGATGAAAAGAATGAGATGAAACAAAATCAACAAGAGCAAAGATGGTGGTCATTCGTCCGTATCACAGAGCAAACAAACAACACACAGTGACTAATCAAAGTAAATGGGTCAAAAATAATGTATAATGAAGACATGCTCGCCTATAAGTGAACACTCATCCCAAGAATTCCCAGGTAAGCACAACTGGTCTCGCGTCTGATGAGATGTATACGAAGTGCTTGCCTAGACAGAAAACCCAGAATACAGGCATTCACCCTTCCAGTTTGCAGATGTTCACATTATTTAAAACCCAAAACGTTTGACGGGATTTTGAAAATTTGAAGGCACAAGGCCAAAACCAAACTGAAAAGGGTTCAAAACCATATAAAAGAGAGTTCAAAACCTTACAATAGAGGGTTCAAAACCTTGTAATAATTTATTCAAAAACAGATGATTGTTTTTCAAAAATCGTTTCGGAAAAATTTTGGTTCCTTGTTTTGATAATCACCTAAGGATAGGTGATGTAAATGTTTTAAGATCTAAACACAACTAATTTGTGTTAGGGTCCTAGAAAAGTTATAGTCTAGGTCAAAGCATTACTAATAACCTAATTCCCTATAACCATTGGCTCTGATACCAACTCTTCTGTCACACCCCGACCGCGTAAAACAACAAATCGCGGCGGAAACATCGGGGCGTGTTGCGACAGAATTAATTGTTTCAAATCCATGGCAAACAAAGTTGTATTTTATTTATAAACAAAGGTGTTACATTGTTTCAAACAGGAAATTTAAGAGTTCAGAACATAATTAAACATAGTCTATCTTCTTTTAAAGTCTCTAAGGCACAGGTCCGCCCTAGTATCATGATCAACATCCTATGGAAAAGCTCCTGAAAACACATGTGAAAATAGGTACGTCAGCATAAAAATGCCTGTGAGATACATAGGTTTGTGAAAATAAGATTCATGACTTGTGTTTGAGAAAATATTCCGTCATGAACCTTGTAATTTGATTTGTTTTGTAAATCACTTGAAAAACGATAAGATCAGATGATATGTATAAATAAGAGAATAGTGTATGGTTAAATGGATAACCATTGTAAACTGAGTTTGTATAAGATAAGTTGTTTGTAAAACAATGTATTGTGAAAAGTATGTTATTTGTATGAAATGTTCTATGTATAAAACTGAAATGATTCAAATAACGCTACGATATATAATACCATACAAACACTTATATATAGGAAGTACCAGCGGCGTATCCACCATGCTTGTATCATATTACACACGCATCGTTACTTAATCACTTAATCAAACCAAACCAAACAATGTAAAATGTTCATGTCAAGATGTAAATCATGTAAAAATGTCTATGTCAAATATCCAAGTCAAATGTCTATGTTTAAACCAATAGTCAAAAGTCCTTGTATAAACCATGTCAAATGTTGATAGTCCAAAAGTAGTCAAGTAATGTATAACCAAAATGATATGTATGGTAAGTAAAATAAGACTACTTAAACCATAAGTAAAAATGTACAAAACAAAGTATTTTGATTATATCAAAAAGTTATGTTTTGTAAAGTGATGCATGATACATTGATACGAACATTTATGTGGTGAGTTAACGCATACATTCAAGCCTTGAGATAGTCGGATAACCCTTTCAGTCAAGGTTATCAAAAGAATTGTATTCGGATTCAGTCATTCCTTACATCCAAACAAACCCGGGATGTCAGGAATGGGATTTGTCAAGTCCTATGGTACCACTACTTACTCCCGAGCGGCGTAGCAAATGTTAATGAACGTAATAAAGACCCGTTTGTGCAAACCAAATGTCATAGCAGTTGTATACTTGTCATATGAAAACAATGTACTAAGTATGCTAAGTTAACATACAAAGCAGAAAAGTCTTGTAAATCAATGTGCTAGCATGCTATCAGTCAACATACATAGCAGAAATGTAATGAAATCATGTACTATAATGTACTAACAAACATAGCCGGTATATGATGTGAAAACAGGAAAGCATGAAAGTAACAAGTAGGCACATGTGTTTCACCCCAAAACGTTTGGAAAACAGTAAAAGAGGGGTCTATGTACTCACTTGAGATTGCTCAGATGTATAAAGATAATCACCAAGTAATGCTAGAGATCTCGGAATCAAACGGCACCTAATATAGGTAACTATGTTAATAACCGGACCTTAATCGGATGATTGGATAGAATGAGGTTTCGTAAACCAAACGAGTGTAGAGACTCGTGTCATTTGGTTTAACAAAGCCTACATACTAAATGAAACCTAACATAATTGTTTACGACCCATTACGACCCGTTTAGGAAGCTTATGCTACTTTAACGTGTCGTGCGCGTGAAACGCGTTCAGACCGCCTAACTAGTCCTATGACAAGTATTATATGCCTATACATGTTACATAATCAGTTATGTGACAAAGGTTTAGGTTACATATGCTTAATTACCAATTATACATGAAAAGGGTATTCTGGTAATTTACCTAAGGCATATAAACTACCTATCATACAACTACTTAAACGATGTGACCATAGGGTATAACCTCGGAAGGTTATTCCCTACTTACTATGGTCACCTAATGTATTTGGTCGGATCCTAATGATCGACCAACTGGGTCGAGTTCGAAGGTATAGGCGATTTATTAGATCGCCTACCCTACGACTCTAGACAACGTGGTAATCAGTGGGCATAGTCCCAAGGGACTATGACCAACGTGATTACACTCACGTTGCGAAGTTCAAACGAACTTCGCATTGACCATTACTGGTCAACGCTGAAAGTCAAACAAAGTTTGACTTTCTGACTCGAAAAGCAGTAAAAATAAGGAAAAGAACGAAAGAATACTAACCCAGGGTCCCCGAATGCTAAACTCAATTCGAAAATCTCAGGTATGAAACAAATGTTTCAACTTAGAGTTTCTCAAAGTGAATTTCTAGTGATTTTGAACAAAGGGGGTTGGGTTATTTATAGTTTTTGGTCCACCGCTAGGATCGTTTCTTGGAAAAGGGGAAAAGATCTAGTCCGTACACTTGTTGCAAGGTTATGGAAGCTTAATTCCATCCTTATCTAGTGACTAAGCAAGTGAAAACATGTGGTGGAGGATTAAACATGTGCAAACAGCCTGTTTTAAAAACTCTGCATCTGGTCAGAAGACCCCCTGCGCATCGTAGGGCAAAAGTCCCTGCGCATCGTAGGGGTGAAGTTTGGCAGATTTACAGTTTTGGTCCCTGAACTGTATTTAGGCCATTTTTGACACGTTTAAGGCCCGTTAACCCCATTTCAAACCTCTAAAATGAAGTTAAAGTATAGGGAACTTAAAATGTGTTCAAAAATATCTCAGATGTCGGTTCGTTTAGCCGTACGAACGCGATGTTCGCTTAATTACGACGGAATGCGCACAAGCGCGAAAAACGATCCAAATGACGCGACGAATGGATTTTTCTTAAGGAGAACACTAAAATATAATATAGTCATGCTTACATAAATTTTTGGATGTCCAGATGTATTCAGAACGTAAGTTATGCGCGAAAATGCAAACTTGTGCACTTTTTGACACTTTTAGTCCCTGAATGACCCAAAAGTTTATTTTAGCACACCGAACCCCTCAAAGCCTATTTCTAAGCTATGTAAAGGATATTTAAGGTGTGTTTAACTTATGGTTATGTTCCGGAATGTTCGTTACAGTTTAAATTGACATACCTTCGCAGTTTGTCATATTTAGTCCCTGTAAACGAATTAACTTGTTTTTGCCATACCAATGCCTTCAAAACTTATTTCTAAGTTATTTAAAGGTTATTTAAGGTATGTTGAGTATATGATGATGTTCCGGAGTATTTCTCGCATTAAACTGAGTACGTTTACGCACTAGTTTGCGTATAACTCTCCAGAAAGCGATGTAGAGTTTGAAATTACATAAAAGTCAAAACATGAAAAATGTAAAACATAACAAAACAAACATTGTGATCAAATAACATTGGTTTATTGATAACAGAACTGTTCATAGTGATTACAAGCACAGTTGTTACATAAATGCCTTAGGATTTTCGTCTCCGGGGATATGTCCTTCCTTGAGATATCTCATGATTGGAGCCATCCAAGATTTAGGATCCTCTTCAGGATACTCTGCTCCAGGATCCTGAATACCCGCTACTTCTTTATCCTGAGGATTCGTCGCAGGATACAAGATATGTAATATTGGTATTTGGGTCCCTTCTGGTATCCTGATTGATGATCCCAGATTTGCTAAGGCATCTGCTTCAGCATTATCCTCCCTTGGTACCTGTTCAAGTGTAAAAATATCGAAATATCTTGCTAATTTTTTGAGAATATCGAGATATTCGATTAACTTCTCGCCCTTAACTTCATGATCCTTTACAAGAACGGCACTTACAGCATTTCCTGATACTGCGAGGTATAGGGATAGTGGTTCACCATTCTCAGGCTTCATTAGTAGAGGTGCGGTTGAAAGATATTGCTTCAAATCCTGCAGGGCTGCTTCATGCTTCTCACCCCATTCGAACTTGTTGTTCTTCTTCAGGATATCATAAAACTCTTTACATTTCTCTGAGGATCTTGAAATAAATCTGTTCAATGCTGCCACTCGCCCTGTTAATCGTTGAACATCCTTCATATTCGAAGGTGATTTGATATCCAAGATGGCTTTAATCTGCTCCGGGCTTGCCTCTATTCCTCTTTTGGTCACCATATATCCTAGAAACTTTCCTGCCCCCACTCCGAAATGACACTTAGCAGGATTTAGCTTCATGTTATACTGATCCAGGATATCAAATGCTCCTTTAATATCCTGGAGGTGATCCTCAGCTTTTCTTGATTTTACCACCATATCATCAATGTATACCTCCATAGTGTCCCCCAGCTTGTCTTTGAACATCATGTTTACTAATCTCTGGTATGTTGCACCTGCATTTTTCAAACCGAAAGGCATAGCAGTATAACAATAGATACATGTTGGTGTCATGAAGGCAGTATCCTCCTGGTCAGAAGGCTCCATTTGAATCTGCTGAAATCCTGAGGATGCATCCATGAAGGTCAACATTTCATGCCCAGCAGTGGCATCCACCATTGCATCAATATGAGGAAGAGGAAATGGGTCTTTAGGGCAAGCCTTGTTCAAGTCTGTGTAGTCTACACAGACTCTCCATTTCCCATTTTTCTTATGTACCACAACTACGTTTGCTAGCCACCTTGGGAATTTGACTTCTCTGATCATCCTGGACTTCAACAATCTTTCAACTTCCTCTTGAATAATCGTATTCCACTCAGGAGCAAATTTCCTTCTCTTTTGGTGAACAGGCTTGAATGATTTGTCAATTCCAAGCTTGTGAGTGATAATGTCTTTGGATATGCCTGTTATATCCTCATGCTTCCATGCAAACGTTGATATCCTGCACTTCAAAAAGTTAGTTAATTGTTCTTCAATATCCTGAGGGATATTGGTTCCCACGAGCACCGAGATATCAGGATTATCCTGGATGATAATTCTCTTCACATCCTGCTCCGGATCCTCCACGATATCCTGGGCCCGTATCTTTAATTGCTATGCTGTACTAGGTTTGGTTGAGGATTTCATCGAGGATGTGTAGCATTCTTTCGCCTCCTGCTGGTCACTATCAACCTTGACAACCCCCCAAGGGGTAGGGATCTTGATGCATTGGTGATATGTTGATGGCACAGCCTTCATATCGTGAATCCATGGTCTTCCCAGTGTGATGTTATAGCAGGATAGAGAATCCATCACACAGAAACGTTGTATTGAGTTGACCCCTTCAACATATACTGGTAGCTTTATCTCTCCCACTGTGTTCCTAGCCTCTCCACTGAACCCAACAAGCACGGTGGACTTTGAAGTGATATCCATTGGAGATACATTCATTCTCTTCAGAGTCTCTAGTTGGATTATGTTGACGGAGCTGCCATTGTCCACCAATATCCTGCGTACAAAATGGTTAGCCACATATAATGTTATTACCAGAGCATCATAATGAGGATCCTGAACAGTATCCCTGTCATCAGCATCAAATGTGATCACTTTGTCAGTTGTGAGGGTAGTCATCCTGACAGGTTTGTCTCCCCTTTCAGCTTTAGCTTCCTTTGCATGTCTCTTCGCTGCCGAATACGAAGTTCCAGAAATATCGGATCCTCTCGAAATGAAGTTGATTATCTTAGCATCCGCGGGAGGTGAGGCTGCTCGTTCAGGATCCTTCTCAGTATCCTGACCCTTGTTCTTCTTTCTTCCTAAGAGGTCTTTCAAATACCCCTTGCTCAGAAGATAGCTTATTTCTTTCCTTAGGGCAATGCATTCCTCAGTCACATGTCCGAAATCTTCGTGGAAGGCACACCATTTTGACTTATCTTTCCAATCAGCTTTTCGCTGATTCTTTCGAGGCCACCTAGCCTTGTCTCCCAAACCCTGCATGGCATACATCAATTCAGGAATGTTAACAGAAAAGCAATACTCAGATAATTCAGGATATTCTTCAGGATCCTCGTCCTCAACAGCATTCACTCTCTTGTTTTCATTTCTACCATATGGCTTAGAGCGATATGGCTTAAATGAGGATTCTGACTTCCTGTTAGTTGACTCATAAGTGTTGGATGAGTTCATCCTCTCTTACATCTTTCTGTCATCCTCTAACCGAATATATCTTAGAGCTCTGTTTCGGGCTTCATCCAAGTTCCTGCACAGGTTCATCACAAGGTCTTGGTAAAATTGGGAATCTTTTTGCAGCCCCATCTTGAAAGCTTGAACAGCTGTTGCAACATTCAGATGTGGGATGTCTAAGGATTCTCGGTTGAACTTATTCACATAATCTCTTAAGGATTCCTGCGGTCCTTGAGTTATCCTGTAGAGATCACTTGTTAGTTTTTCAAAACTTCGACTACAAGAAAATTGACTATTAAATAAATTTACTAGGTGAGCAAATGATGTAATCGAATGAGGAGGAACATTCAGGAGCCATTTCAAGGCTGATCCTGTTAAGGTAGAACCAAAACCCTTGCACAAGCATGCCTCCTTGAGCTCCGGAGGGAGAGGGTTAATCTCCATCCTTTCCCTATACTGGGCAATATGCTCTTCAGGATCCGTAGTTCCATCATAAAGCTTTATGTTGGGAGTTTGAAATCTCTTTGGAATCTCAGCATCACAGATATGATATGCAAAGCGAGATATCCTGTGGCTGTCTTGGGACACTTCCGGGATTGGCTGGACCACTCCAGGCACACTGGATATCATGTCCTTCAACTTCTGTAGCTCCCTAGTAAATGCTGATGTTACACCTGTATCCTGCAAAGATCCATTATTGTTAGCAGCATGAATATTGTTATTATTTGACACGTTATCCGTCTGAGGATTCTGTCCATATCCTGAACTCCTCACAGTTGACATCCTGACCGAGGAGGGTATTTCAGGAGTATGGTTCTGAGGAAGGCTGGGCACAATATTCCCCCTATTATCCTCAGTATACACAGCCGAACTGAAGTTCAAAGTTCTGGGTTGTAATGGAGTGACAATATCCTCAGCGGATCTGCTCGAGCCGGACTTCAGGAGTTGTATTTCCCTCAACAGCATCTGGTTTGTTTCCTGTTGCTGCCTCATTTGTTCCTGCACACTTCCAAACAAGGTTAGAATTTCATCATTAGAAGCTAAAATGAGAGCAGATCCCTGAATACTCCGAGTAGGGATAATATCCTGAGGTTGTGAAGAAGATTGCATCCTTGGAGGAGGAGGTGGTGGTAGCACCGGACCAGTAGTAGCAGCAGTTGTAGTAGACACAGTGGAGGAGCTCATGTTTGATCTTGAGGCCATTGTAAATAATGTGGCAAAAAGCTTTGAAAACATAAAACCGATTAGCAATTTGACAAAAAAATTTAGTAAAGAGAGCACCACTTGCCCCACGGTGGGCGCCAAATTGTTTTGGTCAAAAATTACCGAAGTAATTAAGTGATCAAATTCGTTAAGTGAGGTAGTGTGCTAAAAAGTGCGTTGAAAATATGTTGGTTAAGTTATTTAGAAAAAACAGTATTCAGGATACGGCTCAGGATATTGAGCTATATCTCCGATCAAACAATGAGCAAAAAGTAAAGGGGACGATGCAAGATGTACGAGGAAAGCCCTTGATCAATTTAGATCGCCGGCACAAAACCTCGGGAGCTGAAAATCGCAGCTGCCTTGTTCTTCTTATTGCTTTAAACTTCAGGATACAGTGCAGGATATCAACCAGATCGCTAAGTGTTACAATGATTGTGTGAGAGTACAAATTGCGAGAGAGCAAGTGTTAGAGTGTAGTGAGTGTGATTGCAGTGTCCTATTCGATCTGATGTTCCTCCTATTTATAGTAACGAAATACAAACAAATATTCCTATAAATATGGGATGCTCTGAATATTCCACCATGAACGTTGTAGACCGAGTAATAAGGCTTCAACGTCTTTATTTGAACGACTTGGACCGAGTCTTCCGCGGAATAAGTCTTTGTGAACGTTGCTAGCTTCTAACCCGCGTACCTGCACATAACCCGTTAGTGATCCTGAGGATACCATTCAGGATGTTACCAATATCCTGAATCAGCATCCCGAATCTGAACAGATATTATATAATCAAGATATAAGCCAAGATATTTGTCAGGATATGAGCTCAGAAATTAGCCCACAACATTAGGGTCCTAGGAAGGTTATAGACTAGGTTAAAGCATTACTAATAACCTAATTCCCTATAACCATAAGCTCTGATACCAACTCTTCTATCACACCCCGACCACGTAAAACAACAAATCGCGGCGGAATCGTCGGGGAGTGTTGTAACAGAATCATTGTTTCATAACACATGGAAATTGAAATTTTGTTTTATTGATTAAAAGAAGTTACAATGTCTTAAAATCAAAGTAACATAACAAAATTAACTAGTCTTGCATCTTTTATTGTCACTAAGGCCCAAGTCCGCCTAAGTGTATCTCGATCAATCCTATGCTCTCTTGAAAACACATGTGAAAATAGGTACGTCAGCATAAAAATGCCTGTGAGATACATAGGTTTGATTAAAATTGGATTCATGACTTGTAAGTTTAAAGAAAATGTTTGTCAAAAGTTAGTCATGAACCTTGTAAAATGTTTTCTTTTATAAATCATACAAACAGTGATAAGAAATCAGATGATATAAAAGAAAGATGCACAGATAAATAAATGACAAAGTAAAATGGGTTTGTATAAAATATGTTGTTTATAAAACAATGTTTTATGAAGATATGATATAAGTGTAAAATGTATTATGTCTATCTTGAAATGGTTTAAATAACGCTATGATATGTAATATCATAAAAGCACTTATATATAGGAAGTACCAGCGGCGTATCCACCATGCTTTAATCATATTACACTCGCCTCGTTACTTAAATCACCTACCCAAACAAACCACCAAAAATGTTTTGTTTAAACCAATTGTCAAATGTTTATGTATAAACTATGTCTATTGTCAAATGTAAATCATGCAATGTGTAAACAAATGTCATGTATGGTAAGTAAAAAGTGACTACTTAAACCATATGTAAAAATTCACAAAACAAAGTGTTTGAATAAATCAAAAGATATGTTTTGTAAAATCCATGCATGCTTTACTGATACAAATATCTATGCGGTAATGTTAAACGCCTACATCCAAGCCTTGAGACTGTCAGATAAACCTAGAACAATGTCATGGTCTACCAAAAATGTTTTCGGATTCGGTCATTCCTTCCACCCAAACAAACCTAGGATTTCAGGAACGGGAGTTGTCAAGTCTATGGTACCACTACCTACTACCGAGCGGCATGATCGATGTTAATGAATGTATTTATGTCCCGTTAAACAAACCAAATGTCATACCAAATGTAAGCATGTTTTATGAAAATAATGTACTTTAATATGCTAAATGAACATACAAAGTAGAAATGTAAAACAATGTGTCCATATGTTGAGTAAACATATGCAATAGAAATGCAATGTAAAACAATGTGTCCATATGTTGAGTAAACATATGCAACAGAAATGCAATGTAAAACAATGTGCTAGCATGCTAAGTGAACATACATAGCAAAACATAATGAAATCATGTACTATATGTGTACTAATGAACATAGTAAGCATATGATATAAAGACATGAAAAGCACGAAAGTAACAAGTAGGCATATGTGTATCATCCCAAAACATTTGAAAACAGAAAAGAGGGGACTATGTACTCACTTGAGGGTGCTTACAAGTCTTGAATAACAACCAAGCAAAGCTAAAGGGATCACGGAATCAAACGGAACCTAATATAGGTAACTATGTTAATAAACGGACCTAAATCAGAAGATCGGATAAAATGAGGTTTCGTAAACCAAATGAGTATAGGAACTCATATAATATGGTTTAACAAAGCCTACATTCTAAAACAAAACCTATCCTAAGTGCTTACGACCCATTATGACCCGTTTAGGTAGCTTGCGCTACTTTAACGCGTCGTTCGCGTGAAACGCGTTCGGACTGCCTAACTAGTCCTATGACAAGTATTATATGCCTTAACATATCTAATAATGTTACCTAATCAGTTTAGATGTCAAAATTTAGGTTACGTATGCTTAAAATTAATTTATGCGTAAAAAGGGCATTTTGGTCATTTTCCTAAGGCATATAAATTACCTATCATACAACTAACTAAACGTAGTGACCATAAGGTATAACCTCGGAAGGTTATTTCCTATACAACTATGGTCACAAAACATGTTTGATCGGATCCTAATGATCGACCAAACCAGTCGGGTTTGAAAGTCTAAACGGTTGTTTAGACCGCTTACCTTACGACCCTATATAAGCACTAAACCTAAAGTGATGAGTTAAACATGTTAAACCACGTTTAACGAAGTTAGAAAACAAGTTTGATATCAAAACAAAGGGTTTTGATACCCAAGAATAGTTTGGTTGCAAAATACGCAAGAATACGCATTTTGACCGAAACTATGACTCGTCACTACGCCTAAATAACGTGGTAATCAGTAGGTATAGTCACAAAGGACTATGACCATCGTGATTACGCTCACGTTGCGAAGTTCAAACGAACTTCGTGTTGACCATTGTTGGATATAATGTTCAATTTTCGATTATAATTCAATGTTGTCGTCAAGGTATGACCCAAAGAGTTACACTTTGGGCAACGAACATATAACGGTGTTTTAATCGTTAATCACCGGATCACGAAATAATATGCGTAATAAATGCAACGGGTGATTATTTGGAATAATTATGGAGAGTCGATTTAATATTATAATTAATTTGTTAATTATAATAAATCGTATATATATATTGTTAATTATCTAGATAATTAAAAAGAATACATAATTGTTTTAATTATGAGATAATTATGGAGGAGTTGTATTTAGAATATGATTGGTTTAAAATAAAAGATATATATCTTTTATATATTTACTCCCATAAAAATCTCAATATTGAACTATCAATTTAATATATATTTGGAACCTTTTAGTTGAAAAGGGAGTATGCTTTTCAAAAGTTTGCATGCTTTCATAGAAGTTCAAAAAGAAACAGAAGGTATTGAACTATAAAATTAATATAGTATACAGAACCTCAATTTTGGTGGTTTACTTGGCCGTCGCAAACAAAGAAGCAAGAGAAGAAGCAGATTCCTTTTGAAGTTTCAATTGGCTAGTAAAACAAACTCTTTTGTTTCTTCGACTACGCAAAAGGTAAGTAAAGTTTTAAACTTTATTTTCTTTATATTAAGGCTTCGTTTGAAATCGTTTCAAACGAACAAATATAATTTCGTGGTCAACGATCATCTAGCGAGATCGTTCGTTGAACCAAGGTGTCTTACTTGGTAATCACGATTCTTTAATTTTATATAACCTATTTTGATTGTAACGAGATCACTGGTGGAATCGGTTTAGAACCGAACCTCGTGTACATGTTTTCTGCTGCGTTCAGTTTGTTTGACAAATTGATAAAAAAATATTTTCTAAAAGTTACACGAAAATTCCAACAGTGGTATCAGAGCCACCTTACAAATCAAAGTAGGTTATTTTATAGATGTGTTTATAGATCTATAAAATAGTTATAGGATTGCATGCTAAAAATCGAGTAGATTTGGCATAGGAACCTGTCACATATAATAGTTATAGGCAAGTTTTATTAAGGCCAAACATAAACACTTGTCAAAGTCCTCTTTGACAAAATAAGTTTTGGCCTTAACCTATTTCGTTTAGCTTAATGATCGTTCTATGCAAATCCGGGTCTAGAATTGGTTTTACATAACACGCGTACTAAATTAGTTTTTGGAGCTACGCGCGTTAAAATAAAAAAAAAACATAAATATTAAAATAATGATTGTTAATATATATCAAATTAAGATATTAAATTGAAATTTAGTACGGAAGTTTAAAATGTAACAAACTTTATCTTGAAAATAAAGTTATAAATTTTGTTTTGACTTTTCGTTTAGAATATTTAAAGGAAATTTAAGTTTTCTTTATATTAAAGTTTTTTTTATTTGGATTGGATCTAAGATTAAGTGGGAGTACAAAACGGTTTGTACTACACTTAATAGCCTCGGTTCATGTTCTTGGGCTCGAACGAACCGAACATATTCTGAACCCGGAATTGCATATTTATTTATTTTATTATGTGTTTTGCCATGAGATGTTTGTTACGTACATAAAATTAATAATTAATACACGATCATTAAAACGACAATTTTAATAAAAGGTTTATTAAGTATTGGATAGGTAATTAAAATAAACAGTTTATTTTAAAATACAAAAATCAAAATTGGTTTTTCAAAAATTAAAAGTTAATTTGAAAACCGTAATTAATAAACGTTATTAATTAAAATAATTGCGACACGACCACCTTAGATTAAATAGGGTATTTAAAATTAATCGGTCGAGTGATTGAAAGGTGTTTCAAGTCATCACAAATTAAAACGTAAAATTGAATTTTACAAAGGAATTGTATAGCCTATGTTCATGCCATAGGTCGTACAAGTATTTTAAAACGACCCGTACTGGTAATTTTAAAATATAACCCAAATAAAATCGATATTCTACGCCACCCTAAATTAAGAACACCCGAACTGGTCTATCCGAACCTCTGGTGCTAGTGTTTACCCTGCATCCAGGCCTACGGTTTTGGTTAAGGGTAGTTCCGCGATTTCCATGCTTACATGGGCCGGGCTACAGTTCTGATTTGAGGACAAATATCACTTTTGTGACACGAGAGAAAATGTTAGAGTTTACCCTGCATTTGTCTTCTACGGTTGTGAAAGTGGGTGTAGTTGGGGTTAACGTACCAATGCTTGACAACACTCGTCATGCGACCCCAAACCGAGAATTGTGTAGCTGACACAATTGGTGATCGTCACCTACCCTTCAATCTATGCCAGTGAAGAGTGCTAAGTCCATTCACTGAGTTATGGGGAGATGGGATCTCATCCTAATTTCTAATATTTTGTATATCTTGGGTCAAAATTGAATTAGGTTAATGCATGAAAATTACTAATAAAATTATCTTCTAAATTCTACAGATGTCTACAAACAATTCTGATAACACCAAA
Source organism: Helianthus tuberosus (assembly GCA_030545235.1). Lineage (NCBI taxonomy): Eukaryota > Viridiplantae > Streptophyta > Magnoliopsida > Asterales > Asteraceae > Helianthus > Helianthus tuberosus. The sequence continues at coordinate 124,638,406 of CM060408.1, forward strand.
TTCTCGCTTAAGTCCATCCTTGAAAATGCTAAACTTGATAATTCTAACCTCATGGATTGGTACCGCAACCTGAAAATTGTTCTCAGGGCGGAGAAAAAGGCTTATGTCCTTGAAGGACCAATTCCCGAAGCACCTGCTGCTAATACGGGTGCAGCCCGTAAGACATGGGAAAAACATGTTTATGATTCCCAAGATGTGACATGTCTTATGCTTGCTATGATGATTCCAGAACTTCAGAAGAATCTGGAAAACTTGGGAGTATATGAGATGAGTGAGCAGCTGAAAAACATGTTTCAGCAGCAAGCTTGTCATGAGCGTTTTGAGGTGATGAGATCTCTCATTACATGTCGCATGCAGGAAGGTACTTCGGTCAGTTCTCATGTACTGAAAATGAAGTCTTTCGTTGATCAACTGGAGCGTCTGAACGCACCCCTTAGTAATGAGTTAGCTACGGATGTGATCCTTAACTCGCTACCCAATTCATATCATCAATTCGTTTTGAACTATAACATGAATGGGTGGGAAAGAACGATCCCAGAGTTGCATCAGATGCTAAAAACTGCTGAGACAAACATCCCAACTAAGGGCAATCCAGTGCTGGCGATCAGGGAACGAAGAATTACCAAGAAAAGGCCATCCAAGGGAAAAGGCAAGGCGAGTAAGCAAGACAAGGGAAAAGGCAAAAAGGTTGCCACTCCAAAGGCAAAGCCTCATAAAGATGCCAAGTGTTTTCACTGTGATGAGATCGGGCATTGGAAGAGGAATTGTCCCAAGTACCTGGCTGAGTTGAAGCTTAAGAAGCTGCAAATAGGAGAATCCTCATGTATACATGTTATTGATCTATTTTCCTTTTCGAGCAAGTCTTGGGTGTTTGACACTGGATGTGGTTTTCACATTTGTAATGATTTGCAGGGACTAAAAAGGATTAGGAAGCTGAAGCAGGGTGACTTAGAGCTGCACGTTGGGAACGGGCAGAATGTTGTTGTGAAGGCAGTTGGAGAATTTATTCTTGAATTACCTTCGGGATTGTTTATTACTTTAGACAATGTTTTTTATGTTCCTAGTTTGACTAAGAATATTATTTATGTTTCTTCTTTAAGAGAACAAGGTTTTAATTATGCTTTTGATATTGTTAATGGTAGCATTTCTGCATTTTTAAATGGTGTGTTCTATTTTGAGGCTAAGCCTCACAATGGTGTCTATGAAATAGATACTTCTAATAATAGATCAAATAATATGGTATGCTCTCTTTCCTCTAAACGTGTTAAAACTAGCTTTAATCAAACATATCGTTGGCATTGTCGTCTTGGCCATATTAACATCAATCGCATGAGGAAGCTCCAGACCGCAGGGATTCTAGAATCCACGGGTCAAGAGACTTATGATTTATGTGAATGTTGTCTAAGTAGCAAGATGACTAAGGCCCCTTTTACTGGAACTAGTGAAAGGGCCAAAGACCTGTTAGGAGTCATACATACTGATGTATGTGGTCCATTCAGAACTATGTCAATGAATGGGGAAAGATACTTCGTTACATTTACTGATGATTATAGTAGATATGGATATGTTTATCTTATGAAGTTTAAACATGAAACCTTTGAAAAGTTCAAAGAATTCCAAAATGAAGTACAGAATCAACTAGGGTAAACGATTAAGGCACTTCGATCCGATCGAGGTGGTGAATACATTAATCAAGAGTTTGATGAACATCTCAAGAAGTGTGGGATTATATCCCAACTAACTCCACCCGGAACACCACAGCTTAATGGTGTGTCTGAGAGGAGAAATTGAACCTTATTAGATATGGTTCGATCAATGATGTGTCGTATAAACTTACCACACTCCTTTTGGAGTTATGCTCTTGAAACTGCTACATGTCTTGTGAATATTGCTTCTACTAAAAGGGTAGAAAAGACACCATATGAGATGTTGCATGGTAAACCACCTAAAGTCTCTTACCTTCGCATATGGGGATGTAACGCTTATGTTACCAGTGAGTCTTCAGACAAACTTGATCCTCACGGTGGAAAAGTTGTTTTCATTGGATATGCATATCCGGTTGGTTATTATTTCTATAATCCTGCTGAAAATAGAGTTTTCACAAAGCGTCGAGGAACATTCCTAGAGGATGAGCTTATGGCGCGAGGAATTGGAGATAATCTTGTGGATCTTGAGGAAATTCGAGAACCACAAATTGATCAACCAATAGTCGAATCTGCCTCTCAACAAAATATTGTTGAACCAGAACCTGAGAGGATTCAGGAATCTGATGTAACACTAGGCGTCCGCAGAAGTACGAGGGATCGTCATGGACCTGATAGGTATTCACCTGATAGGTACGTCTTGATAATTAATCAAGAAGAGCCCTCAACCTACAAAGCTACAATTTCAGGTAACGAATCTGAAAAATGGCTCGAAGCCATGGGCGTTGAGATGCAATCCATGTATGACAACCAAGTCTGGGATTTGGTTGAACTTCCTCCCAAATGTCGGACTGTAGGAAGTAAATGGGTTTTCAAGTTGAAAACAGACATGGATGGAAATGTGCAAACCTATAAGGCTCGGTTGGTTGCTAAAGGTTTTACTCAGACTCAAGGAGTTGATTATGAGGAAACCTTCTCGCCAGTAGCCATGCTTAAGTCTATTAGGATTCTACTTGCCATAGCCGCGTATTATGACTACGAGATATGGCAAATGGATGTCAAAACCGCGTTTCTAAATGGACACCTAACAGAAGATGTCTATATGGAGCAGCCTGAAGGTTTTGTAGATCCTAAGAATCCTAAGAAAGTTTGCAAGTTGAATAAATCCATTTATGGATTGAAACAAGCATCTCGAAGCTGGAATCCTCGTTTTGATCAGAAAATCAAACAATTTGGTTTTATCAAAAATGAAGATGAGCCGTGTGTTTACAAGAAGGCAAGTGGGAGTTCTATTACTTTTCTAATCCTGTATATAGATGACATACTTCTCATTGGAAACAATATCCCGATGCTGCAGGACGTTAAATCCTGGCTTGGTAAATGTTTCTCAATAAAGGATCTTGGAGAAGCTGCTTATATTCTAGGAATAAAGATTTATAGAGATAGATCTAAGCGGCTACTTGGACTTAGTCAAAGTACATATATTGATAAGGTCATTCGACGTTTTTCAATGCAAGATTCCAAGAAGGGTCTCTTGCCAATGGCAAGTGGAACCGTACTGAATAGTCATCAATGTCCCAAACTGGACAAAGATAAAGAGGATATGAAAAAGGTTCCATATGCCTCTGCTATCGGTTCCATCATGTATGCCATGTTATGTACTAGACCGGACGTATCGTTTGCTCTGAGCTTGACTAGCAGATATAAACAGAATCCTGGTAAAAGTCACTGGATTGCTGTGAAAAATATCCTAAAGTACTTAAAAAGAACTAAGGATATATTTCTGATATTTCGCGGTTTGGAAGAAGAGATGAGAGTAAAGTGTTACACTGACGCAAGCTTCCAAACGGATCGTGATGATTCACGATCTCAGAGAGGCTATGTTTTTACTTTAAATGGTGGTGCTATAGCTTGGAAGAGTTCTAAGCAAAGCGTGGTGGCCCAGTCGACCACTGAATCAGAATATATAGCGGCTTCAGAAGCTGCTAAGGAGGTTGTTTGGATGAAAAAGTTTATTGCTGATCTCGGAGTTATACCAAGCATACAGAAGCCTATTGAGATATTTTGCGACAATACAGGTGCAATTGCTCAGGCAAAGGAACCAAGGTCGCATCACAGCACGAAGCATATTCTCAGAAAATTCCACTACATACAGGAAGTTTTGGAAAGAGGAGACATCGTAGTAGAGAAAATTGATACTGATCAGAATCTAGCAGACCCGTTTACTAAGCCTATACCTCAAGTGAGACACGAGAAGCATGCTGATTGTATAGGTCTTAGATATACTAGACAGTGGGTCTGATTTTGTAATTTAGTAATTTGGTGCATTTTGAACTGTAAACAATATTTTATGTTTATTTGAATTTAATGGTTGAATGTTTTTCAAACTATTATATTTGTGTTCAAATATTAGTACGTTAAGTATCTATGAATATTGTATTCTAAAAATGTTTGTAGTCTATCAGATTCGTGATAACCAATTTGATAAAAGACTATTGTGAATTAGATGGTTGATCCATATAATGGATACTCAAAGTGTTGAGAACCATATTCACTAATATGATTAGTTGAATCATATTGGGCGTAACTCGTTTCAAAATGATCTTCATGGATCTTAGTCATAAGACATTTTGAATAGGTACGATCATTGTATGCTTAGACCTGCGTATGCTTAGACCTGCGGTACATACTAGAACTAACTTAAATGAATGGTTGCTCTTTGATTCTATCTAACGCTGTACGTAACTGGCAGTAATAAGGATAGTTTTGGGAATGATCTGAAGTTTAGTGGGAGTTGTTTGTAGCCAAAGGGATCTGTGCTTCTATACTTAGGAGAGGAACACTCTGGCGCCTTTCGTTGGTTTGAACTGGTGTTAAACGCGTGGCCACGCTCGAAATAGTAGTAGTTTGATAAACCACTTCAAATCAGGAACGAAATTAGAAATGGTTGAATAATATATGAGAATGAATTGGATCCATGTCTCATGTTCAACAAGTGTTCAATACAGAGGGATAAATGAGTCGATTACCCGGGCTATAGTATTTGCATAACCAAAGGTTTGATTAGTGCAAAGAATTAGTTGACATAAATTTGTCATACCTTGTCGGGGGAAATATGATGTAGCTAGGCTCCCACTATTGTCTACATTGAAACTTAATCAGCCAATCGACCAAGTGGGAGATTGTTGGATATAATGTTCAATTGTCGATTATAATTCAATGTTGCCGTCAAGGTACGACCCAAAGAGTTACACTTTGGGCAACGAACATATAACGGTGTTTTAATCGTTAATCACCGGATCACGAAATAATAAGCGTAATAAATGCAACGGGTGATTATTTGGAATAATTACGGAGAGTCGATTTAATATTATAATTAATTTGTTAATTATAATAAATCGTATATATATATATATATTGTTAATTATCTAGATAATTAAAAAGAATAGATAATTGTTTTAATTATGAGATAATTATGGAGGAGTTGTATTTAGAATACGATTGGTTTAAAATAAAATATATATATCTTTTATATATTTACTCCCATAAAAATATCAATATTGAACTATCAATTTAATATATATTCGGAACCTTTTAGTTGAAAAGGGAGTATGCTTTTCAAAAGTTTGCATGCTTTCATAGAAGTTCAAAAAGAAACAGAAGGTATTGAACTATAAAATTAATATAGTATACGGAACCTCAATTTTGGTGGTTTACTTGGCCGTCGCAAACAAAGAAGCAAGAGAAGGAGCAGATTCCTTTTGAAGTTTCAATTGGCTAGTAAAACAAACTCTTTTGTTTCTTCGACTACGCAAAAGGTAAGTAAAGTTTTAAACTTTATTTTCTTTAGATTAAGGCTTCGTTTGAAATCGTTTCAAACGAACATATATAATTTCGTGGTCAACGATCATCTAGCGAGATCGTTCGTTGAACCAAGGTGTCTTACTTGGTAGTCATGATTCTTTAATTTTATATAACCTATTTTGATTGTAACGAGATCACTGGTGGAATCAGTTTAGAACCGAACCTCGTGTACATGTTTTCAGCTGCGTTCAGTTTGTTTGACAAATTGATAAAAAAATATTTTCTAAAAGTTACACGAAAATTCCAACAACCATTGACTGGCCAAAGCTGAAAGTCAAACACTGTTTGACTTTCATGCTTAAAAACGCATAAAAGAACGAAAGAAGCTTACAAGAGGTCCAAGCTAGGAAGATCTTGATCTAAATACTCAGGTATGAAGCATAAAGCTTAAACTTAGAGCATAAAATCAGATCATGAGTGAATTGAAATAGAAATGGGGTTTGGTATTTATAGGAAAACAAGAACCGTTAGGATCATTTCTTGATAAACGAGCTTTGATCTTGGCCCTACAAGTAATACCCACTGTTTTGGTAATCTATGGGTGCTTAAAACCAGCTCCATGTTTGCTAAAACCATGTCCATAAACCCAGAACTAGCTGCTGATTGAAGAAAACCATTTTTTTGCAGAACTGGGGAGTTTACCCAGGCCGCGTAAGAATCAAGGAAGTCTTACGCGCCCCTCCTGAGCCCAAGTTTGGCAGATTGGCAGTTTAGGTCCCTGAATGTGTAAAACATGGTTTTCGATGCATTTTCGACATATTTAAGCCCCGTTAACCCCATTTCAAAGCTCTAAAATGAATTTAAAGTATAGGTAACTTAAAATATGCTCAAAAACATCTCGGATGTCGGTTTGTTTGGCCGTACAATCACGTTGTTCGGTTAATTACGACGAAACACGAACGGACGCGAAAAACGATCCAAATTACGCGACGAATGGAATTTTATCTTACCAATCACTAAAATAAAATGTTTTAATGATTACATAAATTTTTGGATGTCCGGATGTATTCAGAACGTAAGATATGCGCGAAAATGCAAACTTATGCCCTTTTTGACGCTTTTAGTCCCTATTTGATCTAAAAGTTTATTTTAGAACACCAAACACCTCTAGGCCTATTTCTAAGCTATGTAAAGGATATTTAGGGAATGTTTAACTTATGATCATATTCCGGAATGTTCGTTACAATACGAATCGGCATACTTTCACAGTTTGTCGAAATTAGCCCCTGTAAGTGAATAAACTTGATTTCGACACACCAAACACTCCAAAACTTATTTCCAAGTTATGTAAAGGTTATTTAAGGTATGTTAAGCCCATGTCACTATTCTGGAGTGTTTGTTTTGTTAAACTGGTTACGTTTACGCATCAGTTCACGTATAACTTCCCAGAAAGCGATTTAGAGCTCGAAATCGAACAAGAATTGATATGTGCGAATGATACACATATTTGTACAAATGCAAAGTATGAAATACAATATTTAATTGATTTGGTATTTATTTGATGGCCGTGGAGGCACATGTGTCACAAAAGATTCCATGACCTGTCTCGCGTTGTCCCCTACATGGTAGAACCAGAGTTCAAGCGAATCGAACGGTTCATTTGGGGATTGGCACCCCAAATCATGAGCATGGTGATGACATCCAAGCCTCTAACCATCACTGAGGCCATTGATTTGAGCGTAGCACTGACAGAAGAAGCGATCAGATTGAACAAATTCTCAATTTCTGATAACAAGAAGAAGGAGACTCATGTCGAGTCGTCAGGAGAGAACAAGAGGAAGTTCTCAAATTTCAAGAAAGGTACCCAAGGAAACGATGGTAGCAACAAGAAAAGAGATGCGAACCCACCAGCCAAAGTCAGGACTGGTACTGCAAGTTCGGAGAACAAAGGGAAAGGTTACATGGGCACTTTGCCTAAGTGTGATGTATGCCAGTTCCATCATGCCGGCCAGTGTAGGTTTAGGAAGTGTGAAAGCTGTGGAAAGAATGGTCATTCGAAGGAGACATGCTGGGTTGGTACTGGTCATGGAAACGGTAGTCAAAGAGGTAATGGCAATGGCAATGGCAATGGGAACCGTGGTGGAAACGGTAATGGGAATCAGACTGGGAATCGTAACCAGGGAGGTTATGGAAATCATGGTGGTTCTGGAAACCAAGCTGGTAATGGAAACCGTAACCAAAACAACAACCAGGGTGGTACTGGAAACAAGCAAGGATGCTTTAGTTGCGGAGATGTCGGGCATTTTAAGCGAGATTGCCCAAAGAACAATCAAGCCCAAGGAAGAGTTTTCAACATTGGAGCTAGGGAAGCTCGCCAAGATCCGAACGTAGTCACGGGTACGTTCCCTATCAACCAACACTTTGCATCTGTACTGTTTGATACCGGTGCCAATTATAGCTTTGTATCCCTAGAATTTAAGAATATACTTGGGTTAGTGACCAGTAAGCTAGATATTCCATTCTCGATAGAACTAGCTAATGGAAAGCTAGTAGAGGCAAACGAAGTAATTAGAGGCTGTGTAATAGAGCTCGGAGAGCATGAGTTTACGCTTGATCTTCTGCCAGTTGAGTTGGGAAGCTTTGACGTGGTAGTTGGAATGGATTGGTTGTTGAGCAACCGAGCTAAGATCGTATGCCACGAGAAGATCATTCGCATCCCGATGGCGAATGGAGAGACGATTGTAGTGCATCGAGAAAAGCATGATACGCCCTAAGGATTATCAGTTGTTTGAAGGCCCAAAGGTGTCACACCCTGTCTTTTGCGGAAGCGTATGATGTGTGACTAGTTTGTTATCATTGCATTCAATCATAATAAACAACTACATGCTTTAAAACGATGTTCATCCATTCATAAAAATTTGAGTATTACAAACACTGGTTGCTTAAGTTTTAAAACACAACCTTTGTCTAGGTTACAATCCGACAAAAGTGGATGACATCTAATCTTGAAATTTACTTCTAGTTATGACACTCGTGCCCAAGATCCATCCTGTTACCTGAAATACATGTGAGTTTTGGAAAAACGTCAACATAAAGTTGGTATGAATTCATGTAGTTTTTGTATTTCACGTTTGTATACTTTGTAAGAAAACGTAGTTTGTTTCTCGTATAAATCCAGTATTTTTGTATAAATCAAGTATTCATGTGTACACCAAGTACTCATGTATAAATCAAGTATTCTTGTAAAAATCAAGTTTTCTTACGTACACCACGTACTCATGTATAAATCAAATATTCTTGTATAATTCAAGTTTTCTTGTGTACACCACGTACTCAAGTATAAATCAAATATTCTTGTATAATTCAAGTTTTCTTATGTACACCACATACTCATGTATAAATCAAATATTCTTGTATAATTCAAGTTTTCTTGTGTACACCACGTACTCAAGTATAAATCAAATATTCTTGTATAATTCAGGGTTGTTAATGGGTTGCAAGGCCATTAACATGTGACACGACATAGGAAGTCACCAAACCATAGGCATTTATCAAGTTTTTCTGAGACACAAAAGCACTACTCAGTACTCATTCTCACCGAGAGTGTGGCTGCCTGAAACCCGTTAGATCTAACCTTTTGTTCTGCAGTCTAGGTATATTGTTGATTAATGGTGCTTATGGTACCCTATTCGTGACACGATTTCTCGTATCATTCCTCAGAACACATCATTCTTGGTACTCGTTCTCCCCAAGTGTGCTTCTTGTATTCTTATATTCTTAAATCGCATCATACTTGGTACTCGTTCTCACCAAGTGTGCTTCTTGTATTCTTATATTCTTAAATCGCATCATACTTGGTACTCGTTCTCACCAAGTGTGCTTCTTGTATTCTTATACTCTTAAATCGCATCATACTTGGTACTCGTTCTCACCAAGTGTGCTTCTTGTTATCATATCATTTGTAAACATTGTAATATTTGTAACATGTATTTCACCCCCGAGAGTTATAAAACCAAAAACAGTTAAAGAAAAGGGGGAGCATGAACTCACAACTTTGCGTTCCTGCGTCGTAAACTTCACCGGCTTTGCTTATCTAGCGTCGTGACCTAAACGTGTTTTATTAATCGTTAGTCACTAGACTTGTATCGCACAAGTACAAGTCACTATCTTTTGTATATGTGTTCTTGTGTTAAAAATAATTTATATTTTTAACCATGTATCTTACTTATATTATTTTCTCAAAAATAAATATAAGTATCTTGTATTTTGCACCCGAATTATGTATTTTGTCCAAGTAATATATTTTCATAAATATATCTTCTTGTATGTGTCTAAGCATGTTGTATGTGTATTCTTGTATCTTCACTCCTTAGGAGTATTTAGTGTATTTTCAAGTCCTAATACACTATCACATATAATACATACTACATACACTTAGCACAAAATTTGGTGATCAAAATATATATATATATTTTTCTAAAAAATATACATACCTAATATCAATTTGTATCTTGAAGAATTCATCATTTCTTAATACAAAAATTAGGGGAAACCTTGGTAAATATTTTTAGGGAATAAGTTTCACAAAACTTATATTTTTCTAAGTGTCAGAATTTATAAAAAATTTGACAGAGTTTCCCCTAAAAATGAAGGTTTCCCATGTTTTCAAAACATGTGTTTATTTTCTTTTAAATCATCATCAAACATCAACAACTTATTCTACATTTATCAAGTGCCAAAATCGAGTAATTCACACCACATCATGAACTTGAAGTTTTGTAAAGACTTGTAGTAACTTACCATGTTATTTAGTAGGTTTAGTTACTCTTAAAAACATGGTTGTTTGTTTGTAAATCGCATTATTAAAAGACTTGGTCCTTTACAACTTATAATCACATTTTACAAAAATGTTTACTTGTAACATCTTCTTGTTTCTCTAGCATCTTTACACTTATTTTATCACCAAAAATAGTGTATGTTTAAGTAAAACCAAGATTTTCTAAAATCGTATTTTAAACTTGGTTCTTTTAGAAAAGCCACTCATGAATCTTAGATTCACAAGATTACTAGCTTGCTTTGTTTAATATTTTTCCAAGAAATCATTCATTCATCAAGTTCATGACTTAACAAGAAGATGATTATTTCATGTTGTTACATAATCATCTCCCAACTTGTTAGATCATGTGTTTAATCATAATCTAGCAAGCTTCATGTAATGATCATCCTCAATAACTCTAATAAACAACAAGCAATCACCATATATCTACTAAACAATATCATTTCAACAAGATTTCATCATATGTAGAGCTTATGTTTCAAGTTTCAAGTTTATGTTCTTTAGTGTTCATATGATTTTCAACATAATAAGTCTTTTAACTACTAAAAATAGAAGTAAACAAGGGTGTTCAAGGATCTTACAACTAGCTTAAAGCTAGGGAAGAACTATGATGAAAATGTGGTGGATAATAGCACACAAAGGTGGTCCTTCAAGTTCCGTGAGCACCGAGCTTCGTTAGACACCTTGTATCACCTTGAAGTACACTTGGATTGCTTAAACTTGAATAAAAAATATGGTGGTGGTGATAGGGGGTTTCGGCCGTAGCTTGTTAGAGGGAGAGAAGGAGAAATTTTGGTGTGTTGGTGAACTAATGATCTCTAGGTCTTATAACCATTCAACATCTTTGTCCCATGGGTAATATGTTCTTAAAAGTACTAGCATAATCCACCAAATCCCAAGGTGATCAATGGAAGAGATTTTGAAAGATTTAAACAAATCTTGGGTGGGGCCACACATGTGAGCCGAGAATTAGGAGTGGGGGGGGGTTAATTGTAAATTAGATGGTAAGTAGGTGATTTAGTGGAAGGTAAATGGGAAAATCTAGTGTTTAGTGTGTTATGTGCTTTATGTAGAAAGTTTAAGTGTTCGGGAACCAATACTAGCAAAAAGTGAAACAATGTTTCTAGCATTATTTTTATGTTCCGGGTAATGTCCGGTTGTTCGGTTAAATACTGGTTCGTTAAAGTGCTAAATTGCACCGTTTAGTGTCCTTTATGTCCCCCTTTGTAACCATTTCAATTCCCGACACTTGGGGAAGTATTCTGGATGATAAATCATGAATTCTGCATAATATATCAAGGTTAAAATGCTGAATTATGGCTGATTATAGCTGAATTTAATAAAATTATGCACTTAAAGTGCGTTTCGGGTGCTTTTTAGTGCGTATTTTAGCTTTCGGAACGTCTATATGTTAACCCTTGTATGTACTCTTGGGTTTTAATGCATTCTTGTTATTGGACCTACACCTAGGCTCCAATTCTATTGTCTAACTGCTTTCTGCATAATTGTTGACACAATGTGTCTTACCGGTGAGTTTACTAGTATTTTTGACGCAACGCTATCATAAGGTAATTCTTGTAGTATAAAACGTGCATGAATTCACTTGCATGGAAACCAGAAATTTATTTGTCTGGTAAACTAGATCAGGCACAGTCATTAAAGCACATATTACTGTTTATTTAGTGTACGGAATGTACGGAAAAGTGACAGTTGTCACATAAGGTTTTTGCAGAAAGGATGTGTTGCCTACTTGGCTCACGTTGTTGATAAGGAAGTGGTAGAGCCGAAGTTGGAAGATATCCCTGTGGTAAGGGAATATCCTGAAGTCTTCCCCGAAGACTTGCCAGGATTACTGCCGCAACGACAAGTCGAGTTCCACATTGACTTGATTCCAGGCGTCGCGCCTGTAGCCAAGGCACCTTATCGACTTGCGCCTTTTGCGGTGCAAGAATTGTCGATGCAGCTTCAAGAGCTATTGGACAAGGGATTTATTAGACCAAGCTTCTTGCCTTGGGGAGCTCCAGTACTGTTTGTCAAGAAGAAGGATGGTAGTTTTCGTATGTGCATTGACTACCGAGAACTGAATAAGTTGACCATCAAGAATCGGTACCCCTTGCCGAGGATTGATGATCTCTTGGATCAACTTCAGGGTTCGATTTACTACTCCAAGATCGATCTTCGATCAGGTTATCACCAGCTGCGGATTCAAGAAGAGAGTATACCGAAGACTGCCTTCAGGACTCTTTATGGACATTACGAGTTCTAGTGATGCCGTTAGGATTGACGAATGCACCGGCAGTATTTATGGATTTGATGAATTGAGTCTGCAAGCCATATCTTGATAAATTCGTGATTGTATTTATCGATGATATTTTGATTTATTCAAGGACCAAGGAAGAGCATGAGCAACACCTTAGAGCCATATTAGAGCTGCTCAAGAAGGAGAAACTTTATGCTAAGTTCTCGAAGTGCAAGTTCTGGTTACGCGAGGTATAATTCCTTGGTCATGTAGTGAATGAAGATGGAATCCATGTGGATCCCGCCAAGATCGAGGCGATTAAGAACTGGGAAACTCCGAAGACACCAATCGAGATCCGACAGTTTCTAGGTTTAGCAGGGTACTATCGCCGATTCATTGAGGATTTTTCAAAAATCGCTCAACCACTGACCTCCCTTTCTCAAAAGGATAAGAAGTATGAATGGGGAGATAGGCAAGAAGAAGCATTTTAGTTGCTTAAGAACAAGCTTTGCGATACACCTATTTTATCCCTACCCGAAGGCACCGATGACTTCGTGGTATACTGTGACGCCTCGCGTCAGGGATTAGGCCGTGTGCTGATGCAGCGACAAAAGGTTATCGCCTATGCTTCGCGCCAGTTGAAAGTTCATGAGAAGTATTACACCACGCATGATTTGGAATTAGGCGCAGTGGTGTTTGCTTTGAATATTTGGCGGCATTACCTTTATGGTACCCAATGCATGATCTTTACAGATCACAAGAGCCTTCAGCACATATTCGATCAGAAAGAGATTAATATGAGATAGCGACGATGGGTTGAGCTGTTAAACGATTATGATTGTGAAATCAAATATCACCCAGGGAAGGCGAATGTGGTGGCAAACGCCTTAAGTTGGAAAGAGAGGATTAAGCCCATAAGGGTTAGGGCTTTGGAGATGATCATTCAAACAGACCTCTCGTTGCGCATTCGTGCTGCGCAGAGAGAAGCTCTCAAGAAGGAAAACTTGAAGGATGAATATCTCCGTGGGATGGAGAACCAGTTGGTACCAAATAAGAAAGGAACATTGTGTTTTATGGGACGAATTTGGGTTCCCCTCTTTGGTGGTCTTAGAGACGTGATCTTTGATGAAGCTCATAAATCAAGGTACTCGATCCACCCAGGATCGGATAAGATGTACTAAGATTTGAAGGATTTCTACTGGTGGCTGAGATTGAAAGGTGATGTTGCAACTTATGTTGGAAAATGTTTGACTTGCGCCAAGGTGAAGGCCGAGTATCAGAAGCCTTCAGGTCTCCTACAGCAACCCAAGATACATGTGGAAGTGGGAGCAGATTTCGATGGACTTCATAACAAAGTTGCCCAAGACACCCAGAGGTCATGATACGATTTGGGTAATCGTAGACCGTCTGACAAAATTTGCGTACTTTCTACGAATCAGGGAAAAAGATAACACAGGTAAGCTAGCTGAGCTGTACCTCAGGGAGATAGTTGCACGTCATGGAGTACCTATCTCGATTATATCCGATAGAGACAACAGATAAGATCATGCAGATCCGAGAGCGCATCAAGGCGGCTCGTGATCGACAAAAGAGCTATGCAGACCAAAGAAGGAAACCCTTGGAGTTTGAAGTAGGAGATATGGTTTTATTGAAAGTCTCACCTTGGAAAGGTGTGGCACGCTTTGGAAAGCGTGGTAAGTTAAACCCACGATTCATTGGACCGTTCAAAATCCTGGAGAGGATTGGTCCTGTGGCATATAAGTTGGAACTACCAGCGGAACTGAATGGTGTTCACGATACATTTCATGTATCCAATCTGAAGAAGAGTCCAACTTAAGAAACAATGGTCATTCCTGCTGACGAAGTTCACATAGACGACACACACCACTTCACCGAAGAGCCTGTTGAGGTTACTGATTGGAAAGTTAACAAGACTCGGAGGAGTAGTGTTAAACTTGTCAAGGTTAGATGGAACGCGCGTCATGACCCAGAGTTTACTTGGGAGCGTGAGGACCGCATGAAAAAAAATATTAACCGCATTTATTCCCTAACACCCCTGCAGCTAGTAGTAAAGCTTAAAATTTCAGGACGAAATTTTCTTAACAGGGGGAGAATGTGACAACTGTCAAAAATTCAGGTATCTGTACAATTAATTAACCATGATTAGTGCTTAATGACTGTGCTAAATTTGCAATTAACTGCTTTCTGATTACTGCCATATACATACATGTGCATCATACATTGTTTAATGTCATACCAATATTGCATGAAAGCTTTATTGCCTCAGATGATGCATTAAGTACAGTTAGCACAGTTATCTGATAAATCAGGAAAATGCTGACAGAACTCAGCACATAGACAGACAGTGCATTGAGACAAAAAATGAGCCAGAAACCAAGTATTGCACTAGTATAGTGTGTAGGAAAGTAAGGATCACAAAACGGCCTTTCTAGTGATAGTTTAAGTGCCGAAAAGTGCCTAAAACTCACCCAAAGTGCTGAATTCGGCAAAATTCAGCAAAATTCAGCATGTTAACAATCTAATATCATGCATAAATATGGTTAAATTGCCCTGAATGCTTTCCTAAGTGTCGGGAATCGAAAGTGTCATAAAAGGTAACATAAAGCACACTAAACTGCATAATTTAGCACTTTAACAAACCGGTAACCAACCGAACAACCAGACACTACCCGGAATCAAATTTACACTAGGAGCACTGTTTTAACATTTCTAAGCTAATTATGGTCCCCGAACACCATAACATCTCCTAAAAATATCTAATAACTAAAACACGTAACTAATACTTGGATTTCAACTAGTAAGTAACTAGTTTGGTTAAAACCTATCCTACTTACCCCCCCCCCCCCCCCCCACACACACCTATTTACGGCCCAACATGTGGACCTACATGGGATTTTCTTTCAATTTTATAATAGATCATGTTGGCACCATAAGAACATAATATCCTTTGGGAAAACACCTAAACTTGGTTATAAGTATAACCCTTTGTTCATAACTTTCATAATCTCACACACACTAACACACACTTACTCTCCTCTTTCCCTCTCTTGTGCTCTCGGCCGAAGACCACCACCACCCTACCACCACCATCAATTCACTTCCATTCATTTCACACACTTACAAAGGTGCTAGAGACCATACAAAGAAGCTAGGAGCTTGTGGAAGTGGAAGGACCTCTCTCATTTGCTTTTATCCATCTCATAAGTTCACTTGATCATCCCTAGCCTTGTGCTAGTGGTAAGAGTCTTGATCTTGCCAGTTTACTTCTATTCTAAGTGGTTAAAAGAAGAATCATACTTATAATCTTGAAGAACACTAAAGATCACAAGAAGTAAACTTTAACATAAGCATGGTTTATGAAGAAACTAAGTGGTTATTATGTTGTTTTGCTTGTTGATTGTTGTTTGTTCATATATATGGTGTAGATCATCATATGATCTTGCTAGATCATGATTAAAAACATAATCTAGCAAGATGAGAGAATAGAAATGTTGTAGGATGATAGATCATCCACACATGAATCATGAACTTGAAAGAATACCTTGATTTCTTGAAAAAAAATGATCAAAGTGAGTGATAACATTTGTAGATCTAAAGATTTATGGATGATTTCTAAAGAAACCAAGTTAAAAATATAAGTCTTGCTAAATCTTGGTTCTTACATAAATAAACTCTATTTTTAGTGGTTAAACAAGTGTAGAAACACTTGTGTAACAAGAAGAATGCATAAAGAAGTATTTTTAGAAAACATGATTTGAAGTTGTAAACATCTATATTCTTTAAAAATGAAGTTTTTAAAGAACTCATCACACTTTAAAGGATAACAAGGCTTACTAATAACACTAGTAAGTTCCTGTAAATTTTTACAAATATTCAAGTTCATGAAGTGGTAGATTATTACTTGTTTATGGCAAATTGGTAAGTAAAGGTTGTTTATTGTTGATTGTGAATTGATTGTGATGATTTTTACAAAAGAAAATGATATGCTTGAAAGCATGGAAACCTCCATTTTTAGGGGAAACTATGGCAAAATTTTCTAAAAATCTAAACACTTAGAAAAATATTTATTAACCTACACTTACAAGTGTGTTTTAAACCATAAATTGTTACAAAAACTTTGCCTTAAATTTTGTTTACAAAATACAAATATTGGAGGTTGGTTTTCATAAATAAAAGCGACTAAATATGTATTTAGGAAATATATATTTAGAAGACACCATGTGTATGATTATTTGTATATTTTGTGTATTAGTTATATTATTTTAGAGCATGAAATAATATAACTCATTAAAATACCAAGAATCACAATCCAAAATATTACCAAAATTCCAAGGAATAAATATACACATTTACACAAAATATTGGTGAAACCGAACTATGGAATAAGACTTACAAATGTTCCGGAAAATTTATTCACAAAGTATATTTTGGTAAATAAAATTTTGGACACCAAGGAAATGAAAATATGACTTTTACAAATACTACAAGAATATATCATATTTTGACAAGAGAAAAATATATTATTTTGGCAAGTATAAATATATATTTTTCTTGAAATTTTTAGAAGATATATTATTTTTAAGAAATATATATTTTTTTACACAAACATGAAATACAATATTTTGAGGTGAAAAATATATTTTCTCAAATAAATATGAAGTATGTCACTTTTGGAGAAAAATGAGTTTAGATATATTTTCCAAGTTGGACTTGAAAATATATTAATTTTTGGAACTCATGAGAGAAAACAAATATTTTTGGCAAAATAAAAATTATAAATATTTTTTCTAAATAATAATATTTATTACAATATATATTTTGGAAGTATGTATTGGTGGACTTTTATTAAAAATAATATTCCAGAAAATTAATACGAAATTAAGTAAAAGAATACTTAATGAATACAATAAAAAATGTATTCTCATACGTATAAATACACACCGGAATACGACCCTGATACATGGCAAAATATACAAGTATAAGAATACAAATACCCCCATCCTTGGGAAGGATATACAAGTATAAATACTTGGGAAGTATTAAGTTAACATAATTGTCTTAACAATTATTCCAAAATTTATAAATATAATTTAAGTTGAAATATTAATTATTTTAACAAATAATTATATAACTTGGAATAATATCGAAGACACAAAAGAATCGTAACTCAAAGACATTAATACTAAGTCAAGGCACGACCCGTTCGTCTAATAGATCATAGTACGTTGTAGGTAGTCGTGTTTACTCGAAGGAGCTTGAGTTACGGTGACTGAAGACGCAAGACTGTGAGTTTCGTGACCCCCTTTTCTTTTACTGTTTTCAGTTTTATAACTTCGGGGGTAAAGTACATGTTACAACTGTTTACAAACGTTATTATTTGGTATGGTTAGCTAAGGAAGGGTACTTCTAGATCATGTGAGTGGTGGGTATGACGCTTAAGGCCATCAATCCTCTTTGTAGGACCGAGGGACATGAGTGATAGATCTATTCGGGTGTAGCGAGCCCCACCCATGTTGGACCAAGGTTTGGCCCATGGGTTGACTATGTCTTACAGCCGGAAGCCCGGTGCAAAGTCTGCTAGGTTTGAGCTTTCCTGCATCACGTCACACATATTAATGGCCTTGCAAACCATTAATGATCTGTTTTTCCTTGTTTCTTTCATACCGGAATTTACAAACTTACATACATACTTCCAACGATTTCAAAGGTTTATTCATACACACAAACAAACACACGAACTCGCTCAACTTTTGTTGATGTTTTCAAAATACATGTATTTCAGGGAATTAGTTGTGGATCTGGCGGGCGTTCGGAAGTTCCAAGTGTGGTTTAAGAATAAAAGATGTCATCCATGGTCTTCGGGTTTGGTCAGGGTGTCTTATTCCTAGACGAGACACGTCTTCCAAATCCTGGTTTTATTTAATGTCATCTGTCGAGTCTTTGTGAACTCTTAAACAAGTTGCATGGTTTGCACTCGAATTTAAATTTCTATGTTTTAAGACAATGTTGTTATGTTTTTAAACTTAATTAATGGATGACCATCTATGGTTTTTATCATATAGTTGTTCTTATGATTGAATGCAATGATATTAAGAAAGTCACACCATAATCATGTTTCCGCAAAAGTCAGGGTGTGACAATTACCCCATTCCACTATTCAGTGAACGAAATACATGTCGTTTTGGGTCCGTTTAGGGTGAAAATCAAGTACAAACGAGTTTTTTTTTTTTTAAGAATTTCAACCTAGATCCTACATTTGGTGAGTGTGAAATCAATTGATTTCTAACTTGGGAAGCCGTGGCTAGTCCCAATACACTCAGTTAAGTGTAAATCCGTTGTGAAGGAAGAAGTTTTGATGAAAAAGATGAAGAGTTTTTGTAAAAACATGAATTTATGAAGAAAAGAAGAAGTTAAGTGAAAAAGATGAAGTTTTTAAATGAAAACGTAAGAGTTTAGATGAAAAAGAAGTGATTCTTGTGGAAATCGAAGTGGAAAACGTTGTGTAATTGAATAAAACTGTTAAATATTACTTGAAAAATGGTCGGACAGCAATTCGGCAGAGTTTCGGTATGAAATCAGCAAGTGAGAAAGAATGAGGAGTGTGGCTGGGTATTTATAGAGGATGTGGGTTCGCACAGAAGGACCTTGTTCGAAGCAGCTGCCTTCGTACGAGGCCAGTTAGCGTTGTTTGAAGGTGCTGTTTTGTGCACCCTTTTCCTCATTTCGCGTGTAAGGTGCTCGTTTAATGCATTTTGTTGCGTTAGTTAGTATTGGTACTTTAAGTATTTTGGCGTAACATCGTGTTTCGAGTCGCGTTGCGTTGCGTTGTGTTTTAAGGTGATAAATCGAGTTGTGCAAGAAGGGTTGAGTTTGCGTTGCGATAGCATTTGCGAGTAACAATATACATAATAAGCACACACAAGTAAAACACATAAGAACACACAACATAACATTACTACTACTAATAACAGCGTTTGCGATTCAGCGTGTTAGTCGTGATAAGCGTATGCGGGGGCGTATGGTAACCAAACAAACACACTCGGCAATTTAAATAACATAATTCTCTGTAATTCGTGTTGCGTAAGCGTTGCGAATATAAAGCGTTTAAACGTGTAGCGGTGCGGTGTGATGAAAATGTATTTAGTATAACATAACCCTTTATTTATATCGAATCTCGGAATACAAGACGATTACAATCGAAGTAAAAGCAATCGGGTAACGATCCAAAAAGTCGGGTTGCTACACGTGTGGGGTGCCCAGTGACCAGATTCTTGACAGCCAACAGTTTTGACTGCCTTGGAGCCCAAGAACTTGATTTTCCTGGTTTCTTTCTACATTTGACAAGTGTTAGGACCCCCATACTGATCATGCCACCTCCTTGGATACTTGTAATCATCTTATGGCCTTTAAACAACTATAAATAGCAAGCTCTTTTCCTCAAATTCCTTGCTCATTCCTACATTCTCTTCTCCCACATCATTAGAGTTGTTTCCAGCAATTGGAGACCTCCTATCTGAGTCTTAAGTGTTTCTCAAACACAAGTAAGTACTCATCCTTAGTCTATTTCATCTATTTAGTCATTTTTGAGCTAAAAGTCAAACAGTTTGACTTTCGGTTCTGACCTTAATTGGTCAAGTCAGAGTTCAATTGAACTTTGCACGTGATCGTAATCACGAAGGTTATAACCCCTTGCGATTGCACCTTCGGATTACCTCGTTTACCAGTCGAAGTTGTGACACCCGGCTATTTTGAGTCCGTACCGTACTAGTGCGACATGTGTTATGAATAAATAAAGGCAATATTTTATTAAATGTGGTGTTATTATGTGGTATTTGTTGAGTTGGAAAATCTAAACTTTCTTAAAAATTATGTTGGCAATAATAAGATGAACGCCTATCGCTTAACGAGCAAAATGCGAAACGAACGTTGGTGACCACCCGAATAATGTTAAAATCCTAAAAATATTCCGTTATGATTATAATCCTATTTTTAATCATATTCGTAAAGAAAAATTAATTAAAACGCTTAAAAATGCTATTTTTCGAGTTTAAGCGCATACTGCGTAATACTGCGCGTATACTGCAAAATACAGACAACGCAGCTAGTCTAGGCAAATAAAATATTATTTAGTAATATTTTTACGCCTTAAAATGCAATTTAAACGCGAGATAAAATACCCGGTAGTCAGTTAATTACCTGTATTTAACACTATATATTATATACACTTGTATGTAGGCGAAATTGTGTGTGTGTGTGTATGGACAAGTGGCGACAAAGTGAGTGTCACACCCCGACCACGTAGAACATACAAAACGTGGCGGAAACATCGAGGCGTGTTGTAACAGAATTAATGTTTCATAACCATGGATACAAAAAGTGTTTTGTTTTATTAAACATTGAATAATTACATCGTCTGGAAATCTAAATACACAAATTAAACATAGTCTATCATTGTTATTGAGTCACTAAGGCCTTGACCAGTCCTATGTGAGCATGCATCTTATCAATCGATATCATCCAATAATACCTGAAACATATGTGAAAACGAGGTCAGCAAAGAAATGCTGGCGAGTACATAGGTTTTGTGAAAATAAGATTCATGACTTCTGTTTAAGAAAATGTTTAGTCATGAACCTTGTAATTTGCTTTGTCTTTGTAAATCATTTGAAAAATAATAAGTTTAGGTGATATGTATAATTAAGTGAATAATGCATGATTAAATGAATAACCATGTAAAAATGAGTTTGTATAAGAAAAGTTGTTTGTAAATAAATGTCTTGTGAAAAGTATGTTACTTGTATAAAATGTTCTATGTCTCAAACTGAAATGATTCAAATAACGCTACAATATGTAATACCATACAAACACTTATATATAGGAAGTACCAGCGGCGTATCCACCATGCTTGTATCATATTCCACACGCATTGTTACTTAATCACTTAATCCAAACCAAACCACCAAAGTAATGTTCATGCCCAAATGTAAATCATGTAATATGTATAACCAAAATAATATCGTATATCGCTTTGAAGCCAATCGTTTACCCAATCGTTAAAACATCGTGTGAAAACCAATCGTAAATCGTTTAATTCGTTTTAGGTCGTGAAACTACTTATATGGTCGTCTCGCTAATAACATTCAAACCTTCGTGACTTTCATCGCTTCTCGTTTTCGTCGCTTCTCGTTTTCGTCGCTTCTCGTTTTCGTATTAACAAACCTCCATAGGGTAAGTTAATAATTACAGATTCAGTCGCTACCTACCATACCCACACATAACCACGGGTGTAGTAAATAACGGGATTTGTCAGATCCTATGGTACCATAACCTAATACTGGTCGGCTTGATCATTGCTAATGAATGTCATTTGTTATATAACTACAACCAACAAGTTTGTTCACTTTATGAAATCGTTATTAGTTTTGTATAAATCGCTTTAATTGTTTTTGAAACCATCGTTATAACATCGAAAACATTTAGCACATATGAGTCACCCCAAAACAATTGAAAACAGTAAAATAGGGGAATAATGTACTCGCCTGAGATTGCTTAGAGGTCTTGAACAACAACCAAGCAAAGCTAGAGGGAGCACGGAATCAATCGGCAAATCTGATAACTATATAAATAAACCGAACCTAAATCGGGAGATCGGATAGGATGAGGCTTGGTAAACCAAATGAGTATTGGAACTCATATGATATGGTTTAACAAGGCCTACATACTACAATGAAACCAAACCTAAGTGCTTTCGACCCATCGCGACCCATTAAGGTAACTTATGCTACTTTAACGCGTCGTGCGCGTGAAACGCGTTCGGACCGTCTAACTAGTCCTATGACAAGTGTTATATGCCTAAATATGTTACATAATCAGTTATGTGACAAAAGTTTAGGTTACATATGCTTAATTACCAATTATACATTAAAAGGGTATTCTGGTAATTTACCTAAGGCATATAAACTACCTATCATACAACTACTTAAACGATGTGACCATAGGGTATAACCTCGGAAGGTTATGCCCTATACTAGGGTCACCTAATGTATTTGGTCGGATCCTAATGATCGACCAAACTGGGTCGGGTTCGAAGGTATAGGCGATTTATTAGATCGCCTACCCTACGACCCTAGACAACGTGGTAATCAGTGGGCATAGTCCCAAGGGACTATAACCAACATGATTACACTCACGTTGCGAAGTTCAAACGAACTTCGCATTGACCATTACTGGTCAACGCTGAAAGTCAAACAAAGTTTGACTTTATGACTCGAAAAGCAGTAAAATAAGGAAAAGAACGAAAGAATACTTACGAAGGGTCCCCGAATGCTAATCCCGATCCAAGAACTCAGGTATGAAACAATGGTTTCAACTTAGAGCTCTCAAATCAGAATTCTTGTGCCTTAAAACAATGAAAGGCATGGGGTATATATAGTTTTCGGTGAACCGTTGAGATCGTTTCATGGAAACCGTGATTCGATCACATCCGTACACTTGTTGAAAGGTTATGGAAGCTACATATGATCCTTATCTTAGTGACTAAGCAACTTAGAACATGTGGTTAAGGATCAATCAGCTGCAACTTGTGATTAAAACATTGAATCTGGTCTGGTTAGGCAGTCGCGTAGCGCGACGGGTAAGCCCTATGGGCTCGCGCTACGCTAGCACCTCCCCTGAATCAGAAAGTTTCAAAATTGGCAGCAATGGTCCCTGCACGTGTTTAAGCCCTTTTTCGATGCGTTTGAACCCCGTTAACCTCATTTCAAGGCTCTAAAATGAAGTTAAAGTATAGGGAACTCAAAACATGCTCAAAAATATGCCGGAGGTTGGTTCGTTTGGCCGTACGAACGCGATGTTCGCTTAATTACGACGGAATGCGCATAAGCGCGAAAAACGATCCAAATGACGCGACGAATGGATTTTTCTTATGGCGAACACTAAAATAAAATATTTTAGTGCTTACATAAATTTTTGGATGTCCAGATGTATTCAGAACGTAAGTTATGCGCGAAAATGCAAACTTGTGCACTTTTTGACACTTTTAGTCCCTGAATGACACAAAAGTTTATTTTAGCATACCGAACACCTCAAAGCCTATTTCTAAGCTATGTGAAGGATATTTATGGTATGTTTAACTTATGGTCATGTTCCGGAATGTCTGTTACAGTTCAAATTGGCATATTTTCGCAGTTTGTCAACTTTAGTCCCTGTAAGCGATTAAACTTGATTTCACCACACCAAACCTTCCAAAACTTATATATAAGTTATGTAAAGGTTATTTAAGGTATGTTAAGCCTATTTCACTATTCCGGAGTGTTCGTTGCATTAAACTGGTTATATTTACGCATCAGTGCGCATATAACCTTCCAGAAAGCGATTTAGAGCTTGAAATCGAACAAGAATTGATATGTGCAAATGATACACATATTTTTACAAATCCCAAGTATGAAATATAATATTTCATTGGTTTGGTATTTGTTTGATGGCCGTGGAGGCACAGGTGTTACAGTGAGTTCTCCAGGACCACTAATCTCTCATGCAATCATGTTTTTCAAACACATGGCACACATGCAAAAAGAATCTTGACAACAATTTTGCAATTCCTCTTGCACTAAAACCGTATGCCATGAACATTCCTTTCATTTTCTTTTCTTTCAACCTTCTTTGAAAATCAAATGTGATTCCAAGTTCCATCAAAATTATTTTTGCTGAATTTAAAGTCCATACAAGGAGTTTTCTAAAACTATGAAGCATCTACATTCAAGAACTACCATCCAAAATCATCTTATGTTCGAAAAAGGTATAAATTGTAACACCCCAATCGCGTAATATATAACAACACGCGGCATAAACATTGGCTAGTCGTGTTACAAATTGTTTCACAACACATGGTACATAAAGTTTTTGTTTTATTGAGTTAATTGTTTACATTGTCTTGTAGATTGTAAATAATATACAACAATTGTCTTGCAGGTTTTAAAGTCACTAAGGCCTAAGTCCACCCTATGTGAAGCATGCTCAAAGTCAAACATAAGCTCCTGAAACATATGTGAAAATAAAACATCAGCATAAAAATGCCTGTGAGTAACATAGGATTTGTGATGAAGATTCATGGCTTTGATTGTTAAAGAAATGTTTGAGTTTTTCAAAAGTAGCCATGAATCATTATAAAAGTGTTGTCTTTTATGAAATCATATGAAAATCAAATGATTTAAAAGAAGTAATGCAAGGTTAACTTAATAACCAAAATATGTCATGTCTTGTACAAACTGTCATGTCTCGTATAAAATGTGTCATGTCTTATATAAAATGTGTCATGTCTTGTATAAAATGTGTCATGTCTAAAACAATGTCATGCGTAAACAAAATGTCATGTGTAGAACAATGTCTTGTGTAAACCAAATTGTTATGTATAAACCAATGTCTTGTGTAAACCAAATTGTTATGTATAAACCAATGTCTTGTATGGTAAACAAAAAGGTCTTTGCTTAAATCATAGGAAATATTGTCTTGTATAACCAAAATGTCCTATATAAAACAATGTTTTTGAATGAACAAGAGTATTGTTTAATTGCATCAGTTTAGGGGGAGATTGTTAGGTCCTAGAAGTGTGAGACTGACGCATCAAATATACGCAATGGTCTATGGTAGCGAACTGGGATTTATTTGGGTTAGTTTGTATTAGGGTTGAGCCTTTATAGGCCATTTGAGACATGCCTAAGGCCATGTGGACCAGGCAAGTCCATGGGGAGCCCATGGGCTTACCCTATAAACAACTTTATGTCATTTCTAGGGTAAGCCTTTAGAGAAGACCTTAGAGGAAGCCTCCATAAGATAGAGAGAGAAAAACTTAGAGAGAGAGGTGAAGAACTTGTATCAGACGGTTTTGCTATTTGATAGTAATAGAATTGTATGCAAGTTTGAAGTGATTCGTGTGTTATTCTCGTTCATCTCGATCTTCTTATTTTCTGGTTTTCTTGAATCTCATCATGTTTGGATTCCACCCATCCTTGATGATTGTTTGATATGATCCGTTTTCGGGACTTACAAATGTCCTTCATAATTTTGTCCAGGACATCAAAACACAATTGCTCAGTATCCACATTATCAACGTAAGTTATCTTACCATTGATGTACTCCCTTCCTGGATAATCCAAAAATTCACCACCATGAGAAACCTTGAGGGTACAGAAATTTGGTTGATTTGCTGTAACGAAAAACAAACACGTTATCAATGAATTTGAAATCTATAACCCACTCAATTTTCGGAATTCAACAATCAAACACTTACCACATAGGTCTTCAGGATCGCAATACACGTCCCTTGCATGGATTTGCCAATACATATATGACATCTCGAGGGTCTCAATTGTTTTTTCTTATAAATCAGCCGGATGAAATTACTATTTTACCCTCACCATTGACGGTCAAACATAGTCAAACTAACAGAAGTTGGGTGGAGGGACTCGTATGGCAGCGCTTTTCATCTTACAACGTCTCAAGAAGAAAAAGAAAATCTTTTGGTTTCAGCTGGAAAGTTCTGGGTCGCAAATTGTATTCAACTCAACTTTATATTTTTTTTTTCACAAAGTCTTATTCAGGCTTTTGTAGGTCATATTTTCACAAAGTCTTAATTTTGAGATTAAAAAAAAGCAATAATAAATTTCTCAACCCTGGCTGCCTAGTTCTTCTTCTTCTTCAGGTCGAGAACCCCAGAATAAACTTTTTGGTGCATCGAATGGCTGAATCACGCCTACAAGTACAGTCCCTTTATATGTTGTATATCTATTTATGTGATTTGTATGTAGTTGTCATTGCTCTACTTGATTTTCAATGTCAGGTCGATTCAGATCTTGCTCCACCCACCAATCCAATAAACAATGGTACCTTCTTGATTGCTTTTATTCAGTTTCATTGATGATTTTCTGTAAATTAGTTTGTTATGTTTGGATATCTATGTAGGCAAGAGAGGTGCAGAGGAGGTTGTTGAGCCTCAAGTTGTGGGTAACAAGAAGCATAAAAAAACGGAGGGACAGAACGAGGTTTGGTTTTTTGATGATTGATTTGTCCTCCTCAATGTTTTGTAATTCAGTGGAGCCAGTGTTAAGTAGTAGGATTAAGTGCTTCTTTGATGATAAGTTAGTTATTTACAATGACATCTTCCTTCGTTATTAACTTCAAGCTGATGGATTGTCTTGCCCTTAGTAGCTATGTGCCAAGTAGTATTGTACATTTGATAATGACTACTCTCACCTTGCAGCTGAAATTATCTTTTCATCAGGCAAAAAAAAAACATTTCAAAACCATGGAGAAGCTTAATTGAAAACCTTTTGATAAGGCTGTCAAGCTAAGACTTGAGAGGCAAATGAGTTTCGATTGTTTTCTAGAAGCAATATCCAGGTTGCTACATCCCAGTTCTAATGCCATTTTACAAGTTATAATCTAGACTTTAACAATCAAACTTACACATTAAAATCCCACTCATTTAGCTTCAGGGTTTAGCTTTTAAGGTTTAGTTATAGGGTTTAGCTTTTCAAGGTTTTGCTTTTATGGTTTAGCCTTTAACAATCAAACTTACACATTCTTTAGCTTCAGGGTTTAGCTTTTAAGGTTTAGTTATAGGGTTTAGATTTAGGGTTTAGCTTTAGAGCTTAGGTCTTAGGGGTCGATGAGCCGGCTCCAACGCTGTTGGAATGAGCTCAATCAGAATTCGTTTAAGCTAGATATCAAGTCCGTAAAACATTTCTCAAAATTGTTAGGCAAAACCAACTTTTTAGGGGAACTTGCCCCATATATACCATATATAGTTTACATAATAAGCATAACACATTCTTTCACATAGGCCTTATTACATGACATGGAAACAGTTCAAGAACTTTTAAGAATAATAATTTGTACATTGTTTTTGTAAGGAAGTGGAAATGAAACATAAATGCTAGCTACAAGAAGATCAAAATCTTAAGCTTATCTACCTAAGCTACTTGCAAGATATATAAGTTAGGGGGTACTAGTGAATTGTAAAAAAATGTTGGAGATGTGGAAAAAATGTGAATGGTAAATCGTGTCAAACCCAAAGTTTTGTGTACCTTACTTTATTTGATTTTTAGAATCATGGTATTAATCTTTTTATTCCCATTTTTGTATCAACATATTCGTGTGTTATGTACATAGTTATTAAAGCGAGCGCCCAGGCGCAAATAAAGCCCCGGGCCCAACAAATCGCCCTGAGTGCGCCTCGCGCCTTTAATAACTATGCTTCATGTTAGTTCATGTCATAGTTATTAAAGCAGCGCACAGGCGCGTCTAGGCGCAAATAAAGCCCCGGGCCCAACAAATTGTCCTGAGTGCGCCTCGCGCCTTTAATAACCATAGTTATATATAGTTGTATACAAGTGTGTGTATAGGTTAGGAGTTAGCTACAAAGTTTAAAGTCTTAAAAAGTATGAGAAGCCATAGGTGTGTGACATGTGTCAATTGTTAATCATTAGGGTAAAGGGTATAGGAGTAAATTGGACAATTTCTTCAAAATAAAACACCAAATACCCATTGTTACCTGCAAAATAACACCATGTACCCTTTGTTAATTGCAAAATAAAACACACTATACTAGCTATAAATAAAACACCGCTATAATGGATTAAAAACACCATATATTTGCTAAAAATTAATCATCATTTAAAAAAACCAAAAACATCATGGACTAAAAAGACCTAGTTGAAACGTAATTTTTTATATAAGTAAATAGGGACGGCCATTTGGTACCTGGTACCGGTCGGTACTGCACCGGTACTGTTAGGGGTATCGGATCAGAGTAGGCTCGAGCGGAAGCGGAACAAACACACACACACACTAGCAGAAAATAAAGAACACGAGAATTTACGTGGTTCGGCCAAGGTGACCTACGTCCACGGGTTGCAACTAGGGTTTTTCTTTTATTAGATGCTCACAACTGTTTTCAGAATGATACTGATTACAATTACATCATAGGTATTTATAGAACAAGATTAGGGTTTCCTACTTGGTCAACAAGTTAACGAAGTGGGCCTAATAACTAGGGCCGACTTAACCCTAATTAGGGCCGGCTACCCTAAAGCCTACGAACCCAACAATCTCCCACTCGGAGGCTTTGCATAGTCCACAAAGTGCATCCAAGAAACCCATCACCAGTAACTTCAGTAATCTTTACGTTCAAGTCTTCCCAGCCTCCAGTTCCAAGAACAAGCTAAGACTTCAGTCACATCCAAGCCACCTAGTTGCAACCACACCTCTCATCAAGTACCTGAGAGACCAGTTGAAGCTCCCACAAGCTCCAACGCAACAGTCTTATTAGACCCATTCTCTATCTCAACCGGCTTGCACGATCCACCAGCTCCAGAGATACATCGAGAATTAATACCACTCTCCACATTTTGCAAACTATTTCCAGGAGAGCTTTTTTCTTCAGTCGGAACCTTCGTCTTCAAAACCCAACGGTTCTTTGTGATTGTACCCGGAACACGACCCGTGCTCCCACTATCACCAAATCCCCTGACTGGCTTAAACTTAGACCCCCGACCACATTCAACTGACATCCCCAAAGCACCAGGATTCAAGTTCGCAAATTGAACCCTATTCCGCTTACTAGATTCAGTGAACCAGACTTTATGTTGTACAGGGACGGCTACTCCCTCAACAGGTATCTCAACTAGATACAACGATCCTCGTCTCCTCCCACAGGTAACAACAAGATTTCCATCAATCACCTTCCACTTCCCACCACCAAACTTAACATCTAGTCCCTGTTTATCCAGTTGACTAACATAAATAAGTTTCTTCGTTAAACCTGGAATTACCCTGACGTTCTTTAAGTTCCATGTAGTGCCCAGTGGAGTCTTCAGATTGACATCTCCCATACCCGTAACATTAAGAATATGACCGTTAGCTAATCGTACCTTTCCAAAGTCTCCTTTTTTCAGATTCACCATCGTCTCCCCGTTGTGCATGGCGTGAAACGAAGAACCAGAATCCATAGCCCAAGAATCTATAGACTCTTCACAGCAAACCAGTACGTCACCGTCAGATTCATCTGACACAACACTGTTTACATGCTGCTTACCATCCTCTTTCTTAGGATCAGGACACTCGTTTTTAACATGCCCCTTTTCACCACAGTTCCAGCACCTCACATTCTTCCCAGCTTTAGACAAGCTTTTCCCACGACTCCCACTGCTTCTGTTTTTACCTCTTCCCCTGCTAACACTGAGCATACCAGAAGTAGATCCTCCACTAGTGTTCCTCCGGCGAACGTCTTCACCCAAAACACTATCCCGGACCCGATCAAACTTCAAATTTCCAGTTCCAGCAGTTTCAGTGACCATTGTCACAAATCCTGACCAGCTATCAGGTAAGGAAGATAACAAAACCACAGCCTGAGTATCATCATCCAACTTCATGCCCACAGTTGCCAACCTGGACAAAATTGAATTGACTTCGTTAATGTGATCAGCAACTGAACTGCCTTCGTTCATTCTCATATTAAACAGTTCCCTCATCAAGAACACCCTATTACCGGCAGACGGCTTCTCATACATATTTGACAGAGCTTCTAACATATCACGAGCAGTTGTTTCTTTCATGATATTAAATGCAACGCTCCTCGTCAAAGCCAATGTAATTTTACCTCTTGCCTTTTTGTCCTTTGAGTTCCAAATTGCCTCGGCAGCTTTATCCATTCCAGCAGGTTTTTCTTCCAGTACCACATCCAAATCGCATTCACCAAGCAACGCCTCTATTTGCATTCTCCACCAAGCAAAATCAGTACCGTTGAACTTCTCGATTCGGAACTTCCCGTCTTCAGCCATAGCAAACGAGAAAAACCAGAAAAAACCACAAGGAACCAAGCAACCGAAACCCGAGCAACTTTCAATAAACCAGAAACCCGAAGTACCCGAACCAGCGACTTCTCTTGCAAACCCGAGCGTAAAATCAGCGAATAACCAGGGTTCAAGAACCGAAACCCTAATCGCCAAACACCCCAAAACCACCAGATCTGCAACAGCAAACCCTACGGCGCAAACCCTAGACCTTACGAGCCGTAACCAGAGAATAGGTACGGGCCGTAAACAAGTCAGCGGTGACGGCAGCAACAGCAGATCAAGATCTCTCGTGCAGCTCTCTCCTTCTCCTGCGATAACCGTGTGAACCGTGTATTTTACTGAACCTTTGGCTCTGATACCACTTGTTAGGGGTATCGGATCTGAGTAGGCTCGAGCGGAAGCGGAACAAACACACACACACACTAGCAGAAAATAAAGAACACGAGAATTTACGTGGTTCGGCCAAGGTGACCTACGTCCACGGGTTGCAACTAGGGTTTTTCTTTTATTAGATGCTCACAACTGTTTTCAGAATGATACAGATTACAATTACATCATAGGTATTTATAGAACAAGATTAGGGTTTCCTACTTGGTCAACAAGTTAACGAAGTGGGCCTAATAACTAGGGCCGGCTTAACCCTAATTAGGGCCGGCTACCCTAAAGCCTACGAACCCAACAGGTACCGGTATCAAATTTCACGTATCGAATTATTTTATTTTTAGGTACCAATTTGGTACCCACTTTTCTAGCATTTTCGGTACCCATACGGTATCGGGATCTTATCGGTTTTTACCTTCAAATACCAGTGTTGTACCGGTATCATACCGTATTGAATATTTTCGGTACCGGTACCGAGCTCATCTCTAATAGGGATGAGCATTTGGTACCGGTACCGTTATCGAATTATTTTCGTGATTTGGTACCCACTTTTTAGCGTTTCCGGTACCGGTACGTTATGGTACTAATATTTTATTGATTTTTACCTTATAACACCGGTGCCTTACCCCTACCATACCGTCTCAAACATTTTACCCCTACCATACCGTATCGAACATTTTCAGTACCGATAACCAATTTTGGCGATTTTCGGTACTGGTACTTTCGCTACCTGTACTGGTACCTAGCTCATCCCTATATGCATATAGCTGTATAGTACTCATATTAAAGATAAAAAACGCTCATTATTATGGTGTATTTTTTTTTTTTGAAAACATATTAAAGATAAAAAACACTCATTATTATGGTGTATGTTTTTGAAAAAAAAATATTTGTAAAAATGTATGACTTTTATAAAAGACCCCGTAGGGTCCTGAATTTACAACATGCTGAATTTACCTTCGTACCCTTAATTAATCAACTAATCTAATTAAAACACATATTATAGTTTTGCAAATCCTTTAATCTCATCCATTAATTACCCTAATCTAATCTAATGGCTTATGGCTATGATCACTTCTTACACTTTTTAGGAAAAACACACTTTGTAGCCTAACCTCACCCTATTATCTATATCTATATCTATATCTATATCTATATCTATATCCTTGGTTTTAAATTGCGTGATGCGCTCCGATGCGTTTAGTCCAAAAATCTGATGCGCGATGCGAGCGCATCACGTATGTGATGCGTTCTTTATAAAAAAAAAATAGTTATAAATTATTTATACATAAATACTTATAAAAACATACTTAAAGTAAAACAACTGACGTAATTAGAAGGTAAGAGTTGTGTTTTTTGGTTCAAATCAAGCATACTAAGATGTTAATTATGGAAAAAACCGAACACAGTTCATAAAATCTGGAAAAAAGCATAAGAAACAATGATGCGCGCATCAGAGCGCATCATGCGATGAGCGCATCATGCAAAATGCGCGCAATATTCTCGCATCACGTAAACGCATCGCATCAGCTGCTGCGATGCGCTCTCATTAGCGCATCGGGCGCATCACGCATTATGCGCGCATTTTAAAACCAAGTCTATATCTATATCTATACTATATTATAATGCATATAAGGAGGACAAGAAAGTAATTACAAGTATTAAAAACAAGGTACAACCCTTTAAAGCATTTAAATCCTCAATCTTTTGGAATTCTTGCATATTCTCATCCCACATCGGATGAGAAAGAAATTTTGGATAAAAGAAATGGCTATAAAAGTGCCCCTTGCTTTCCCAAAGAATTCATCCATTCCATTGTTTCTTTGTCCCACATTGATGAAGAAACAAAAGTGGAGGGATCACCTACTCTATAAAAGCAAGGTAAGCCTTTGCATCTATATCTATACTATATTATAATGCATATAAGGAGGATAAGAAAGTAATTACAAGTATTAAAAACAAGGTACAACCCTTTAAAGCATTTAAATCCTCAATCTTTTGGAATTCTTGCATATTCTCATCCCACATCGGATGAGAAAGAAATTTTGGATAAAAGAAATGGCTATAAAAGCTTTCCCAAAGAATTCATCCATTCCATTGTTTCTTTGTCCCACATTGATGAAGAAACAAAAGTGGAGGGATCACCTACTCTATAAAAGCAAGGTAAGCCTTTGCATCTATATCTATATCTATACTATCTATATCTATACTATATTATAATGCATATAAGGAGGATAAGAAAGTAATTACAAGTATTAAAAACAAGGTACAACCCTTTAAAGCATTTAAATCCTCAATCTTTTGGAATTCTTGCATATTCTCATCCCACATCGGATGAGAAAGAAATTTTGGATAAAAGAAATGGCTATAAAAGAGCCCCTTGCTTTCCCAAAGAATTCATCCATTCCATTGTTTCTTTGTCCCACATTGATGAAGAAACAAAAGTGGAGGGATCACCTACTCTATAAAAGCAAGGTAAGCCTTTGCATCTATATCTATACTATATTATAATGCATATAAGGAGGATAAGAAAGTAATTACAAGTATTAAAAACAAGGTACAACCCTTTAAAGCATTTAAATCCTCAATCTTTTGGAATTCTTGCATATTCTCATCCCACATCGGATGAGAAAGAAATTTTGGATAAAAGAAATGGCTATAAAAGAGCCCCTTGCTTTCCCAAAGAATTCATCCATTCCATTGTTTCTTTGTCCCACATTGATGAAGAAACAAAAGTGGAGGGATCACCTACTCTATAAAAGCAAGGTAAGCCTTTGCATCTATATCTATACTATATTATAATGCATATAAGGAGGATAAGAAAGTAATTACAAGTATTAAAAACAAGGTACAACCCTTTAAAGCATTTAAATCCTCAATCTTTTGGAATTCTTGCATATTCTCATCCCACATCGGATGAGAAAGAAATTTTGGATAAAAGAAATGCCTATAAAAGAGCCCCTTGCTTTCCCAAAGAATTCATCCATTCCATTGTTTCTTTGTCCCACATTGATGAAGAAACAAAAGTGGAGGGATCACCTACTCTATAAAAGCAAGGTAAGCCTTTGCATCTATATCTATATCTATACTATAGTATAATGCATATAAGGAGGATAAGAAAGTAATTACAAGTATTAAAAACAAGGTACAACCCTTTAAAGCATTTAAATCCTCAATCTTTTGGAATTCTTGCATATTCTCATCCCACATCGGATGAGAAAGAAATTTTGGATAAAAGAAATGGCTATAAAAGAGCCCCTTGCTTTCCCAAAGAATTCATCCATTCCATTGTTTCTTTGTCCCACATTGATGAAGAAACAAAAGTGGAGGGATCACCTACTCTATAAAAGCAAGGTAAGCCTTTGCTTCTATATCTATATCTATACTATATTATAATGCATATAAGGAGGATAAGAAAGTAATTACAAGTATTAAAAACAAGGTACAACCCTTTAAAGCATTTAAATCCTCAATCTTTTGGAATTCTTGCATATTCTCATCCCACATCGGATGAGAAAGAAATTTTGGATAAAAGAAATGGCTATAAAAGAGCCCCTTGCTTTCCCAAAGAATTCATCCATTCCATTGTTTCTTTGTCCCACATTGATGAAGAAACAAAAGTGGAGGGATCACCTACTCTATAAAAGCAAGGTAAGCCTTTGCATCTATATCTATACTATACTATAATGCATATAAGGAGGATAAGAAAGTAATTACAAGTATTAAAAACAAGGTACAACCCTTTAAAGCATTTAAATCCTCAATCTTTTGGAATTCTTGCATATTCTCATCCCACATCGGATGAGAAAGAAATTTTGGATAAAAGAAATGGCTATAAAAGAGCCCCTTGCTTTCCCAAAGAATTCATCCATTCCATTGTTTCTTTGTCCCACATTGATGAAGAAACAAAAGTGGAGGGATCACCTACTCTATAAAAGCAAGGTAAGCCTTTGCAACAGGTAATGAATTGTGTAACTTACATACTTAGAAGATAAACTCTACATATGGGAAAGGCGTGGCAACTTGAATTAAGCACCTACTCTAATTCAACTTGTACTTGTTCATTTCCCAACCCGAATTCATGTACTTACACAACAATTGTTTCATAACAAAAATGCCCGTTCCTTCAAATCTTAAACTTGTCAATTATCTAAACAGACTTGTGTTCCCTTGCCCCAACAAAATGGTGTTCCTTTAATCAACAAACTATTCCAGATAGATAAAATACCTGATGTTGAGGAGCTTCCAGATCTGCTGGCATAAAAGTGGATTTCTTTCTTCACACATAATAGGCATTGTCATGTCCTTTTACCTTTCAAGCTTTGATGAATGATATATTCTTTGCAGCAGCACCTGGGAATGGGATAGTCTCCTAAATAAGGCCCAACATCCCTTGCCAATCAACTGGTTATTAGCAATAAGAACTTCCATCAAATATTTTGCATACAGTAGAAACTCTATAAAATAATACACTTGGGACCACCAAAATTTATTAATTAAAAGAGTTATTAATTAATCGATAAATTAATAATTATTAATTTATATATTAATTAATATTTTATTAATTTATAGTAGAATACTTATTAAGTATTACTTAGTTTACAAACACCTTTCAAGCTTCCACTTAATTATTGTATACAATGCATGTATATCAAATGAACGGCCCAATTTGAAAGAAACCTTCAATCTCTCACCTTATTATGCTTCTTGTGTTCAATGTATCACTTTATGGACATTAAAAATATTTTCTATATAAATACAAGATCAAAATAGGTTAACACAAAAATCATACACAAACAACACCAGAAGTTCTTACCATGCTAAGGAAAATTAGAGACGAGATTCAAGGGGAAATTGATTTCAACAAAAAACAAAAGACAATTGAGTCATTTTTCAAGAAACCTTCATAAATCATTCATGTAATATGCTCTTTATAAGGAATTATTAATTTATATTTTATATGGGGTCTAAAGAAATTATCAAAAATGTATTATCTTATAATTTTAGCGAATTATTAATTTAGCACCCTATCCCCGAGTCGGGACCGGCAAAAAATATTATCTTAGAGAGTTTATTAAATAATCGAGTATTAATTTATCGAGTTTCTACTGTAGTAGTTAAAGGACTCACATGTCGCCAAAAAAACGTCATGGCTGTTCTAGGCACCCCACGCACTCACTGAACTCACCAAAAAGGTAGGTTTGCCTACTTCTGCAACGCTTTATCTGATCAAATTGACTTATGAAAAAGAAGTACTCACCATTAAGCATTGGCGTCCATACTTGTTCAAACTACAACAAATTTGGATAGTAGAATTGTTGGAATATCAGCTCACTGTGTCTTACAAACCAGACCGTGAAAATCTTCTCCTCAATGGTATCTGACGGCATTGATTCTGATTTTCTGCTACACAAAAATAATTACACTTAATTTAATTAGTTGGAATTATTCCATAAGGGATGTTTGGTAATCCCTTTCAAGTTCCAACTCCACATGTATTTCTAAGCTCTTACATGAGCTTCAAAAAATTGTTGGTTGAGAACATCTAAAACTTCTTGTTCACTTTCAGTGGTACAAATCTTCAACACTTGTGCCAGGCAGTCTTTTGATATATCTGTTATGGGATTACCAAGGTCTAAGTGTATCGATACATAGCTCGTATATTTATGTATGTATTTACTATAAGCTTTAAGTGACGTTGCATGTTATTAAAGGATTGGACAATTTTCATTTCCTCTCACTAGTTGAATGATCGTGGTTAAGATTTTGGTGGATATGGTTAAAATCCATGATATGATTGAGTAATTTTATTTTCTTCTGAGTAATTGAATTTTAATGGTGGTAAAAGCTGAACTTCCTGATGATGATGATGTTTGGTAGGTTGAAAGACCTCCAGCAACTACACAAGATGATGCCGAAAGAGTTAGTATCTCTAATGAGTACAAGGAAAAAGACAAAGATGATTGTTCTACACAGGACCACCAAACCCCAAATAGAAGAAATGTAAGTCTAGGAGCCTTTTAGACAGCAGTGAGCATGCATGCATGCATCACTACTCTATCTCTCAACCGTAGTCATCAAATTATTGTTGGATATTCACATACATCCTCTCAAAACATTTTATGCAGGCTCTCAAACAGAAAAGTGAGTTGTTACTTGATCATCCGACGAGGCTTGATTTGACAACGGAACACAGCCCTACTCATGACACGGGATCAAAAACTTTGTTTCTTGGCAATTTAAGTTTTTTAATTGAAGAAGACGATGTGTAAGCACTTCTTTTGCAACTACTCAGGTTTTGTAACTCATTTTGTTGTTTGACTAGTTGTTTGACCATATAGAAGGGATTTCTTCCAAAATG
Source organism: Helianthus tuberosus (assembly GCA_030545235.1). Lineage (NCBI taxonomy): Eukaryota > Viridiplantae > Streptophyta > Magnoliopsida > Asterales > Asteraceae > Helianthus > Helianthus tuberosus. The sequence goes on from CM060408.1 coordinate 124,675,544, forward strand.
TTGGTGAAATTGCTGACATCCGATTTGCCATTAAAGATGACCGATTCTTGGGCTATGGCCACATTGAGTTCGCCACTGCTGAAGCAGCTCAAGAGGTATTAATTGCACCATTTGGGTCAAATACACTTTTAATTCAAAATTAGTGTCACATTATATGATTACAATTAAGTGTCTGTTAAAAGGGATTTAGAAAGCTTTTATGCTCTTTGGGAGGCTTTTGACCCTATATAGTAAATGGGCCCACCTTTAATATGGCTGGTCAATAATTTTTTTAAATTCATAGGTCCATCTTTTTCCTCGATTATATCCAGGCTCTCAAACTAAACAAGGAGGTTCTACTAGGTCGGCGTGTTGCACTTGAGTATAAAAGGCGACAACGAGGTGCGTACACACCGGGTAACAGGTATCATGCCTGGCAATTTGTATATTACGAGTCTAACAATGAAATGTGTTAACTAATTACATATCTTTTTACTGAATGTAGCATGGACAAGTCTAACCAAAGGGGTGGTCATGCTCAAGCAAAAACGGTATATGTTCGAGGATTTGAATCTAGTGACGGTTTTGACAATGTACGTTTATGTAAATATGAAATCTTGCAAACATATACATTCCAATACTTATATTCAGCATCAATCATTTATATCTTTAGATGATTACAATCTAGTTTTTTGAATTAAAAAAGCGTCTCTCTCATCTGTTTTACATAACAAGTATCTGACAGATAAACGATTTGTTTAATCTCTTATCTGTTGCAGATTCAGAGTAGACTTGAAAAGCATTTTGAGAAGTGTGGAGAGATTTCACGTGTGTACATACAGAAAGATCACGTGTCTGGGGCTCCTACAGGGTTTGTATTCTGAAATTGGTTTTTGATGGTTGATAAGCTAAACAGATCCCAGGGCCAAAAGGAATTGTAACATCTGTTGAATTAACTTGTTTGTGCAGAGTTGCTTTTATTGAGTTTACAGACAGGAATGGGTTCCGTCAAGCTTTGGAGCTTGATGGATCTGAAGTTGGAGGCAGCAGGCTAACTGTTGAAGAAGCCAAAAAGCAAAAAGGCGATGGCTGGAGTGGCATCTATGTTAGAGAAAGTGGGTCTGGTGGTGGTCGGAGTGCCTCTGCTGGCAACTATGATAGAGAAACTGGGTCTCGTGGTGACTCTGCTGGCAGCCATGTTAGGGAAAGTGGGTCTGGTGGTGGTCGGAATGGCTCTCGTGGTGGCTGGAGTGGCTCTGCTGGTAGCTATGCTAGAGATAGTGGGTCTGTTGGTGGCTGGAGTGGCTCTGGTGGTGGATGGAGTGGCTGTGCTGGCAGCTATGGTCGAGAAAGTGGGTCTGGTAGCAGCTATGGTCGAGAAAGTGGGTCTGGGGGCAGCTATGGTCGAGAAAGTGGGTCTGGTGGCAACTATGGTCGAGAACGTGGGTCTCGTGGTGGCTGGTGGCGTAGAGAAAGTGGCTATGGTAGCAGATTGTGTATGGAAAGTGGTTATGGCAGCGTCTCACATACCGAAAGTGGCTCTGGTGGCGGTTGGCGTAGGGAGAGTGGCTATGGTCGTGGTGGACGGGGATGGGAAAGTGGAAATGGTTATGGTTATGGTGGCTGGGGTCGAGGAAGCAGCAGCAGGTCTAATGATTGTGGGTTTAGCAATAGTGGCGGCGGTAGAGTTAGCAGCCACCGAGTGGGCAGCAGGAGAGGTGGCCTGCCATGAACAAGCAGTTAAGTTTTCCTCAATTTTCTTCATCAAGGCAAAGGCTCCATAATATCTCCGGTGGGTATTACTTTTTTTTTGTTTTGTTTAAGTTGCTACTATCATCTGCATGTATGACTGCAAACAAATTCAACCTTTTCATGATGCATATCTTTTCATATAATTTGATTCTCTTGTTTTTTTTTTTTTGTGGTTTCCCACTGTCAAACCTCTAGTAAGTGAATTATTGTTGATTCCATAGAAACATACAAATCACACATTTGCAACCCTTGTAATATATTATCGATATAGTTCAATATGTCCTCTAAAAGACGTCTTGTAGCCTGGCTTTGAGAAAAAACTCGTCATCTTTAAGAACCTTTGAGACCTGTGAATGTCTATTTTAATATACTTTGTGTGGGTATGACAAACATGCAAAGGAATAGAGGCTCACTAAGAAGGGTGGTTGAAGTAACAAGGGACTTTTGTGACTGAACCAGCAAGCATAGAGCGGCGTCATTCATCAAGGAAGCTAGATTAATCATCATCATCGTCATCATCATCATAGGACCGTAGATTCATACAAGTCATTTGAATAGAGAAACCCTTTGCAAGTCTTGAGTGGGAGACACATGACAAGGGTCTTTCATGTTACTGACTGTGAATTGGGCTTCATCACAAACTAAATGAAATATCACAGACGTTCACATGTGGTATACGGCTCACGGAATTTGGTGATCTACATTTAATTATTTGTTTCATTGCAACCTGGGACTCCTTTGCTATTCATTTGACTTCCTCCAAACCCATTTTTAACTTTACAACTGGAACCAATCTTCAGTGTTTTATTCGGATTCTGAAAAATTCAAACTTTGACTCGATTCGAATTCGATTATCAAGGTTTAAATTCGGTTTTCAAAAATTCGTATTCAATTCCATTCAAATTCGAATTCAGTAATCGAATTCGAAGCTGGTACAAATCTATGATTTCAATTTGATTCAATTCGAATTCAAATTACATATATATTTTTTTACATTTATATATTTATACTATGGGTGAAGATCATTTCAGAACCATTATTTTTTTCAGAACTTATTACAACCCTTAGATTATATAATCAATGGTTCAAAATAATAATGGTACTATCGTAATTAAAGGATGTCTAATAGACAATTAATAAACTAAAAAGGGTAATTTAGGGACATCTAAAAAATAAACTCCTTATTTACCTCCATGTATTTCTCAATTTCTCTCTCTAATCCCTTCGTTTCTTACTGTTGGTTGTAGTCACAAACCTTAGACCGGTAAGTCTTTTCTTAGACTTTTAGATCTGATTTGCACATCAATTACATATTAAAATAGTGGAGAGACCGAATGCTTTAGTTTCTTGATTGTTTTAGTGGCATTTGTAACCCTATTTATCAACAAAATAAAATCATTTCATAACCAGATTAAAAAAGATTTATTTTAATAAAAAAGTATGCCATTGATTATAAGATTGGAGATAATTAAAAAATAAGTTTGGATGGGTTGAAAAAGCTTGAGAACTAAGTAATAATGTTTTGAAATAGTTATGGTAACAAATTTAGACGTTGAATGGCTGCTTCATTAATTTATATTGCTTTTCATTAAATAAGTTTTCTTAGTAAAAAGCTTTTATAAGGGATTGTTGTTTTAGGCTACAAGTATTGAGGCGTTCATTACTGTTTGGGAAACACCACAAAAATCAATGGAAAAAAAAGAGCTAGTTGAAGATGCATAATGAATGTGTAGGTTAAAAATAATCTGTATATTTTTTAATAGTTTGAACATGCACATATGTAAATATCTATTCTTTCTTATCTACACGTGTGTAAAAATCTATATACGTATGTGTAAATATTGATTTGAATGTGTATATATCGATTTGAATTATGTTTGTTAATATAGATTTCTTATCTCTATTTTTTTGTTACACATATGTGTAAACATTTATTTTTAGTTATATACATATATGAAAATGCCAGGGCCGTCTCCGAAAATGGTAAAAAACTTTTGGGCCCCTTGCTATAATATAAACTCATCAATCATATAATACGACGATAATTGTTGTAAAAATTAACAAAACAAAAGTAGTGTAGTAAAATGAACAAACTTACGTTGAAACATTACTTAAGCGAATCGTGAGGCTTTTTACCATTTTTGAATGTAAAGTTCCCGATCAAGTATTTATAAACCATGCCGATTCTTCTCTATATTTCAATGTATCATAATTATCCATGTTCATAGAGTGAATGCTAACATCGATTAAAATAATAAATCCTAGTTTTATATTGCAAGTAAATTAATACACCTAACATTAGTTTCAACACCCTCTAGACAAACAAAAATAACTAACACTTGAATCCTTTGAGGAGAAGAACTAAGTTTAATATTGAGTTCTTCTAAGTTTATATTATAGATGGTTAAATGAGAAATAGAAAACCTACAAATTTAAACAAAAAAAAAAACATATAAAATTTATTATGTAAATGGTTAAATGAGAAGAAAATAATTGAAAGAACTTACAAATTTATTGAGCCCCAAATTTAAATGTGAATTAAAATTAAAACTAAAAAACAAGCAATGTTAGAACTGGGTGTGACTATATGGGCCTTCATATAATCAGCTCTTTGAAAGCCCAAAGACAAACAAAACACTACATAAAGAAAATAAGAAAAAAAAAAAAGATCAGCACGGGATTCGAACCCGGCATGGCCAGTTTGTCAAGGAGTGCCGCATCCACTGAACTAAAGGGTGAATTTGTTTATACTTTTCTAACCTAATAATTATAAATATGAACTATATATTTTTTAAACAACTTTGGGCCCCTAGATATTTTGGGCCTTGTGCGGTGGCACCTCCCGCACAGGCCCAAAGCCGGCCCTGGAAAATGCATGTAAATAGTATAGATAAACATACATAGAGTATTGACATGCATGTAAATAGACGGTTCGTTATGTTATCATTTAAAAATTAGATGATCAATTTAAGGATTACATGTATGTAAATGGGAATCAATCTGAAAATATAATATAATAATTGTGAAGATCTACATATATGTAAATACATAACCTTTTTGAAAAATCACTATGAAGATTACTTGCCAAAGAATTACATATATGTAAATAATATACTTACACATATATGAAATACTTACATATGTGTAAATATGCACTTAGTCAGTCTCATCGTAACTAGTTTAAAAACAAATGAATATATTAAAGATGAGTTTTGTTGTTAACATATACATAAATCCATAAAAATCGGATCAAGAGAGAGAAATTAGGAGAGAGGTTTAATTAACTAATTAGAGAGAAATATTTGGTAAATTACTATTATAACCTTTTACTTTAGTTTTAAATTTTTAATATTAGAAATAATGAGTGGTTTAGAATAGTTCTGTAAGTTCTTCTTAAAATTAGGGTTCTGCAAAGAACCCAACCCTTTATACTATTTTATAATGCATGAGTGAATGACATTCTAAGATACCGAAAAGTTTGAGAACTTTTTTTTAGTTTAATGCATAAGGTACAACCTCAAAATGAAAGTTAATTAATCATTCAAATACTAATTACACTGTAATTTCCTCATCTTAATTACATTTTAATCTCCCCATCTTTAACCAAATTATGGATAATTAATTGGTAATACTTTATCTCTCTTATAAAAAGCTATACTCTCACTTTTTTTAAACGACCATAACTTTTATATACATTAATATTTTTCTAAAAAAGATTATGCCACAATATTGAACATTTTATTCTCTTTAATTTAAGTATAGTATTGCTAGAATGTGATTCCCTCATGCATTATAAAATAGTATAAATATATAAATATAAAAAAATAACTGAAACCGAACCAATCAAATAGACTAACCGATTACTTCGGTTTATGTGATTAACAGTGTCTATAGATGAATAATAACTGAATTATTAACTAAAACCAAACCGAAAACAGAGTAAACTGAAAATCTGTAACACCCCTAAAAGTATTAAATTATATACAAGCGTGTACATATAAAATTATAAACATACATATTGACAATAAAATAGTGAGATTTAAAAACTAGGAATAAATAACCTAGTTAAAAATCTTGTCATAAAAAGATGGGGAGTTAAAGGATTATAACCATTTTGCTAATCATACAAAACTAGAGGGACCAATAGGTAACAATTGAAAGTGTTTTTAAAACACTGGATAAGCTTTACAAACCACACATATGTGTGTGTTGTAGTTCGACCAGACCCCAGGGAACCCAGTTCCTCTTCTTCAAAACCCTAAACACACCAAATCAGCCTAAAATCAAAGGAGGAATTCGAATTGGAAGCAATTCTAGGCTAAAATTGTGATCACCAAGCTTAAAGAGATCACAAGGTATGCTCAATTTTGAGTTTTGGTGAAGGTTTGATTCTTCTTGAATTTTCATAACTACAATTATTGAAGAACTAATTGATGTTATGACTAAATTATGATGAGTACATGTCTAGGAACAATCCCTAGATAAGAATTTAGTGATTTTGAATCATAATCACTTGAATTGATGAATTATCATGTGTGTAGTATATGGGTTTTGTGAATAAAATGAAGAACACTTGAATAGAAAGGATGATTTAGTGTTACTTGAATGTTTGGAATTAAGTTTAAGTGTGATTATAGTATTCTTGACATATGAATTGAAATACTATGCTTTAACATAGTTAAAGTCCTTAATCATGAACATGATAATGTTAGGATACTAATTATGCACACAAGATGTTTGATAAAATGCTTGAATGAACTTGAAATACGTGAGAACTATGAAATAATTACTTATTTGGCTAGTTGAAAGAGTTTAAAAGTTGAATGTAAAATTATGGATATTAAGTGATATGTCCGAATTTGGATTTTATAGGCAATTTGGGTCAATCGTCTAGTAACCAAGGTGGAGCGGACAATCGGTTGAAAGGAAAGCTCTAAAGGTACGTGGCTATGCGCTTCGTAGATTATCGTTATTATCTTATGTTTAGTTATTTGAATAATAATTAAATCGTTATGAAGTTTGGTTATTACTGAAACGGAGGATTTCCGTATGTATTAACTGGGTGAAATAACTAGTGTATAGTGCTAAATAAAAACATGGAAGTGGTGGATTCCACTTTAAGGTTTAAACGGGTCAAAGTGATCCGAATCATACATGTTTGGTTGTGTGAAAGCAATAGAATTCGCCGACGAAACCAAACGGGTCAAAACAACCAAAGTAATAAACTTTGGCGAAATAAGGCAACGGATGTCGCTAGAAAAGTTAAACGAGTCAATTTGATCCAAATGGTGATTGTTTGGTAATATAAAGCGATGGATGTCGTTAAGTAAACCAAATAGGTTAAAACAACCAAAGTAATGCAACTTTGGTAAAATGAAGTGATGGATTTCGCTAAGAAAGCTTAAGGGGTCAATAAGATGTCTTGATGTAAACCGGAAGGGTTATAGAAATAAAGACGTCGAAATGATACCGGATTTTTAATTTATATATATTATAGTAATGAGCTGAGAAAGGATAACGATGTATACAAGTCATAAACTCATGTTTGAGTATGACTAAAATATGTGCAAATTCCCAATATAGGATTTGGG